>JAFISB010000001.1:0-615761 GCA_022560015.1 Diplodia mutila
GGGGGGGGGGTAGGAAAAAAACCCCGGGGGGGGGGTTGGGGTTCGTTTTCCGCCGGGGGGGGGGGGGGGGGGGGGGTTTTGGTTGGGGGGGGCCCCCCCCCCCCCCCCGGCGTGCGTCGTTGTGTGTGTACGCGTGGCTGATGGATGTGCAGGTCCCTTCGGTGGTTCCGTCGCCTTCACCCAGAGCGCTGCTGCTAAGAAGCGTGCCGTCGAGTACAACCTCCGCAAGCGCCACTTCGCCCGCGGCACTCTCGGCAAGCTCTGAATCCGACGACGACGACGACGACGGCGTCGGTGGTGTCTGCCTCAGGCTCCTCAGGAAGAGTGATAATGACCACCTTGTGCTTACCTTGTGATAGGGTTTGGGGCAGGTCTCCGTGGTAATTTGTTTTGTCTCTTGGTAATGGGAGTAGCGTGCTGGGCGCGCAAGGGGCCGGAGGAAGGCAAAAGAGGTGGTCGAGGATTTGGTGTTTTGTTCTGCTTTCTGCTGCGTTCTCTCCTTTTCCTTTCGAGTCAGAAGCTGGTGTGATGCTAATGCTGTTATTATGGTAAACTTAATCCCCACCTATACATTCTTTATAAAAATATTTGCGGTGCCGTGGTGAAGTGACTTGTGAAAACGTTCGTCTTTTACCAGGTCTTAACTTGTTCATTGCACACGTTCCTTGTGGAGATTCAGCGTAGTATAACGTCAAGTCGTTCAAACAAGATGTGGCCGCCGAAATACAGAATTGGCGTGCATTAGCTTTAGCACGGTCAGGTCATGATCTTCGGCTCACAGCGGGTTGTAAAAGGATTGAGCCTACTCACATCTATCTTCCCGAAATACCACTCCCTACTTTTGCATGGAGTAGAATCATATCCCTGGATTTATTTGTACAAGTTTAGATTCTCGTAACTACGTCCGGGTGTTTGTACCAACTGCGTGCGTAGGAAGAGGGTGGCGTGGGGGCGGGCTCTCGGTGCGAAACACTTCGTCCTTTGGCATGTCTGGAAAAGGAGGAACCAGATACCGGTGCTTTTTCTGCGGGAAAGATTCCGTATGGGTGGACCACCGATGACATTTACGGTGGTCGGTTTCACAGCGTCATCTCAGAAATCTCCATCCGTCACCGTTATCCGTGAACTTGACGACGTTTGTGCATTCGAAGGCGTGGCCACTGGCGCTGTGTTCGCGCTGGACAGAGCGATCTTTGGTCGTAATCGGCAAGCAGTAGTCGTGGTAGACACTTTTCGCTTGCGTGTGCCCGATTGTGGCTGACTCGGTTGGTTCTTGTCACGAAGGCGCTTCGAGTGGCGGAGTTGCGGAGTTCTGCCTTAGCTTTATATCACGGACATATGGTATACACTATACTCGCCCATGAACTCTGAACAGAAAGTTTATATCCATACTACTCTGCCCTGAGAGAGGCTTGCACGGCACCGTGGTGCATTGATCGATGCAGTATCTCTCCTCATGAATCTGACGGTACCTCAACCTTGTCCATACGTCATGAGCGTGGCTGTGTGCCTCGTAGCTCGTGTGAAGGACGGGGCTGGGAACACGGTAGCTGCTAGCTACTTGATGAGCGACGTCGGTTGTTTGGTGTCACAGATATAAAGTGTCTATGCTGTACACACCAAGGAGATTGTGGAAAGAGGGAGGCTTGTTGGAGCTCTGAGTAGCAGCGGCAACTGGCACTCCGCATTTCTTGCTCGCCTTGGATTCACGTCACTCAGCAGTCACCATCCGGTGATCAGCGTACAACTGATGCAAGCGGGCAAACCAATCAGTCGACATGCCTGGCATGGCAACTGGGATCCTTCACTGCCCCATTGCTCCCTGCACCAGTGAACAGCCCCGTGCATCTACGGAAGAGATGGGTTCAAAGCAAGAAAAACTCTTGCTCGCGGGAAGATCAATGTAACCGTCGCCCATTTCACGCCACCGACGTGCGTGTCACCCGACTTTTGATATACTACCGGCCGTATCCTCCTCCTCCCCTGGCAGGCCATGGAGAACAGAATCTCTCCGAGCATCTTCGATCTGCATGGCGTGACCAGACACACGCTCCCAGCCAGCACCGGACGACGATGAGACTCCCTCCCAGGAGGAACTCCTCGTCATCCAAACCGTGTCCCAGGGAAAGGAGAAGAGATCAAATCGCACGATGGGCCGAGACAACGCCAGACCCATGTCACTCCCGGTACGTTTCCCAAACGTCCCAGGTAGTATCCGCAGTCCTGATACCACACCACACACAACGCACGCCCAGCGCAAAAGGGCAAGAACGTACGATATGCCCATTAACAGACGATCCCGGCCGGGGGCGTGGTTTGCTCGGTTATCACAATTGATCAGAAACGGTGTCCGGTCTGGTCGGTTCGGCGCATCGCCCCCAAAACGAGAGGAAGATTAAGTTCTCTCCCCCCTCCCCACCGGCTCACCCGAGATTAAATGAAAGGGAAGGATAGGGAAACCCCTGCCGCGCTGCCGCTGCCGCCGCAACGCACGCACGCACGCATGCACGCACGCAACGCGACGCAACGCAACGCAAAAAAAACGCCTCCTCGGCCGCAACGCCCGCCCGCCCGCAGCGCCCCGTCAGCGACAGAAAGTCGATCTCCGATCTCCCACCCGTCGGGTGGCTGCGGCCCCGGACCCAGACAAAAAGGACAGGGAGGGTGAGGGCGTCACGCCCGCGCACCCACCCACCACCGCACGTGTTCTATCTGGCCCTAAACGGCGCGGCGCGGCGCGGCTCGGCCACGCGATGACGGAGGGAGGGAGAGGGAGGGAAGGAACGAGATCTGGGTCTTTCGTTCTTTGCTTGCAAATCCGAACAGATGCTCGGAGTTAGCCGCCGCACGCGTGCCCCTCTGCTCTCTCCATTGTTTGCGTGGGTGACCACGCACGCGTCTTTTCGTCGCTTTGCTTGCGTGTCTGCCCCTCCATTCATCCCGTCTGCTCACCCCGCTGCGAATGTTGCTGCTGCCTGGCACGAGAGATGGGCGATGTGAAATGGGGAACGACGTTACGCGTAGCTACGGAACCCGCACCTCGGCTCCTTCGCCAATAGGCCATGGATATCTGCGTGGTTCTTTCATCACCAGCCGTAGCGCCGCCGACAGACAGTAGTCGCCACCGGCCGGCGCAAATCCATCGCGCCCGCGCGCCCCCCATCAGCCGGCCGGGTATCGTTCCCGCCGCTGCGAAGAAGAGGGGTGGGGTGCAAGAAGAGGGCGCAGGCGGCGCAGGCGGCGCAGGCGGCGCAGGCGGCGCAGAGCCAGTCTGCGGGCGGCGTCCGGGCGTCCGGGCGTCCGGACGCGGCGGGCAAGGCAGGCAGGCGGGCAAGGCAGGCAGGCGGGCAGGCGGGCAAGGCAGGCAGGAAAAGGTCATCAGCGCCCTTTTTCTTTCCCCACGCGTCAGATGCAGGAAAGGTAAAAAAAAAAAAAAAAGACAGGCCATTCCGAACGCGATATCGGCACCTTCGGCACCTTCGGCCAAAAACCAACACAAGGCTTGCAGGGAGCGGGAGAGGCAATAGCGACAGAGTGATGTGCGCGCCCATCGCTTGACGGGGAAGGAACAGGCGAACATCTGGAAAACCCATGTTGGCTGGCGCTCCCCGTTCGGTCGTAGGAAGGTACCGACTTGGGTAGCCACGGCCAACGGATCTGGCTTGAGCCGCCCTAAATCGATCGGGGCGGTGGGGCGATTGTGGGACGGGGGGCCATCTGTGGGATCTTCTGTGCCTGCAGTCGGCCTGCTCTTCCGTGCCTGTTAGCTCGTAGGATTCTTCTTATTAGAAATCCTCTTCTTCTTCGTCCGTGCCCGCTTTGGCATTTGCTATTGGGCAAACCAACACTTGCTTGCAATCAAAACAGAAGCAAGCAGCGGAAACGGGGCGCCTCATCGAGAAGCACGTGAGCGGTGGAAAGCAGCGAGAGCAAGAGAGAGAGAGAGACAGAGCGATAAAATGTGAGGGAGAAAATAAAAATGCGAAACTTTCCTCAACAGGGCATTGCCTCGGACCGCCGCTGAGCCCTAGCGGGGCGCGCGCGCGCGTGTGCAGCGGGACGCAGCGCAATCTACCTACTGCACTTGTTGCCCGCTGTCCAGGACGTCACCGCCGCCCCCACGTCTATCCCGCACGCCTGGGGAGCCAACCGGTGGAAAAAGATGGGCCCCCCATCGGAAAGGATCTCGGTTGGGAGGAGATGGAGAAGTGCGTGCCCTGAGGACGAAACCGCCCGCTTCACTTCATTCCTTGGCCCGCTATCGATCCTTCCGCCGACCTTGCTACCCCGCCTGTTACCCAGATATTGCATCTCGATGCCTATAAGGAGCGCCACAACTTCCCTTTCCATGATAGGGGTTTGCGACGCACGCTGTGGGAGACGCCTAATGCTCCGCTACTTTTGCTTTTTCCCCTCATGTACCCTCCGCAATATTGCCCATATCGGGTGGTCGCATCTTCGGCCCTGTAGGTAGCTGTATACGCCTGGGACTGATTCGCAGAGAAGAGCGGGTTCAGCGAATAACGACCGGCCGAGACACGCAAGATGCATGTGCCTCTATGCAAATTAACTACTCGCCAAGTGCGCTCCGACGGGTGTTGTAGACGAAGACGGTGAGCGAGAGAAAGAGAGACATCCGGGGTGGGATGTGGTCCACATTGCCGTCCGTCACCGCCAGGACCCCGAACCACTCATCCTGGTTTGGCTTCAAACAAGCAACTACCGGAAAAGTCACGGAGGAACGGGATGCCACGATGACGGGGGGAAACCGGCGACAGGCAAACCGGCAGACTGGCAGCAGGGACAAAGCAAAAAGAAAAAGAAAAAAAAAAGGCAGGCGAGTGAGTGAGTGAAAGCAGGACGGGGACCGGGTGGCAAAGTTCATGCGAATCCAGAAGAGCGGTGGCATTGACGCGGCATGGCCGCATGGTAGCGCTCCGTGTCCTGCGCTTTTGTCAGGGCCCTTGGCTGCAATGTCGGTCCATGTTGCTGCTGCTGCTGCTGCCCCACACAGAAAGAAGACAAAGTAACTTGTCAAAGCAAGCTTGGTTCTTTTCGAAAGCGGTCTGCCCTATCCTGGTGCAACACGCGGCACTCGGGAACGAGGCGTGCCGGCCGCGGCTCCGTCATTGGGGCCCGGTCCCAGGGGACCGAAGGTGCTGTCGTCCCGGTTCTGGACTGTGCGGGGCCCGGGATGGCTGTTGCATGAGAGAGAGAGAGAGAAGCTTTGGGAGAGTGGATATATGTGCGTGAGAGAGAAAGAGAGAGAGAGGGGGGAGAATGGGGGAAAAGCAAAGAGCAGCCTGCAGCACCCGGATCCTCGGGTGCCCGACGCCGGTCCAAGGCGATGGATCCTCCGTTGCGGAGCAAGACCCAAAAGGGAGAGATGGCGAGGACGTGAGAGCGTGGAAAGAATGGAGGGGAAAATGAAGCAATAACCTAACAGTGCAAAAGTCTATAGCAAAGGGAGGCTGAAAGTCTGGCTGTGGTGACTTGAACAGCCTCGCTTGTACCCCAACGCAGATCAATCGGTCTTGATTGCAGCAAGCAGGGAATAATCATGCTAGAAATCATGTCATAGTGAGATAGCGGTCATGGTTTTGCTTTTTCCCTCTTCCGCCCTCTGTTTTAAGGGCCAAGCGGTGGAGGCGGTGGCTGCGGCGCCGGCTTCGAGGCTGGACGAGACTTCAAATGCCGCCACGAATCAGAGACAGCCGATCGGCGGGGGGAAAGCGGAACGGCGGTTGCTTGTAGGGATCGCGCGCGGCAGGTAGCGGGGCCCGCGAGTCCGCTGCTCTGGAACTAGGGGGGCCTGGCCAGCTCTGCGGCGGGCGGGCGGGCGGGCGGACGGGGCGGGCGACGCAAACTGCGGTGCCTTCGTTGTGGCCATCCGAGACATCGGCCCTGAGGGCCTGTCGGTCGCTCGTGCAGGTGCAAGGCAATGCGTCACGGACGGGGATGCAAGGCATGTGGAAGGACACGGGAGCTCATCGTCTTGTCTTCCCATTCGACGTCTTCCATTCTCTTATGCCCGATACAGCGCCTCGGCGTAAGATAAGATACTCTGAAGGAAAAGGGTAAGTCGATAACAGAATAGGTTCAATAAAGTCGTACAAGAGAAGTCGGAAATATGCCTTCGAACCAACCCAATCCCTAAAAGGAACATGCCTCCTCCTCCCAACGCCGATGCTCAAACTCATAGACTCCTGGGGCTGGGCGCGGCCTAGTAGCCGCCCATGCCATGCACGCGTTCGCAGAAACGAAAAGACAAACTCTAGGCCTGGGAAAGAAAGAGGAAGAGAAAAAGCAGACAGCGCGAATGAACTGCGTACATGCAGAAAGCCGTTCCGGCGAGCCAATGCCCGCATCCCCGGGTCCTGAGTCGAAGCAGAAAAAACCGAAAACTGTAAAGACAAGCGAGCCCTGCCGTGTCCCTGCCATGAACCTTGCCGAAAAGCAATCTGACTACAGTCCCGCAAAGAAAAACGCAGGGGAAGAGACCAACTTAAGGACCGACCGGGACTGCAGACGAGGCCATGAGACAGCGTGAAAGAGAACGGTGTGCGTACGGGGGTGAGAACGAAATAAGGGTCTCTGACAAGGCAAGCCAACCGGCGCCCGGATGCTCCTTCCGACCGCAATGCAAATCGCAAAAATAGCTGTGAATCTGTCGTCTGCCCGGACCATATGACGCACAACCCGAAGATCCCCTAGAAGAGACAAAATGCAGGTTATTTCTTCCTTGGACAACCCGGCGCCGCCCCCTCCCCCCCAAGCGTGGTGAAACGCGTAATCTCCTGAATGAGTATGTCCTCGACCATCCTGGCGCCAATCCCTTTTTGCCGTAAACACAAGAAGTAGACATACATATCGAAAAGCTGCGAGGTTTATGCGAAGTTTTGTGTTGGCCAAAGGACTCCCGGCCGCGTGGGAATAAGCAATGCCGTGCTGTCCGGAAAGCGCTGTGATCTGCGAGTCTCACGCCCCGATGCGGTGTTGACTCCGGACGCGCAGGCTTTCCTTGCTGAATTGTCGAAGACGGCCTCAGGCAGGCGGTGACCCTGGCCCGAGGGACTTCGGCCGCAGATTCGAGCTACCGATAGGCGCCTTGTTGGCGCCCATTTTTCGTGTGAGCTTGGCGTAGTCTGGAGCGCATCAGCAGGTGTTCTGTTTGCTTTACGGCAATAGCTGTGAAACTTACGGAGACCGCAGGCGTTGCACAAGGTACGTGCGCCGTCTGGACCTCTCCGCCACTCTGGGGTTTCCGCCCGGTTGCAGCTGTGACAACGACCCGGGGGCGCCGCGCGCTGCGAGACATGTCAGCTTTCGCCATCACACTTGACCAGTCTCAGAAAGATACGCACCCCTCTGCGCTTCTTTGGGTCAGACCCTGCAAAGCCACCACCACCCTTCGGATCCTCTCCATACGGATTGTGGGACTCTTCGGGTTCGTAGCCGTTCGTTGCCTTGTACCTCGGATCTTGTGCTTGTTCGGCCATGTGTGCTTGCTGTGTCGTTAGCACCACCTCGCGGATCCGCACTAAGGAATCCACGATCCGTTGGCCCTGCTTCATCAAGTCATCGACTTCATGGATCGTGGGTGTCGAGCCCGGGGCCGGCCCTGTCCGCTGCGCCTGGTGCGCACGCTGGCCGTATATTCTCAGGAATTCGTTTAGGCGCCCACTTCCTTCCGCGATCTGTCTCATCTTCAGCGTCATGCTCAAGAATGGCGTCTATTGATGACTTACCTCGTTGAGGGATGCTTCGAAATCAAAGTTATCGAGATGCCTCTTGACGGACTCGCCATAGAGTGCAGGGCCCGCATGCCTCCCAGCTCTTTTGCTTTCCTCCGCCCGCCTGACTTCCGCTCCATCCGATCTCCACGTGGGTGGATAGCCCCCTGATGCGGAATAGGCTGCCGGAGCCGATGGAGGATAATGAGGGTTGACTTGACTTGGGGGAGGCGGTGGTGGAGGCGCACTGTACGGATACGGACCAGGAGCATACGGGTGGCTGTAGCCGAAGGGCTGTTGCTGTGGTTGCACTGGACCGGCTTGCTGAGGATTCTGTTCATAGGCCGGGGACTGCTGTTGTGAATAAGCGTAACCCGCGCTGAACGAAGATCTCGAGTTGTTCACAGGGGACGGCTCTGTTCGTAGCGGATGCAAAGTTGGCAGTTTGGGATTGTGGGTAGTTGGTAAAGTTGGCCGTGGCGGATCCTGTGCTGCTTGGGAGTACGGTGGCTGAGGCGGTGGCTTCATGTATGGACTGCGGTCTGTTTGCTGCGAGTATAGGGCGGGTGAGTCCTTGCCGGAAAAATCTTGAGAGAAGTGTCGCCTGGCGGAGTCCGGATGTGAAGTCGCAGACGATGGCGGGGGCTGGAAGTACTGCGAAGCGGGCGGCGGACCCGTCGAGGTTGGATGAGGTGGGTAGGGCATTGGCTGTTCGGATGCCAGCGCTTCGTGAATTGACGGTAATGACTGCCTTGCGGGCGGCTTCTGCTCCTTCTCATCTCCAGATGTGCGGCGGGACTCCGGGGGAGAAATGAGGCCTGCTAAGCTTGCTGGCGGTGCGCTGGCAGCGGGCGCGTGATGGCTGGCGTAGGGCGGGGGAGGGTTTGGGTAGGGAAACGACGGGCTGACCATAGCCGCGGCGGAATGCTTGCGCTGGAAATCCGTGTCGTCTCTTCTACTCTTCTCGGCATCTATTGAAGATATTGAGGGCAAAATGGCGCTAGCGGCATGTCAGATACACTCTCGTCCACACAATGCGCGGGGGTTCACGGCGACAAACACGCACCTCTGCCGACTGCCGGCTTCCATAGCTTCCATCCGGGAAGGCAGCGTGGTCGGATCGACACGCTACCTGGCGTCCAACGGCGACGCGGACGCTCAATCTCTGGGGGGTTGTGTCGCCGGGCACCTGTAGCTTCCCGCAACCAGGTGACAGCGGCGGCGCGACGACGGTTGGCGTTGCCCTGGCTCGCCCGTCACGCACGCGCTGGCGGTGATGTAATTCCCAAGTGCGGCGTGCAGCGCTGCCGGCTGGCGAACGCCGTCGTCCTGTGCGGGCGAACGCTGGCGGGCGGGGCGTGGACGGCGGACCGGCGCTGGGTTGGTGCTGTGAAGAGAGCCTGACGTAAGGCGAGACGAGACGGTGGAACGCGGCGAGGGCGTGCTGCTCCAATGGCGGCGGGCTAGCGCGCAGCGTGACGGGCGGGTCTGGAGACGAGCGTCGGGGTCACAGCGAGGGCTCTGGCGCGCACAGCAGTGTATGGGGTGGTGTTGGTGGTGGTGAGGTACCCCGTGATCGTGCGGGTGGGAGCGAGGACAGCGGTTTTAACGGCGTGTTGCAACGGGCATTTCGGGGCAGGCGCTGGGATGGGTGGGCAAGAGGGGAAGACGGGGATATCTAGCTAGATGGCCGCAGCAGACGATAGATGCGATCGGAGATGACCCGCGACGCAGCAGGGCAGGGCAGGGACTTGACGGGGAGTCGTATCGCTGCCCGTGGACGGCGGCAGGCACCCTGGCCGCACGCGCGCTGGAGGCCGTTAGACTGCTGTTAATCGGATCTGTGCTGCGCAGGCCGGCCCTTGCAAAGCTTATGGGCGCCGCGGGCAGGCGACCAGGAGGGAGCGATGTGCGCGCGCGGCGTGGGTAGGGAATAAACCGCCTAGCGGTGGTGATGTCGGCTCAGATTCGCCTCCGCCAAGCGCGGCGAGCAAGATCAGCGCGCAGAGCAGGATCTGGCTGCCCTAGACACGAGACACGGCCTTCTTCAGCGCGGCAGGGCCAGCGGCGCGTCACGGCGTCACCACTCCAAGTCGACATCATCACGATCCAGCAGCCCGCGCGGGCTGGCGCCGGGCGGGCGCGCAGGGCTGCCGGTGCGCCCATCGCTGGAGCTGGCGCCCCTTTCTCCACGCCCTTCTGCGGATGCGAGGCAAAGCGAGCGGCGTGCGGGCCCGAGGCCGTGGGACGAATCAGTGGAGGCAGCCCACGGCTGATCGAGATCTGTCGCGGCAGAGCTAGGAGCCGCTCCCTGCGTGCGTGCCAGCGGCGGCGAAGGCAAGTGCCGGCGAGTGCTGATTGAGTGCGCGTGGTGCCGCCGCTGCGTCTCCCAGATGCGATGCGATGCGCTGCCGAGATCTGAGCATGAATCATCCGAGCGCAGCGGGGGGCGCGCCGTGACGCTGACGATGCCGATGAGTGCTCCGGCGCTCGCAGGCACATCAGGCCACACGACAGCTTGGGCCCCCAGCCGATTGGCCCCGTCGCGGGCCAGCTGCTTCAACTTTCAAGCGAGTCCACGTTGCGGGCGTGTAACACTGACCCACCCGCCCCAACGCTCCGGCCGCGACCCGCCTGTCATCACGTTTGCGCGCGCCTGCCTGCTGCTGACGGCCCGGCCGCCTGCACAGCCGCGGCCGTCCTGCCCGCGCGGTGGCTGCGCTACGCGGAACATCGATCCGCGATGGTGCATTCGTTTTCGAGATCAGATCTTTTGTTGGCGGATAGATACCCGTTATCGTGTCACGCTTTGCCTTTCCGAGGCGCAATATTGGACGCACCGCCGCCCTGCATGCCGCTGGCCGGCCATATGCATGATCCGTCGCGACCAAGATTGGCTCACGCCGTAATGCGATCTGCGTCAGCTCCCATCAGCAGCCAGCGCTGATCTTCACGCCCGGTTTCACTCGATCTGCTTTGGGCGGCCTCGCAGCCCAAGCCACACTGCTCACCAGCTCCATCACGCGCGCCGTCAAGCTGAGTGTGCTCGACGAATCTCAATGCCCACCGCGCCCCCTCCGCCGGCTATCCACGCAGCATGTGATGGCCGCGGCCGGCTCGACCCTTCCCGCTTAGATGCCGGCGTCAGAAACCTTTGACAAGCGCCCCGACCCAGTGCGCAGACCCTGAATAAATCTCGAGGCTAGCCGCAAACAGCTACCGCCATCACCTCTGCATCTGATGCGATCATGCATCTGGCACCTGTCCGACCAGCGCCCCCAGGCAGACGACTCTGTGCGCCCCAGCCCCGCCATCTGTCCGACAGCGCACGCCGCGGTGGAGACCCTTGGCTTTTTTCCAACGCTACGGCGAAGACGGCCCTGCGCGGGCAACGGACAGCACGCGGGCAGCGTGCAGCGACGGGGAGGGGAAAGGGGCTCTCGACGCTGCAGCTCGCGATTCGGAGCGCTGCAGCGGCGAGCGACGACGCGGGTAACCCTTGCACATCACCTGGCAGAGCCTGCCGTTTTGGATGCAGATCCCCGCATTCGGAGAGCGACGCTCAGACGGCTCGCCCGTTTGGGGGCCCCTCGAGAGAAACTGCCGTGTTCGAGGGCTCCACGCTAGCCGGCGCCGTTGGGCCATCGAGGAACACCCAGGCGCACGGCTGCGTATTTATTTCGATCACGGGTTTGGCTGGAGCCTCGCCAGCAGCACCCCCCTTCCGCCGAAGCGCGCCCGGCGATTTGCATCGGCCAACGAGAACCAACTCATTTTCGCCCAGCGCGAATGCTTGTCCAGGCGCCAGAGAACGTGGCGGTAAGGTGCAGCCGGAGCCAATTGGCACATCAGGGACCAGATCTCGAACCTTGAAGCCCCTGACGGCTCCGCATCAGTCGGACTGACGGCAACACATGCCACAAATCGCCCCATTGCCATTATTCAGAGATAAAGCACCTGCCAACCGCATCCCGGCCCCGTCTCGATCTGTCGAAGATTGCCGTAAGACTGTTCTTGCGTTCCTCGTCTTCGGGACCATCGCGAATCGAAGTGCCAACAGGGCCCTTCCCTGCCGCATCGCCGACTATTCATAAGCTTACTGCTTAGGGCGCGGCCATGACACACGATGGGCGGGCAGCGAATCTCCTGGCTTGGGCCCACAATGTCCTATTATTGCCTATAGCGCCCATTTGCTATTTCCCAGGTTCCCGACACTGTCTCAAATTTTGAATGGCTACTGCTGCGTCGAAACCACCGCTGCAATTCCGGTCCCGCCTATCCTCATCGTCCCCCTGGAGAATAGAAGCGGCCAATTTGGGCCGCCGGAGCCAGCCATCAGACGGGCCGCCTCGGCAGGAATAACATCATCTGCACCAGCCCGCGCGACCGGTCGCCTGCGCCTGGAAACACAACAATCTCATGGTCAGACCGCGGGGGCCAATATCCGATGGCGGCCTCCAACATGAACGAGGTGGGCGCCTCTGCCGCTCTGACGCACTAAACTCTATCTCATTATGCCGGAAATAATTCGTGCACGCTCAGGAGTGGCCGCGGCGATGACGCTGCCCCTTCACCGCGAAGCCCGCCCGGCGGATCCGGGGGCGACCCTGACGAATCGCGGAAGACTTTCCGATCCGCTCGATCCGCCTTGCAAGGCCAAACAGGACGCCCACCTCTCCTTCCGTTGGGGCCCCTCCGGAGTTCCTGCCCTGCTGCGCCGTGGGCTCCAGACACGCCGCGTCGGCGTTTCCGTCAGATACGAGATCTGGGGCTGGAGCAGAGTCGACCGTGACGCATCGACCGGGTCCGATCCACCCTACACTCTTCATGCAACGCTCGTTAATGGGAAAACCGAATCCTGAAGCGTCAGTGGTGACCAATCAGCTGGTAAATTGCCTTAAACTCGACGTGCGGCCGAGCCGCCTCCGCGTAGTCTGGGAGGACGAGCACTAGACAGGCACGCGAGTAAGGCTTGCTGCTGTACGGATTAGATTGCCACTTGGAAAGCAATCGGGCGATGTGCGCTAATGAAGCTTCACGTGGGTTCCATGTACTACCAGGCAATGAACGCTCCCTTTGGCCAACCACATGTCGAAGCCAACCGGTTCTCACGAGCCACTAGATGGACGTCACAACGGCGGCACCGGTACAGCACGCTCGACCCATGGAACGCTCGGTTCCATACCGCGCCCGCTTCATCTACTCCACCTGCCGCTGTCAATTGTCCGCGTTGCCGTTACGCAGCAGCCCGCCCCCGCGAACTTGCGCTATTCTCTAAATATACCATCTCTCCATCGTTCCACGCGCGGCTTCTTGCTTCCGGGCTTGCATTTCACGTGGGCGCTGAAATCAGAAGAATAGTTGGAGATTCGCTGTGGTCCAGCCATCCCCTTCAGTGGCTGCGTGCCGAGTATCACGACACCCGCAGAATGGTAGCATCTGCAACCACCTTACGCCCGTACGACTGGGACACAATATCTATGGACGGACAATCTTGCACGTGTTGTTAAAGCATTTACCTACCTCTTTCTCACGTCTTGTCCCAGGTCCTCTGCAAGGCAACGGCGCCTTACGCGAGACCATCGCCCGTCTGCTTGCAGTTCTTGTATCCTGCCCGGAACAACCTCCTTTTACAGCTGTTCCAAATAAGTACTCAAAATCAGCCCACTAAATGCAGGAAATCTCACGATCGGGCCGCAGCCCTGTCACATTCCTTTTTTCTCCAGTCCAGGCAGCAGGGGAAATAGCCGACCGAGTGAGATTCGGTACTCCACAACCAACATCGTCATTGCACAGCAGGTGTCAGAAGGTCCTGCCCTCTGGGGCACAGCGGAACAACGTCGGCAAGGGCGACGCTTGTTGATACCCACCATGATTGCTGCTGTTCAAGCGGTGCGCTGGGACTCGACAGGTTCGAATTCAAGTACGTGTGCGCATGTAACCGGACATAGATCAGACAGGTTACCAATGCCAGCACACCAGCTAGGCAACCCATCTGGATGACCAATCCGGTCCTTACGAAAGGCGCAGGCGGCGCCAGAACCGGAACGGCGTACTTTGAATGAGATAGATCTCATATATGCACGCTTCCCTGCCTGCATTACTTGCCCGCCCTTCCGCCCACCCACCTGCCAGCCCGCAGATATGTGGCGAAATACATTCTCGGGGCCACGTGTCGTCCTCGAGTGAAACATTCAGCGACCGGCCTGGCTGGCGATTTTAAGCCTGTCATGGGGTGATTCCCAACGGTGTGGCTTGCTTAAGGGAAGCGAACAGGATGGTAAGAGGTAGGAAGAAGGGGCGCAGGATTACTGCAGCTGCATCGGCCCCGGGCGGAGGGCGGGACAGCAGGCCGTCAAGCATGCATCCTCCCGAATTTGGCGCGCGGCGCATATGTACGATGTACCTACCGCATGCCGACCATGCTGCTGCGCATCTCGCTTCTCACCCCAAGCTTTGGTGCAGATGACAACAGATTGATGACAGCAACAGGCCAACGCCAAGGCAAGGTGAGGACGCGGGCGCCCTGCTCACTCCCCGCTTATCGTCCTTGTGTGACCGCACCCTTCGGTTCTGGTTTAATTTGGAATGTTCCCTTGCACGCCTCGTGGGCGTCGGGTGGCATCCGAAGGTGCACCGCACCATGATTCAAATTCCGATATATGCACAGGTCGTCCCTCACGAAAGCGTCTTGTGGATAACATCATAATCCTTTTGAATTTACTTTATTGGGACAAGTCTGCGCAACCGTCGGCTTTACTCGCGTCGTACTATGGGGTGCAAACATGGATGAAGTCTGCATGAACGGCAACAACGTCAGATGGACCGAAGGACCGATTCAACCCAATAGCGCGAAGGATCGCTATACAGCATGTTGCCAAGGATCATCAAGTCCCGCATTTTCTCTTATCAGGATGAATACAAGATCAGATCCCATCAAGCGGTGTGTAAGAGGTAACGCAGAGACGCACATGCGGAGGTCGAGGTGCAAGATCGAAAACCCTCTTGAGCACCATACGCCCCATTCCCGACGCAGTGGGGAGGTTGCAGAGTCATTGAACCATTTTTCGGACCTTTGAAAGATCTTTTAACGGCGCTTGTGCAGCATGCTCCACCCGATGCGGACAGGGCGTCGATTCTCGGTGCCCTACAAGGGAGAGCAGAGGCCACGCCGTTGCGGACAACGCAGGGACTCGTGATGGGGCAGGCTCACTTACCAGTCGGTCGGGTCGCGCCCGCTATTCGTAAGATCCCGATTCCGCGGCGGAGGGGTGCTGAGAGAAGATGCGAGATGGACCGGCGTGTGTGGCCGGTGCTGCGCCGCACTCTCTGGCTGACGTGGTAAGGCTTCGCGTTCATCACATCTGCGGAGGCCCACTCGACAGGGAAAACCCCTCCCACGGCAATACGCATCGAGCATGGAGTCGGCAGCGCTTGGGCAGACTCGCCAAAAGCTTCACAATTTGTGGCACGGATTCGATGACCTCGAATAGCCGCTGGAATTGCGGGAAGCCCTGGAGGCCTTCTTTTCTAGAGCCGGAGGAAACGTAGCCTCTGGCAACGGACTTGCATGTGAAGTCATGCTCGCGGGCCACCTTTTCGGCCGGTGCAGCTCCGATTTACGGTGAACTCATACCACAATCATGCTAACGCATATGATTGTGGTCGACGTGTGGCAGAGGAGGTCTGGCAATACGTCAAATTCCTTCTGAGCGAGGGCACCGGGCACGTTCTATAATCGGTCGAGATTATAGGAGCATGGGTGACCGGTTTCCCTTCGCCCGGATGAGCGTCGCCTGCATGACAACGGTGGACCCCAGATGCGAGAGCGCCGGGCGCTTCCAGCGGCGAGGAAATGGTCGAGAGTGCGGCGCGTGTTTCTGGCAGGTGGTCGTCTGGGGGCTGCTCGAAGCTTTCACTGCCCGTGCGGCCGGAGACGCCGCGGGCTGGCATCATACGGTCGAGACGATCGCTTCTGAGCCAAGCAGGAGACCATCGTGTCACCACGGGTGATTGGGGAAAAGACTCCGGCACGGCAAGACCAGCCGCATCTCCAATGCAGATCGGACGGTTGGGGCTCGGCAAGATGGATTGATCATCAGTCGTCGTCCGTCCGGGCGGAGTCGCGCGCTGCTGTCACGATGGGTCAGTCGACAGCGAGGCCAAGATTACCCTTAGGGTTTGGCGTAAGGGGCGCGGTGGTGAGGTCTGACCCGGCCGTGTAGGAGAGCAGCAGGCGGAGGGTCAGGTCGACTCACGACAGTGGCATGAGAGGGACGGCGCTGAGCCTCGCGCCAGCGGACGCGGCCTGCTTTTGTATGCCGCGTCCGGCGCGGTGCCACGGCGTGCGAAGGCGATGGTGGTGCATGCAGGCGGACGAGTGGCGACTCTCATCTACATGCGACAGGCGTCACCAGACGGGCGCAGGGCTGCTGTGCGATGCGGAGCCGGCTGGTTCGGGCAGCGTTCGAGAATGCGCAGAGAACCGGCGAACCAGCGCGTGAGACACGCCCCAGACAGACCGGCAGCGGAGAGGCGCGGACTTGCTCGGAGCTAGCGCTCGCCAGGCACCCAGCGGGCGGCCGGCCTCGGCGGTGCCTGGCAAGCGCTCCCGCACCAGCACCAGCGCCAGCTCTCGCCGTCTGGTTGGCCCAGGCCGGGCGTTCACAGGTACCTAGACATCGCCATCTCGCAGCGTGCGCCGTCAGATGGGCTGCGCCGTGGCTCGCACCGCGGGCCCATGGTGCGGGCAGTGCTGTTGTGGCGTGGCTGCGGTGCTCGCCGAGCGCTGCGAAGGGAAACACAGGCGAGCGCCTAATGCGCGAAACCCTTGGCCGGCGCAGGCGCCACCAAGCAGGTGGTCTGATTATCCGACCTCCATCATACGACTTTCATCTTCTCCTCTCAATCATCGCTCCCAACGGTGCAGGCGACACGCTCTCCCCTGCGCTTCCCACCAGTCCCAGCGCGCATTCTCGAGCGAACCCTGGCCCACGCCGGCCCTTTGCGCACCGGCCGTCCTTCCGCGACACAGCTTCCCGTGAGTGCAGCCCCGGTTGTATCGTGAACCCTGGCCTCGCGATGGGGACGTCTGACCGACCGCTGACTCTGTTGCGTGCCAGGCCCCGACCCTCTCCGCACTCCTGCCGCCATCCGTCAGCTCATGTCATGTCGTGACCCTGATCTCTTTCGTCTTTGGTAAGACCTCTGTTTGGCAGCTCTCTCTTTCAGCCTCATCTCTCGTGGCTCGCACCTGCCCTGCGCCCTAGCAACCCCCTCCCCTCGGCGCGAGCCAGCCACGCTCTACACTCCGTCAGCATGGCTTTGAACGAGCTAAACGGCGCTCTAGACGACGCGCTGGCGCTCGAGAAGGTCGCCGTACGTCCTCTATGCTGTAGCCATGCATGCTGCAATGATTTTTGGTGTCTGTACAGGCGGGGCTAACCGCCGGATCGGCGTCGCAGGTTGGACCTTACTGTGTGTTCGACGACTTCAGACCTACGACGAGCCCGTCGGACGAACACTCGCGTCCCACCACCCCGTTAGAGTCTGGGGTCAACATGGAGGACCCGATGATGTCGACTGAGTTCCCTTTCGGCCCTGGCGCGCGTGCGCCGTGGCTGGGATCTGGTGCCGAAGACCTATCGCTGGTCCAGTCTAGCGACTCGTTTCCGCAGGGTAATTGGGAGGAGTGGATGCGCTGGGATCCCAATGCGCAGACACAAAACCAGCCCTCGCAGGATATAGATGGCCCAGGTCCCGTCCACTACCTCAAGCCCGAAGCCAAGTCGCCCCACGGCTCCCACTCGCTTTCTCGGCCGCAAATGAACATCCCTTTCACCTTCGGGGAGGGCATCGAGAACCCTCCCGCCTTTCACTTCAACAACCACAACAACTCTCCTTCCGTGACCGAGCCTCAGCAGAGCAACTCGTACTTCTCGTCCGACAATCCTGTCTGGAACAACAGCAACAACACCGCCCTCGACCAGGCCGACAATGGTCTCTTCTCCCCGCTCTCTATCGACCAGCAACAGATGCAATCCCAATCTGTTCCTCGCCCACCCCACTCGACACCTTCGCTCCACCACAGCCCAAGCTCCGTCAACTCTGGCCCGGATCCCAAGACGAGCTCTTCATCCCAGCAATCGTCGCCCGAGCCCATGGCGAATACGGTCACAAAGAAGCGGAAGTCCTCCACCGAGGACGACAGCAGCACTGATCAGAAATCCAACAAGCAACCTCCCGTCAAGAAGACCGCTCACAACATGATCGAAAAGCGTTATCGGACAAATCTCAACGACAAGATTGCTGCACTGCGTGACAGTGTGCCCAGCCTTCGAGTCATGTCGCGGGCAGGCAATGGCAATGGCAATGAAGAAGAGGACGATCCCGAGGACCTCGAGGGCCTTACACCTGCCCACAAACTCAACAAAGCCACTGTTCTTTCTAAGGCGACGGAGTACATTCGTCACCTCGAGAAGCGGAATAAGCGTCTCAATGAAGAGGTTGATACTCTCAAGGCACGATTGGAATCGTACGATAAATTCGCCATGATGACCCCTAACCCGATGGCGCAAGCTGTTGGAACTCCCGATGGTATGCGGTATCAGGAAGATCCTTTTGCTGCTGCGGCTGCACGCGGCCAACCTGTTAGCCAGGCCCAAGGAATGATTCCCGTGCCCGAGAGCATGACGAATCTTCAAGCAATGGCCTCGCAGTCCCACTACGCAAGTCAGGCGAATGGGTATCCTATGTACTCAACCGCCCCAGGAAGACCCGGAATGAACGCCCAGCAGCATATGGTCAACGGCCGCAGAGGAAATAGCATGATGAACAAGCTGATGGTCGGTTCTCTTGCTGGTCTCATGATCGTCGAGGGCTGGAGAGAACGTGAGGAGAGCGGGGAAAATCCCGAGGGCAGGGGTCTGTTCGCATTACCCCTCACTTACTTCGGACGATACGGCAGCGCATTGGTGCCGAAGTTTGCTACCCACGGCTTGGCTGCTCTCTACCGCTCCCTTCCGCTGCTGAAGCTTTTCCTTGTTCTTGCCGCCGTCGTCTACCTGGTTATCCCGATCATTGATCCTAAGTCCAAGCCCAGGAAGAAGGCAATCCCGTCCGTCAAGTTGCAGCCTGCGCCATCGCCTGCATCCCCGGTCGAGGTTCGTCGCAAGGCTTGGTTGACTGCCATTCAGACGGTCTGGGTCCCGCGTCACAACTTCTTCCTCGAGGCTGCGGCTGTGTGTCTCAAAGCCCTTAAGCTCAGCTTGAGGAACGTCGTCGGCTGGGATGGATACGCTTACGTCACTGGAACAACCAAGGAACACGAAGCCGCTCGTGTCAAGGCGTGGGAGATCGCTTTGGATGCGCAGCTCACTGGTGGCGATGCCGAAATCAGCAAGGGCAGGTTGATCCTGACGATCATGGCTTCCGGTACACTCCCGAACAGTCCTGCGCGCCTGATGCTCAAGGCAATGCACATCCGCATCCTTCTTTGGGAGATCGCCAACGCAGGTTACGGTTCGTGGTACATGTTTGAAGAGATCAGCGCTAAGTTGGCTCGGAAGTTCTGGAACAAGGCACGCAACCACCAGAAGGCTTTGCTCCAATCCGGCGAAGAGACCGAGAAGCTTCCCGACCATCTGGCTGCGCTACTGGATCTCGAGTGCAATGATGTCATGGTGGACAGGATTGTGCAACGTGCGTACAACCTCGCCTGGAACAAGCCGAGCGCGCAAAACACCGAGTCCGATGAAGCCATGGACAGTGTGGTCGAGGATTTCGCAATCTCTTCGCCATTGGATGCCCTTGCCGCTTGGTACTCGAGCTATGTGCTGAACAGGGCACTGGCTGGTTACCTCGAGGCCAACGTTTCATCGGTTACGGACGAAGTCAGGGCCGATCTGAACCTCGCGGTTCGTACTGCGCCTCCCAACTCCGTCTCCCAGGTCAGAGCACACGTCGCCAAGTCTATCCTCCTCGAGAAGGGTCGCAACGAAAACATCATCGCTGCGTTCGATTCTCTCCCTTCGCAACCGCACATTCCGGCTCTCAAAAACAAGGTCAACTCTCCTCGGGCTCTGCTTATGAACGTGGTCGGCGAGGCCCACATCGCCGCTGACGTTCGCAAATCGCTCACGCTCGTCAAATGCCTCGCCCTCGCAGAGACATTTGTCGCAACTGGCAGCGATGAAGCTCGGGTCCGCGCAACGTTCGTTGTCAACAACACCTATCTGCCCGAGGGTTCCCTCACTCTCCTTAGCTTCATTGCCGCCTACAAGGTCCTCAGGATCTTCTCGAATGAGGACAAGCTGCTTGCTGAGTCGCGACAAGGGCTGGAGCGTATTGCCAGCTCGATGCGTGTCTGGATTGGCCGTGAAGCTGGACGCCGCAGCGGCTTGAGCACCAAGACCAAGGGCAGAATTGTCGAGGCATGCCTAAGTGTCAGCAAGATGCTTGTTGGCATGCAAGAGAGCAGCAGCGACGAGGGAGACGCTGGCTACGCCAGCCAGAGTGATGCGGAGGGTGAGACCAAGATGATCTCTTGTTGATTTCGATTCTTTCATGGCGTCATGGTTGAAGGATGGCTATCTGGGCCATTGGAAGAACAGTAACGAAACATCCAAACCACAAACGGTTTAGGATTGGGCAACGTATTTGGCTTCGGCGTTTGGGTGGAGAACTTGAACAAGCAGAAAAAGCGGTCGACTTCAGTGTACGACTACGCTCTACCCGGTTTATCTCTTTGCTCGGCTGGCGATTTCGAGCACGATCCACTCGGCTTCGACGTGGACTGGTTTTTTAACGATACCCAGCACCGCTGCTGCGTCTATCGCTTTGTACATGATATATTCTTGGACACTGGAACTGTTTTAATTGGTGAGGCGCTTCGTCGGAACAACGTCGCGCTTGATGTTTTACGTCTTTATGGAGTTCAAACAACCGTAGATGTTTGGCGTAATTAGTTTAGCTATCACACATAGCCCTTTCTTCAGCAACCGACGCCGCTGGGCTACACCGGGTATGAAAAATAAACATACTCCTCTCTGGACTCATCACACCTCCAAGGTACTCCGATGCAATGACTGCCAAATATAGCACCACGTGCGATGGTGCAGGGACGACGCAGCTGCCACGAGACGAGGCGACAACGGCTACCTACAGCCCTACGGTACGGGGGACCTCCGTGCCTCGGCATTTGGGAAGCTTTCCCACCCCCTCGCCCCTCTACGTAGTACCCCACAATTGCTTGTCTACCATGTCTCTTTGCACCTCATCGCAACTCTGCGCCGCCCTTCTTCCTCTCAACCTCGCACATCCCCACCGCCAATCGCCAACATGACCGCGACAGGCTCACCAGCAGCTGCTGCACCAACGCCAAAGCAGAGGCCCAAAGCCCTCCTCTTCGACATCGGCGGCGTCTGCGTAAGTGGCCTTTTTCTTTTGTTTTTCCTCCCCTTCCCATCCGATGCCACGCCCCCGTACGTATTGATTAATGTGTGCATGCGTTGTTGCTGTGTGCGCGTGCAGGTCGTCTCGCCCTTCCAAGCCATCCTCGACCACGAGCGCGCGCACGGCATCCCCGTCGGCTGGGTCAACGCGGCCATCGCGGCGGCGGCGCCGGCGGGCGCGTGGCAGCGCGTCGAGCGCGGCGAGGCGTCGCTGGACGACGCCTTCTTCGCGGCGTTCGCGGAGGACCTGGCGGCGCCGCGTGCGTGGGAGGCGTTTTGGGCGAAGAAGAGGGGATCGGGAGGGGAGCTGCCGCCGCCGCCGCCGCCGCCGCCGAGGGTCGATGCTAAGGCGCTGTTTTGGGAGATGATGCGGGTGAGTAGGGCGCCGGATCGGTGGATGTGGCCGGCGTTGCGGGAGCTGGGACGGGTCTCGGGGGAGGAGGGGAGGGAGGGAGGGGGTGGGGGGTTCGTGCTCGGGGCGTTGAGCAACACGGTGGTGTTTCCGGAGGGGGTGGTGGATGAGAAGGGGGCGGTGTTTGAGAGCGGGTTGAGGGTGGAGGGGGCGGACGGGAGGGTTGAGGCGGGTGATGTGAAGGCGGCGTTTGACGTTTTCATCAGCTCGGCGCACGTCGGATTGAGGAAGCCGGATCGGAGGATTTACGAGATGGCGGTGAGGCTGTTGGATGAAGAGGCGAGGAAGAGGGGTGTGGAGGGCGGGGTTCGGGCAGGCGATGTGCTCTTTCTGGACGACATCGGGCAGAATCTAAAGGCTGCTAGAGATATGGGGATGAGGACGTTGAAAGTCGATTTGGGGAAGAGTTGGAAGGCAGTGAGGGAGTTGGAAGGAATCATGGGGCTGGGATTGCTGGTGGAGGATGTGGCTGGCGAGAAAGCCAGGCTGTAGACCAGCTCGGGTTTCGCCAAAGGATAAGAGCATCTAGAGTAAGACCTGGCCTCAAGACGGTGGCGCATTTAAGACCAAGGCTTTCTGTTTCCACCACATGACAGCTTTTGAAACGTTCTCCCCGAGCATTTGATGTGCTGATAGTCGGCTATACAGTGCCCCCTCTGGTGGAAGAAATAGCGGCATCGCCAACACCGAACCCCCAAATTTCAACAGCGCATCTCAGCCAATCCTTTTCCCGTGTACAAAGGTTGCGAAACACGCTTAGACGCATACCCCATTGCGTGAGAGTGAGTCACCAGCGATATGAAAGATTACACCAATGAACGTTAGGAGACGCCGCATCAGGCGGGCAGAATTGCTGTGCCGCTTGGAAGGGTATGACTCGTCACAACGATAAACACCGCTGTGCTCGCCAAGTGACAGGGGCTCTGATACAAGAAAAAGAAACTCATGGGCTTACAGGCGAAAAGCTGCATCATGCCGCAGCCGCGAGAGGCAGTTTGACGCCGATCAACCGACACCAGGCAGGAGCGGCCGGCACTGTATCCACCACCATCATCATCATCACCACCACCGCCGCCGCTTGTTACAAGACAGCGACGCCGCAAGGTGGACGGTGATATCCGGAATGTCGGGGCTCATTGCGCTTGGAGCATCGCTAATGACCTTATCCCAAGTTGCCATGGCCGTGAAGGGACCCCAACTGGGCAGCTTGAGTGGCGATCCGGACGCCATTGTGGGGGTGGTTGTGCGCTGTGGAGCTTTGCACTGCAGATGGTCTCACGTGCTGACGCGCAACCTACCTCCCGCCGCGTCGGGCTCCTGCCGCGTCGCTGCGGTGGGAAGGCGCGCCTGCCCATAGGCACGCTGCCAAACCGCAATCACCCATCCAGGCCATGCATTTAAACCCTCCATCTTCGCCTGTTTCCTTCCCTTCCTCCTCAACCTCCACTTGCCCCTCCACCCAGCCGGACCATCATGGCTGTCTTGCCATGGCCAGACCCGCGCAACACCACCCTCCAGAGCAATGCGCACTCGGCTGCCATCAACGGCAACGCAGCTTCAGCCCTACCCAACGGTTCGCGTAACCTCTTCTCCAACAACAACAACAACGACAACGGTACGCAGAATGCCACTGACTCCAGAGCGTTCACTGTAGGGCCGATCGTGGGTGCTGATGGTCCATCAATCTTCGGCGCACTTCCATCTCGCTCTATAAACAACAAGAATCTTCTACTCAATGGCTCCATCACCGCCGGTGGATCCTCGCCTTTGCTAAAGACAGCCAACACCCTCGCCGGGCAGCTTGGAGACGCGCTAGACCGTTCCGTGACCATCATGTTCGGCCCACCCGATAACCCTGACCAAAACATCATGCCGGCAGCCATGACTTCCAAGCTTCCTCAGCCGGTCATGACTGCGATCATGAAGTCCAACAGCAAGACGCAGTCGGACTTGGGATACAAGTCTATTCTGCTTACCTTCACAACTTCGCGATGGTGCAAGTACCTTATCAGAGTTTCCCAGTATCTTCAGGCTGGCGAATATGCCCCGTGGAGCCATGGAACTGCACTAGAAGTGGTCGACGCTACGGGCAATAGGGTTGCCTGGTCACCATGGATGTCGGCCGCACAGGATATCCACGAGGCCAAGACGACAGAAGAGACCCACAGACACTTCTTAGAGGAGCTGATGGTCTACAACTGGGCGTGTTTCACGAACTTCGATCAGTTGAAGGAGCACTCCCTTCACAAGATACAAAACGACTTCCCCATACTGGCCCACGAGGCTCTTGCCTTGGTGGATTTCTTCTGCCCAGAGACCAACGACTTTCCACCAACCGAGGAGATGAAAGCTTTCACGAAGGAAGCTGTCATAAGGAACAGACAGACCATGGTAATGCTGCCCAACTTTAGGAAAACTTTCCACAAGGCGATTAAGAACAACTTCCCTGCGATACTTCTCGAAGACGTCCAGCATGATCTCGTGACATATCTCAAGGACGTGCGAGACATGTCGCGAACCATGCCAAGTTCGTTGCCGGCTCCGTTGCCAGGCCCTACGCCAGGTTCGTTCAGTACTCCAGACCGGATGTGTTAATAAACTGACAGGCGGGCAGAAACCGCTCCCTCTTCGACCGTAGAGCGGCTGCTTCAATCCAGTATGCTGGAAAATTACATCAACACTGGTGCCCTTCGCAAGGCCGTAAAGAGTGGATTCGGCACGCTCCTCCCAGCAACGATAGACCACCTGGGCAGACCAACACGTAACGAGGACTTCCGGTTCGCAAAAGATGAGCTGCTCATTGTTAGGTTTGAGTGTCGCACATTCAATCCGCCATGGAATATCGTAGTAGAGAACTTGCGAGGCCAGCGGGGCGATATGCTCCAGGAGTTGCTCGTCCCCTTGAACTTGCTCCTTAGCCAGTCTCCTAAGAGTCCCGTCGTCGTTTCTGAGACGAAACTCGCACAACAAGCCCCGCCCCCGACCGGACCGAAGGCGATGCAGACGGTGCGCTCGCCCAAGACAAAGGTCAAGACCGAGCGCCCGAGGAGCAGCAGCAGTCGTGGCCACCGCGCCGATCACTCTCCGCCCTCCTGCCGCGGTAGATCTCGTGGCCGCAGTCACTCGCCGGTAAATAAGAAGCGTAAGTACCATAGCCGCAGCCGCAGCCGCAGCCGGAGCCGCAGTCGCAGTCGCGGCCGCAGCAGCAGTCGCAGTCGCAGTCGCAGCCACGACCGTCGCCGTCGTCACACAGACCGCTGGCCGGCATACGGACGCCGCTAAGTCTAACTAGACTTCTTTTTCTACAGTCTTTTGCTTTTTTTTTCCGGGAGGGAGGGACGGTCACACTAGGACGACTTTTCTCTGTGAATTTACTTGTTTGTTCGATCTTCGACTGTTACGCGGATAGGGAGAACCTCATCTTCATCTTCATCAGTCAAGCATCATGGTTTTTTTTTTCCCCCGCCGGGAGAACGGTAATTCGGTTACGGGAGGGAGAGACACTTAGTCTATGGGAGTAAGTAGCCGGTTATCTCCACGTAGTATACCTTAGCTCGAAAATTTTCTCATTCGAACACGACTGACGACGACCACGTGCGCTTCATACTCGCATTGTACTTGTACTGTACGACTGCTCTTGCAGACGAAAGGGTATCGCATACCTATATAGCCTCAAGCATTGGGAAAAAGAAAACAAAAGCGAAAGGAGAGAGGAAAGGAAGTGAACCCAGCCCAGACGCGCGCGTCCGATGAACAACAGCCTCCTCCACTAACAGGTGGCGATGATACACGCAACGACTCTTCTTCTCATCATCGACATTGACATCGACATCGTCATTTGTTTTCTCCTTTCCTTCCCTTTTCTAACAAACTACCGCCACCATCACCACTACTACAAATCCACCACGCCGCCCATCCCCACCCTCATGTCCACAACGTCGACCCTCCACCCCCTAAAGTTCTCCAACCCCCTCTTGACCTCCTTGACGCGCTCGACGCGCTTCCGCGCCTCCTCCTCCTGCGCGAGGCGGAACGCGTCCTCGTCGAAGGCGAAGTCGTCGTCGTCGTCGTCGTCGAGCAGGCCGGTGGCGGCGCCGCTCTGCTTGCGCGGCGGGGGAGGAGGGGGGCCGCCGCGGGCGGTGTTGGAGGAGCTGCGGCGGGGGGAGGAGCCGGTGAAGGCGCTGATGCCGCTGTTGATGACGTCCTGGAGGGACGAACCGCCACCACCAGCGGTGCTGCCGTGGCGGTGCGACTGGCTGGGCCCGCGGGAGAGGCTGGTGGCGCTGGAGAGGTCGACGTCGTCGAAGGCGTTGCCGCCGCCGGGATTGCCGCCTTCCTCCATGCCGGGCTGCATGGCGGCGCGGTGGTCGCGCCAGATGCCGCGGCGCAGGTCCGTGTTCTCCTCCTCGAGCGCCTGGATGCGGGCGCGCAGCTTGGCGCGCTGCTCGTCCTCGAGCTCGTCGAGGCCGTCCTCGGCGCCGTGCGAGGCGTCCTGCTTGAGGCGGGCGACCTCGTCGGCGAGGGCCTGGCTGCGCGCGCGGAGCTCCTTGGCCTCGCGCTCGACCTTGTCGGCCTCGCGCAGCTTGGCCTGGCTGCGCGCGTCCGACTCGCGGTGCAGCGTCGCCAGCGTCTCGGCCTTCTTCTCGAGCGTCTCGGCGCGCTTCGCGGCGTCGGCGGCGGCGCGCTGGGCGGCGGCCAGCTCGGCCTCGAGCTGCGCGATGCGCGTCTCGGCCGAGGAGCGCGAGTCGCCCTCCTTAGCGGCGCTCTCGCTGGCCTTGTCGAGGTTGGTCTTGAGGTCGGAGAGCTCTTGGGCGGCGGCGGAGGCGGCCTGCTCGGCCTTGGAGAGCTGGTCCTGCAGCGAGGCGATCTTGTCTTCCTGGCTCGCGGCCGCGGTCGAGGCTTGCGTGAGCTGCGCGTGCAGGTTGGAGACCTCGAGCTCGAGGGACTCGATGGTGCTGGACTTGGAGGCGAGCTGCGAGGCGAGGTCGTCGTTGGAGGGCGAGGCGCTCGAGACGCGACGGTTCTGCTTGGTTTGGCTCTGGAGCTGCGCGTTCTGGCGTTGAAGGCTGGTCATTTCCGTCCTCTGCGTGGAAACTACTGTCAGACGCGGGCCACCGAGGATCGGTGAAGCGCGGGGGAACATACCAATGTGTCGACTTCCTTGGACTTCGCTTCGACTTGGTCCGCCTTCGCCTTCAATTCCGCGACCTCGTTGTTTGCTTCTCGCAGTTCCTCCAGCTCGTCCTCCGTCTTCTTCCACCGCGTCTCAGCATCTTGCGACTCGGTCTGCAGCCGCTTGTTCTCCTTCTCCAGCTCCTCGATCCGCAGCACCTGCTTCCGGTAAATGTCCTGCACGTCGTCGCCCGGGCTCAGCGGCAGTCCGGGCGACTTCAGCGCCGAGGGCGAGCCCATGGCGGCCGCCGAAGAGGTCCGCCGGAACGAGTCCGACCGCAGCTTCGACTGCACGGATATGGACGGCTGGCGGCCATGCGCCGGGCGAGTCGGAGCAGCGGCAGCGGATTCGGCGGGCTTCTCGGCATCCGCGGCTCCTGCACCTTCATCGTTGTTCTCCGCCTCCTCCTGCTTCTCCTCTCCCTCGGGGGCGGGCGATTCGGCGACCGCGTCGGCAGGTTGCGGTTCGTCGTCTGCGGCGGGGACGTCGGCGTCTGCCTTGGGCTCGTCGGGCGTTTCGTCTCCCTTGCCGTCGGCCGCTGCAGCTGCTGCAGAAGCGTCGGCGTCTGCGGCTTCCGTCTTCTCCTTCTTCTTCGCGCCGCCCTTCTTGCCCTTTTGTTGCTTCTTCAATTGCTCGAACTGGAGAGAGTCACGCGCGACGTGGCCGTTAGCTTATCGGAGCTTCTTCGCGAATGGACAGCTGTCCAAACATGAGGTTCCGTGGGTCTCGTACGCGCTTCTTCGCCGCAGCGAGCTTCTCGGCCTTTTCTTTGTCTTCGTCCGCCATGATTGGTCTATTCGTCGTTGGAGGGGAGGGTTGGTGAGGTGGTGGGGAAAGCTTGGGATAGGGCTGGGCTGGGATGGACTTCGGTGGAGCTCGAGCTTCACGCGAGCGTCAGTCCTCCAGGTCCGTGATCCCGTGATCGGACCTCTTCTTGCCCGATTAGGTAAGTCGGGTATATCCTCTCAACATGGCCTTCGATAAGGTAGAACTAAGGGCTTCATTGGTGTTCGTGTCTTGAGTGCTCTCCTAGGATTTACCTGTGATAAGCACCCAGCCTACAAATTCAGGTCACGTGTACTGGTGGCAGCATTGTGCAGTATCTCAGTTCCAGCAACTCTTTCGTCATGTGGAATCTCGATGGTCTACAAGGATTGATGCTCATTCGACGACAAGCTAAAGATGCAAAGTTGCGAGATTTCCAATAAATCCCTCACTCCTTCTCGACCACCATCTGTATATCCTTCCCCCTCACGGCGACATCGCCCTGCCACTCCATCATGTCCACGCTCTCCTGGACCTTTCCGTCGGGAAACCCGCTCATCCTGCTGAAGACCCAGACCTTGCCCCTCCCGCTCTCCTCATCCACCTCGGCGACGACGTCCTTGATGTCGAGGTGGAAGGTGGGCATCTTCGTCATGGCGGTGGAGAGCATGGCGATGAACTCGGCGCGGTTGGCCGTCGACGGCTTGTTGAGGTGCGTGGCGCAGAAGGACGGCGAGACGTGCTGCTGGATGAAGGGCGAGTCGTAGTCGCGCTTGTTGCAGAGCGTCGTCATCATCTCGCGCGCGAGATCTTTGAGCGCCGCGGCCGACGTCATGGTTGCTTTGCTTTCTTCCTTTGCGATCCCGTCGGGCAATGTTTAGGTGCGTTCTCGGCGGATCCGAATGATCAGAGGCTGGAGGATGGATGGTGTCCAGTGACTGTTACGCAATAGAAAGGCTGGCCGTGCTGGAAGAGGTCCTTCCGTCGAGTTTAAGTGACGCACGCTTCTCGCATGTTACACATAGCCCGCAGGCGCGGAGTGCGAACCCGGAGATGTGGAGGGGAGCCGTATCGGACAGCTCCAATGCGGCTCTATTCGATTACCGAAAACGGTTCGGCTGCGTTAGCTCGGCCTATACTATCCCGCAAGCTGTCTCGGCGGGGGTTCTGTACTACCTCATCGCACAATTGATCTGCCATGCCTTCAGAAGAATCCAGCGAGCGATGACGGAATCAGCTGTAGGATCTTCATTGTAGAAGGGAGATCTGAGAATGTCGGGAGAAAAGGGATGAACAGCACCAGGTAGCGCTTCGCTCAATTCATTAGTCCTGGCCAGGCGAGTCGGGATGGCGTGAAATGTCGCCGTCCTCCCAAAGCGAAGCGTTGACAATTTTCGGTTGTCCCAAAGATAGATTGTCCGCCTCCACCGGCTGGAGAAAGGCACTTTCAGAAGCGTTTGTCCCGTCTGCAGGTCCTGGCGCTTGTCGGCTAGAAAGGGCGCAGTGATGAATCGTGTCGAGAACAAAATCCGTCGGAAAATTGACAAGCGGGACATTGAAATGGATGAGTTGCTTTATGACGGATGAGATCTTGTCGTAATCTCTTGAGTCTTCGCTCACAGAGAACTCAAATTCGAGAAATTTTCTCATGGAAACAAAGTATGCAACCTTGAAAAGCAGGTCGCTCGAATTGGCAGGTAGGCGACCTTTTGTGAGCTCCCTGAACCTGAGCATATCCGAGCCGCCTATCTCGTATCTCTCAAAGTCCTTTGTTATCGGGAAGTAAGGAGGGCGTTGCCAAGCACGTGTTGTGTTCATGTTGTTGGGAAAGTAAGACAGAAGCATCTCAAGGACTTTGATCGCAGTTCCCTGAAATCGGTGAATCCACTCCTGGATCAACAACTCCTCGACGGGGTATGATCCGATCTTTCGGTTCGGATTGGCACCGGCTTCCAGGAGCACAGCCAAACTTGGTAGCGCATTCTCGATCTTCGCCCGTGTTGAACATTTTCCAATGGATCTTATCCAAAGGTGAAGCGGGGTGTAGCCCAAACGTTCATGCTGGCTCTCTGGGTCTACTCCATGCTGGATGAAAGCGGACATAGCTTCAGCATTTCTATCGCCTTGGAAGCACTTGAAGTAGGAACCGGCAGCAAGCGTTCGGAGGAGTTCTCCACCAACAGAACTACTGCAAGCCCGATTTCGAGCGAGGAATTGAGGCATGTCTGCCTCCCAACAGTGGAACAAAAGTGTATGAGCCACAGTAGCACCTGAGTGCACTTGGGGTGGCGCATACAATTGATCGAGATCCAGTCCCCAGCTGATCAGATGCACAAGGGATTTCTTCTCATCTTCATTAATGAGTGATACCCAATTTGAGTGTTTTGTCCACGGTTCAAGGAAGGCCTTAGAGTGTTCGGGCTCAGTGCGGTCGATCGTCAACAATATCCGCGCCACACAGGTGGAGTTGGCATGATCAGGACCCCCGTACTTTCGCTTTCTTCTGCGTAGGGCAACATCCAAGGCTAGATGCCTGTCGCACCATGGGAGGGTAATGGTAGCTAGCAAGACCAACTCCACAATCTGGGGTTCTTGCGCATAGTGGGCGGCAATGGACAGGGCTCGATGTCCTTTCGCGTTCGTGGGTTTAGTGGAGGCTCCCCTCGCCAGTAGTAGCTCCACAATAGAGATAGCGCTGCGAGTGACAGCCGTCATCAAAGGAGTATTGCGAGGAGAGGTTCGCGCTGGTTGTTGATGTCAGCGCCTGCATCGAGCAAAACCTCCACAATCTCCACAGAAGAGGTTTGGACAGCCCAGTGTAGAAGTGGGTTCTCGTGGAGCTCATGAAACCGTGATAGCTCCGGGTAGGCGGTTAATGAGGGTATGGTTGAGTTGGCAAGGGTGATATCGAGCACCATACGCAATTCCGTTACATTTCTGCGCTCAATGCAGTCTATTGCTTGCCATACGGTTCCGCTTGGAAGAGAGAGAAATCCGGAAGGGGCACCGAGCCCTAGCGAAGATTGAAGACCAGATGTCATTGGCCACGTTTCGAGGGAGAACGAGGTGTTGAGCAATCTTGAGTCACGATGGCCCGTCAGATTTGTCCACAGTGTATCATGATTATCAAAGTATTTGCACTCACCCGGAAGAGTGCCCGTGACTTGTGATCTCTGACCCTTTCCCACCTAAAGGTGAGGTGAGCGTAGAAGGTCCGCTGGTTTCGATCGTGCCAGAAGACGCAAGGACCGAGATGTTCCCGCGAGTGCTTCTTTGTGATGTGCTTCCCCTTTTCAGCTCCCATTTTTTGATCATACTGCGGTAGGATCTGATACTAGGGACAGATGCAACAAACATGAGTTCAGTATACGACCTAGACCAGCAGTGATATTTGTGGATTGGGAAATTCGTAGTAATGGTGAGGCATGGATATAAGTTGAGGCAGCTTACTTACGATGCGTTGAAGTTTCTAGCCATCAGGCAATCGCGGACATCTTTCAACGTCATTCCTTCGTACACATACATCCTCTGGATCTCCGACCGCACGTCACTCCACTGGATTTTTCTTGCGCCTTTCGTCTTTGCCATTCTGACAATCGTTGGAAGAGAATGTATGAGAACAGAACGGGTGCTGTGGATGGAGCGCTGGGCGTGCTTTATGATGAGGCGGAAACGAGCTCGCGTGCTTTTGACGGATCTACTGGTGAATGCGGCAAAAAGGCCAGTGCCACGCTGCAGCAGCCGTGAACGGGGGTTTGGGACCCATAAGCAAGCCACACCAATCAGAACGCTTGCCGATCGCCGCGCATCGTGGCAGACTATGTCTGCCTGGGAATTGCTGAGTGCAAAAGTGAATTTGCACATTCTGCAGTCAAGCGCTGGCGGCGGTGACGTTGGCGTGTGCAAAAGCAATGGTCTGTCTTTTTGCACACAACCACCAGGGTCGATGGCGACCAATGGATCGAGTTCCACTGTGGTGTTACCTATTGCGCATCGGATGCGCGCAAAGTGGGTCCCCGACAAGTATAAACGCTCTGCTGTTGGTCCAATTGTTTTGCACACGGGTTTGTAGAGAAGCTGTCCAATCATTATGCCTCATGCCCACCATCTCAGTGCTAATTCGGCTTTTGCACCTTTCTCCAGCCGAAGCCGTCATGACCCAAGTAAAATGGCTGCCTGTGTGTTTTGCACACCGATCCGTCGATTTGGAGCCCACATGAAGCAAAAGGTACCAGAAGGTGTTGAAGTGCAAAAGATGTATTTGCCTTCACCCACCGTATATTGGTCCCTCGTCCCTGTAGAAACATGCAGCCTGCCAGCCTCCGCCGGCGACATTGATTTCGAACCCTATAAACCCCTACGACACACAAAGTACCATCCTCGATCCAAGCGTGTCAGTCATATCGTTCAAAGGTGAATTGCGGTCAATTACGAGGTAAGTGTGAGCCCACCAGCTGCATTTGGTGATGGCCGGATTGTTAGAACGCTCTTACTAACCGTCATGGCTCTGTAGAATCCAATCCAAGCTCTTTCACCATGTCGAATAACTCCAACCTCACGGCCGCTAGTCTTGCCGCGCACACAGCTGCCTCGAATGCCACCGCACCCGCCAGCAACACTGGCAATCATATCTTCAAGGCGGCTCTTGAGCTGGGCTTTGAGATGCCGAGCGGATGGCAAGGCAGCCGAACATACGGCCAGCTTCCCATGGAGCGATACCTCAACGAGCGGGATGATCCCTACGCTGCCAATGTTCCGAATGAAGGTGAACAAGGGAAAGGCAGCGAGAGACCGAACCTCTGAGGTATGAGGTTGAGGGTGGAGGACCGGAAAATCTTGAGAGCGCCAGGAGGGCCTGTTCCGTATAGTCGTGATGTCTTGTTGCGGAAGAGGCCATTGTCGATCATGCCATTTTACCCATGTCTATTCCTGTAATGTCGCGGTGCCTGGAGGTCTCCTCTCATGACTGGTGTCGGATGGAATTGAGATAACATCTAGGATATGTAACTTTTTTAAGGAGTCGTACCACCCCATAGGTCGCCGCGAACCCATCCCTGTCTTTTGTTGTGTCTTCGCTCTTGAACCTTGTCTTCCAAACTCCAACTCCCCGCCTCAAGTCATCTACCTCCTAGACCCAAACATCTCTTTTCCAAAAGTGCCTCTTCCCTCCTTCTCGGTAATCTCCTCTACCGCCTTGACGAGATCGTACTGGATGTCCTCACTGACAACACTGTCCTTTTCATACTTCGGATGCTCAGCCACAAAGTGACGAATCCACTTTGCTGCTGTCCAAAGTCTGCCATCAGCACGACGCCTGATCAGGTCAAGATAGCGAGCGAGTTCACAGCGCGTCTCGACGTCGACGTTCATGCTGTCGAGATACGACTCGACAATTGGGATCAGTCCGGGGAAGCCGTTGGTCGAGGGCTGGCCATTGATGATCTCCGCAACTGTCATCAGACTGTACTCGCTCTCGACCGGCCCCAGTGGAGGGGTGGATGCGCCACTATGCACAGCAGGCGATGCTGTGCCACTACCCCGCTTGCTGCCATTGACCGTGGCCGGGTGGGGAGAGAAGGGGTCATTGCGGAACCAGAACTTGCTCGAGTTGACAGCATCGCGCGTGTGAGCAGTCTCCATGTTCTCGGTAACCTTTGCAATCGGAATGTAGAAGTTCAGATCGTATGACAAGATGGCACGGGTGATCAGTACAATGAAGATGCTGAACGCCGCGTTCTCAAAGTCTGTCAGCTGAATCTCCATTGGCCGGAATTCGACACGCCAGCCAATATCACTGCCGTGTGGCGGGGGCTTGAAACGCATGTGTTGCCAGTTCGTCGATTGCAGGTTCTCAAAGTGATCCACCTTGTCCAGATCAAGCTCCTGCAGATCTTCGTTGAAGACGACGATCGGGTCACGGATAAAAAGATGTGCGAAATGAGTTGCAAGCAGATCATCCATGCCTCCGTCAACCAAGCGTTGCTTGAGTGCCGGATCAATGATGAGCTCTGGATCAAGGTACTCTTTACGAAGCCGCGAATCTTGGGCGATGTAAGTTGAGTTGGACGCATACCTCGATTTCGGGATCCGCCAGCGGTCGTTCTTCAGTGGCTTCTCCCCAAGCTCCTCTGCTGTACGGCAGTCCACAGCTCTGCTGATCTGGTTCCATCGCACATCGGTGTCGGCGACGAAGCCTTTGTAGATCGGCGTGGCAGCAGTCAAAGCAAGAAGAATCGGACCAAGAGGACTCAGCTGATCGTACATCTTCCGGCCTTCCTCGATGTTCTTGGCCTGGAACGTAATTTGCAAACAGCAACTGCCCATACCGAAAGCCATTGCGTCCATGTAGATGTGGTTTTCCTTAGCGGCGCCGTTGCGGACGTCGTCATCTTCAGGCCAATTGTGCATGTCGTAGTTGACGGTAGGATCATGAAATGGCCAAGGTGTGCGCTCGTCCTTAAATACCGGCACGTTGATCTCGACCTTCCGCCCTCTCCGCGCCCTTATGTTTGCAGCAAGGGTAGGGAACCTTATATGAGGGTTCGCGATCTCATCCGGAACGTATTGCGATCGAAGCTTAGGACCGGAAGGAGGGTAGTAGGGCGTGATGTAGTCTCCCAGACCGAGGCGTGGAAATGTAGTCATGGTGATTGGAGCCTCGGCGGGGTCCATGTGCTCCTTCGCTATGACGCGCCTGGAATGTGCTCAGTCAAGTGTCTCGTAGCAGCTTCAGGCTGACACCAACCTGCGTTTCATGTTTGGTTCGACATCGAGAAGATCCTTGAAGCCGATGCCCCATGGTTTACCGGGCGTCGTTTCAAGCATGAATCGCCCGAACTCGGGGTGGAAGACCGGGGCGGTATCTCCCTTCCTGTCACGCCCATGTCAGTGCCTGTCGACCCCGCGTTACATCTGCCCTACTGACTTGACCTCGACCTGCTGCATGTCTGGCACGCCGCCGCCCTCTTCCAGCAGCTTCTCGTCGGAAGCCAGCGCAGCCAGGATGTCTGCCTGGCGCAGGGACAGCTTCGCCTTGCGGTTCTCGTCATCGTAGGCGACCACCAGGTATTCGATCTGTTCCCCGACTCAGCGATTGTGCCTCGCAAGCGTGGATAGGCGGCAAACCTCGTCACCCCAGAGCATGGCATCGCGCTCCTTGCCCTTCGCGCGGCGCCATGTGGCCAGCAGTTGCTGCGTCGGTGCGCATCAGCATATGTGGTGGGCTTGTTGGGAGGGAGCGTGGTTTACCTCTATTCCCCATTCGCGCACCTTGCCGGCGACCTTCTTCGCGTCCGGCCAGTCAAGAGGGGTACCGAGAGCTCTGGCGACATGCGCGTCAGTGTTGCTTGCAGGCTGGAAGGCTGAGTGGGCGGCTGGTCTCACAAAAGACCCATTTCGTTGGACCCCGCGCCGTCCGACGTCAACCTTCGTTTTCGCTGCGGTCCGGAGATTGGACCCTTCGCACTCGCGGTGGGGTGCGCAATCGCCGAGGCTGGCGCGGCACGGGAGACAGTGCGGTGCGATCACGCGGGCCTCTGCTCTCACGCAGACGGGGAAACGGTGGCAGGCTTCGTCTTCACGGAGGAGATGACATCGAATGTTGTGGGTTTTTCTAAGAATTGCGTGCCGGCAGGGACGGCGAGCCGGACCGCAGCCAGGCACCTGAGGCTCCGCGCCGACGGCATCGCGGGGCATGATGATGATGCGGCGCCGCTGCTGATAAATCAGCGCCGGAACGTCAAGAGCGCTGGCGCTGGCCGTTATCACGTCCGCACGTGCACGTTTGGGGGAGTACCGGATGGCATCGAAATTGCGCGCGCACAGAGCCGGCAATCTTCATCACGACTGCGCGGCACACGAGGCGCAATTACCACCGCGGACGGCACACGGCAGATCATGACATGCTTTGGGGCGCAACCCGCGCGGCCGGCGTGCTTCAGACGCCTGCCCGGCCTCCGGGGCACGCAGCGGTTGTTGCGCGTTCCTGCCAGGGCGCTGCTGTTTGATGAGCACGCCTGGGGCCAGCCCGCGAGGGTTCTGCGGGCGTGGGCTAGCGCACCACGCCGTGACGCCGGCGCCGAGCGATGCTGAAACTCGCCGTTGCGGTCAAGGCGTGAAACGGAAATAGATTGCTGCACAAGGCGCTTTCGTGCGCCTTGTGCGGCACGCTCTGCAGTGGCGAGTGGCCGCAAACCCCGGCGCGCCAGCGATCAGGCTGCAGCATGCGCCCCGCGATTGGCTGGCAGCGTAGCTTGACAGCGCACCCACGAGACCTGAGCGTGCCCGCTGGCTGCATACGCGCCCGGCTCCAGTGGCTCGCGCGATTAGACGCCGGCCCGCCGAGCGCTCACCGACCTCGCCCAGTGGTCAGCCTGGCGGCCGCCGGCATGCGGCCGCTGCGACAAGCGCACCAAGGAAACAGCGGCCCAGTGCCTGCCTCGCTGCTGCCGGAAGGACGCGGCGGCACCGGGGTGCTTGGCGCGTCGCGGGCTGGGTGGACTGGCAGCGAGTGCGGGCCAGGCGCATGGGCGTGCGCAGGGAGCAGCGCTTGGGCCAGACGGTGCTCGCCCCTGAATTGCTGGCTGGAATCGCCGTCCCCTTTGGGCCTAGCGCCGGCGCCGAAGCTTTCTTTCACCAACCAACAAGAACCCAGGCTCGCTCGCTGCTTTTCCTCCGCCCGTCTTCTCCCCTCCGTTCGCCGCTTTCTGGCCTTCTCGTCACCTCCCTCTTCTCGTTGTTCCTTCCCGTTCGCCCGCCCGCGTGATAGCGCCGCTGCGGTTGTCGTTGCCTTACATACTTAGCTGGCCCGACTGCCGCCTAATCTCGATCCAGCGCGCCCGCGTCGTCGCTCCCTTGTGCTTTGCAGAGCAACCAGCACCGTCTAGTCTCGTCGCGACAAGCTCCCAACTCCCGTGGCCAGCTTTGCGCCTTTAGATTCCGCGTCTCTTTCCGCCTCTTCCTGTATTCACTTGCGTCCGCGTCGCGCCCAACACTCAGCTACAGCCTGATCCGAGCCGGGAGCCCCACGCCAACCGCCTCTCCAAGGACCCTGTTGCGTCACTTGCCCGCCGACCGCGACCTCGTCTTCTGCTTTTGGACTTCCTACTTTGCGATCCGTCGTGATCTCTAATCCTTAATTCGGTCCGCTTTTCCATCCTTGGTTACCTTGTCTCAGCGCGCTTGCCTGCCGCAGAGTCTTTATTTGTACCATCTTCGGCCAACAGCTCCCTCGCGCGTCCTCCACGACCCGCGCGTTCATCGACAGAGTCTCCGGCAGCCGTTCGATCTCCCGGAAGCCGCGCGCCGCCGTTCACCTGCTGTTTGCACTCGCAGCCTGTGACTCACGGCCACTCTCAGAGCTCCTTTTCTCTCGTACAAAGCCACTACTCCCCCTAGGCCGTTCATCACAATGAGCATGGACGCTGGCGGTCTTGCTCAAATGACCTACAACAACAACTTTGCCTCCAATGGAGGCCTCGGTGGTCCGACTTCCTCCTTCGCTTCGCGCGGCAAGGGAAACCACCTGAAGCGTCTCAGCGCTGCCGCACCCCCCAAGATCGGTTCCATTAGCGAGCATCCTGTCAACGATCAGCCTACTCCCAGGACTAGCCGCTCGCACCTCCTCGCTGGTCTGCGCACTGCGCCCAAGACTCCTGGTGCTGTTCCCCAATCTGCTCCGTACAACCAGAACCAGTTTGGCGGCATGGGTAACCCCAAGCAAGCCGGTTACAACGCTGGTCCTGGCTACGGTGCTCCCCAGACTGCTATTGGCTCTGGGTTCAATATGGGTCATCAGAACCAGTATGGTCTGAACGCTGGTCGCCAGATCTACTCTCTTCCAGAGCAGGTGCTTGCTCCCCCGACTGTCCAATATGACCACGATGACTCTACCGACATCGACCCCAACTTGGCTGCCCAGCTCATGGCTACCGAGATGTACCTTCAGCAGCGTCAGCAGCAGCTTCAGCAGCAACTACTCAGCCTTACCGCTCAGCAGTTTGCTAGCTTGAACCTCAACGGCGGCAACATGCGCCAGCAGTACCCTATGACTCCCATGACGCCTCAGTCGGGTTTCTACGGTCAGCAGTTCCAGCAGCAGCAGCAACAGCAGCAGCAACAGCCTCCTGCTGGCGTTCAGGTCGTCTACAACCCGATCACTGGCCAGTACCAGTACATCATGGATCAGAGCGTGCAGCCGCCGCAACTCTCCGACTCGCCGCCGCCGCCTACCCCGAGCTTCACCAACTCGCCGCCCAAGTCTGGAACGCCTGTTTCCCGCCAGTCTCCTCCGAACGAGAGGCAGAACCCGTTCGAGCGTTACTCGCGTAATTCTCGGAGCTCTTCTCCCCCTAAGAAGTCGCAGACGCCTCCAATCGACGTTACGCCTCTCCCGCCGCCTTCCGCCAATGCTTTCCGCCGCGGCCACAAGAAGAACGTTGCTTCTTTGACGCTGAATAACCTCGAATCGGCTGCCGACGGCCCCAAGTCTGCCTTTGTCCGCTCCGTCGGTTTCCCTCAAACGCCGATGACTGGCTCTTTCGGTCCTGGCCAAGCTCGTGCTGGCGAGCATCCTGCCCGCCAGCCGCGTGGCCCGCCGCCGCTTGAGGAGCTCCAGGCTGCTCCTACCGCTAAGCACGAGGGCAGCAAGAACTTTGCGTCCCGTCAGCGCCGTTCAGCCGTGCGCAACCTTGTACGCGCTGGCATTGAGCGTCGTGGCGTGCGCAGCGGCAGCGGTGGCTGTGGTACGCCCGTCAGCGAGGCCGACATCAGCTTCCCTGTTTCCTCTGACAATGACTCGGACAGCGTCCGCAGTGGCAGCCTCTCTGGCAGGCCTAGCATCGGTAGCCTCCGCGCCGCAGCTAGTGGCGCCATTGGATCTGAGAGGAAGGCCTCCAAGGAGCGTCTGCGGGAGAGGACTGGAAGCGATGGCTGGACTGCCAACACGATGAGCAGCGACGAGGAGCTCGTCGAAGTCGTCGTTGAGGAGTCCAAGGGCAGGAAGAAGACGCCGATGCTGGTGCTCACCAACGCTGAAAAGCGTAAGAGCTCCATGTTCTAAGGAGAGCAAGCCGATGAAGAGTGGCAGTAACTGTCGAGGAGTCTTCACTGCTCCGGTTGATCTGAGCGGTGATGACGTCTCGACAGTGTGTATACACATGGTGGCTGCCGAGCCGCAAGCTTTTTACGGCCTTTCATGATTACTCATTTGCGTTGTTGATTCGATTACTTTCTTCGGTGGCACGATTGCTTCTATGTTTTCACTCGCCGACCGAAGTCCACATACCCCTGGGCTTTTGCATTTCCACCTTCTCCACTGCACTTTTAACGTGTTCGATTTTTCCTCCTTTTTTCGTCTAATGCACAATGTCTGGCTTTCTGGGTTGCGGAACTGGGAAATGGGGTACGGAGCAGAGCAATTTCTTTGACCTCGACCGAAGTACACATGAGGGGCATGGGTTAGAGATGGATATCGGGTCCTTGAGTACTCATACTTGGCTGAGCCGGGTTAGAGTCTTGGGACACTTCGCTCTTTCATCTCCCTTCTTGGGTCTGTATGTTTTTTTCTCTATTTTTACTTTGGTTGCAATGGTACGGATGCAAAGATGTTGGCGAAACGCCAGGTGGAAGCAGAAAAGAAAAACGGATGAAGTCAGCGAGGGCGGCATCTAGCTCTGGAAGATGGGAAGATGGTCGTCCTCAGCGCTCCCCCGCTCACGGCGATGGGAGGCTGCGGAGTCTCACTCCTTTTGCTGTTCACTTCAGGGTATAGGAGGCTGTAAAGGGCGGTTCCTAGGATGAATGCAATGTTTGATGTGAATATTGGCTTCCGTGCTCGGTGATCAGTGGGACCTTGTATATGAAAAATAGATGAAATTCATCAAGCACGGTGAAAGCACAGAGGGAGAGCACGGATATACGAGGTTCGTGCTCAGAGAGTAACGTCAAGGCTTGTACCCGGAATGGCGGACGGAGGGGCACCTGCACCCGCGAAAATCACCCCGCCGCCTATTTTCGTCCGCGGCCTTGCGCAACCTTTCGACCTCAACGTCCTTGCTGTACAACGCCCTGACCTCGCGAAACTTCATTCCGCCAAAATTAAAAAACCCCCAATCCACGCCATAATCACGCACACAGCCCCCCTCTCCGCTCTGCACCGTCGAATCTCGCATCGCGTCCGAAAATAACCTCACCACCAACGCCGCCCACCATGGCGACCGTGGGCACGCACGACCTCCCGGCGCTCTTCGCACCTCCATCGTCCTCGCCCGCCGCCGCCGCCGCCGCCGCTACCACATCATCGACCTCGACGTCCTCCACCCACTACGAAGCCCCGCAAATCATAACGCAAGGCGCCGAGGCGCTCGTGTACCGCACGACGTTCCTGTCGCCGGCGCGCCCCGCGATCCTCAAGCACCGCCCGGCCAAGCCGTACCGGCACCCGACGCTGGACCGGCGGCTGACGAGGCAGCGGATCCTGGCGGAGGCGCGGACGCTGGTGCGGCTGCGGCGCGAGGGCGTGGCGGTGCCGGGGGTGCTGGCGTGCGATTGGGAAGGTGAGTTATAAATTTTCGAGCTCTGTTTTTTTTTTTTCTCGGGGAGGGGACGGGGGAAGTTTGGGGGAGGGAGGGGGGTGGTAATTCGAACGAGTGGATTGATGCTGATTGATGGCGCGGGTCTCGCAGCGGGATGGCTGCTCATGGAGTTCATCCCCGGCCACACGATCCGCGCGTGCCTGGACAGGTACCTCCACGCCGCCGCCGCCACCTCCTCCTCCTCCTCCGCGCCGCACGCGGAGCTCCCCTCCATCGTCGCCGAGGGAGCTCGAGAAGCAGCGTCGGGAGACGCCGGGGAAGGGGCGCCGAAAGGCGGCGGCGGCGGCGGCGTCATCGACGAGGACGCGGTGCCCGAGCTGTGGGATCTGATGACGCGCGTGGGCCGCGCGGTCGGGCGCATGCACAGCGTCGGCGTGGTGCACGGCGACCTGACGACGAGCAACCTGATGCTGCGCACGGCGTCGGCGGAGGCGGCGCAGGCGGTCGACGCGCAGCCGGAGAGGGCGCTGGAGGGCACGGTGACGATCATCGACTTCGGCCTCGCGGGCGCGACGGTGCAGGACGAGGACAAGGCGGTCGATCTGTACGTGCTCGAGAGGGCGTTCGGCAGCACGCACCCCGCGGCGGAACCGCTGTTCAGGGAGGTGCTGAGGGCGTATGGGGACAGCTATAAGGGGGCGAAGGTGGTGTTGAAGCGGTTGGAGGATGTGAGGATGAGGGGGAGGAAGAGGAGCATGCTTGGTTGAGCGAGGGTCTGCAACGGATTCGGTGTTCACTGGCGGGTTTGAGGTGAAGGCTTGGAAACGTATTACGATCTTTTTGCGGTTGGATATCAAGCAAGAAAGAATACCCGGAGGGCATGTGTAGGTAGGCTACGAAAAGACGACATGAAAAGCCACTTCCTTTTTTCCCATCTTTCCTTCTTTCAATAGTAATACTCCTCAACGGCTCTTCAGCCCCCGCTCAAATCATCAAAGGAAATACGACCGCCACGTGCTAGTAGCCCCGTACCTCCCCCTGGACCTCCCCCTCCTCCGCCTGGTCCTACTACGCCGATGCCGCTCCTCGACGACCCAGCCTTCCGGGCCGTAATAACCCACCTCATCCTCGTAGAACCCGCCGCCACCCCTCAGTTCCAGATCTCTCACTTCCCCCAAGATCCTGCCTCCTCCCGCCCCGCCCCGCTGATGATGATGATCGCGATTCAGCCAGAAATGCTCTCTGAAGTCCTCGTCGTTGGAGTAGTAATTTCGGCCACCACCACCGCCGCCGCCGGCACCGCAGCCGCCGCTCCGCTCGAGGTGGTCGGGCCAGCTGGCGAAGCATTCGCGGCAGCAGGCGCAGTGCAGGCTGTTGCGGCTCTTGTGCGCGGTGAGCAGGTAGGGCGTGTCGAAGCGGTGGTCGCAGTGGTTGCATTGGGAGGTGTCGACGGTGACGCTGCGATGGTGGTGGTGGTGGTGGTTGTTGTTGTCGTCGTCGATTCGGGGGAAGACGATGGGGTGGTCGGGGGAGGGGAATGAGGAGGTGGAGTGGTTGTTGGGGTAGACGTTCATGTGGATGGTGGCGTTGAAGGTGGCGCCGGCGTGGACGTGGATGGGTGGGTAGCCTTGGGTGGGAGTTAGCCTTGTGTTTTGTTGCGGTGGGGAGTGGTAGTGGCGGGAAGAGCACGGGTCGGGGCGCACCGGAGTGGGTTGAGCCGTGCAAGGGTTGTGTTGTGTATACTGCTTGGCTTGAGTTTGGTGCGGCCAAGTGCCTGGAGCCGCGTGGGGCCGGGATGATGAGCTGTTCGGGATAGTAGTCCATTGGCTCTGGCAGATCGAGGTGCGAGATACCATAACGGTGGTGGTTGTAGGACCCGGGCAAGGCCATAGTGGAACGGCCAAACGTCCGAGGTGATTGGCAGCTTCACGATATTCTGCGACGCGAATGGAGGGCGGGAACGGGAACGAGGCGAGCGCGGGCCGGGGCGAAAGGTTAAAAGGATCATGGAGGTTCAGCCTTGCTGGATGACAAGTATAGCGAGGACGGTTGCGCTCGAATTATTCCTCAGCCTTGCAGGACCACGTCAGCCGGGATTGCAACCGGTGAAGGATAGGCGTGGCTGCGACCACGAGTTCGTGCAGAACATCTGCAGGTTTTGAGATGGGCAAGGTTGCCTAAAAGACCTGACAGGGGTTTCGTTGGCGCATTTGTGAAGGAAGCCACCCGGCCGCGAATGGCCAAGCCCGTTCTGGACAATGAGATCTATCACTATCCGAGTTGAGAGGTAGGCTCATTCACCTGTCATTCATATGGGATAGAAAGTACCATCGATGTTGGGAGGTAGTATTGAGGAAGATGTCCCAAACAGATGTTAATTCAAGCAAAGTTATGGCGGCTGGTACGGTTATCTTGGGACTCTCATTGGTCTGCAAAACGTTACACACGATGGACGTATGCTCTGATCAGGGAAGGACTTTGCAGAAACGGTCATGACACTTTGCAATACAGGCAGGGGTACACTGGTGGGGTTGATAAGGGTGGTTTTCCTTGTGCGGGGAAATATTCTCACAGTCAAGGACGAGAGAGTGTAGGCTACAGAGCTGAGTATATGCTGACGTTGGGGTGTCGGCTAAGTTCGCGAAGCCGAATGACGTCGGGTTTGCTGCACTCCCCTGCTGATCCGAGAGGTCGAAGCGAGCAAGGTACATTCGTGAATGAGCAGTGAGAAAGCGCCAGTTCACTGGTAAGTAAGCAACCGATAGAGCTGATTCAAACGATGATATGTGTTCGCCGAGGATAGGCGCGGATTCCAGGCGTCGTAGTGAAGATGTAGGTGGGTGGTTAGCGGACGATTCTCTTCGCAGTCGCACTGCCCTGGCTTGGGCCATCAACATGGCTGAGAGTTGGAGAGATTCAGATAAAGAAGTTGGAGTGGGGTGGAGCGCGAGGAAGGATCGGCCAGACCCCGGTTGGTTCGTGCATCGTTCCTTCCCCGGCACATCACCTCTGACGCCTGCCATCCCGTCTCTGCCTTTCATTTCCCCGAAACGCGCCTCCCAACCAAACATCTCTGCTATTTTTGCCCTCAACCCGAACACTTCGCAGGAAAGCTGAACTCGCCGAAAGAGGCAGCGGCTTTCGTACCAAACGCTGTCCGGAGCAACCCCCGTTGCTAGCGCAGGGATGTGTTGAGCCTCACACACCGCCCCCTCGCATCCATCGTCTTCAGTCGTCCCGCCGACGCCTCCCGACTGACCCTTCCGCCCGCGAGGCCTTCAACCGTCAATCGGCTAAGCACTGCACCATGGCGCTTGGTGCTTACTTTCGCCGGCATGATGCCGGCGACAGTACTGACTGCTCCGGACATTGTGACGGTTTCTTGGGCGCTATCCCCGATGGCCCACAGGCACACGTCCTTTAGACTCAAAAATAAACATCTCCGCCCCCAATCTGCCAAGAAGAAGCCACACCGCGCTCTGCTCCCGCCTCTCTCATTCGCCCGGCCGTCTCCACAATGCTGCCCATGGCTCGTCCTGAGGCTGCGCTTTTGCCCAGCCTGCCCTGCCGTCTGTTGGTGGCTTGCTCGCCGTCCCATCAATTACCCTCTTCGGGACTTAGTACCATGAAGGAGTTGAACCCATGTTTTTTGCGCCTGATCCCAATAATGAGAGGTAGATATGGCCCCTCGCCCCCTCCGCCTTTCGTCAAAGAGCCGCAAGCCCTTGCGCTTCTTTGACTGTACTGGACTGCGCTAGCAGCATTTTCCATCTTCCCGGCACCCTCTTGACCAACGAGTCACCGAGCAACCACCATGCGTGCTCAAGCGTGGACACTGGCGCTTCAGGCGCTCCTTGTGGGACGCGTCTTGGCTGGTAAGCCTTGCAAAGCTTCACTGCGACCACCTGAGCTGTGCTGCTGACTGACTCGGAACAGACGACTGTTCCACAACTGTGACTATTACGACTGCGCCTCCTGCTATGGCTTCGTGCGCCACTTTCTCCGGAGACGTCGTGATAGCCTCAACTTTCAGCGGCGAGCTCAACCTGTCCAGCGTCGAAACTATAGCCGGACGTGTTATTGCGACAAGCGTACCGAACCTCGAAGCCATTCGCATGCCAGCAATCATTTCCGTTGAAGGAGTCGAAGTCTCGGATGCACCCAACTTTAACGCTTTCGACTTCGCCCTTGAAAGCAACGCCGATCACGCTAGCCTGGGCGATGTCGACTTCAACGACCTTGCCTCTTTCCCCGGCTTCACCTTTTCATATGTGGGCGGCATCTCCAATCTTACCTACAACAACGTGTCCAGCGACTACTTGTGGTTTTCATGGGAGGGGTCTAACGTCGCCATGGGCAACGTGGTCCTGACAAATAACGCTCTCCTCGAAAACGTATCGATCCCTTTCGCGTCGGGTGAGGAGGTATTAGTTACCAACAACGATGTGATGGGATATCTCGGCTTCGATTATATGTCGGAGATCGCTGCGGCCACCATTACTGCCAATCCTTCCATGACGCAGGTCTGGTTTCCTTCTCTCACGGCCGTGGCCGGCGACTTCATTCTGCACGCTTCCCACGACGTCTATCTGGACCTCAACTCAACGTCGGTACCACGAACAATCACTTCCATACCAGAAGCTAACAGGTCACAGTTACCTCAAGAGCGTTGGCGGCAATATCGAGTTGACCGGAGACATTTCGTAAGCTGCGCCCGCCCACTCATCCAAACCAGCCCTCTAACATTCCGCCTACCAGCTGGTCCTTCGATGAAGATGTCGTTGTCAACGGCACAGTCACCGTAACCTACGACGAGGCCGCTGGCGACGAGTACAAGTGCGCTGAGATCACGCCGGGCGTGCTGACCGTCACCTGCAATGGCCAGGTCCTGGCGGCCGCGTCAACGGACGCCGGAGGCACCGTCACCGTCACGGCGGGTGCGGGCAACGGTGCCGCCAGCACTCGAGCCACTTCCAACCACTCTTCGACCGCCGATGCCTCGTCCTCCTCCTCCGGCCTGACCTCCACCGCCAAAATCGGCATCGGCCTCGGCGTCGCGCTCGGCGTCATCGGCATCGTTGCTATCATCGCCGCCATCCTGCTGCTCCTGCGCCTGCGCAAGAAGCGCGCCGTGTCCAGAGACGGCACCGCCGCCGGCGCCCCCGACCAGGGCCAGCAAGCGGGGGGGCCGATGCTCGGCGAGCAGAAGCTGCCGCCGCCGTACGTGCAGTTGTGGCGGGGACTCTCGACGAAGAAGCATGGCAGTGGGTATGCAGAGCCCATGATGCCCGGACAGGGCGTGCCGATGCAGCAGCAACAACAACATGGGCCGCAGGAGCTGCACGGCAGTCAGGGCGTGGAGACGCATGAGTTGGAGAGCCCGAGGCTGAATCCGGTCGGCTTCGCGCCGATGATGGCGCAGGGGCAGCAGCATCCGCCTGTGGAGATGGAGGGAGATCAGAGTTGGAGGAGGTCGGAGTTGATGGCCGAGCCTGTGGTGCCGCCGCAGCAGCAGGAGCAGCAGCAGCAGCAGCAGCAGCATTGAGGCGGTGAGAGGAGAAAAGTGGTGGATTTTTCACGACTGTATATATTATGATACCCGTAGATGATGGATACGTAATTAACGATCAGGAGTTACTGCAATGATCGCAGGTACTTAGGTATGGGAGAGCACAGTCCCTTTTTTTGTACTTCGAAGTGTGCAAGTTACCGTCTACTACCAGGGACGAAGACGGTAGATGAAGAAATTCAGGGGGTTCGCGGTCAAGAATGGAGGCGCCCCCGAACGCGCTACGATGATGCCAAAGCGACAGTGTCCTAGTACACCATTATTCCACAAATGGACCTACCTCTCGCAATCCACACACACGGTTGTGTCAACCGTTACTCCACGCTCTCCAGTGATTGGCAAGATCGTCTAGCTTATCCCCCGCGTGCCACAAAGGTCCGGACCGAGCCCTTGTCATGCCGCTACCAACCGTTGAGTCCAACGCTTCGCTACTACTTCTTGGCCCTCGGGTTGAAAGCTGCCATCCACTTGAGGAACCTCATCCATGGCTATATATCAATGGAGACGCGAAGTTGAGGTGAAGAGCAAATGCTTTTCCCACATCCGATGGATTGGTGTGTGATTGCTTACTCGATCTTGTAGGGGGTTTGGAAACGCGGTAGACGCGACGTCAACCGGTCGGATTGGGACCTATCCGCAGTCATCCCTCCGGAAATAGTGTGGCAACGTTTTTTTTCTCTCCATTGGGACTCGGCGCGGTAACTTTGGTTCCATGCACGTGGTACATCTGCCTTTTTTTTTTTTTTTTGCCGGTGATATCATGGTGGTTCGGCGCAACTCCGCGCGTTTTGATCCTTGGATGATGTGGAGAAATGTCTAGACTTTGCTGTATGGATTGCCAGGGGGTATGGTAATTGTTCGGGGGATTGACGAGTGGACAAGGTGAATAGAGAAAGGAGTTTACTTCGTGATGGTGTCTGGCAATCGCTGTCCTTGATCCCAAATCAGACAGAGACTGATTGTCTGCCTGACCGCCCTAAAAGGGAAGTGAGTGACAAGCGAGAAGAGGGAGGTATTTCTGATTGAAGGCCGCTGCTACCATCCCGCCGCCACCAATTCTTTCAGCCATCAAATGCCCCCTTGTTAGGAAGAAGAAGAGGGTGTCACCTAATTCCGCGTTGTTGCCGGTTGCCGGGGACCGGAAGCGTGCTAGGGAAATGCGGGGTAGCCAGGGGGTGCATCACCCCGCAACAAACGCAGGTGGGATCTCCCTCTTCCGTCATACTTCCCTGACCAGAAACCCCATCGCTTATGGGCGGGAAGGATGAGGCGCAAACCAAGATCCCGATACGGCTCTGACACTGAACGGATTGCCCAATCAAGACGATCAAGACGTGCATTATTGCTTGTTCGTGAAACGACGGCCCACCCCCTCCGGTCGAGTGGATACTGGCCAACGCAGACGCACATCAGGAACGGATAATGATGGGAGGATGGACGGAAAGCGTAGCCATCGGCGCGGAAAGAGTCCGCTTTTCTTCTGGCGAGAAACAAGATGCTAGGCACTGGTGGCCCCTCCCACCCCCCACAGACGAGGGTACTCTGCGTTCCACAAGTGACGTGGTTTGTGGACCGAGGGCAACGGGCGGTGCCCATTCCACAATGTATAGTCATCAGCCTACCCCGCAGCACCTATGCCGGCGTCCGGACGCGAAACGCGGGGGTGCGTCGTATGGTGCTTCCCTGTCGTTGTTCAAAAATGCCGTGCCCCTCATTCCCACCTTCCGCAAATCATTCTCCGGGGCCGAGGAAGACTTAAATACGCTTGTTGTTGTTGCCGCTTGAGCGAAATCGAGAGCACCTTCTCTTTACTTGTTGACGTACTGCAACCGAACATCTCCAATTCACCCAACGGCTTGCCATTCCCGACACTTGCATCAAACAACGACGACGAGGAGAACGTTGCTCGAACACATAGCGAAAACGAGAAGAGGAGAACACTCACACATACCCACACACCACCACCACCATGTCGACCAATCCGGAAAGCACCGCGCACACGGGCGAGACCAAGTTCGAGATCCCCAAGACGTGCAAAGCCGGCGTCGTCGTCAACGAAGGGCCCGACTTCCGCGTCGAGATCCAAGACGTGCCGGTGCCCGAGCCGGGTAAACCCATCTCCTTCTGTGTAAAGAGAGAGAAAGAGAGAAAAGAAAAAAAGTAACTGACATTTCCCTCCCCCACGACGACAAACAGGCCCCGACGAAGTCCTCCTCCGCCTCAACGCCACCGGCCTCTGCATGTCCGACATCCACTTCATGGCCAACGACTGGGCGGTGCCGCCCATGTCGACCTTCTCGACGCGGTGCGCGGGGCACGAAGGGGCCGGCGTCGTCGTCGCGGTGGGGTCCAACGTGACGACGTGGAAGGTCGGCGACCGCGGCGGCGTCAAGCCGCTGTGGGACGTGTGCGGCGCGTGCGAGCAGTGCTGGACGGGCAAGGAAAACTACTGCCAGCGCGGCGTGTACACGGGGCTCGTCGCGACGGGCACGTACCAGCAGTACATCACCAGCCCGGCCAGGTACACGAGCCCGATCCCGGACGGCGTGAGCGACGAGGTGGCGGCGCCGGTCATGTGCTCGGCGAGCACGATGCACCGCGCGCTGGTGGACAGCGGGTTGAGGGCGAGCGAGTGGGTCGTGTTCCCCGGGGGTGGCGGCGGGGTGGGGATACAGGGGGTGCAGCTGGCGAGGGCGATGGGGCTGAGGCCGGTGGTGGTGGATGCGGGGGCGGCGAAGAGGGAGTTGGCGGGGAAGATGGGGGCGGAGGCGTTTGTCGACTTCAAGGAGGTCGAGAGCGTGGCCGAGGAGATTAAGAGGGTGTGCGGCGGGCTGGGGGCGCACGGCGTCATCGTCACGGCGCCGCAGGCGTACAAGGACGCCATCAGCTACGTTGGCGATAGGATCGGCGGGAAGATTGTTTGCGTGGGGTTGCGTAAGTTGTTTCCCCGCTCTTGAGGATGGTGGTGATGCTGATGAGGGTTTTGTGTAGCTCCCGCTGGTGCGACGCACATTGGCGCGGACCCGAACATCGTCGTCTTCAAGAACTTGACCATCACCGGTAGCTTGGTGGGTACCATGTCGGACACGGCGGCGGCGCTGGAGTATGCGAGACGCGGGTTGTTGAAGTCGATTTCTGAGGTGCGCCCGTTGAGCCAGATGCCCGAGTCGGTGCAGCAGTTGCGGAGGGGAGAGATTGCTGGCCGCGTGGTTATCGACTTCAACCAGCCATGAAGGGAATGTGTGGAGTCGAAGTGACTAGGAGGATTGGAGAATGAAATGGTAAATGGCATGGAAGAATAGAGGAATGGAAGAGAAAGCTTGAAATGTAGGCGGCTGTCATTGAATACTTAGCTACGGCTCAGGACATCAGGGTGTACATGCCGGTTCAATCAGCTCACGTGCCGACGCATAGTACAGCCCCTCTCCTAAGTCGTATATACGTGAGCATTGCCAACCCCTACAATCATCCGATAAATCACGACACCGTCCCCTCCACCAACTGCGAGCCACTCTGATGATTGCACGCGCCCTGAGAGCTGACCTCGTACGGCGGCGGTTCGTTGTTCTCGAACGGCAGGGTGAAAGTCACGGTGGTCTGGTCGGTCGGGTAGCGCGTGTAGTGGCCGGAACCGACGGTGTCGACGGCGACGATGAGGCCCGTCTCGCCGCCGACCACCCACGCCTCGTCTGTCGAGCTGGGAAGTGTGACGTGCGCAAGGCCGGAGGTGAAGATTACGAATCTGTTTTTTGTGGTAAGTTGTTGGTTTGGGGACGAGCTTCGGGTGACTGTGGCTGTTGCCTTCCCCCACTCTCTCAATGATCTGAGGGGTGAGGGGGAAATGGGGAGGAGCAGCGGAAGTAGTGGGTAGAGAAAAGAGAGAGGGTCGCACTGGTTCTGGGGAGCATTGTGCTGACCGCCGTCGAAGCGCGGGGGGATGACGGTGTACTCGGCTGCGCTGGATAGGTTGAAATCAAAGCTCAGAGCGCCCGAGATGCCGGGGGTGGATGGGACTTCGAGAGGCGTGGTGAATTTCCAGCATTGGAGAGCGGATGCGTTGGTTGCGGGGTCGGTGACGATGGCTGTGGCGGTGAGGTAGGAGGTGGTGTTGTCGGTGGTTTGGGCGGTTGTTGCTCCAGTGACGGAGAGGGCGAGGAGGGTATGCAGCACGGAGAATCTCATGGTGGATGGGGTGAGAACGAGAAACAGATGGGCGAGATTTAATTATTCTTATGGTACCTGATTCCCAGGTTCCCCGCAGTGTCAGACGATGCGGTGGAGCCAATATTCCTGTATGCTGAGTGAGCGTCGGAAATAGTACCTAAGGTGGATTGCAGCCTGCGAAAAAAGCATGGTGGTGAAGCTGTGATAACCCGTCACCCGCAGATGGATGCGCGGCGGACCCGATGCCGGAGTCCGTCCCTGGAGTGTTGCCATGTTGTCGCTGGCTTACGAATGGCGAGATTCTGGAAGAGAAAGAACGACCGGAGATGATGGCAGATTATCAACACCCGCTCGGCCCCGAGGTCGGCCCTTACGTCATGCCGCGTTCGAGGCGCCAGGGTCTTACCAATTGTCCAGACTATATCAACTCTCCTTTTCCCTACGCAAACAATCTATCAATTCTCAAAACGCCTCTGAACGCTCTCCGCAGAAAAACTCGCAACAAAATCACGAATAAAATCTCCACCATGGCCCTCGCCGGCAGCGTCCAATCGCGCCACCTCCCCATCACCCAGCTCCCGCTCTCATCCATCCTGCGGCCCATCCCTCCCGTCATCGACTCGCCCAAGGTCGACTCCATGGTCCAGACCCTGCGCGGCGAGACCTGCGACTACATTCCCCAGCCCGCCCCCGAGCGCATCGAGTCCGGCAAGCTGCCGCCCGTCGACGTGCTGCACTACCACAGCAAAGCCCAGGACAAGGATTACTACTTCGCCTTTGGCGGCTGCCATCGCATGCAAGCCTACGAAAAGGCCGGGGTCGACGTTGTGGATGTGAGGAGGTTGAAGGTGACGAAGGATATGTTGAAGGTTTATTTGGGCGGGAGTGTGGATAGGATTGTTGGAGAGGAATGAAAGATTGGAGAGATTGGAGAGAATAGAGAAGATACCCGTGCGTAATCTGTACAAATACATTTGCTGATTTTCGAAATGTTCAATCAAAGGTTACTATTTTCACAAGAAGAGGCGTTCAGGTACCATCAATGCATCCAAGGTCTCCATCTCGGATACCATCTCATTGGGCTCCACATCGAACGTATGGTCGAGAAAGAGGCGGTGTCAAAAGTACGACCGTAGCCACTCCGCATGGTATCGAAGCTTCTCTGGTCGTGCTGATCAAATGCCACGCACCAAACTTGACCCACATTCAGTAAAACTCTGTCCATGCTATGTAGTCTTAGCGAAGTGTTCCTCTACTTCGTTTTCTACCCGACACGCGCCTCGGCAAGAAAGATCCATCATGTCCTGAATAGAGACGTTTTCACCCTATTTCGCCACAACGCAAGCTCCTGGTACCAGAGCAAATACACCAATAGTTATTGTTGCCGTCGGGACTGACTCAAATTGCCGGCGGATCCTGCCGACACGGCCATGTTCGGACAGCGGTAACGTGGGGGCCAGAAGACTTTCGGCTTGGCAGGCCAGGCAGAAACACCAGACCGTCTCTATCGTCATAACCAAGCCTTAGGCACGGGCCTGTGCTACGCCAGTGCTGGGCCTCCGCGCTGCGCCAAGCCAAAGTCTCGGCAATAAAGCGGATATGGTAGGCAACACTGCCTAATCGCGCCAAATGACGGCCCGTTTAGGCAATTCATGAGGGCTCTGCTGTTCAATATGGACCTTGGCGTGGCAGTGCTGGGGCTTCGCATTCGGCCCCTCCGCGCCGCCATACCCGCCCTCGCATCCTTCGCGCGCTTCCACCATCCCCACATCGACGCACAACGAGCGGAGGGCAAAGTTATAAAGGAAAGTACTGCGCCAGCCTTTGGGGACAATCATCAGCCCTCAGGCAATCTCGAAACGCAAATCAGACGACTCCTTTCAATTGCTTCGCGGCAATATATCTTCGTCCCAGAAAAACTCGAAGCGCCGAAAAAGGAAACTTCACCATGATCTCCAACATTGCTCTGCCCCTGCTTCTCGCCGGCATGGCCAGGTACGCCACCACGCATCTCGTCTCAAAAGAAAGTCCCCAAACCTAACACCCGCACGCAGCGCGGCGTCCAGCACCACTTCCGAAGTCGTCTCCTTCCCCTTCGCCGGCGACGGCTACTACACCGTGATCCCCACCTCGGGCGTCAGCGGCTCCATCGTCGACGTCAAGGACTCGCGCACCACCATGGTCTACGAGTGCGACTCGTTCGCCTCCGACTTCGAGGACTTCTCGACCGTCGGCGTGCTGTGCCCGTTCCAGAGCGACTACGCCCAGACTGTCACCTTCGGCGACAACTACTGGGGCCAGGAGACGACGGGCTCCGCCAGCGGCATCACCGCCGCCGTCGACATGGACTGCCAGATCACCGCGGGCACCCCGACCAGCAACGGCCGCGCCAGCGCCACCGGGTCACCCGTGTGCACCATGAGCTTCGGCGGCGACTACAAGGAGGAGTTTGCCGCCCTCGTCAACTGCGCCGGCGACATCGACGACGTCGACAACATCGTAAGTTTTCCTCTTTCTCTCACGCCCTCCCCCAGAGCGCGAAGACCCGCACACACGCCCCGAGAACGCAAGAAAGGAAACCAGAGTTAACGCCTCCACCAGGACACCCAGAGCGCCCTCAGCTGTCTCATGTCCCCCACCGCCTCCGCCACCGACGTCGCCGTCATGACGTTCAAGCCGACCAACGTCTTCTACTGGACCGTCACCGTCACCGCCGTCGCCGAGGCCGTGGCCACCGCCGCTACCGCCACCGCCTCTCAGGGCGGTTCTGCCACCGGTGCCGCCGCTTCCGCCAGCGCGACGGGGGATGCTGGGAACGCCGCCGCGGCTGGCAACGGTGTTAGCCGTATTGCTGTTGCCGGTGTTGTTGGGCTGGCGGGTGTTGTGCTTGCGCTGTAAGAGGAGGTACACTGGGGAGATGATGGGGGGTTGTATATATGTGTGGATATGAGCGACGATACCCAATGAACGTTTATAGCTTTTCAGATGAAATCGAAGAAGTACTGTATCTTGCATCCTGTCACGAGTGATGCACGTTTGGTGAAAAAGGGTGCATGAATGTACTCTATCGACTGCAGCCATGTTTCTCTTTCATGCATTCGGAATATTGCCCAAGAATACCACAAGAACAGCGCAATATCTGTTTCAACCGTCAACTAGTAGACTTGAGCTTTAACTCGGTTGGTGCACTTACCCCGCTGCCGCTGCAAGGATCTCATGGCGCCGGGCTCGCGTGAAGAGTGAAAGAACGGCCGAGAAAGCCAGAGTGAAGATCAGAAGCACCCCGATAGACAGGGCACTGGTGCGAGATCCTTGGCTCATTTCGCTCGTCAGGTGATACAGCACATACGTCGGTATTACCAGAAGGAGCAGAATCGTGAATGTGATGACTGCGGCAGCGAGCGCATCGATCCTGCTTCGGGTGTAGTACACAATCGGACCACTAGATTTTTCTCTCTTCTCCTGAAGACTGTTAGGCCAATCAAGCCGCTGCATTCAGCGGACTGAGCTTTCTCACCTTGGAACAGAATATTTTGCGGGTGATTTTCGAACGAATACTCTGTAGTAGCTTCTCGAGAACCACGTCCAGCCAAGCGTGCTCTCTACCGGGGCGAAGTGTGACGATGTCTTCTTTGTGCAGAATCCATCCATCTTCCAGACTATCAACTTCATCTGCGTTGTTTCCACAGTAGTGGCGCAGGTTGCGATATTCCGATGTAGACGGGCGCTGCATGCGCATCATTTCCTGTGCGGCGGTGAGGAGCCGAGCTAAGCAGTCAGCAGAAACCTTCTAAGAACCAATTGGAAGATAACACCTACTGTATTCGGTGAACTTGACCTCATGCGCCTCCAGTAGCTCCTCCTTGTACTGACATGTCATCTCGTAGGCATCTGTCTCTCCTCCGTCCTGGGGAAACCCATCCTGTAACTCGAGATCTCTCTCCATGTCGGATATTTCCTTCTGCTTCCTCAGGAGTAGCCTTGCCTGGATCCAGCCGAAGCGGCGGTACATCATGAAGTTCTCATCACTGTCGAGATAAGCTGCCATTCTTGGATTTCCTTGAGGACAGTTCTCCACTACAACTAGTTAGTGCCTAGTCTCCTACAAATGTCGATAGATGATCTCACATGTTCTGACTCTGGTTGCAGAATCCCCCCCTTTCCCCAGAGGCAGGAATCTGGATAGCCATTCAGACCACTTGGATGAGGAGTCTGGATTATAGTCAGCCCGGAAAAACCACGGAGAGAACAGATGAACTCACCAATGGTGAGCTCTTCTTGAGTGATGGTATCGGTCTGACTTGGGCTCTCCGGCAAAGGCTGGCCCGTCTCGCCTGCATCGGGGCAAGTTTCTGGCCATTGAGCCTCCAAGTCTTTATCAGACATTTGTGATTGCGTTACTCCAGATTGTGCAAGGAATAATCAAGATTGCTGGATGGAGTAGAACCTTCACTAGAAATCCACAGATTTATAGGTGATGAAACATTGTAGCAAGTGAGGCGCTCAGTTATCTTTGCCTCCGTGCATAGCGGTGTGGCATACATGCACGATCCCTGCCAATCTGTATGCCCTCAAAGCGGGGCTCGTAAGGCAGCCGCTTACTTCTTGAAAAGCCGTCTCTGTTCAATCCATTCATATCCTTTGCCGCCCAAAGTATTGACCGGCTCGTTTCTGCTATCATGCAGATGGTACATCCAGTCTGGTTTCCCCTCGTTCACCCTCACGACCTTAGTTTGCATTGGTGGCCCTCCCTGCATAGGCAATCGCGCCTCGTGCCCCACATGAAATGCCTGGGGCCGTGGCTGTCTCATTTCAGCCGCGTTAATGGTAGAGGTAACGAGAACCACAAACCTTGTTGTTGGGTGGTTTAAGAACGTATGAGCGCGTTCCCTGAGAGTCGGCATAGAGAGGCTGAATGAAAATCAGATGAAGGCCAAAAAACACGGTGATAAGCTCTCACATCTTGATCTTTCGGCTCTTCGATCGCTTCTTCCACAACTTCAACATCCGTAACAGCAGGAGCTACCGCTGCATCCACATTACCGTGATCGGGCTTCTCTGGTCTCTCTTCCGCGGCGGCGCCTTTCTCGAACTCGGTCTCTGGCATGATCTCCAAGTGGCTATGCAAAACGAGGCTTTGAAAGTTTGCAGCGAGTAATTGCTTCAATAGAGGCTCTAGAATGGATACCGATAGCGTGTATTTACATGTCGAGCGGCTGCGTGAAGGCAAGGCAGACAGAAGGCAAATTCAGGCAAATTGACTGTACAAACATGTGAAAGGCAGAAACAAGTTTGCCTTGGGGTATTGCGGTCCATCACATTGGCCAGGCATGTGCGGGGCTGTGTCCTGCATGTGCAGCTGAAAGCAACTCAACCGGCATACAACCACAACCAGTAAAGCCTTCCGATCTTTCAGCACTGCTCTTGTCAGCATTCACAAGGCATTAGTAGCCTAAGCCGCAGCTTACAGCGGGGAAACAGGGTTGTTGCGACTGCAGTGCTTCAACCGCATATTCTCCCACCGTCTTATTGCGGCTGCTTGAGCGTGATGCAGGCTCAGCCTTGCTGCGCAACGCCGGTGAAGCTTATGGGAAGTTTTCTTCTGAGAAGATTACCAATTATGACGCAGTCTAGCAGAGCCTCAAGGCAGACTCGAGCATGTTTACTGGTTACGAACACCGCTACTCTTTTCTCCAGAAAGCATTTACAATTTGACTAGCACCTCCTCGGCGACTGACCACAGCCTATTGTTTATGCAAGGCGGTTGCACATATCCAGGAATCAACGTCCAAAACTTTGGAAGCCATGTCCAGTCCAACTGGAACGGAAGCCCACAGTGCACCACGTGGTGCGACTGCAGCCTTGAAGGCCTTTCCAGCCAAAGGGAAACTCGAGAAGCTGCAAAATGTATTCGAGAAGAATTTCAGGTCCATAACGGCGCCTGTGAAGCATGACCTTGTCTCAGTACTCTTGCTTTCTTGGGAGCTGAAGGACTCTGACATGGATGTCTCTACAGAGGTTCGACTTACCAGCTGCTATTCCCCAAATAATTTCGACAATTGAACTGACGACGAAGAAGCTACGAGACCTCGCTTCAGTCCTCAGCAAGGACTACCAGTTCGATGTCCGACAGGAACTGTTGAAGGAGGACGAAAGGGTGAAACGTCAACTGGATTCCATTCTCGCAGATTTCATGTATCGAACCGACGGGCCCCACAATCTCGGCATCGTGTACTACGCCGGTCACGGCTTCCGTGGCGAAGGGTTTGGGGAGCTCAATCTTACGAAGTGAGTCATGAAGAGTGCTTTCTGAGAGTGAGAGAGAGGGGGAACCTGACATTCCTGAACAGCAACTCATCTCAGCGATCACGGCAAGAAGACCAGCGCCTTCGCAATACCGTTGCATGGCACGCAGCCGAGCGTGTTTTCGTAGGAAGCGCTGCCGACATCCTTGTGATATTCGACTGCTGTGAGGCAGGTGCCCTTCGAGCGAGCTCTCGGGCGAGCGTGGACCATAGCTTTGAGTTCCTTGGGGCTTGCGAGAAGCATCAATACACGCCTGGTCCGGGAAGACAGTCGTTTACGTCTGCATTGATCTGGGCCCTCCGCCAACTGAAACACTCTTCTCCGTGTGGATTTGATTCCGCGGAGCTGAAGGATAAGATCCTGAGCGCACCAAATGCGGATGGTGAGCGGCTTCCCCCGGTACTTTTCCCAAGAGACTTCCTGAACTTCGATCATGTCTGGATATACCCGAAGGTATTGGATCAACCCAAACCGGAGTCCGAAAATGCTTCGACGAGAGTGTATCGGGAGAACCGACCGCCAATGGACTACCTTGACTTGCGATTCAGATTCAGCAAGCACCAGAACGAGAATCAGGTCAAGCGACTGGCCGATCTATTGAGTCAGTTCGTAAGAGAACAGGGCAGTAGCCTGGGGGTGGGTCACGTCGAACTCATCGAGTATGCCAGCATGTTCAAGGATTTTGCACAGGCTTGTGTAAAGAAAACGAGATCTGAGCGTCGCGGCTCCAGAACAACAATTTGTATCAAAAATGGCGACGACGACGAGACTGTGGTGGAAGCAGAAGTTGTGGAAGGCGATATACCCGGAGAGCAGAGAATCTTGTTTCGGCCTGCTGTTCAGCAGCTCGTTGATCAAGTGCGAGCCAGGTCCCAGCAACTCACCATGAGAAAAGTCGCAATCATAGGTGGATCGTTCTTGGCCGGTATAATCTGCACATTGTTCTTTTGGCATACGTTTTTCTTTGTCCCACACGCTCAGATCATACAGTTGTGGGAATTTTGGGGCACCCGTGGGTTTTATCCTAATAGACCCTTGATGTTGAGAGGACCTGGTATCTACTATTAGCCAACATTCGAGCGCTATCCGAAAAGCTGTTGAGACCCGTACTGTATATTAATCTCCGGAACTTCAAGACCATGCTTGACTTTTTCTACCCAGAAACATCAACCTCAACCCCTCACCTCCCCAAACCTCGCCCCAAACCACCTCAACGCCTGTTCCTCCGCCTCCAACCCCTTCCTCCCCTCAACCTCATTCTCCTTGTTTCCCCGAATCGCCCACCCATGATGGCACCCCTCATACCACACCACCTCATGCCTCGCCCCCTCCTCCTTGACCTTCCTCTCCAAAATCGCCCTCGCCACATCCACCTGTTCCCGCGGGAACCTCGCATCGATCTCGGCCGCCGCCACGCTCAACGGCAACCTCACCGCCTCCACATCCTCCGGCACGCGCATGTTCGACGGATGCGCCGTGAAGACCGCATCGACCAACGCCACCTGCCTCTTCCCCCCTCCTAGCGTCTCCACCTCGACGCGATCCGCCTCGCGATCCGCGGCGAGCTGGAAGCACCAGTAGCCGCCCCAGCAGAAGCCCGCGGCGGCGACGGGCAGGGCCGCGGTGGCGGGTGCCGTGCGGATGGCGGCGAGGAAGGGGTAGAGGCGGGCGCGGACGGCGGGGTCGGTGTTGGTGCGGGCGAAGGGGATCCACCACGAAGCGATGCGGGCGAGGTGGTAAGCGCGCGAGATCAGGGCGGTGAGACCGGACGCTTCGAGGTTGGCGAGGGAGGTGAGGAGGGAGGGGTCGAAGGCCATGCCTGTTTGGGAGAGGGATTAGCATCGGGCCGGCTTGTTGTGGAATGGTGTTCCTTTTTTTTTTTCTGTTTTCTGTTTGATTTTATGGTAGAGGGGACGGTGGTGGTGGTTTTTGAGGGTGTTGGTGACGTGGGATGGCTGATCGCCGGGTATCATTTGGGCGGGTGAACCTTGGAGGGATGGGGAATGGGAAATGACAGAAGAGACGTACCGTCTTGCAGCTCTGGAAGGTAGACGAGATAGTTTCCCTTTGCGGCATAGGCGTCGGCCAGGATGCGGGTGTTGACCAACTCCCAGCCGAAGACGTCGGGAAGGATGACGATTACGCCTTCCGGCTCGGTACCTGCAGGCGGTGATGCGATGTAGCAGTCCAGGCCGTGAACCTTGTCAACCCGGCCGGAAGGAGTTCCGGTGTGGATCTCGCCTGCGGCGCAGCACTGCTGGATCATCGTGGTTGTTTTAGAGTTGAGGATTTTCCGTGACGGATTGAGGCGCAGCGCGTAGAGAAGAGAGACCTTTTTGTGCGGGACAAGGCCAAGGAGGGAATGCACAATGGCTCAAATCTTAGTGATTCCCGTAGGCAATACGGAAGGGTGGTTGGCTTTTGAAACGCTGCTCGAAAGGAACTTCCTCGCAGTAAGCCTCGATGGCGCGGACGATCTGCTTAGATGGGGGGTTTGGGACGTAAAGAAGGACAGTGCAGAATAACCAACTGAGCACAGGAGGAGAACGACGCGCCGGCCACCGTGCCATTTAAACGTGCTCGGCGCAGGCTACAGGATTCTCGACCGAGTCTAGGTTAGAAGCGAGGACGCAGTGTGGCAGTGAAGACAGCCGAAACTCAGTGTACGCCACGCCCCACAAGGACGCGCTTCCGCGGATTGTGCTCTGTAGGTGAGACTTCGGTGATGTAGACCGTCTGGAGCGTGCCGAGCGTGCCTGACAAGATGTTCACTTTATTGCAGCCAACGTATGCGCTGAAGCATGAAAGGAACTGAAGGAATAGGCGTATCGTCATCGAAGGGCCAGAGACAAACGTGGGAAAGCTCTGCGTGGACGGCGTTGAACAAGTGAGCGGCGCAGGTTGTAGGACTAGGAATGAGGCCAGCGATACGAGTTGGATAAGATGGCCGGCCACGACTTTGCTTTCGGACTTTACGCGCGGTTAAGAAAATCGCGTCACCTCTAAGCTCTCGCCCTTCCTCACCACCATCTACACGCATCTTCACATATCTCAAAATGGTACAAAACACCGCACCTCCCGGGAAATGCCATGGTCCAGCCGACTTATCTCTCCGCGCAAAGGTCCACGCCGAATCCTCCACCTTCGCCGCCGGCCTGACCAAGGCTGACGTCTACACTCAAGTCCTCGATCAGGCCAAGGCCCTGGTGGACGGTCAGAGGAACTGGGTACGTGTCGCGTGAACGCCGCGACTCATGCGTATACACAATTGGAAGATTTGAGGCTCATTGTGCTTTGTTGAAGGTCTGGTACGCGTCTGCTCCCGTCCATATCATCACGTCATTTGAGCTGATCGAACGTGCGACAGCAACACCGCCAACGTCGCATCCCTCCTCTGGCACGCCTTCCACTCCCTCCCTGCGCCCTCGTCCGCCGTCAACTGGGCCGGCTTCTACGTTCTCGATCCTTCGGCCGCCGACCAATTGATCCTTGGCCCCTTCCAGGGTATGGTCGCTTGCCAGACCATTCGTTTCGGTAGAGGTGTCTGCGGCGCTGCGGCGGCATCCCAGCAAACACAGCTCGTGCCCGACGTTGAGAAGTTCCCCGGTCACATCGCCTGCGACGGCGCGAGCAAGAGCGAGATCGTGGTGCCGATAGTCCAGAGTGGAAAGACCGTCGCCATCATCGATATTGACTGTGCGGAGCTGGACGGCTTCAACGCGGAGGACAAGAAGTACCTGGAGGACTTGGCCACGCTTCTAGCGAGTGCCTGCGATTTCTAAAAGCAGGTTGTGGAAGCGCTACGGCTACACAGCCACGCCAAGCCTTGTTCTCCAAACGGATTTGACCAGCTCACCTTGTAAAGAGAAGGATTTGAGAGCCTTGGGGTTTCAAGCATCAGAAGCGGGCCGTGCTAAATAGTCCTAGATCGGGGATGTGCTCGTCCTGCTGCAACACCTGGATTAAGCTATTGCAGAGGCGACCAAGCTCGTAGATGTCTGTCATTGAACAATCTCAATAAGGACACCCCGCCGAGCTTATACAATGACGAGAAACCGATCGACTGTTGTCCAGATTATGGAGATTCTAGGACGTAAAAGCATTATATGTCAACCTACATACATGAAAACCTCCATCCAGCTTGGTGCGCCAGCTTCACATGTTGCGGAAACGATACGATCGCTATGAGCAAGTCATGGTTGCCAAGCAGCTTTCTTTACTTTGTTAAAGTTCTAGTGCTTACGAAAAATACGAATGATGATCTGTTTTTTCATTGAGAGTGCGCGTGCGTTTGGTGGGAGCGGGGGAGGAACGAGCGAAGCTGTTGCGGGGTATGTGAGTGCGGATACAGGATGTGAAGCCTACGGGTTCGGTGGGTAGGATTGCGTTTATCGACGATTCAAGGACTTGGAGGGGTTGCAGTGGGAGCGGATATAAGTGAGCGGGTGAGCGAGCAGTTTTGCCTTGCTCGTAGGATGGCATGCACTACAAATTTGCTCCCCGGGACACCCCAGTATATTCGCAAATTCTTGATTAGTTACTAAAATGAGACAGCACTCCTCGAACCGTATAGGAAGAATATATAAGAAAAAGCCTTAATCCCGTAGCAACCACGGAATTCCATCTAGCCCAGCTCCATTTTCTATCTCTCCAGGCAACTGCATTGTCGCGGGGGCAGACTAGCAGTGGGTCATAGTTGTAGGCTGGTGAGGTACTGTGGAGGGTGGAAAGCTTGTACGAAGATTATTGTTGACACTGAGAAGCAGATCAAAAAATATCATGGCTTCGAGTGTGAGAGTGAAGAATTCCGGAAGACAAAGCAGTCAGAATAAATATGAGGTATTGCTGGTCCTCATTGAGATGAACAGATCAAAGACTTGATTTGGCCGTAACTGCCCCAACCAGCCTCATCAAAGCACACCCCACGCAAAGCCAGGCTAGAGATGTTCATAGTTGCACATATTCAACGTAAAGGTTCATTTTCTTTCGTCTCCAAGGGATCTTCATATCCGGACATTTCGAAACCGCAGTCACCGACATTGCCACGTCTGCGATCTTCTACCCGATGCTCATCCTCGTCCGACCTTGGTCGAACACCGTATGCTATATATCATGTCTCGCCACACACCCAGCTTTGATTCAAAGCCCATCACAGAGAATATGCCACCACTCGAAACGCCGTTACGATGCCCATGACCTTGCCCCATAAAGGTATAAGCCGCCTCTTGCGCTAGCCCCTGCCCAAGAAAGAACGCCCAGCCCATTATCATATTACATATCCACAGTAGTAGCCAAACGCACGCCCTTCCCGCACGCACGCACGTATGCGCGCTCAATGCATGTGCAGCTCATCCTCTCTCCTCTCATCATCGTCGTCGCTATCGCTCACCTCCTCCCAATTGGCCAAGCGCCTCAACATGCGATTCTCCGCCTTCAACTCACGGATCTTTCGCTCATACCCCAACCCCGCATCCGCGCTCTCCTTGAGCGCATGCCGCGCGAACTGCGCGACACGTCCCAGCCCCGCCTGCCACTCTTGGTGCTCGAGGCGCAGCTCGAGGTTGGCCTGGCGCTCGCGCTCGAGCAATCCGTTGTAATGGGCGTGCAGCGCGAGCATGGCGTCGTGCTGCTGGTGCGCGTAGGGGCGCAGCTTCTCGACGACCAGCGCCAGGCTCGTCTCGTAGTCCTGCACCAGGCCGCGTAGCGCGCCGTTTTGCGCGTCGAGGGAGGAGGCGGTGCCGTGCGCGGATTGCAGCGCGGCGCGCAGGTTGTTGATCTCGGAGGCTTGCTGGCGGTTTGTTGCGGCGGCGAGGTCGCCGTTGACTTGGGCGATGGTGGGGGAGGTGCCTTCTTGTGCGGCGCGGGCCTGGTTGGAGGGAGGACAAGGGTTAGCGATGGTGTTGTGTGGGAGAGGAAGGTTTGTTGGGGGAGGAGGGGGGCTCGAGGGGGGAAACGCACTTGGATTTGTTGCACGCTGTTCATGATGTTGGCCGTCTGGTTTCGGTTCTCCTGCAGCACGTCGCTGAGCTGCTGCACGACCTGCCACAGGTGGTTCATGTCGGTCTGGTGGCCGCCGCTCAGCAGGCCGTTCACCAGGTTCGGCATGCCCCCAGAGCCATTGGGTTGGTGGCCGGAACCCGGGTTGGGGGGTTGACGCGGGAGAGAGTTTGCCATGCCGTTTGTAGCGTCTATGTAGGCGTTGTTCATGCTCCTCGGGAGGAGAGACACGCAGGGGAGGCGGAGGCGGTCGTGGCGCGGCCGGAGGAGCTACCGCCGCTGCTCTGAGTCCGGCGCGCTGAATGCGGAGCTTCGAGAGGGCGTCTTGGTCGAATTAGGCCGAGCGGTGAGCGGGCGCGAGTGGAGCGGTGCTGCGGGAAGAACTGCTGTGCGAAAGCGTGGAGGGCGAGTAGCTTGGTAGTTGGATCGTCGAGTGCTTCCTAGGGCGGGAGCGTGAGCGCCGTGGGTTGGCACGTTGCGCGCTGTCCACGTTCGGCGCCAAAGCCGCATCGCGGTCCAGCAGCTGCGTCGGTCCCTGGTTTTTCCCGGGCCGCTTCGAATCCCGGTTACACGCAGCGGTTCCTTGCAAGCTGGTCCGTGCGTCCTGTTCCACCGCCGCCCATCGCAGTCGCAGCAATCCGATTCACGTTCATCCAGTTTGCCATTCAATATGAAACTTCCTAATTGACTGCGCATCGTCCTTTCCTCATCGGAATTTCCATCTTGCGGGACGAATCGAATCCCCCCATATCGTGAAGTAACTGTTTTAGTAGGCTTTGGGGTAGCAATTGCTTCTCCCGGAATTTGTTGCTTACGTCTATTAGCGAAGACTGCGCTCCAAGTACCGTATCCTCGAGCAGTAGAGACCTCATAATCCGAGCTTTCCAGCGTCATAAAAAGGGTATCACTCTCCATCTCCACCAATCGCAGCAACAACTCTCCATAAGCTTCGTCCATCAACCCTCCAACAACCCCCTCAACTTCTCCCTCTCCGCCTCCCTACTCCTCCCACCATCCCCCACCACCACAACCCCCTCCCCATCCACGCCTTCCAGCCCCTTCGCCCACGCCCCCACCCTTGCACCCACCCTAACCCCCAAAGTCTTCGCCTCCGCAACCCCCCTGCTCAGCTCCCCATCCCTCGTCACCAAATTCGCCTGCACATTCTCCCTCGGCGCCGCGAGCGCGCCCACGCGCTCCCGCACCTCCCTGCACCGCTCCAGACGCCTGCACGCCGCCCGCCTGCGCTCGTCCAGCTCCTGCAGCCGCGCGACGAGCTTTTCGTAGCGCGCGGCTTCATCCGCGTCAGCCGACGACGACACAGCCGCTTCGGCTGTTGCTTCCGCCCAGGTGGGTGGCAGGGCGGCGATGGTGGAAGGTGCGGTGAGGTCGGCGGAGGGGCGAAGGGGGTCGAGGGGGGTTGTTGTTTGCTGGTTGGGGTGGAAGGAGGAAAAAGAGGGATCGTCATTGTGGGTGATGGAGAGAGTAGGGGCGCCGGCGGACCAGTAGAGTGCGTCGATTTGTTCGGCGACGTGGCGGATGGCTAGCGAAGGGTAGGCGGATTTGGTGTGTCGGCGGAGGAGGCGATTGACTGATTGATTGGTGTCAGAATGGGTACCATGCATCATGAAACAAGAAAGTCTGGGACTTGGGGGGGCAAAAGCCGTGATACACAGCCGGCGATGAGTGCGGCAGAATATGATGTATCTTGCGAAGAGAGTTCAGGTAGAGGATACCAGAATGAGGAAGGAGAAAGGAAGGATATTCGGCAATAGGAACAGAATTTGCACTGAATGTTAAGAAGTTTACCTTCTCTGATGACATCCTTTATCACGTTCTCTGGAATATCAGATGCGTCCAAGTTGCCAGCTCTCCATCTTTCTGGAGCTTGTAGCGGCTGCGACAAGATACGCGTCTGCGTGCGCAGGAATGCCGACTTAAGGCTGATGACCGTATTGCTATTTGCTGACATTCGTGCAGTTGGATTCGCACTACAGCTGGTTCCTCGCCCACGGTCGAAATATACGGAAAAGTAGAGGAACTTTTGTAAGTTGTTGGCTAATGTTGTCGCGCAATGACGGGAGACGCGTCGAAAGCAGTGGCGCACGTGCATCCGGGCACGTTCCCCGTCGATCGGCAAAAAGCGCGGACCGAGCGCAGCGCCGACCGTTCTCATGCGTCGGGGAAGAAAAGTTGGCCGCCGAGCTCTGGCAGCATCATCGCCGCCCATCACCGAAAAGCCGCAACCACCGACTCCCCATCACCCATCAACCTCAACCCCCACCTCCCAGCCAATCCGACCTCCATCTTCGGACCCCTCTTCTCCTCGCCCCATCCCCGCGAACCTATATAATCCGTCAAAATGGTCAAGCTTGAGGAAGGTGCGTAATCGACGCAAAAGAGCTTGCTCTACAATCTCTTCTTCCCACTCCCGCCCGCCCTGCGCGCATACCTATCCTACCGCATCTCCTCACCCCCCACACACCCCACGCAACGGCAATGTGCCTCGTACATTTCCCCAAAAGACCGTCGCGACTGACCAATCCCCGCGCAAACAGTCCCCGACGAGGAGCTCTACGCGGAGCAGACCGGCCCCAACGCGGGCGAGGACGACTGGGATGACGCCTCGTCGACGACGTCCGACGCCGACAGCGACGTGTCGTCGCTGGTGCCCGACGAGGAGACGCTGTGGGAGCGCATCGCCGCGCTGCAGGACATCGTGCCCGCGCACCAGCGCCGCTTCGCCGCCAAGTCGTACAGCAACGTCTCATCGTGGCTGGGCACCGGCCTGCTCGTCGGCGCCAAGTGCCTGTGGGTCGTCGGCAGCAGCGCCCTGCTGCTCGGCGTGCCGTGGGCCCTCGCCTACGCCGAGGAGCAGCAGATGATCGAGATGGAGCGCGAGATGAAGATGCAGCAGAGCGCGAACGATGTTGGTTTTCCCTTTCCATTTCTCTTTTCCTCCCTCTCCCCTTATCGTTCCGTAGTCTACAGGCGCTGCTTGGCCAGCGCCTGAGGCTTTGCGAGATTGGTATATCCATGTTTCGCGTGGCTGACATCTTCTGCCTACAGCTTCTGGCTCCTGGTAGCGTGACGCAGCAGCCTGCTGAGGCTCGCCCGGCTTTGTAAGCGCACACCGGTTCTAATCCGGAAATTTATACCGTCAACACCTTCTGTCATCCGCGGGGGAAAGATCAGAAGAGAGCAAAAGAAGGGCCATCTCTTTGTACAAACAATCTGGGGAAGAGGAGCGGGCGCAGTTTTTTGTCCACCTGCGAAGGCCGGGCCTGGGTAATGGAAGGATTATAAAAAGGGATGAATTCTTCTGTCACGAATGCGTTTGGTTGGAAAGCTGCAAATAATGGCCGACCTCACCTGTATTATCAACGTTTCTCAGCTCATTTGCCAATGCGAAAGTTTCAAAAATCCTCGCAAGTTTCGATGACGTCAGATGTGTTTCCAGTCGCAAGAGCATTTGAGTAGGAGAAGCTTTTTTCGTCTGCATGCTATATGTACAGTATCCACAACACCGCGCCCGCCGTCGCCTTTTTGCCATCTCTCTACTCCAGGGGGGAGCTCGTGTGCCTCGCCATTTGTAAGCTTGTCATGTTCGTAGCCAAGAAAGGAAAAAGAGCTGCCCTCGGAACCCATATCTCGATTCGTGCATGCGTTAAAGAAGACGGCCAATTAGAGACGGCGCAATTAACCGAGGATAGAAAAAGGAACTCGCGCGTGCGTCGTGGGCCGGGGTAGTTGCAGACCTAGAAAGAGGAATACCTGAAACCGCGCATTGGAAAACAGACGTCTATATCGAGCGACCAAAGGGAAATCCAGTGCCTATTTCATCGCTCACAATATTCCCGCATCCGCCAAATCCGAGCTTGCAAAAATCCCCAGAAACAAGCGCGCCCGATGCAGGTTTTGGTAATACAGCCGAGGTATGGTATGAAAGAGAAAAGTTTATGCCTTACACGAGAGGAGTAGAGACATGATGGGAATGTCCCTAATCATCAGAGGGGAGATGTCGTCGTCTAGAACGGCGGGGGAGCGCTCGCAGCAGCAGCGCCTTCCTGCTGCATCATAACCTCCTCGTCGGCGGCTTCGATCGAGACGCCGAGACCGACCTTGGCTGCGTTCTGTTGTGGGCGTTAGTGCTTATCATCACGAAACCGAAGCAATCAAATGACGTACCTTGGCATGATCAATTTCGCCCGAGAACGTAACCTGCACGGGCGGAGCAACCCGCTTCTCAAGCAGACAGCCAAGCTTGCCCTTGCTGTCAACCTGAGCGCGGAAGGAGCTCGCACGGAAGTCGTACTTGGCACCAATGGTGGTGGTAGCGTCCTTGCTGGGTGCACCCATCATCTGGGCCATGGCGGGAGCGAACTCGAGGTTGACGGAAGCGCCAGCCTCGACCCTCTCGGTCAGTCTCCTCCAGTAAGAGCCCTGAATTCCACCAGAAGCCAACACCTGACCGCTAGCGATCCAGTCATCACCCTTGTAGCGCGCCGCGTAGCTGAGCAGGCATTGAGGGCCATGCGTCATGGCAGCACGCTCGTACACACCCTCCAGACCCAGCGAAAGACGCTTTGTCACCGCCTGCAGGTAGCTACCAATGAAGATACCGGTAAGACCGCCGTCAAGGATGGAGGGGTTCATGGCCTTGATCGAGGCGCTGAAGTCGGCACCAGTGTAGTCGTTCTCGAGCTGCAGCATCGACTGGCCAGGGCCAGGCGCGACCTGAATGCTGGTCTTGGTGACAAGGCTGTTGGTCCAGCGGTAGTTGAAGCGGCCGGAGAGCGAGAAGTCATTGTCGATGTTGGCTTGCATGAAGATCTTACACTGGGTTAGTATGCCAAGGTTGTCATGACGGCACCGCGAGCACGGCCATGATGCGTTATCAACATACCTTAGGCGAGCCATAAAGAGCGGCGTAGGCATAGGGCGGCAGGGCTTGCGAGCCCATAGACAGAGCGTGCGAGACCTGGAACAGCGGGGCGACGCTGAAGGCCTTGGTCAGGTCGGCGCGCAGGCCGGAGAAGGCAAGGTTGTTAAGGAAAACATCGCGCTGGACTTCCTTGGAGATGTTGTCGATGGTGCCCGGGTTGCTCAGGCCTAGCGCGTCTCTCCGGTCCGAGTATGCCGAATAATAGGACTGCAGCTTCCTGTAGACGGTGTTGTTGGTGAGCACATCGAGGGCCTGCTGGTCGGCCTTCTCTAGTGACGCCATTGGAGCGAGAAGCAGCTGTGCGGACGGGAAGAAAAAGGCAGGCTCGACGCGGTAGGCGGCCGGGCAGCGAGGGCGATTGGGAAATGGGCGCGCGGGCGGCGGCTGGGGCGCGAATGGAGGGGAGCGGGATGATGGCGAACTGGGCGAAGTTGATGATGCTGCGCAGCCAGAGCTCGGCCGCCGACTTTTTCGACGCAGCGCGCGCGGCCAATCGGCAGAGAGCTGCACGTGACGTGACGACCAGCTGCAGCCCGTCTGCGCCCACCCGTCGTCAGCGGGGCTGCGAGCTGTTTGTGAGCTCCAACTCACAGGCCGCTCCGCGACTGCAGAGTTCCGCCGCTCGCACGACTCGCAGCCCACCCACGTCCCGGCCACTGAGACGCCCTGTGACTGGCGTGACTGCCGCCCACTGCACTCCGCTTAGCTTCTACCGCCTTCAATCAAATCCTTGGCCTGCATCCAGAGCTTCCCAACACCGCTCCAGAGCCACCTGCCTACTTTGCCTCAAACAAATCTTCACCCCAGCGCGCAGCAGCTCCTCCCACTCCTCCACCCAGTCCGACGCGCCAGCACCCGCGCAGAGCTCGCCACCATGGACACCCTTCTGTACGTCAATCGTCGCGTGCCAGCCCACGTGATGCGCCGTGCCCGCAATGCTTCGCGGGCAGTCGCGTTTGCGGACATGCACCTGCGCTCAATTATCTTGCCGCTGACCGGGTCGCAGGACTGCTGAGGTGGCGGCCAACTCGCCCAGGTACCGCCGGCGGTCCAGTACCTTCATCGACGCCATCCATGATTTGCCCGAAAAGGAAGAGATGGCACCCGCTCAGCTGTACAGCACCGAGTCGGGTCGCCTGTTCCACTCCGGTCGCATCGTCATCGCAACTGTCGGCCTGCCAGCTAGAGGGAAAACGCACATTTCCGTGGCCGTGGCACGCTACCTCAGATGGCTTGGTGTTAAGACGCACGTGTTCCACCTAGGCGACTACAGGCGCGCAACCATGGGCCCCGGAAGGGATGTCCCCCAGGACTACTTCTACGTGAATGCATCCCCGACCTCTGTGCTCTTGCGCAACAAGATTCTCAAAAAGTGCAGAGAAGACATCTACCATTTCCTCGAGCATGAGAACGGTCAGGTGGCCATCTATGACGCAGTAAACGCTATTGGTGCGGGGCGAGCAGCACTGGCGAGAGAGTTCGCCAAACGCCAGATCCAGACGCTGTTCATTGAGTCTCAGTGTACAGATGAGAAGATCATCGAGGAGAACGTGCGGAGTGTGAAGATATCTTCTCCGGACTACGTGGGATGGAGTGACGAAGACGCGATCAAAGACTATCTCCAGCGCATTTCGTCGCGGATACCGCACTTCGAGACCATGGAAGAGCCGGATTTGCACTGGGTCAAAATGGTCAACGCCGGCGAGCGTGTCATTGTCAACAGCTGCAACTTCGGATATCTCTCCCAACGTATCGTCTTCTACCTTCTCAACCTGCACATCAAATCTCGCCATACTTATTTCGCTCGTGCCGGGACCACAAGGGAAGAAGATTCATACAAGGCCGATGCATCATTATCACCAGAGGGCGAGGACTATGCGCAGAAGATGATTCAGACTCTTTTGAAGCACCGCGAAGAAGAACGCAAGGACTTGAAAGAGCAAGGATCACTCTCAGCCCAGCTGAAGCCGCTGACTGTCTGGACGTCGACTCGCCGGCGTACCGTCGAGACTTCTAACCCGCTTGCAGAAACAGGATACCGAGTCAGGCAGCGCAGTCAAATGAGCCAGCTTCACCCGGGAGTCTGCGAGAAGATGACGGAGAGCCAAATCAGGCGCAAATTTCCTGACGAGGTTGCAAAACACGAGGCTGACCCTTACCATCACCGCTACCCGCGAGCTGAGGTATATCTCCCCCACCTGTTGGAAGAAGCATGTTCGACGCAGTGGATGTGGAACTTGCTGACATGACGTAGTCTTACCACGACCTTGCGGTTCGCCTGGAGCCCATCATTTTAGAACTGGAGCGTGAGCAGAATGATCTCTTGATTATTGCGCATGAGAGCGTTCTTCGTGTCCTGTACGGTTACCTGATGGCCTGCAACGCAACCGACATTCCGAAGCTGGATTTCCCTCGTGACGAGATTATCGAGGTAAGGAACTTTCCCCTTACATGGACCATTCGTTGGTAACAACCGGCAACCTCAATTGTTCTGTTGCTCTCCCCTTGAAAAATGCTACTTAAGTTTAGCAATGAGTGGAACACTTTTTCGTTTCGTAAATCTGATACACTAACAATGGCTTTCCAGATCATTCCCGCCTCGTACAACAACTCTGCCAAACGTATTCACATTCCTGGTCTCCCTGACAAAATCGTTCCTGCTTCCCCCGAGGACATCTCTATGCCAGTGCCTCCCTCCGGCCTTGTCACTCCTTCCCCGCTTGCTTCTGGCCTAGCCACACCTGACCCGTCCATGGCGACAGCTTCTGGTATCACACCTGCAGCGGGCTCAATTGCAGCAAGCCTCAGCGCTAGTGACTCTACCGCAAGGCCCCGCAGCGCCACGGTGGGTGGTGAGGTGATTGGAAAGGGTAGCCAAGGATTGGCAGCATTGGCAGCTTCAAGAGGCAGGAGCGGTACATTGACACCGCAGGATGGCAGATCGACGCCCCAACCGTTGAACATCAAGGCGACGCATGTGGATCCGAGTTCGTAATGGAAGAAGCCGCAGCGGACAATTACACAATGTCGCTCCTGGTTTTCTTTGGGAGCGATTTTAGACGGCATGGTGGGTAGAAGGATGGACAAAGGCTTGGCTTTGGGGGTGCTGGAAGGACTAGAGGAGGGTGGACTGGATAAATCTTGGTTGACTTTCCTTTTGTCATACTACTCGCATTACGGCTCTTTCCTTGCTGTTCTGGGATTTCACCATGGTTTCTTTTTGGGCATATACACCGCGCTGGTTTCTGGTCCGTGTTTACGATTCAGCTTTTGTCTTTATTACCTACGTTCGTTCACACGCAAAGCTATGAGTACTCGGCGACTCTGCATCCGGTTCGTTCATGCTTTGGGGGATTGAGCTCACATTGAATCATGGTGTAAACGAATGAAAATAAGCACTTCGTTTTGACCATGTACGATCCCTACCAGGTTGAGCCCTCGAGGTATGAATAAAAATTCGCAATTCCAACGCCCTCTTGCCTAATTCAAAGCAATCCATCGTTATCGACCCACTGCCAAAGGCTCTTAAGCGAGAGACAGAAAGCCGAGGAAACTTAAATCCCACCCCATCCATCCGCACCCATCCCGGCCACACCCCTCCACATTCCTCTCACCCAACGCAAACGCAAAACAAGCCCCTCCCCCAACCCAGAAGAAATTAAACAGTTATACGCCAAAAAAAAAAAAAAAACCGGCTTTCAAAGGCCAAACACGCAACAATGCCGCTTGCGGAAACGACGGCCTCGCCGAACCAGCTGGCGCGGACGCTGCAGAGCGACGCGGCGGCGGCGGGCGCCAGCAGCTTCGTCGCCGTGTACGCCTCGCACGTGGAGGAGAACGGACAGCCGAGCCGCAGCTGGTGCGGCGACTGCGTGGCCGCGGAGCCGCTGGTCGAGAGGAAGTTCGGCGGCAAGTACGGCGAGTCGAAGTGCTGGGTCGTGTGGGTGGGGGATAAAGCCGAGTGAGCATCTTTGTCCCTTTCTTTTCTTTTTGCCCCGGTGATTTCCTTTGGCTTGGTTCCCCCACCCCCCGTTCGGGGTTCGAAATCGGGCATCGCGAGGTGAAGTACCTGGGGGGGAGGAGAAAGGTAGGCGGGAGTGGGGCTGACTGAGCTTGCTTGCTGCGCCACAGGTGGAGGACGCCGGAGAATGTGTGGAGGAAGGCGCCGTTCGGTGTCACGCATTTGCCGACGTTGGTCAAGGTTACGCCTGAGGGGGTAAGTTTTTCACGCCTTCTTTACTCCTCCTCCTCGCTGACGCGTTCAGCAGAAGTGGGAGAAGTTGGTTGAGGGGGATGTTTACAACCAAAGGAAGCTGGATGCATTTGTCGGGTTTTAGGTGCGCGATCCCGAAAGAACGGCAAGAGGGTCGTTGATCTTCGTTGTGCAAGGGATTTGCGGAGCAAAGCGGCTCGGATGCATTCTCTTTTCCTCTGTTGCTGTGTTCTGCTATTACAGTTGACCTCTACCAGTCAGCGCATTCCGCGTTTTTCCCTCGTACAGATGTTAGACGCTAGCGTAAAACAGCAACGACTTCACTGTTAATCGAACGCTACAGTGGGCACATGATTCTCTCAGCTAGAGACCTCCGACAGAAGGTGGAAGGCAAGCTAAGGTCGGCTTGCCAGAATCGTTTGTCTTCCCATCTTTATTGGCTGCGTTTAGAGAAGGGTGGCATCAATATCCGTAGAGCATGTCAAGCTCACCGAAAACGCAGCCCACGCATCCATGGAAGCGGAGAGTATAGATATCGTTTCCAAAAGTATGTATTCTCGGTAATTGCAAATCTCGGGTCTCCATCTGAAATGCACCCACATGTTTTTGCCGGACAAGGGCCCCATGTTGTCTGTCCGTGACTCAAAATACGTTAAGAGGGAGAATACAACCGTAGGGCTAGGCTTTAAGATACAAATCTTACTTCGTTTAGTATCTCGATTGCTGGGACTTGCTGTTCCTTGTGTAGCCACCATCACAAGATGCAACGCAGAAGCGGTCAGCAGAGTATATTTTGTTGGTAACACTTGTCTCAAAGAAGCAGCCCAGAACAATGGGCCACATGGAAATCTAGACCAGAAGTCAGGCTATGCATGCAGACGCAGTGCGTTGAGGAACTGAACCGAGAAAAGAGAGTGCAGGCATGCGCTGTGGACTTTTGCCAACCGTCAATGCAAGAAATGCGTAAAAGAAGCAAAGGACAACGTTAGGAACGCCAGTACCCGCATGTAAACAAGGTTCATAAGACAACCTCGCATATCATCATAAACTTCATCGATTAAGATCTTTCGTATCCAAATTGAAACAAAAACTCCGATCATGCAGACATGCCGGCCGTAGAGTAGGACGAAATGGGCGCATCTGACCTTGGCGTCCTTTCTCCAGAAGGAAAACGCTGTGAGAGGGATATGGATTCGCAGCAAGTCCGGTGACGGTGATGTGTTATCTTCCGGTTTCGGGCAGGACGTATCTCCTCTCAACATCCATCTCGCGATCGGCTTCATCTTCGCCCTCGAAGCGTAGTCGGACGAAACCATCTCTGAGCTCGCCAAGAGAGCCGCCAATTTCTTTTCCATCCTTCTTCAGACCTTTGCCTGCGCGAGACGCAACCACCTCTGCTTTGTAGAAAGTGGTCGTGCCGGGGTATACAGCAAGGACGTTTTTTCTGAGTGGCAGTTCCGTAAGACCAGCATTGGAGACCGGAATGGGAACAAGGTTGCTGACAGAGGCGCGGTATGGTTGCAAGGGTGTAGAAGGGTCGGGATCAGAGTCGATTATCTCATACCTGTCACCATCACGTCAGTCTGGCTGCAGTAGCCCTCAGCGAAGAAAAGTAAATATACCGCCGTTGTTTGCCCTCCCCAATGACGGACGTAACGCTGCACAGAATACCCTCGCCTTCAGTATTTTTCTGCTTGTTGCGGTAAAAGACCTCAGTGCCGACGCTGAGGCGATGACGGTCGCCGATGGTGGAGACTTTGGAGAGCGTAGTCAGTCTAACCTTTGCTGCTGGGCTTTCGGTGTCTATGCCTAGTAGACAGACTGAGACCGTCAACTTTACCTTTGACGCTGTCCATGCTGTCGTTGCCGTCCTCGACCTTGACACTAGTCTCACGTCCCGCACCAACGCTGGTACTCCTGCTTCCGGCTTTGCTGCTGCCGACGCCCAGGCGATCCTTGACTCCAGAGCTCAAAATCGGTTTTGGCGAGTCGGCAATTGAGTCGGTGTCGTCGTTGGACGCATGGTCAAGTTTGTTCCGCTTTGGGTTGCGCTGGACCTTGGAGCTGGCGTGGCGGGAGCCGTTGGAGATGGTATCCGGCGAGCTGGCGGAGGCAGCACGGAGAGCGGAGAGAAGCTCAAGTCCCTGCGTGATGGACATGTTGCTGTCCGACGACGAGCCATCCGTCAGGCTACTGATGGCCTCGTGAAGACGTATGTTTTTGCGGACCAAGTCGTCAAGTTCATGGTCAACATCAGCTGGAGGCATATCACCCCGGCCTGTTCCCAAGTTAGCAAACAGCCAACCAGGTGGGAACGAAGCAACTTCTTGCTGGCATGTCATGGACAAAACAATGGCAGGAAGTCTCGCAATCTCTGGGGACGACGATCTTCGTCTAAGCACACGTGACATGTAACCTCGTCGGATTGTGAAAAGCAAGAATACGTGGAGATAGAGGGCAGAAAAGGTCAAGACAGAGCGGGGAGAGTTACTACACCGTAAATTACCTTCGATGGCTTGCTGTGCCGCTCCGAGCTCGTAGATGCGTTTCTCGATCTCGTTTGATTCCCTCTGTGACGGAAACAGTCAGTCAGGCTTCACCCAGCAATGATACGCCTCAACCCCTTCCGGACGAGATGCCACAAACTGCAACACGCGCAAAGAGGCAAGCGCTCCATTTGTTCGGAGCGCAAAGCCGTGGCAGCGTCTAGGCGTAGGGGATTGTGACGAGAGAGATAGTGAACTTACCACCAGCGCATCGACCTTCTTGGCATCGGCGCGGAGCTGGTTCCAGATGCTGCGCTCCTCGTCGGCGTCATCCTTGAGCTGAGCTCCGCGGGGTCTGCTGCGCGACGTCATGGTTGGTAGAGAGGCAGGTGGCGTGGAGGTAGGAGGTGTGTGGTTGGTGCGCCGCCGCGCGTGCCTGGCTCTTTTCTCCGCGCGGGGGTCGGAGGGAGGATCAAGAGCGCATCGAGTCTTGGCCAGCTAGCAATTGCGGGTCGACGAGCGTGTTTGCTGGTGCGCAATGTGGCGGGGTGGATGCGACGCTCGTGCTGGGCAGCGGTGGAGAAAGAGGGCCAAATGCGGCGGGACGGGGGGAGTGGTCAGGCTGTGGTTTACACAAACGTTTGGCTTTAGGATATGGTCAAGCTGCATCTCGGCGCCGATCGTGCTGGACCCCTGCCACTGCCTGCGCAAGGACCCGGGCGCGCCAAGCCGTCCCCGCCGCCGCCGCGCCCTGGTGGGCGGCAGCTCCGCGGATGCGATGCCCGTTTTGTTCGCAGCGCCAGTGTGACGTTGTATGCGAGGGGCCCATCCAACCGTTGCAGCTTTTTTCTTTCTGACGTCCTGTCGCTCTTTATCCTCTCGCTCTCCTCCTCTGTCGCCGACATTCCTCACATTCCAGTCGCCATGCAAGTTCCTCTTATTCGCCTCCAGTGCGGTATGCTGCCGATCCAAAATGAAATGCTGCGCTACCCCGCTAACACCACCGTGCAGGCGTCAACAGCTACGATTGGGGTAAGCAGCCCTACCGAACCGCAATTCGCATGCCCCGCCCAAGAAACCGCGAAGACCTGACCTCACATAGGCAAGGTGGGCTCCGCCTCCGCCGCCGCCAAATTTGCGTCCGCGACACCGTCGAACGATTTCACCATTCAAGATGAAAAGCCCTACGCCGAGCTTTGGATGGGCACCCACCCGTCGCTGCCCTCCAAGGATGTCGCTACACAGCGCACATTGCTAGAGCTGGTGGAAGACAACCAGATGCTCATGGGCCGCGACATCACTGAGCGCTACGGTGGGAAGTTGCCGTTCCTGTTCAAGGTGCTCTCCATTCGCAAGGCTCTGAGCATCCAGGCCCACCCCAACAAGCAGCTGGCTGAGCAGCTCCATGCAAAGGACCCCAAGAACTACCCTGGTACGTCTAGCGCTCCAAATACCGCTGTACAATTGCCAGGAAGCTAACCGGTGTGACATCACCTCAGACGACAACCACAAGCCCGAGATGACTATCGCCATTACTCCCTTCGACGGCTTCTGCGGCTTCCGTCCGCTCGCCGAGATTGCGCACTTCCTCGCAAATGTCCCCACCTTCCGCAAGCTCGTCGGCGAGGAAGCCGCCGCAAACTTCGAGAACACAATCAAGGGCCGCGAGACGTCAACGTCGGAAGAGGACACCAAGGAAAACAAGGCCGCTCTACAGCAGGCCTTCACCTCGCTCATGACCTCCGAGGCCTCGGACATCGAAGCCACCGCGCAGGAGCTCCTCTCCACCGCGCAGTCCGAAGGCTCCTCTTTCGCCGCCGGCGGCGTCTCCAGCAGCAGCGGCGAGGAGCTGGCCGAGCTGGTGCAGCGCCTGTCGGACCAATTCCCCGGCGACATCGGGCTCTTCGTGCTCTTCTTCCTCAACTACGTCAAGCTGGACGTGGGCGAGGCCATGTTCCTCAAGGCCGACGACATCCACGCCTACCTGTCCGGCGACATCATCGAGTGCATGGCGTCGTCGGACAACGTCGTGCGCGCGGGCTTCACGCCCAAGTTCAAGGACGTCGGCACCCTCACGTCCATGCTGACGTACTCGTACGCCCCCATCGAGGAGCAGAAAATGACGCCCAAGGACTTCGCCTACGTCACCCACAACACCAAGTCCTACTCGTCCGCCAGCGACTCCGAGCTGTACGACCCGCCCATCGAGGAGTTCAGCGTCGTCCGCACCGCGCTGCGCGCACCCGGCGCCAAGGTCACCTTCGACCCCATCCAGGGCCCCAGCATCATCCTGTGCACGTCCGGCAGGGGCACCATCGCCGTGGGCCCGAAGAAGGAGCCCATCGAGCCGGGGTACGTGTACTTCGTCGGCTCGACGGCGGAGTGCGTGTTGGAGAGCGAGACCGAGAAGGGCGAGGAGTTTGTCACCTTCAAGGCGTTTTGCGAGCTGGACGACGACAAGACCAAGAGTTCGTTGTGAGAAGTTTTAGAAGAGATGGGAAAGACAGGAGAGAGCAGGGGTGCTTCGGTAGTGGGTTAGATCATGAGCGACGAATCCATTTTGATTCCATACCGCGTGTGATACGCAGCGTCATTTAGGTAGTTGGTTCGGCATATTACATAGTCATCGAAAATGCACGAGCGTAATGAGTAGAGAGCAAAGCCTCCGCAACGGTCCCGGAGATGTTGATCAATCTCGATTATATATACGCGGCCTACTTGTGCCCAGTCTCACGCCCTGACCTCTCCTACATCTTCCCTTCAGCTGTTTCATGTTACCCCCGAGCACCCCCCTTGCCATATCACAACACCGTGATCGAAGAGTGAGCTTAGATAGTACATCCGCCCTTCATCAAGCAGCTCCTCCTGCGATTTCGCTGCTATGAGCGAAATTAGCCTCAGCACAGAGCATGTGTAGTAGCAAAGCGCACACACCTTTCGATCCGCATCCTGAAACCGATTTCCTCGACTTCCGTGAAGATCCAGGGGGGCCGCAAGATGAGCGACGACCGATGTCGGGAACGGAAAAGGCGCTCGGTGGTCAATTAAAGCAGCCCTACTATAAGCAACAGCAACAAGAAATTACGAGACATGTGAGCGTAGAGCTATTCTTGGCTCCGCACGGCTATAGCGAAAGAGCACAGGAAGGGAAATATGCATGAGGGAGCATCACGAGCAGTTATACCCTCCCATGTCGGAACGGGGTTGTTCGAACGAGAGCGTAATCGGCACTCGTCAGTTGACGCGTCGGCTGCAAGGTACCTTCATGTGATGTGAATTTGCGAAGGCTCCTGCGAAGCTTGCATACGTGTTGCCTTACTTCTGTGCGTTCGGCCATGCACATGACATTCTCTTTTGGGTATCATGCTCAAGTACAAGCATGCCGCTGCTTGGCCCAACTCTTGGCCCGTAGATCATGACTGCCATTCAGTGCGGTACGGTATAGAGGCCTGGCCGATGCAGCCTTGTTGTGCCGGTCTCTGTATAATGGCAGACGTCTCACAGAAAAGGCAGTGCGCTGAATCAGAGGATTAGGATCATTTTTTTTTTGGATGAGTAGTTGGAGAGAAAAAAAAAGAGCCAGACGCCTGATATGCAGAATTGTCGTCATCAATATCAGGTTCTTTAGATACAGGCGCCCACACCAACTTCTACTGCACGCTTCACCTTCTCTACTCACCGTAGATGCTCTCTTGCATCCATTCGGCCATTGGAATCTTGCCACCCTTCTGAAACCTTCCAGCATCGGCCGCTTCTTACAGTGACACTTCCCAACGCAGGCCCTCGTCCTCACTGAGCGGCCTCGCTTCCAACCCCGCTATACTCGTTCAACCCCGCCCGCTCTCCTTTCAACCGCTTCCGGTGATTGATGTTGAGGGGGACGATGTGTGGTGTTTGGATATTAAGGAAAATGTACTAGACAGGAATGTTGGGCATGGATTCTGCAACCAACAAAAAAGGGACTCAAGAAACCAAAAGGAAACTAAAGGAAAAGAAGACGCTGAAAAGCACAGACCGAGCAAAGGAAATATGTGGAAAAACGAGCACGCAAATCCAGGTATCATGAACAACACGACCAACGAGACCAAAACGACAAGGGGAGTGAGACTATCTGATTAAAGAAGACTAAAAATGGGGTTGTTTTGAAGAGCTGTAAAACAAAGAGAATCTGTTTGGCGACAATTCTCTAACCCCAGCCACACGGATATATGTGTTTTTGAGTGGGGTTATGGCGACGGCAACGAACTCTTTTTTGCTTTCAAGACCACGTTCTATTTCGCTCGTCGAGATGTAGAGGCCAGCGGGGAGCGTTAGTCGTTCGCTCGCTCAATCCGACGCGACACGGTTCGATATCTGTGCGGATGCGCTGGCTGGTGGGAGAATATGGGAGAGGTTTCGGGTATATGGTATCTAGCGGGGGGAGAGCAAGAACGACGCCGAGATAAAGCACGCAATGGGGTATTGAATGATCGTTCTCGGGTGACGTGAGATCATACGATCTCATCAAGACAGGTTGGGCTGGTTGTTTAGTTCGGCTGCGTGTTAATCTGCTCGGAGAGCCAAGCCTGCACGAGGGTTAGCAGGTGGGAGTCTGGCGGGGCAGGTCTCGCGGAGGGATAACGTACCAGACCCTCGAAGATACCCTCGCCGGTGGTAGCACACGAGGGCTCAATCTTCCACTTGTGGTCCTTGGCAATCTTATCCAGCTGCAGCTTGTTCTTGACCTCGTCGGGCCTCATGGTGTTGGAAACGTCCTGCTTGTTGGCGAAAATGAGAAGACGGGCATCCTTCATTTCACGGTCGGCGATAATGCGGGACAGCTCGCTGCGAGCCTCCTCGATACGGTCACGGTCGCTGGAATCGACGACGAAGATGAGACCTTGTGTGCCTATTTGCGCGACGTTAGCGGCGGCCAAATGCGCGGCGATGTGGGATTTCAGGCGGCAGGAAGGGAAATGCAGGACCAACGCACCAGAGAAGTAGTGTCTCCACAGAGGACGGATCTTGTCCTGTCCACCGACGTCCCACACATTAAAGCGCGTCTTCTTGTACATGACGGTCTCGACGTTGAAGCCGACAGTGGGGATGGTGGTGACATCCTTGTCCAGCTTGAGCTTGTACAGGATGGCTGCGGAAACAGAGGCGTTAGCACGGCTGTCCAATGGTGTCGCATCGCAGGCAGTGGCATTGGCGCGGTTGAGCGAAAAAGCAACATGGGGTTGGGCGAGACGTACTCGTCTTGCCAGCGGCATCCAGACCCAGCATCAGGATACGCATCTCCTTGGTGCCGAAGATCTGCTTCATCATCTTGGATATTGAGCCGCCCATTTTGCCGGTTGTAGTGGTCGCGCAACGACACGGATTGCTAGAGTTCGAGGACGGGGAGGGGTCGAGGACGGCGGAGCAGGCAAAGCCTCGGGGGTGGGTGAGGACAGGTAACCGTGGGGGAGTGGGAGCGGTTGAAACGCCGGCTTTAGACAGCGGCGGAAGTCGCAGGGAGATGAGCGGCGTCGGGCCTGTGTGAAACGCGCGCTGGCGCTATTCTGGTCGAGGGTCGTGGGAACAGCGGTTTGGAGAGGCGGAGAATGCAGAGCGCAATTGGGCCAGGCTGGACAGCTGACTCCTTTACAGCAAAAACCGAACGATAGGGGCCTCCTTCGCTCTGTTGACAAGAATCTGCGGTGGTGCTGGAGAGCCTGAGTTGGGGGCGGTTCCTGGATGTAGGGCTTAGGCCTGTGGTCAAGTCAGGGGATGCGAGGCCAAGCTGCGATCCGCGAAATGCAAAGCCGCAGGCCTTATTTCCCGCGCACGACCACGCCTGCCACATGCGACACAGCGGCTCCGCGACAACGGCTCCTACACGTCTGCACCATGTCCAACGGCGGCACGGCGTGGCGGCTGCCCGCTGCCCGCTGCACGCCCTTGTCCTGCGCTGCCGGGCGCTCCGCACGCGCTGCCATCCTAGTTCAGACGGGCTGCGGTGTTGCGGCGCGCGCGGCGGCGCCACGGCGATCAATTTCACGATGAATTGCACATAGGAGGATGCGCGCCCGCATGCGCTAAGTTGCGCAAGAAATGTCCGATATCAAAGCTCCGCCGGCTACGGCCCCAAACGTCCATCACCACTTGTCGTCCAGCCCGCCCTCCTTCTCCACCCGGTTGCGCTCGTCATTAATCTCCCACCACCAGTCGTTCGACTCCGTCTGGAAGTTGCGCTTGATGCGCATGTCCTTCGTCTCCTGCCACGGCTTTGGGCTCAGGATGAAATGCACGTTCTTCACCTCGTCGTCGCGCCAGATGGCGTCGTGGACATCCTTCCAGCGCATCGTCTTGAGCGCATTATAGATGTACGGGATGGTCACCCATCTCCCGCCAAAAACGTCAGAAAGCAGCGACTGATCGGCAAACTCGTACGAGTCCGTGTTCGACGACTGCAGAGCCCGCAGGATGGCGCCGTAGACGGCCGCAGAGGGGTTCACGACCTGGAGGCCGCCGTTTGGCATGGCCAGCCCGGCCGTCGGCGGCGCGCCCTCCTTCTGCGCCGCATCCGGTGCCGCGTGCTGCGTGGTGAAGGCGCAGTTGGCGGGGACCCTGCTCAGTGTTAGCCGGGGGTCCAGCTCCACGCCGCAATGGCATCGGCTTGCTACTCACCAGTCATCCGGGTAGTGGGACTTGTTCAGCGGATTGCACACGCAGGCGTGGCTGGCGGCGAAGACCCTCGGGCCCTCGCCCTTGAGGTCGGGAGAGTCGAGCTCCAGCTCCATCAGCTCGTCCATGTTCTTCAGCACCAGCATATCGGCGTCGAGCTGCACGACACGGTCGTACTCGACCAGGCTGAAGGGCGTGAGCTTGCTCCAGCAGTCGTAGAACCTCGGGTCGTTGCTGTAGTCCTTGTGCGCCTCAGGCATCAGGTAGGGCACGCGCTTCTTGGGGATGTTGCGTGCATCCAGCGCGCGGTGGCCATAGGGCGGGAACTCGTCGGTGTACAGCACGACCAGCGGGTACTTTGTCTTTGCGCGCTTCAGCGAGTAGTCGAGGGTCAAGAGGCCCTGCAGATAGCTGGTGTTTGTGATCAAAACGGTCCAGACTGGAGGTCAGTTAGCATGTCGGCCAGTCGTGCGGCACAGCATGAGCAGCATGCCTCTCTTGGAGTCGACCACCCGCGTCTGGTCGGGGTTGGCGGCTTGCACGGCGTCTACGTCTTCCTGGGCGCTCATGATTCTGCGGTTCTTCGGTCAACGAGTGGTGGGTAGCCTCCGAACAATGCAGGGGCGGAGGGGTTCAGGACAGGATCTCCGCGACGCGAGCGCGCGCCGGGAGACATTCTGTTTCTGGGTCGGCGCGCTGGTCGTGACGGACCCCTCGCACCGCCCGTGCCTTGAGTCGCGGACGCTGCCCACTCTCGGTCGTCCGCGTGCTCGGGATCGCAGCCGACTGCCGCACGCCTGCCATCTCGCCCTGCACTTAGGTTGTCGCCGTCATCGCCGCCCGCCCCGCCCCGACCAATGCCAGCCCGCCCAAAGTCCCTGATGCGCTCCACGCGCGCCCGCGGGTCCGCCGCACGTCACCATTCTCCGGCCTACCCAAAATATTCCGCCGCCCTGCTGCTGCTGCATTCCTGCCCACAACGCCGGCGATGTCTGCAACTGGGAGTGCGCCCGTCGTCAAGCATAGCGTGGAAACGCCCGCTGTGCCGGTGCTGCAGAAGCAGGTGACGCCTGCGCCCAGCAACTACACAGGCTTCGTCGCCGGCGTGTTTTCAGGCATTGCCAAGCTGAGTGGTGAGAGCCTCTTGCAATTGACTTCGCCCGCTCGACGCTGACATTGCAACAGTCGGCCATCCGTGAGCATTCCCAATCCCACTGCGGGATTCAGTGCTGATAAGGCCCCAAAGCTTCGACACCATAAAGGTCCGCCTTCAGACCTCCGATACAACTCACTTCCGCGGCCCGCTTGACTGCCTGCTGCAGACAGTACGCAATGAAGGTGTACGCGGCTTGTACAAGGGCGCGACCCCGCCATTAGTTGGCTGGATGGCAATGGACTCGCTGTAGGGCACGCATGCACATACTTCCCATACGCGATGGGTCTGACACTGCCATAGAATGCTCGGATCGCTCACCGTCTACCGCCGCCTCCTCCGGGAAAACTTATTCGCAAAACACGAGAAACTCCCTACAGTCGGTCACGGCATCGCAGGCATTGCGGCGGGTTGGACTGTCAGTTTCATTGCAGCGCCGGTCGAACACGTCAAGGCACGGCTGCAGGTACAATATGCGGCAGATAAAACGAAGCGGCTATACAGCGGTCCCATTGATTGTGCGAAGAAGCTGGTACGGTCTTCTCAATACCCAGGTTACATGTGTCTTGAAATCTGACTTTACATCTGCAGCTCCGCGGCCATGGACTCCCCGGTCTTTACCACGGTCTTTCAGCCACTCTCCTATTCCGCACCTTCTTCTTCTTCTGGTGGGGATCCTACGACGTCTTTTCGCGCTGGTTTTCCAAGCACACGGACCTTTCCACTCCCGCCGTGAACTTTTGGGCCGGCGGTCTGTCCGCTCAGATATTCTGGATCACGAGCTATCCGTCGGACGTCATCAAGCAAAGAATCATGACCGATCCGCTTGGCGAGGGCAGGAGGTTCCCGCGGTGGAGAGACGCGGCGAAGGCTGTTTACAGAGAAAAGGGATGGAGAGGGTACTGGAGAGGCTTCGTGCCCTGCTTCCTGAGGGCGTTTCCGGCAAACGCAATGGCTCTTGTTGCGTTTGAAGGCGTCATGAGATTTCAAGGTGCTGGAAACTAGCTTGGAATACGCGCAGATTCATGACCGATGTACTTGTACGAATATGGAAAGGTAAGTTGATAGACATCCCACTCACGTGGGGGCGCAAGAGCGTTTGGTGTACAGACTCTCCCAAGATAGACAAAAGGAATAATCTCCATTCAACGGGGAAACCGTTTTACAAGCTTCCCCACAAGTTGCCGCGGTTTTGTGTCAAATATTCCAGTCTTCGATTTCTTTGTTTCCTACGTCAATCAAGCGAAGGTGCTCCTTATCGCATGGAAACAACATGATGCACGCATTGTGCCAGTTCGCGATCCGTACTGGAACCCGAGCGCTTGAGCTTTTCCTCAGGTAAGTGTGTTCAGGTCGCTTTCGTCTGTATCTACACGAGTACTATATCATGGTACTCGGGATGGTTCTTCAGGGCACCACTGTTAATCTCCACACGCATTAGATCCACCGCACGACGCTATGGCATTTGCTTCGTCATTTCATGTTTGCTGAAAGACCAAACGCCAACAAATTCACTGAAACAACTTGAAAACACAGCCCAGATTGCTGCAGTTGAATCAGTTCTGCCTGGCTTTGTCGATTAGCTCATTCGATATGCGGCCTCTTGTAATCAAGCCCATGCCAGTACCTTACCGGCAATCAGCTGCATTGGTCTGCTTGTCAACAGGTGAAAGTATTTCGTGGTCCCTTGTTTGTGATGACTAACGTTGCGCATACCGTTTGCCGCAGATTCTATTTGCCAGGTGTCGGGCTAACATGAAAGCCGTGAGTGAGTATTTAAGGTATACATAGCGGCTCTTCGTTTAGGCTACGATACCCTTTCCAGCGAGCTCCTCTTCTTGAGAACTATCAAGCCTTTTCCTGGAATTCCCCTACGCGAGATCCATCTACCCTTTCTTCTTTGACTGGACTGTCCAAGCCTATTCAGGAAAAATGCCTCCTAAAACCAAACCCCCCTCCTCCAACCAGAACGCGAGCGCTGCAGCCGACATGCAGGCCCTCTACTGCCCTCGTTGTGGCGGTAGCCACGACTTGAAGCAATGCAAGAAGCAGATCGACCTGCTGAACCGGTCTCCCGAGGAGATCAAGCAACTGGAACCCAAGAGGAAGGAGAGCAAGTATCCGGCCGAAGGTTGGGTCGGCTACACCCAGGCAGAATGCTGTTTCAAGGAGACTGACTTCAGGAACTGGGTGTTGTCTGAGACGGGCAGAGTGGAACGCCAGCAAACCAACAGGCCGCCTGGTGATGAACACAAGGGATATCTTTTTCGTCAAGAGCCGCAAGACCTTGGGAAACTGCTCAACCCAAGTGACAAGTGTCTTCGGTGCGGCCAAGCAGATCACGTCTGGCCGACATGCACGACCCGTGTTTCCTTGAAGCAAGCTCAAGATCCGCAAGCATGGCCAAGCGAATCGACCGAGGGACGCTTCCACAGGGAAAGGGACTTCAAGCTCCTTATCGAGTGCGCTATCGAGCCAAAGAAGCACTCCCAGTTTCTCCTCAACGATGACGAGGGTTCTTTCCAAGAGCATTTCGAATCTAAGCTGACTCTCCCGGAGAAGGCCGATCTGCAGCTTCAGTTGAACCACAACGCCCATCTCGTCGACAATCGTGCAGAATTGGGCCACCAGATGGTCAGTTCTGCTGACATGGCCGCAGTTCCTTCCCGCCCCAGTTTTGCTGAGATACAGGGTGGAAAGAAAGTGCTGACAAACCATTTCATTGTTGACTTACCGGACAACTTGAAGCTTTTCAAGTACGTTTTGGCTGGTCAGCGTGATGCGACCTCGGCCCGGGGAAAGAGAAAGGAAGAGATGGAACGCTTCATCTCAGAGTCGCCCACCTTGAGCTCTTGCCGCAACGACTTCGCCACAGACGAAATCTCTCTGATCGTTTCATGGAAGAACTTGTATCCCAACAGTCCAAATCCAGTTCCCGACACACTCATGGAAACTCGTACTTTTAGGAACGCGAAGAGACCGGAGGCTGATAAGCGACTTGATCTCATTTTCGGGGGATGTGTTGACATCAACGCCCTCAAAACCCATGTGCAGCTTCCCAAGGCCTTTGGCGAGAACTTTCAGCCAGCGATACAGGCTCTCAACATGCTCCTTCTCAAGGGGGCCGCCGAGAATGCAGAAAAGCGCTTCGAAACGTTCCGCATTGGCAACAACAGGGTTTTCCGGAAGAGCGGTTACGAGCCGATGGTTACCAAGCTCCCTGGTAGCTCTTTGTGCTCACTTCTTGTTTGCCATCGCGGCTATTTCTCGACGATCACGCCCGGTCTCGGAAATGCCCTTCTCAACCTGAACATAGCACACAGCGTGTTCTTCCGGCCCATGCCGCTCAACGAGTTCCTCAAATTTGCAAAGGGTTATTTCGGCTTACAGAGAGATAGTGAAGTCGGAAGGCTTCTTCGTGGCGTACGGGTTTGGATTGCTTACGACCATTCCTACGATCGTCGAACTCCGAAAGGTTCAATCAAGAAGCACCAGAACCCTTCCTTACGAATCAAGACAATCCGAGGCTTGGGCCTTCCTCTTGGCCAACAGACATTCCTGAAAGGTGGCGAGCCGACCACTGTTGCTGATTATTTGCGTAAAGGTAAGACAGACGATAAACCTTGAATACATCTTGCAGAAGTAACTAAACGCGACTACAGAGTATCCTGGTAGTGATGCGCATCTACACCAAGGCATGAGCTCTGTAAATCTGGGCACAGAGATAAGCCCGCTTTGGTATGATCCGCACACACTCCATATCTTGCCATACCAGCCCTTCCGGCCGAAGCTTTCGGCAGATCTGCAGAGCAAGATGATTACGATTGCTTGCAAACCTCCAGAAGACAGCAAGGCTGCAATCATCAACGAGGGTCTCAGGTGCATGGCACTTCCTCCCCCTAACCAAGGCCTTTTGGTAAGCTGCCCATTTTCGCGGAAGAAATAACATTTGAATGCTAAATTTTAAAAGGCACGTGTTGGTATCAGCATCCGCCCCAATTTGATGATGGTGCCATGCAGGGAGATCACTACTCCCACTATCATGCACCGAAGTCAGACAGGACTCCCCATTCAAGCCAAGATGACGTACTCCATCTGGAATATGATTGAACGCAAACATCTATTCACTCCGTCCAATGCTTCAATAGCTCCGGTGTTCTACATCCATCCCTGGACCGAGACCGAGATCAACAGGTTCCACGAGAACTTTATGGGCCATGTTCGAGGATATCTGAGCATCCAGACCGGTGGATTCGCGCATCAAGCCTTCACCAGCGATAACTTCACAGAAGATTATTTTCGCAAGGCTCTGACGAAGGCCGACAGTCCTGCGACGAAAGCGAAGCTTGTCGTGTTCATCGCTTGCAAGGGCAAGGGTTACGAGGAGTTCAAGCAAGCTGCTGATCAGGTCAAAGGTATCCAATCCATCTGCCTCCGAACTGACAAACTTCACAAAAAGTACCCGGAGAACAACAACCAATGGAGTAACTACGTTGGCAATGTCTCCATGAAGCTCAATTTGAAGGTCGGAGGCGTCAATCATGAGGTCAAGAACCTCGGAAGAATCTGCAAAGCCGTCGAGGGGGAGCTCCCAGTCATGATACTTGGTGCGGACGTGACGCATCCATCTCCTGGGACTGTGGATGGTTTTCCCTCAATCGCAGCTCTCGTTGGGAGCACGGACAGAACCTTTGGGAGGTACGGTGGCTCAATGCGCATTCAATACCCAGAAGAGAACAAGAAGGCTCGAGAGGTCGGTTTCACCATATTTCCTCATATTTCCTGATATGCTAACTTTGGATACTATAGACGATCAAGTCGCATCTTATGGAGTCTATGGTGGGGGAGCGTCTGGAAGCTTACCGGAACAACAACAGAGGTCGATATCCTGACAAGATTCTCTACTACAGAGACGGTGTCGGTGAGGGCCAATACACCCAGCTCAAGGAAATCGAGATTTCGGCGATTCGGGACGCATTCAGGGCGGTCTGCTCAAAGCCAGTCAAAATCACAGCCGTCGTCACCACCAAGCGGCACCACACGCGTCTCTATCCTGGCAACAACACCACCTGCAAGCAGGTGCAACACAAAAGCTGGCCGGCCAATATCGGACCCGGAACAACGGTGGAATCGTCAATCGTCTCGCCAGACAAGTTCGACTTCTTCCTGGTCTCGCACGTGGGGATCAAGGGCACTTCAAGGCCCACTTACTACACCGTCATCGAAAACGAGATGAACTTTGACGCAAGGGGAATCCAGGATTTCGTAAGTATCACTCTGCTGAGTTCATGGTTGCGGAGCTAACGAGTGCCCAGACGAACGCACTTTGCTACACTTACGTGCGCGCCACAATGAGCGTCTCCTACGCTCCTCCGGCTTACTATGCGGACCGTCTGTGCGAACGAGGACGGGTCTACTTGAGGCGTTTCTTCGATCCATCATATCCCGCTGACGACTTGGAAAGGATGAAGAACGATATCAGACAGGCCTGGGGCGGGACGGAAAATGCCAATCCATGGCATAAGAACCTTAACGACACTATGTTCTGGATGTGAGCCCTGGATTCTCTAGGATGATATCCTGGCTGCAGATGAAGGGTTTTGGGAGAGATGGAAGTAGTCACTGTTGGGTTTCCCTACCTCTCTCTTTGATGTTTTAGACTTTCCTTTTCTCTCTGATATTTTAGATTTCCTTTTCGCACTGGTATTCTAGACTTTCCTTGGTGTTTTGGGGCACGCAAAACGGTTCTGACTGTTCAGTGCCTCCATCTACATTTTCCACTTCTTCATGGTTTCTATCGATTTTGGGTTGTTCTTCTGGCGTTTAGATAGACTTACTGAAAGCTCATTTCCATTGCCCTCATATTCTTGCTTTTGGCGTCAGTGTGACACGGAGAAGCTGCCAAGGTCTGTCAATCTCATACTCACTTCTCCTACGCTCAGTATCAACGGGTCCGATAGTGGTTCGTAGCGCACAATTCAGTATGCATGAAAAGGCACATGAAGAGCAGAGAAAATATGATTGCGATTCCGTTGGAAGTCCAATTAAGGATCCAAAGCTGACCCCACAAGATGGGACGGGTGGATACACCTACGCCCGCGTCTTTCTCTTTTCCATCTTGACGCTAGTCCCAGTGTTCCATCCCGGACCCCGAGGTTCCTTCACATCCTCTCCCGATGACCTTCAAGCACACACAATGAACCCACAGATATCATCGGAAATAGGCGGTAAAAGGAAATTTAGATCATCAGTCTCTCGACCTTGTCCTTGAGAGTGCGGATCTGGCCCATGAGGTCGGAAGCCTAGGAAACACGTTAGCGCAACTCTTCGGCGCACACTAGATACCAAAAAGTTCTTACCTCGTTGGTGGTGATGGAGGCGGCGATGACGGCGCGGGAGACACCGCAAGCACGGCCAAGAGCCATCTTGGAGGGAACGTAGACGTAAGGGACGTTCTTGTCCTCGCACAGAAGGGGCAGGTGGAGCAGGATAGCGAGAGGGGAGGTGTCGGCGGCGAGCACGATGACCTCGGAGACACCACGGTTGAGAGTCTTGGTGGCCTCGTTGGCGCCCTTCTTCAGCTGGCTGTAAGATTGTCAGAGAAAGGTCCGGCCTGCATCTTCTAGGGCGGCATGCACTCACCGGTAGTGGGAGCACTGTTGCACCAGGTCGAGAATTTCCTGGGAGAGGGCGGCGTCGGCGACGGGCCAAGCGGCGGACTGGTCGGACATTTTGACGGTGGGGGATCGCTATGCGGAATCGAGCGGGTTGGTGAGCAAAAGGGTTCCTTTCCGGAGATCGCCCTTTTGGGATGCGTGTGGCAGAAGATTTGGAGGGTTGGAGTTGTGGCTTTGCGTCACCAAAAGGCGAGCGAAAAAAGTTCCAGCACCGGCACGCCGCGCGAGGCGGAAGCTCGGGCCAGCCGCGCTGCACGTGACGCCAAGACACACGGCCCAAGTCTGCATGGACAGCAACTGCAACCACACCAAGCGCACCTCGCCCGTCGAGACATCATCGCCATCTCCCGCATCTCCATCTCCCCCATCTCCGCCCCGTCCACCCAGCTCCAGCTGCCCTTCACCCCGCTCGAATAGCCTCATCTCCACGAGTCTCCTTGCTCCCACCACCGTCGCAATGGCCACCGATCTCTGGTACGTCGCACCGAGCTCAGCTTTCAGGACAGCTTGAGATGCCGCTGCCCGCTGTTCCCCAGCCGCTTCATCATCTCCTCTGCCCCCAGCAGCTCCACTCACCCTCTTTGATCCGATCCCTAGCTAACGCCCACCTCTTGCAGCCCCGTCTATGCTGTGAGTCCTCCCCAGCGTCTGCGTCGTCATGCGGACAACACACCGCCCGCGCGCCCGCCCACTGCAAATGACCCTCTTCATCTCGCCCATACTGCTCCAGAGGGCTCGGCGCTGACCTGACACGCACAGCCCTTCTTCGGCGCGATGGGCTGCACGTCAGCCATCGTCTTCACCTGCTTCGGTGCCGCCTACGGTACCGCCAAGGCCGGTGTTGGTATCTCCGCCATGGGTGTCCTCAGGCCCGACCTGATCGTCAAGAGTATGGTTCCCTCCGCACTCGCCGCAACCCCCCGCATCTCGCCACTTCTGGATGCCGCGGCCCCTCCGTCCGACAAAGAGAGCTTGGGCAGCTGACACGCGCACAGACATTATCCCCGTCATTATGGCTGGTATCATTGGTATCTACGGTCTGGTCGTCTCCGTCCTGATCTCCAACGGCCTGCAGCAGCAGAGCGCCCTCTTCACCAACTTCATCCAGCTCGGTGCTGGTCTGTCCGTCGGTCTTGCCGGTCTCGCCGCCGGCTTCGCCATCGGTATCGTTGGTGATGCTGGTGTCCGTGGTACCGCCCAGCAGCCCAGGCTGTTCGTCGGCATGATTCTTATTCTCATTTTCGCCGAAGTTCTGGGTACGTGCAGCTCCGATATCCACCCCCTTCTGGCTCTCATGCTGACGTGACTTGTGTGTAGGTCTGTACGGTCTCATCGTCGCCCTGCTCATGAACTCCCGCGCCGACCAGGGTGTCGTCTGCTCCTACGACTCCTAAATTGCTTTCCCCCGCTTGGTGAACAGAAATCCGGCAGCACAGTCAATCACACACTGTACGGATGATGGGGGTCTAAGCAAGCGCACTTGACGAACGCGAAAAAGCGACGGCACGAAAACGCTGATTTCGCGCCGGAATGAACGACTGTCGGAAATGATCGCACGTGGGAAGCAGGCTCTCTCGCGCGAGCGCGAAACCGGTCCCTCTGCGAAACGTAATACATGGGAGCTTCCGGGCGGCACTTTCTGAGCACCATGTTGTATGTTGATAACTTTTCTTTGGAACCATCGGGTGTTCTTTTTTTGGTTGGGCGGTGTAAGCAAGTAGATAACGGGCGCAAAATCATCTCCTTACAACTTCGTGTGTCTCCTTGTCATCATCTTGTGTGAACATCTTGGAGGGGTGAAGGGGATGCGGTGTTTCCTGTACGTTTTTTTCCCCAGGGCATCACGCCGTGTACGTCATCATCAGCTCGATCATCATTTCAAAAAATTTCCCGAGCATTTCATGTTTCTTGGAGAAAGGAAACACTACTAATGGTCGAAATCTTAAGTGGGTCGTCTTGTCCCCCATCTCGATCTCCATTCTGCTGTTTCACATGCCGGGTTTCGTTCTTTGGTGTTTCTTTTCCCTGGTGCCGAGCCAGCCGGCTTACGGACCGTCGTCCTCATGCGGCTCATCAGATGACCCACCACCCCCTTCCCCCACCTCCCGCTCCCCGCCTTCGGCTGAGTTTGTGCTTACTACTGCCCAAGTGGCGCTCGAAAAAAGAAATCGCGGGATGTGCGTGGTGGTTGTGCGAAGACTTAGGCGTATGGGTAAGTCGTGCCGATTAGTTGCCTCGGAAGGAAATTACCTACTTACCCGCCGTGCTTCAGCACTGCCTCTGGTCCTGGTATGCTATTTGCGTACTTGATTTTTGGAGCTCTTTTTAATTTTTCCGTTTCTCGTTCTTACACCAGATGATGGCGGCTTCACACTACTTTGCGGTGGCGACATCCGTCATGTCACGACCGACCAAAAGGCAACGATTCTACTTCATGCACGGCGAAGCAAGCAGGTGAGTAAATAGCTCAATGATAGTCCATTGGTTGGCCATGTCGGCCTCGGGACAAGCCGGGAAGGAAAGCTTCCAGTTAAGCTAAGCTGAGCTAAGCTACTCTACATTGCGTTCATCACCTGTGCTGACCTCTGCTGTAGCAACAAGATCCAGCGATCCGGATCAGAGAATGTTAGTAGAAAAAAGGAAAAGTGAAGAAGATGTCGGTGTCTCAACGGGAGAAGAGGAACCTTAAGGGTGGAAGTAATCCTTCTCATGATCCTGCTGGTCCGCAATCTCGCGCTGCTTCCTTTCCACCTCGTCCGCCTTGTCCTTCACGGCGGCGTACTTGGCGAACAGCATCTCGAGCACGGCCGGGTCCATGTCGAGCAGGCGGGTGGCGAGCTGGACGTCCGCGCGCAGCACGGCGGCGGCCCGGCGCTGCAGCAGCTCGTCGTGGTGCTGCTTCTGCTTGGCGACGCAGACGGCGAAGCCGAGCAGGCAGATGCACGAGACGAGGACGACGGCGAGCACGGCGTCGACGCCCATGACACGCGGGCGCATGCGGTGGAGCTCGGCCAGGCGCAGGCGCGCGACGCGCGCGTCGAGCACGTCCTCGAGCGAGGCGTAGTAGGCGGCGCGGCTGCGGTCGAGCGCGTATTCGGCGATGGCCCAGTCGGTGAAGGCGGCGGCGACGCTCTCGGCGCGCGGGCCCTCGACGATGCTGCAGGTGATGGAGTCATCGTTGGGGTACGTGGCTTCGTCTTCGTCTTTAGAGAGGCTGACGAGACTGCGAGCGCAGACTTTGTAGCCGATGAAGACGGATTGCTCGTAGGGGCTTTCGATGCGGGCGCCGCTGACGGCGGGGGTGGTGGTCGCGCTGGAGGCTTCGCTGCTGCTGCTGCTACCCGGGGAGATGACGGTGGTCGCAGGGGAGGAGGGGTTGATCTCGGTGACAATGCTCAAGAACCCGTCCTCGTCAACCTCGGGGAAGTCGATCGCGGGGAGGTTGCGCTTCGGGAAGGTCTTGGGGTGATGGGGCCACTGCTCGAACTCGGAGTTGTGGCAGTCGTCGCCGCAGTACTTGTAGAGCGAAGTGCTGTTCAAACCACCGCAGCTGAAAGAGTTGTTGCCCGGGCACGGGTCGTCGCAGTTGCCGAGGAAGCCAACCGCTGGGAGGTTCTCAGGCTGGGGATCGAGCTTGGAGCAAATGCATTGGCCACCTTGGAGGGCAAACCAGGCATAGGGAGTGTCTTCCATGTTCTCTTTGCACCAGATCATGCACCAAGCGGGCTTGAGAAGGGGGTTGCCTCCAACGTGACCACCGCCCTTGTTCATGTTGCCGTTCCAGCCGAACGGATCGGCAGAGCTCGAACAGCCCTCGTACTGCCAACCACCGCGGGTAAGGTCCTCATAGCTGATCTGATAGTTCGTAATGACCTCCGAAGGGTTCTCGCTGCAGTCCTGGTGGAACTCGCTGTCCCCTACCGAGACTGGATGACATCCAGGAAGGGCCGGGACCTTATCGATCGGCTCATCCACACGAGGGGGAACTTTGCAGTCCATACACTGGTCGGCGTCATACTGGGAAAGTGCAGGGCACGTCGTCGCAATGTCACCGGTATCCGTGTCCAAGCAAGTCTCGATGGCGGCAGTGAGCGCTTCCGTATCCCATCCGTTGACGAAGGCACCGTGGAAGCCATAGCCGGTTGTGTCTGCCGTGGAGAAAATGAGCTGATCGGAAGATCTTGGATGCTTTAGGTTGGACGTGTCGAACTGGAAGTCGTAGCGCAAGGTCATGACACGGACTGGGTGAGTCGAAGGGCACTTGCCTTCCGTGTCGTACGACATGTGGGCGATTTCATCCGAATTGACGTCGTAGCCGTTCCAGCAAGAGGGAAAGCGAATGGAGGCGATGACGGTAACACAGTGTTCGGGCAGGTTGTGAGACTCGACGGTTCCACCATCACAGCGGAACGAAATGGCGTTCTCAATGTCGTCTCCAAAGGAGCTGCGCCTGGAAGGGTTGCCGGCAGTCATGGTCAGGCCTTCGGGGAAAGGCTTGATGGTCTCCTGGTCATTGTGGATTTGACTAGAGATCTTCAGTAGCGACACTGTTCAGATATTCCTTGTCAACTCACGTGTAGGTGATGTTGACACTACCGTCCTGCACGAGACTGTAGATAGGACCAGCGTGGCTAGGCTCGATCGAGTACAGCTGAGGGACGTAGTAGTTGGACTTGTCTTGCTTAACGGTGCACGACGAGCAACCAGCGTGGCGAGTGACATTAGCATCCATGGTGAAGTTGATACCGGATCCGCCGACGACGCGTTGGACGTGGTCCGCGACGATGCCGGGATTGACGACCGGGTCGATGCGCTCACGAACAACGGTGCCGTAGCAGGGCATCTTCCAGAAGCCGTGGACCAGCATCGGAAGCAGGCCCATAAGGGCGACGAAGAGAGTGAGGATGTTCATGGTGAGCCTCAGCGACGAGACCACCGAAAGGGAGTGTGTTGGAAGTGAACAAGAAGGCGCTGGGTGCGGGTGCGAAGATGAAGCCGAAAGGCAACGAAAGGTGAAGAGGTTGAGGAAAGGAAAAGAAGGAACGGGCAGACCGGGAGGGCTTATATGCAGGCCCGGGCAAACGTCGGCACGATAGGCGGTTCATCAAGTTGGGAAGGCACGATGGCTTTGGGAAGGAGCGACCGGTGTCTTCTGTTGAGGTGAGAGCTGGCTTTCCAGAGCCGAGACACGCGGTGAGGCTCATCTAACGAAGTGAGTCATACAGTTACCCTTTAGTGTATGTTGCTGCAAGGTCGTGGTCGAGAGTCAGATATGTTTGACTTCGTAAGCATATCGGATTCTGCTGAAAAGGCGCAATGCTCTTTCTTAACTAAAAAAAAAAAAAAAAACAGCCTTGGTGAAGATTAAGAGCTACATCGACAACCTTCCGGTCGAGCATAGGGACCTCTTCCAGTTACTAAACTCCGCAGTCTCGCTCTCGTCGCTGGTCATGGACTACACCAAGCAGAACCGGACCCTGCTAATATACAAACACCAAAAGCAACAGCCCAACTATCAAATACGGACGGTTAGCGTAATGGGCATGCTCCGGCACTATACATTACCACCGAGACCTTGGCGCGCAAAACCCGCAGGTCTGTGATCCGTTGGGTTACCTCATTAAGGGAAGGTGAGCGCTTGGCCGCAGTTCGCAGGTTCGATTCTGGGTTGGCGTCATACTACGGTTCCTGCACCAATTCAGCCATGAGAACTTGTTAGGAAGAACTGCGGCTGGGCGTGCATCCGACCTGAGGTGCTTTTTTGCTCTTTTTTCCCCCCTACTCGGCCACCGCCACGCGCAAACCCCCGCTGGACCTGCGCGATATCCACCCTCACCGGCCTGCAAGTCATCTTCAAGCTCATCAACCCGCGCTATGCCCGCCGGCGGCTCCTAGCACATCGAAGGCCGGCTGAACGAGCGCATCGCCGCGACACGGCGCTGTTCTACTACAACGGCGCCAACATCACGCCGTCCAGCCGGCCGGCCTTCCGGCAAAAGGCGGAGCGCGAGCAGTACAATCACTGTGGCATCAAGTCCGTCTACGACATCGGCGGCGCGAACGGGTTTGCCGTGCAGGAGCTCGGCGACGTCGACACGTTGCGCAAGGGTCGCACGGTCGTCTTCCCGAACTTGGTGCAGCTGTTTAAGTTGGAGGATAAGACGAAGCCGGGGATTCGGAAGATTTTCGCGCTGTGCCTGGTTGGTCCGGCGAGAAGCGTGTTGTCGACGGCGAATGGAGTGGTGGGAGCGGGAGAGCCATCACTTCAGTCTCTGTGAGCACTGAGCTGCGCACATATGAGGGCTACCTAACAAAGCAATTTGTAAGCATTTCTACTTGTTTAAGGGATGGTGGGGTTTAGTCTCCGCAAGAGTGGAAAGCATGCTGTCCAGCTGTACATCAAGTCGCCCATGTATATTGGGGAAGGTCGGAAAACTACGCATTTCATCCTCCGGTCTGCTTCGGAGGATAGCTTCTTATCTATGTCCTTTTTAATCAGTGTGAACAAGCCAATCATGTACCTACGGTTCAAAAGTCGTCGCCTTCGGCCCAGCACATGAACAACACCAAGCTACGGCCCCGTCGTACACAAACTCCCTGGCTTCCCAGAACACCACCATTGGAAGAACCCCAACCATCAAGGAGACATTGCTTCCTGGAGAAATCCGCGTCTTCTTGGTTTAACAAGTCTGTGGTGAAACCTCCGCCCGCATTCCAGAGATACGTCTGCCCAGCCCCGCACTGAATCCTTCTGCAGTTGATGTTTTCGTGCATTGGATCAGCCCGATGATCTAAGAGACTCACTCATCTATTTGTTGATCGCACAGCATACTGCAAATGTGCATCAGGATGCTTTTTCGAGTACCGCCAACGTCATGCACAGCCATGGGATCTGTTGTAGTGGCGCGGCTGATGCTTTGGTGCGGTAACACCATGCAGCCTCCTGTGATACCACAGTAAGCCCGCGGCCGCTATATATGGATGGCTCCAAATCCAAATGTCAGCCAACACTTGCCGCTCCTATCTCCCTCGGGTTCTTTCTGCGTCAGATTATGGATGAGAACGAAAGAAAAGTCCCCGGCTCCCCTCCCTACAGCACTCTGGAAGTCGACCAGGAGGCGAACCATCAGGAACAGTTACTCAAATCTCCAAATTCACATCTGCACCCTGGTGTAGCCGAGGATGGAGCGAACGTATTACCCCAGGTCGGAGCGAATCCAGAAGACTTGCCGGAAGCAACACATGCAGCAGCCGGAACTGAAGGACAACCGGACACTCGGCGATCAAAGATATACGGGATGCGTAAAAGAACATTTTGGATACTGTCAGCCATAATACTTCTTATCGTCATAGGTGCTGCCGTCGGAGGCGGAGTGGGCGGGTCATTAGCTGGAAAAGACTCGCCCGAAGCCAATCCATCCGACGCCATCAACTCGACGTCAATGCCCGCAACGTCGTTCCTTCCAAACACCAATCTCGCAGCCGTAAACTTTACAGAAAATTCAATCGAGCATCACCTAGTGTTTTTCCAGACGAGCGGAGATGGCATTTATCAATCTTCCTGGAACTCATCCGGAAAATCATGGACGGTGTCGCCGGTGAAGGTCAAGGACAGTAACGTTTCTCGCTCAGACCTGTTCAAGACGCCGACCCCGATATCTGCCAGCTTCTACGCCTGTTCCGCAAACGTAGGTGGGCCCATATACAGAACTGCTCCACGCCCGCAAGGCTAATCGCACGTCGACCAGACCCCCAATCTCACCCTCTACTTCCTCGATTCGTCCTCGCGCCTGCGCCAGCTCCAAACCTCCGACCCATCCGATCCCCACTGGACCCCCGGTCCGCTGGACACGGACATAAACGTCCCCGACACCTCGCACCTCGCATCCTACAGCTGCCAGCACCCGTCCTACGCCGACCACTCCGACGCCTGGTTCCAGGACTCGGACGGGTACTACGAGATCGTCGACGCCTCGGGCAAGAGCAAGGACAAGGTCGACAACAGCCTCGCCAAGGACGCGAGCATCACGATCCGGAACCCGCCGGCGAACGCGAGCCTCACGCTCGTGCCGCACTACATCTACGACTACAACCGCACCGCCCAGAAGCCGTGGGTCTCGCTGTTCTTCGTCGACTCGGACATCCTGTGGCAGTACCACTACAGGAACGGCAGGCTCGCATTCATGAGTGAGTTTGTTCCCCTCCCCCCTACTGTTCCGTTGCTTGGGATGAAGGAGAGAAAATTGACGACTCCTCTCTCCGCAGAACACTTCGACGACCCCGGACAACCCCGTCTCCCGGAAAATACCAACATCGCCGGCTTCAGCTGGGGCTACAACCAAAATATCCCCAACGTCGGCGGCCTGCAGGTCCTGTACACGATGCCCGACGACAGCGCCGGCGGCATCTCGTGGTTGCAAATGAACAAGATAAAAGACGAAGGGGTGTGGGAGAGCATCGAAGCGGCGGAGGCGGACAATCCGTTCAAGGGTGTGGCGAGGTATTCGTCGGTGGCGGCGACCGAGGCTGGGAGGGTGTATGCGGTCGTGGAAGATGGGGAGAAGGTCGAGTTGAGGGAGTGGGAGTGGGTGCAGGATGACTTGATGTACACGGCACGTGGTGCTGTTGATACCGAGGTATCGTGAGCTTGAGAGCATGTAGAGTTGAATTCTAATGTAGAAGTTACTGGTTCGATTGGGTCTTTGCGTTCGCGACGCATTTGTAGCTCAGGACCGTCATCGGATTTCCGTTTGCGCCGAATCCCCAGTCATGGTTCGTTGTGTCCACCAAAGATTCATACGCGCCTACGTTGCTGTCACAATCACGAGACCTATTGCGGTGCCTTGTCAGCTTGCTTATTTACTCGAGCTACGACCAACATTGACTTACTCCCACACAGTGCAGTCGGCGGTTCCATCGAAGTTGTACCATAATGCTGGCCGGCACGTGTGCCATATCCCCTCAACGTTGTAGCACTTGCCTGCCTCGCCTCTGAAATTCATCATGTGGCAGTAATGCGTGCTATTCGGGTCGTACTGAAGGGTGAATCCACTGCCAACCCATTTCTTGCACTCAGGGTCGCCGGTATCGCCCAGACCTTGCTTCTCGCAACTGTTTTGGTCCGCAGTTGAGGAGGGGCATTGTGGTGATGTTGGCGTAGGTGCAGGAGATGAGTGTGCGATGGCACCGTAGAGGAGGAAGGTGAGCACTGAAGGTGCGCCGAGCCTCATGGTTGCCGCTGGGAGGGCAATGGTCGTGAAGATTGAACGGCCGAGAAGAACTGACTGAGAATCTCAGGGCTTCTTTGTGAGCGGTGACTGAGTTCAGCCTTATATACAGCTGGCTTTGATGCGCGCCCATTTATTTGTGTTTCAGCCTTGCGTTTGCTCGCTTTGAACAACCAACAGAACAAGGCCGAGAGAGTGTGCGACAGCACATCAATCCGTTGGCCGGCAGTCAGACTGGCGCAACCGTGAGACAAAGACGTGTCTTGGTTATAGCCGCCTTATTTCAGTGTCTCACAGCATTTCATTGGCTACTTGGAGAAGGAAGACCAACCGCAACATATCACAATGCTATCGGCTATCTGCATGCTGATTTGCTATTCAGTAAAGTATTTGTGAGCCAAATCAGATATTCGATTGGCCAACTCGCTGAGCCAAGCCGCCAAAGTTGGGATGGAGCAGTGCATTTTCTCAACGTGTTGCGGCTGAGCAGATTCCTGTCGGCTTTTCAATATCCTAGGATCAAAAACGGATGGACAAACTTGGTGCTACGCTGGAACTGCATTTATCTTAATGGCAACATGCCTGTTGTGTTGGCTACTGAAGCAACAGCAGCGGGGAGGACCTCGGCGGACCGAGCGGAGGAGAGAAAGGCCGCTGTAACGGAAATGGTGGCGCAAACCTCGATGAAATGAGGCAAGGCACGAGTATGCTGCGGATGAATTACGGAACGGAATCCCCAAAGACGGCATGATGGTCGATATCAGTGTGTTGAATATGGATGTTGCATCTTGATGGTCAGCAAATCTGGTCTCACCATAGCCAACTCACCAGCTGTTTCTTCACGCGCAAGAGGCCAGTGGAACAGTAACAAGCGGTAATAATATTCAGAAGTCAACGATAGATAGAGCAGAGCTTGCAGTTCGCCAGATACAGCTAAGTAGCATATACTTAAAGTGAAGAACAGAAACACAATCAATTCGTATACACACCACCCATCCAGAACAAGACTCATACCTACGGCGGCATGCAATCCAGTCCATTATCCGGCACCCCACCTGACGGCCTCCACGTCTTCGGCGCAGTGACTGTCACAACTACCGTACCGTTCCCCTGCACCGGCCGCAACGGCGGCCCGGGCGTGACAACAGCTGCATGTGAGGTCGTCTGGTTAGCATATGGCGCCTTCGAGGCATCCGGATGGAGTAAAGTGCCGTTTTGGTTGGTAATATGAGGTCCCTCAGCCGAAAGTGAGGTCGCGTCCGCCCCATGTGGTTGGTGCCGCCGAACAAGGCCGGCGGAAGCGGCAAGAGGAAGCGCGAGGAGATTTGCGTGAAGGAGCTGCATGTTTGCGAGGATGTTCTGGGTGCCGGCGAGACCGAATGGGTTGGAGACGGCGGTATATGTAGGGAGTGGCGGGACAGCACAAAGGCGTTGTTCAAGATTTCAGAGCTTTGTCTGCTGGCGCGGCGAGATGTGTGTCGTGGCGTTTGTTTTGGACAAGGTTCTTTGTGAACCCTCGTGGGCAGAAGGGGATGCTACAAACACCGGAGGACTCGTACGACAGTCTAGAAATGGTGCTGAGAACTTCGGAGAGACCTGCGTGGAGCCTTTGATATGCAGCCTTTCTCGTATCAAGTGTGGATTGCAGCTACTGAACGAAGGAAAAGCCATTGAAAACCCCAATTCACCAATATCTCATTCTGACCACCACTCACAGTACCAGCTGGCCACGCCAGGCCGGACATTGTCGTGCAAGTCACCAGAAAGCACGAAAGGCCCGAGAGCTTGGTCAACCCCACGGCAATTCCGAAAACTATAGACGTTGCGGTGTACAAGTGAGCAAGTACTCGGTCGAACCTTGCTGGAGTATGAGAGGAAACACATACCGATGAATGGTGCAAGTCGCATTACCAACTTCCGGTACGGACTGGGGAGGCAGCTCATACTTTACTGCGTTTGTCACGGACAGCTGGTTGCCTGTGGAATCCAGAAAATTGAAACACTTATTCGGCACGGTTGACGTCCAGAGTGGGTCTTGGCTTGAATTGAGTAATGCAAAATAGATAGGCATCTTGGCCGCGAGTTCTGATGCGCAGCCAGAAGGTAGTGCACCATGATCGACAGGTGCGGTGTTCGTTGCCATTGCTGATGATACTGTTTCCGAGTCGGTGAATGGAGGAATATCTGCGGCGTAATTCCTCCTGGCTGTGAGTCCCGCGTCGGTGTTGATCCAACTGCGAACTTCCAAAGGGGTCGCCCGGCCCACAAGCCCTCCGGTGGAAACGGACAGTAAGATAAACCAAGCGTAAGAATACATGGCAAGCTTGAAGATTGAGTCTCTTCACCACTGAAATAACGATGAGAAATGTGTGTCAAGGCGTGTGCGGACCAGAACCAATGTGCATTCTTAGTTCATTTAAATAAAAGTTCAAAGAGCTCGGTAATACCATCATCAACTCCGTAGTCACAGCGCGAACCATCCGAGGAAGTTTGCTGTGTAAGAGTGTTGGGGTTGGAGTTTCACTACTGCACAAAGTTGGTCAAACATGTTGGAAAATGTCTATTTCCAGCATTCCCCTCGAGCAGAAGTTTTCGACCTTGTTACAATTTATTTGCGCGCCTCTATCCTTGAAGCTGTGGGTTTCACAAAATTAGCAACAAAAGCATGCTGAAGGAGGCAACAGAAAGTAGTGACTTTCGCCACACAGAACAAGACAGGCGAGGGAGGGATGACACGACGTGTAGCAATGCAGCGGTTACTTTTTAAACTAATGGCAAACCTTCAAGAGCCGTTGGTCCGCTGATTAGTTGTATTCCATTCAAATAGACAGATCTTCTCAAATATTGACTACGTGCCCAATCACCACCCACCCAGCCCCAAATGACGCTGAACACAGAAAAATTGGTTCTTAGATATACATGGTAATCGTCACACGCACAGGGCGCTCGAGAGAACCCACCCCAAATCATCACACCCCATGCACCATCAGTTCACCCAATATACTTCGCCTTCGCTCCTGCCTGCCAAGTACACCTGAAACTCGAGACATTACGCACAAAGCTCCCTATAAAAGCAACCGGTTTCGTATCACTATGCACCAAGCTCCACATGTCGCCTCCGCACTGCGGTAGCCTGATTCCCCGTTGTATCAGCATGAGGAAGAAAAAAAAGAAAGAAACAAGCCCCCCCACCCCCCGGGGCGTAGAGACCAGAAGATAAAGTAAAAAGAGCCAACGGGGAATCACTCACGTAAAAACAGCGCAAGCCGCCTTCTGAGCTTCCAGCTTATGGAAGAAATACCCATCCGCCTGATTGTCCCATTCCCCGCCCAGGAACCCGGTCGCGGTCAGATCCATGCACGTGCCTTGGTTCGCAATGATCGAAATGCGCTTGGAGTGGGCGTAGTCGGTGGTAAAGGTCTTGAACAGGGTGAAGGCGGTAAAGGCGACGTTCGGGTCTGTGTTGTAGTGCTGATCGGGCCAGATGTTGAGCCAAGAGGGGTTTGTCGTCGCCGTCGTAGTAGCATTGGCCACCGTAGGGGTAGGGTAAACGGTGGTCGTGGAGGTAGTCGTGTATGATATCGGGGGTGTTGGGGCACTAGAAACAGCAATATCGGCAATGGCAGAGGTGCTGACACTGGTATCGGAAGTCTCGGCAACGGTGACCGTTGTCGTCGTGACCACGGTCACGATACTTTGAGAAGGTGTTGTAGTACCCGAAGCGCTGCGGCGGACGGCGTGTGCATGATACCCGTTTGGAGCAGCAGCACTCGCCGAAACGAGGAAAGCAAGAGGCAAGAAAGCTTGGAGGAAGAGCATGGTGACTCTCGGTGCACAGAATGCCGTCAATGGGCAGGAAGGAGGAAGAATATGTAAGGATACCGACGAGAAGACACTGCCCCAGCTTTTGAGGCCGAGAAACCCAGAAGGAACAAAGACCATTGCGGCGATACCTCAAGGCCATGAACACGTCCATATTCTCCTCAATGCCGACGCCGTGCCCAATCGCCGCTCACCAAGTCTCGAACAACACGACCCGACAGCGCACATATCAAACCCTCTACATTGAGTACAGTTACCATATGATACTCTTTTATCTCCGTCAAAAGAAACTCACGGCAGTTTCCCCCATAGCTACGCCGAACCCCCACCAGCCCGCTCGGCCAGCGTAAACAAAAGACAAAGGGGGGGGGGAGAGAAACAAACCCGAGCAACACCTAGCAATGCAATCATCTTCTTCGGCGGAAAGAAGAAGCAAAATCTCCCCCGATCCCAGCCAACCCAGCAGCCGCAAGTGAAAACTCCCTTTCTTTTGTGTGATCCTCTTTTTCTACACAGCGCAACACCGATAACCACTCACAACCCTCCATACGCGTACTCTTCCCCATCATCCGCCCAATCATCCTCCACGACGCTCCTCTCAAACTCCCCCGCCGCCATACCCTTCTTCTTGCTCTTCTGCTTCGCCTCCGCCACGGCCTGTACGTTGCTCAGACTAGTGTAAAACGAGCGCACCCTCTCGTGCGCGTTCACCTTCTTCGGGTCGAAGTTCATCACCTGCAACCCGGCCATGTTCGTCGCACGCGACAGCGCCACGTACGCCTGGCCCTTCTCGAACACGCGGCCGAGGTCGACCTTGACGCGCTCCAGCGTCTGCCCCTGCGCCTTGTGGATGCTCAGCGCCCACGCGAGGATGAGCGGCACCTGCGAGCGGCTGGCCACCACCTCGCCGTTGGGCAGCTCGTTCTTCCACGACTCGCGCTGGCAGAGCAGGTCGCGCATCGTGCCGTCCGGCAGCGTGAAGCGCACGACCGGATACAGCTGCGAGCCGGCATTGAGGAGGTTGGTGATCTTGGCGCGCCGCTGCTGCTCGAGGAGCATGCGCTCTTCCGGGTCGTCCGGGTTGTTGGCCGTCGACGAGGTGCCGAGGTACTGCTCTTCGTTCTGCTGGTAGCTGTCGAACATGGCTTCGTTCATGAAGCCGATGACGCGGCCGAGCGAGCCGTTCACGAGCGTCTCGTCCATGTTCTTGATGAGCATCACTTGAGCGCCCTTCTTCAGCTGAATGGCTTCGGGGGCCATGCAGTTGGCCAGTATCCTGTCGCGCTGAGTCTTATCCTGGATCGTTCCACCGTCCTTGGCTTCGAACGTTCGCACGTCCCCATGAAGGACTGCCATGCGCCTTCGGTTTGCTTCCTCAACCTGTTGGCGAAGCGGGAAGAGCTCGGTTGGCTCTAAGCCGCTTTCCGAATCCAGGGGCCTGTTGAGCTGCTTGAATGCTTCGACGGAACTTGGGGATAGACGACCCTCTCTCATCTCGTTGAGCATACCAGCAAACACAGGGTCCTTTTGACGGAAAATATGTGTCAAACCGATCGTGTGCTCAATTACCGTGTTCCACGTGTTGGCATCAAACGCAAACTTCGCGATCTTGTTCTTCTCCGGAACGGGTGGAAGTTGGAAAAAGTCTCCGGTGATGATCAGCTGGATACCTCCAAAAGGGCGACCATTGTTGCGCAAGCTCCGCGCGATAGCTTCCAGCTTGTCGAAGAGATCACCGTCAATCATGGACACCTCATCAATGATCAAGACCTTGACCCTCATCCACCTATGCTTGTGTTTCTGATTGCGCTTGATTTTCTTGACAAGCTCATCAGCCGGCGCATTACCGAGGCCAATTCCAGAAAAGCTATGCAGCGTCACGCCGCCGATGTTGCAGGCCGCCAGGCCAGTGGAAGCGGTGATGGCGACACGCTCCGACTCCCGAAGATATTTCTTCTTAAGTGCCGCAATGATCTCTCGGAGAAGAACAGATTTACCGGTACCTGCAGAGCCGGTGAAGAAGACGCTCTTGCCCTCGTTCACGACAAGGTTCAAGACGTGCGTCTGCTCCTCGCTGAGGAAGACCTTTGAAAGCTTGCCCTTCTTGCTGCGCATGGAATCCGCAATCAACCCACTCGTGCCAGTCGAGGAAGTCTTTGTCATCTTTTTGTTCACATCGCGCTCACGGTGGTTCTTCTGCATCTGTTTCATCGCAGTCAAGGAAGTGTTCCACATCAACTTGCCGTCCTTCGGCTGGGGCTTCGAGCTCTCATTCTTCGCAACCGATTCTTCGCGTTTCTTTTCTTCCTCAAGCCAAGGCAGTGTTCGCTTCTTCGGCGGTTTAGGCCTATCCTCCGGATCGTCCGGGCCGGAGTAAAGGAATCTTTTCAGCGCCGTGGCCTGTGGTTGCGCTTGAACGTGTTCTATCGGAGATGAAGACCACGGAATCTCCTGAGTCGCGTCTGGCGCAGGCTCAGCTTCTACGTAAGACTCAGCTCGGGTGCTCTGGGAATAAAAGCCAGAGTCAGACCGCTCAGGCCGACCCAGCCCTTGTATCCGCGGCTTGTAGTCATTGACAGGTGGCAGTGGTTGAGGTTTGGGGAGCGATTCCGGCTTCGTTGGCGCTGCGATTTTAGGCGCCAGAGGGGGGTAGCTGACGGTGCTCCTGGTGGAGGGGTCTTCGACGTCGAGGTCGATGTCGTCGTCGAAGTCGTTTTCGTCAAAGTACACTGGCATGGAATTCATGGCGGGCGCGGTCGACTTTTTCGCCGTGGTAGTATTGTCGATAGTATAGGGATTCTGCTGCGACCCAGCCTTGGGCAAATCCTCGTCGCCAAATGCCTTCTGTGAATCCAATGCCTTTATCAAGCCGCCCGAAGTCCGCTTCAGACCGCCTGCACCGTTGTGTACTGGACGCGGGCCCCCGCTTGCGTGCGCTGCTGCACCTGTTCTACTCGTGTTGCCGGTTGTTGCGGCGAGTGGGCGCGAGTTGTTCAGGTTGATTGCAGCCTGAGATAGCTTCGCGGTCTGTTGTGCTGGTGCGGCGCCGGGGAACAATTGTTGGGAAAGCGTTGGCTTTGCGGGTCTGGAGGATTGGTGGTGGGTGTCGACAGCCTTTTTAAACATGGCGGGGGCGGTGTATGGGCGCGTTAGAGTGGAGTGGTAGGCGGGATAGATGACAGGAAAGCGCGAAGATGAACGCGGCGGCGGCGGAGTGGCGGCAGCTGGAGTGCGAGCGAGAGGACGCAGACGCAAACGAGCAATGAGGACGGAGAGACCAGACACCATACAGTATAGGGCGAGGACGACGCAGAGAGTTGCAAAAAGGGTAAGCGTGGCGGCCGCAGTAGGCATCGAGGTGTTGCCTCGCGTATCGTGGTGCCGCGGTGGTGAAAGACGCGTCGCGCTGCGCAGCACGGGCCCCAGACAATTAGGCCGTGGACGGGACGACGTCGCGAACGGGCCACGTGACCGAACCAGGGTCGGTGCGATTAGACCCTGGGCAAAACGAGTAAGTTCAAAGCTATACAGCAGGGTCCGGATATGGTATCCGAGTAAAAGCTGCGGATGTTCCCGGCGTGGCATGCTCGGGAAGGATGAGAAATCAATCCCCCGTCACCAACATAACACGCACAGCGCACGACACAACAACGTGCAAGTTGCATGGACAGCAAAGTCCGCCAGCAAGAGCAAGCGTATAGTAGAACATCTCATCAATCATTCAGTCCCAATTCATCCCAGCTTTTCCCTTTCCTTTCCTTTCCTTTCCTTTCCTTTCCTTTCCTTTCCTTTCCTTTTCGGTCTCCCCCCACCCAGAACGACCCAGGGACCTTTTCCAACTTTTTGAAGAATAAAGTAGCGAGAAAAAGACCAAGGCCACGGCCCTCTATGGAAGGAAACCTCTCGCGCAACAGCAGAGCAGCGGCGTGCACTACGCTCGCGAACAAAACGTCTTTTTGGAAAATGTGGATGCAAAGAAATGCAACAAGCAGTCTTTTTCGGCCATGTCATCATCTCATGCCTCGTGATTCGTGCCCAACACGCAAAGGTGATGCCAGCAGCCCGTGCAGCTTTGCCCTTTGTGCAATTCCGAAGTGGTATCCCATGCGAACACCGAGGATGCAGCTAATCGAGCAGTAACGTGTGCAAATGAAATCTCAGCTTAGGAAAACAGCGTTTTGTGAGGAAAACCATATCAAAGTGTACGAGATACTGAAAGCGGAGCCCATTGCAGATCGTTCCGATAAACTCAGAAAAGAAACGCTCGCCGATGAAGCTAATGAGAAAGCAACCAGTACCTGCGACCAAGGGGTATGTGTAGTAGATAAGAAAGTGATTTTCTGTAAAGAGCAGAGAGAAGCACGTTACATCATGATTTGTCTGATTTGAACCACCACCAACGAAAAAGAAGCCAGCAATTTTTTTTCCAAATAGAAGAATCATTGCAGAGCAGTTGCAAAGACGACAGAACTAAAGAACCCCGGCATTTGATGAAGAAACCGTGTCGACATGCTTGTTGGAGTGCAGAAAAAATCCACTCGCAATCCTTTGACCCTTGTGTGAACGCAGCAATTTGTTGTGAATCCGTCAAAACCCCACTTCTCCTAGAATAAAAGGACAACTACAGTATGAACCGGCGCAAGGGGGAGGAAGAAGTTGCTTGCATCCCATCATTTTTACAAATGTGAAAGCGACCATACGGTAGTTATCCAAGCACAGCGCGAAGGTTGTCGTGTGAAGAGGCGAAAGTCGAAGCGAAGACGTACGCGAAAACTCGGCCGTTGCGCAAGGAATCGTGGGCGGGGCGACTTAGCCCGAGTATCCCTGGAAGCCGTTGTTGACCTGACCGAAGCCGCCAGGGGTCGGTTGAGCCCACTGCTGAGCACCGGCATTGCCACGACCGAAACCTCCAGCGCTGCCTGGCATCTGCTGGTAAGGCTGGGCCATGGCGGGGCCGCCGAAGCCACCCTGGCTCTGGGCAAATGGCTGAGCACCGGGGCTGGGACCTAGACTTTTGTCAGCTCCAGGAAGGCATGCATTCGATCCTGGGGTAGACGTACCCTGAGGAGAACCCATGGGTCCACCGGGTCCACCGTACTGCGGGAAGTAGGCGTTAGGCGTGGGCGGGAAGGCGGAATTGGGGCCGCCGGCCGGGGAATAGCCATCGAATTGGCCAGTCGGGGGACGGTCCTTGCCCCACTGCAATCCTGTTAGTAACAGATAATAAAAATCCTGGTCGGTCGTCAACATACGCTGCACTTCAACGGACGTCCGTTGACATTGTAGCCATTGAGCTGGCAGATGGCCATGGCAGCGTTTTCATGAGTGTCCATCTTGATGAAAGCAAAGCCGCGGTCGCTCTGGAAGCGAGTCTCGACAACATAGCCAAAGTTCTGGAAGAGGGGAACGAGGTCGGACTGAGTCGTGTAGGGAGTGAGATTGCCGACGTAGCATGTGGTCTGCCACTGCGGCGTCTGGTTGACAACCATTTCGTAGGACTGGACGCCGTGCGTGGGGAAATGGTGGTGACCGTAGGGAGTGGTGGGCGTCATCCCCATCGAGGCCATGGCCTGCTGCTGGGAAATCGAGGGCTGGCCCTTCTGGTTCGCCCAGTTGCAGCGGATGGCACGCGAACCAAGCCACTCGCCGTCCATCGAGCTCAGAGCCTTCTCAGCATCGGAGCGGTCGCGGAAAGCGACGAAACCATAACCACGGGAGCGACCGGTCTTCATGTCCCACATGACGCGGGCCTCAGAAACAGCTCCGAAAGCGGAGAAAGCCTGAAGGAGCACCTCGTCGTTGACCTCGTTCGACAGATCGCCGACGAAGATGTGGAAGTGGTTCGACGTGTCTTCCTTCGGCTGGTTGTTTGATTGATAGGCCCAATTGACGCGAATCTCCTGCTGCAGGTGTCACTCAAGGTGGTACCAAGCGGGAGGGCTAGGCGACTTACGCTTTGGTGGACGCGACGGCCGTTCAGGGTCTGCATGGCACGCTCAGCTGTGCCAGGGTCGTCGTACTCAACAAAACCATAGTTGAGACCCTTGGACTGAAATTTCTACATACATTAGCCTTGTCAGGGGGATGTTCGCGCACGCAAGAGGGAAGAGTGAGGGAGAGTGGGGATACAACGACTGTTGAGCAACATCGCATTGTCGCAGCGCACGCGGGGACCAGGACGGCGATGCGGGGCAGCAAGCTCGTACTGCGCCGTCGACCACCAGATATCGATAGGAAGCTGTAAAGCTTGGATGGCGCAGGTCCCCGTATGCGACGCGACCACGTGCTGACAAAGCCGAGGAAAAAAGAGGGCTACGTACATTCTTGTCCGGGATGATCTTGACGCTCACGACGTGGCCAGCAGTCTCAAAGATTTGGCGCAAGACATCCTCGGTGATGCGAGGGTCCAAGCCACCGACATACAGGGCGCGCTTGTTCGGCTCCGGGGCGGCGCGACGAACATAGCCGCCAGCCGAGGTGGGCGACATGACACTGCCGGACATTGGCGAGCTGATGGCCGTCGGGATGGGGTTCGTGTTCTGGGGGATTATGACGGGAGCAAGCGGCGGCGGCGGCATGTGGCCCTGCGAGGCCTGGGGGTTGCCCTGGGCCCCATTGTCGTAGCCCGGCGCGCCAGCGGGGGCCGGGGGCGGGGGCAGCGAGGCGCCAGACGCAGCCGTGTCAGACATTGCGGAGATGCGAGATGGCAATCTGGTGGTGCGGATGAGCAAGCGAGCTTCGGGCGCGATGGGGAAGCTGTCTGGCGCGTGGGGGTTGGTGGTACTGACACGCGACGGAGCTGCTGTTGGGCGGAGCGGACGAGCGAGAGCTAGTGGTTGGCGGGACCGCGGACGCAGTCAAAGACAGATGCCGTCGAGCGAATGCAGATGGCAGGCGATGCAGAGATGGGGTGCGCTCACAGCGAGCGAGGGCGTGCGTGGGCGAGGCGAGCGAGGTTGTGTGCGGGTACAGGTACGGAAACCGACTCGCTGGGACGGCGACGGGAGGCGTCGAGGCCGTGCAGGGAAAGACGGCGGTTTCGCGTTGGGCAGACACAAGGAACGCGGGGGCGGAAGGGTGAGGAAGAGGAGGATGGAGGGGAGAGGAAAAGAGACGAGGGGGGGCGCTTGGGCAAGCAAGCGACGTGCAGAGCTGTCGGCGCGCAGTCGAGCTGTGGGGTGAGTGATGCGAGGTGTAAGAACTTCTTGGGCTCTCCCGCTGCCGCCGCGAGGGAAAGCGCGCTACCCAGCCTAGGGCTCAAAATTCCACCGACGGCCCGCTCGCGCGCTAACTTAAGAATAGCGCCTGATTCAAGCCGCTGTCCAACGGCGCGCGGCCTGCGGGATCGCCGGTGGAGTCGACAGCTTCGGTCGTCGAGCAGGGCACTGCCTAGTCTAGGGCGACTCCACGTGCGCTGCGAGCCGCATGCCTGAGGGCTGCGCTGTTTCGAGAAAGCCCGCGCACGCCAAAGCACCGCTGACCTGACCCTGCCCGCCTTGCCGTGCCGCCCTGCTGCCCTAGCCGCTCGCCTGCTGCCCGTGCTGCTTCGCTCCGACCCGACGAGCGAGCCTGTCGCTCTCCCGCGGTGCGCGCCGACTGACGCCTGCTCTGCCACCGCACTCTCACACGCCCCGCCACAGACAGCCCACCCTGGCCGCAGCCGTCAGTGCGACACGCCTCACCCACACCACGCCCGCCATTCACCACCTCCGACCTCCAAACCTCCACCGACACTCACAATGGCCACCGCTGCCCAGCCCGCGCCGCCCGACACCAAGCCGGCCCAGGTGCCGCCGCCGACGACGACGACGCAGAAGCCGGACGACCAGCCGCCCCGGCACCCTCACAATGCGGGCGCCCTGCTCGAGTCCATGCAGGCCATGCTCAATGGCGCTGTGAGTTATGCGCAACCTCATGCACCATCTCCGAATGACTGCTTATCGTGTATAGCTGCTCGAAGTCGGCCATAGCATGAAGAATCCGCAGCGCCCGAAGCTCACCTTCCCATCGACCCAAGGCCTCTACGGTCCGAGACACAACAACATCTCCATCTCTGCGAGCTATGAGCGCTTTCATCAGTGCCTGGATGAGATTGAGAACGAACTTGTAAGTTGGCTCACCACGCGAAGGGCCTCCAATTTCGAATAACAATGTTTCCATAGTCCCGCGCGAAGGCAGTCCTCCGCCGAGACCTCGCCGTGCGGCGCGAAGAGCGGGAGAAGCGGGAGAAGGTGGAGCAGGAACGCGCCGCCGAAGCTGCACTGAAAATAGCTGCGGAGAAGAAGGCTGCGACACCCGCCCCGGTCGCCCCGATGAAGCAAGAGCAGCGGCAGCAGAAGGACGTCGACATGGCCGACGCACCAGCAGCCGCGATCAACAGCTCGAAGCCGACGGCAGACGCACCATCCGTGGCGGCGCACACGCATCTCCCTCCACGGCCTCCGGCTATCCAGACTCATGCATCTGCGGGCGACTCGGCGCAGCCCGCGCCTGCGACTGCTACAACGGACGACCTGTTCGGACGCACCCCTACCACGGCGGGCGTCAACAACAATTCCGACTTTGATAGCATGTTCGAGGACTTCGCAGCTAGCAACGACAACGAGAACAACGAAAGTGACACGAATATGGACGGCAATGACGAATTCGATTTCGCACTGCTTCCCGGTCTCGAAAGCTACGCGAACAGTGACACCAACGCCGCCACTGACGGATCCAACACCAACAAGGACACCATGGCCGATATCGACTTCAGCGCGCTTGACAAGGCTGCCGACCAGAAGAAGGCTGCCAAAGAGGAACTGAAGAAGAAGCAGGAGGAGGAAGAGAAAAAGAAGAAAGAGGAAGAGGAAAAGAAGAAGAAGGAAGAAGAAGAGGAGCAGAAGAAGAAAGATGAGGCTCAGCAGAACCAGCAGCAGCAGGAGAACCAAGACCTCAACGACATGTTCGGTCAGGGTGACTCCACGTTCGATGATCTGTTCAACTACACCGACTTCGACATGGGCGGCACGGGTAGTACCGGCGGTGGTGACACGACATTCGACGACGACTTCTTCAATATCTGAAAGGAAAGCACGGCCGAGGTTGTGTACTTGGCGATAATGCGCCGAAGCCACATCATGTATCATCTCTTTGCATTGCGATGGCTTCACTAGCTCTTTCATGCGAGTGCTGCTTGGATCTTTTTTTTTGGGGGGGGCGTTCGAGCCCTTCAGGAGCCAGAGGCCCAAGGTTGCACAACATACTTGCGCTTCAAGCGCGCATTGAGATCCTATAGGACAGTAGCAAGTCGTCACTTTGTTGCTGTAGCCCTCTGTGCACACAGGCTGAGTAGACTAGCAATACTATTAATGAATCAACCAATCTCAAGCAGTCCAATTAAAGCAATAACTTGCAACTAACCTGAGAAAAATATGTTTGGGGAAGGTAACATTGCCTTCTGTCCCTACACAAGAGCATTGTGAGCGAAAGAGGAATGAAAAGAAGGAACAAGAGGAACCGTGTGATGAGACGAAGAATACGAACTACATCGTCCCCACCCTTCTCCTGGTCCTTATCGTTTCCTTCTATCTCTCTTGCCCCACCAGCGTTCAAGCTGTTGACACTTTCCGCCGCAATTCAGTGTGCAACATGACCTGCTTCGAGCCCGTAGTTATACACGCATACACATGCCTTCATGAATATGCAGACCGCCGTTCACTAGTCATGGTCAAGGAAAAGAGTAAGGGGAGAAAGCACAAGGGAGATAACCAGTCAGTCAGTCAGTTAGGAAGGAGCCAAGTCACATAACGAGAAAAAAAAACCACTTCAAGGAAAGAAGACGAAAAGAAGAACAAAATCTCCCAAGTTCTTATTGTATGCATGCCACAACGCAAAAATCCCCCACTTGTGCATACGAAGAGGGACATCAGGTCTCGCTACATATACGAGCACGATTGAAACCCATCTAGACATGAGGCATCAGAGTTGACGTAAAGGAAATGAAAAGAAAAAAACCATGGCTGACGCACTGAAGCATTCCGTCCTCATCAGCAGCAGTCTTTGTCTCTGCTCGGCACATATGCAGCCACGCTACGTGGTCACGCCCGCCCGCCCCTTTGTCCCCAGAAATCCATAAATCCGAAAGCAAACCCCGGTTTGCATGAAAAGTGGTAATGCCAAGACCCCACGAAGGGGAGGTGAACAAAACACGAAGGAAAGGAAAGAAGGAACCTTCCTTCCGAAGGTACCGTGCATGATTTCCGAACTACCCTGGACCAAAATACCCTGTTAAGATTACTCCGTGGAGAAAAAGAAAGGAAATCCGGCAAGGAAAAAGGAAAAAGAAACGGCACCTGGGAACCCCCGCCCAATCGTTGATCCAGATACCGGTGAAACGCTCATTTCCTCCGCCAATGATAAGTCAAGGCAAGCCTGATCGTGCTAGCGGAATTATCATCCGCTGCCGCCCATTTATTAAAATGTGCACATCCGCCGCTTCCCCGTCACTAGCCGCTGGGCTAGCTGAAGGGAAACGCGAGTGGGGGCGTGACTTGCTTACCGATGCCCAACGTAAGGAACCACTCCCGATCATAAGGTAACGGGAGAAGAAGGTCGTGACTGATCATGAGAAATGAAAAAGGAAAAGGGGAATGAATGCTATTCCAGGAATGGAAGAGGATTTTCGGGCGAGCTCGTCGTCCGAGATGCTGGGCCACACTTCAATCGTCCGCAACCAGGCCGTCCAGTCCATAAACCGACTTCGCTTCCTGGAAGTACCTGTTAGACTTGCCCCCACACAGCCTGTCCTTCAACGTCTTTTTCAACTCGTCGCTCACATCGTCTCCAAACGACACCTGGCGCAACCAGGTGGCGGTCAGTCTCTTCGTCGTCAACTTGCTCAGTGCTTTGAGACCATAGAAATCGGTCTCTTTATCCTTGGATACCCTCCCGGATGATGATGCCTTCTTCTCCGCCTTGATCTGCTCCTTGATCCACGCCGCGTCCTTGATATTGATGTGCAGCGTCTCGAGCTTCCGCTCGCTATTAGCCTTCAACATCTCGGAAAGCTCTTTGATCAAGATGCGCCAGTCGGCTGCAACCAAGGTAGAACCGCGCGAGTCGATATCAAGCGCCAGGTGACGGATATTCTGGAGGACATTGGAACCGATGAACTTCGTCACGCTCGTGCAAGTGTGCACATGGTGCGGCGGGGGTGCACTAATCGTAAAGGTCTGGTCGTACATGGCTTCTAGAACCTCGTAACTGATCGTCCGGTTCACGCGGAGGAGGTTGGGGGAGGTCATCGACGGCGCTATCGCATCCATCGTCTTGGGTGGGTTCCACGACTCAACGGCCGTATTGCTCGCCTTGACGAGAGCATCATTAGCATCATTGATGTCCACGAGGTAACCGTAGATGCGCTTTCGCAGGTTGTCGTCGAGGGTCTTGAGGAGATAAACGGGCGGCGTCTCCATCCACTTCTTGGCTTCCGTCGCATACTCCTCCAGGAAACCACCGAAAGTAACATTCTTGATACCACGGAGCTCTTCAAGGCTGGACATCATTTTCTCGATCTCATCCAGGAAGTAGCAGTGGCCTTGGGCAGGGCACGTGGCCAAATGTGTCACGACCTGTGTGCCCTTCATTATGATGGTGAGCTCCTGCAGCTTGTGCGACTTGGTCCATACGTTGACGGCGGACCTGATCAGCCTGAAGAACTCCAGGAAGTCACACCACGTATGCATCTCGCCGAAGCTGTCGTCGCGCGTGATGTCGACCTTGCGCAAGTTCTCCAACAGCCTCACCGAGGCGACATCCGTAATCAGGCTATTGGGGGTCGTCGAGTGCGGCAACCGAAGCGTCTTCCGGTGAAGGATGTACGCCGCCTCCCGTGACGTCTGCTTGTTCACTAATAGCAAAGGGTGGACATCACGGTCGGGCCATTCGATGAGGGTGTTGTCGTGAACGTGGGCTTCATAGTGGTCTGTAAGCAGTCTCGCCACACCGTCGAAGTCCAGCATGTAATCGTAGACCTGGTTGCGCAATTCGGCGGGCAGCTGGAGAAACGGGAATTGGGTGCGCCTCTTCAAAGTCATTGAGCGGGTAGCGACGGTGCGCCGTGGGGTGTCTGAGGAAGAGGCATTGCTGTCGCGTCGACTCGACCTGCGTGCAGCGGCGAGCTTGGACTTGGGGGTTGATTTGGCGACATTTGCCTTGGTGTGCCAGTAAGTGGTGCTATCGGACGTCTTGTAAGAAGCTGTGGCTCTCGCCTTCTTGGATGGGCGGGTATCCGCCGCGGGAGTGTTTCTCTTCCCCATATCTGCGAGGTTGGGGAGGTTAACTGCAGCCTCTCCGGCAGCGGTGGATCAAGTAGAGAGAGGGTGACCGGACGGCGGCTGAAGATCTAGAAATCGCGAGGACCAGCTGCAAGATCTTGTGCGCTGGCAGCGTTCCAGAGCCCTATGGCTGGTAGGCGTCGGAACGCGGGCTTGGAACCGTAACCTTAAAAAAGGCGGCGGCCCAGGGTCCCGGCTTTGGTTGCGTGCCAGCGAGGGATGGGAATCAGCAACGGCGACGTGTAACGAGGCGCGCTCGGCGACTGCAGTGTTGTCGGGCAGAGAGACAGGCGTGGAAGCGGGACAGACGTCGACGCGATGGAAGTCATGCGAGTCGCGGGGGCTGAGCGCCTTGTCGATATGGTATGTGCGAGGCTCAGGTGCGCCTGCGCTTTTGGTGTCTGCCGGGGTCGGTCCGTGTCTTCACCAGCTAGGTGAACTCAGAAGCACGGTCGGCGCGGTGGGAGAGGGCCGCGTCGACGTGGGTGAGCGTGTTGCGAAGGCACGAGTCGGCTGGGAGGTTCTGGGGGGAGCTGGATAAACGACGACGATGACGCCGATCCCTGGACGCGGATGCGCGCCGGGTGTGCCCGTGACCGCCCGCCCCGTGGCTGTGCGCGCCGCCCGCAGTGGCAGGGCAGGCCAGGGCCAGGGCCAGGGCCAGGGCTGCCGAAAGTGCATACGCCTGACCCTGACTCACTAAAAACACGACGCAAATGTGTTGAGATATTCATGTCTAGTCTTGTTGCCTTGGCTCCCGACAAATGCCGTCCGTCATTCCCTGTATTTTCCAATGAATCCACAGCCCAAGCTCCACCAGCCCGAATCCCGTGTTCCCTAGCGCCTCGCTATGCAAACGAAAAATAGTAGTACAGCACCCCATGCCTAAAGCGGTAGACCGAAAGAATGCGACTCTCCCCTCGGCCCGCTACGCTAAACTTCCGCCAGAAAAGAAATACCATGTTCTTGCAAACAGACGTTGCTTTCGTATATTAAAACAAATCACAAGCCGACAGGAATAAGGTCCACCGCTGCCTCAGAACCGGCCGGCGTCACTGCGCCCGCATTCTCCATGTCGTTTTCCGTAGTCGTAACAGTCGTGTCCGCGCTCTCAGCGCCGTCGTCTTTGCCGCCGCTCTTGCCGACATTTGCTGTGACCTCGTCGATAATGTGGTCAAATTCAATCTCGCGGTTCTCGACAACTTCGCCCCCCTTCGTTTGCTCGTCGTCGGCTTGAGCGCCCTGCGCAGGGTCGCTGCTGCCGTTGAACACCGACGTGCCGCCCCAGAAGTTCGCTGTTGATGTAAGCGGGTCTTCATACAGCGAAAAGTTGAACCCTGCACCGAAGTTGGGTGGCGAACTTGGGAACGGGATGTCTGTGCTTGGCGGCATGGCGAAATCGAAGTTGCTGAAATCCATGAGTCCAGTATTGTTGGGCGAGCTAAGGTCCCAGCTAGCCGTGTTACGCGCCGCAGACCGCGGCGTCTTGGTAGTATTGAAGATGTCATTGAAGAAGGCCTGAGAGAAGGGAGACATGGCCGCTTTCGGCGTTCTCGAAGCCTTCGAAGGGGTAGAATGAAGCAGAAGATCATCCACAGCGGCGGTTACAACTGCATTTGCTGGAGACAGAAGGTCATCCCTCGTGCCAAGGGCGGCACGCTTTGATCTCGAGGTCGGTGTCTTCATGAACTCGGACAAGGTGCGAGTGCTCTTCGCGCTCCTGGGAGACTTAAAACAGTTCTGCAGCAGGTTTCCGTCGGGGTCTTCGAATAAGTGGGCAAAGCTGTCGTCCATTTCGGCTGGAGGTACGTTTTCTTTGTCCTGAGCATCGGTAGCAGGTTCGCTACGAGGGGGACGGGGTAGCTGACCGAACACAGGCTGCGCGATCTCCTTCTCCTTCTGCCCGTCCTCCAGAGACTTGAACTGCCCAGACCTACGAGGAGATGGAAAAAGAATGCGCCTCGTTGGCCTAGTTGGAGACATTTCATCTTCAAGTTCAACCTCGTTTTCTTGCAACCCGGTCAACCTGGGAGGGCTAGAGTGTATGGCACGAGCCAATGCTGCGCGACTTGCGCCAGCCGCACCGGATTCAGGCTCCTGCGAGTCATTCGACTCTTCTCTGAGGGGCTCCAGACTAACAGCTCTCCGTTCCTTTGTGTTCTCAATGCGCTGCCTTTTGCCGGGCTGTTCATCTTGTTGAGACTCAGCCTTCCGCCGCTGATCTCTCAAGGCATCCTCCGCTCGATCATGGTTGTTCTGCGTCTCTGCAGGCCTGGGGTCAGCTGATTCAGACCCGCTGCGTTGCAGCGCATTCTGTTCTGGCTGCTCGATTTGCTGCTCGATTTGCTGTAGTTCCTGCTCATGGTCCATGTAGTCCATGACGTAATCGGGGTAATCGCTCATCATCTGCGACGGCGGATCTTGCATGCCATCGAACGTCAGCGTGGTCTGCTTCTCATCGCCTTTCTTCCTCCTGGCTGGCTTTCCGCCGCTACGCTTTTTCGCTCCGCCGACTGCCCTTGGCTTGATTTCCCACCTGTCCGCTGGGCGCATGTTGCCATACTTGAAAAAGTGTAGGCCGCATGGATTGCAGAGTTGCATCTTCGTAAAGTCTCCGTTATTCTTGTCCATGTTGGTCAAGCTCTTCTTGAACAGCTTGTATTTCTCAACAGGGTTCTCCTCATCCGGATTAGGCTGGATCATTTCGAAGCCGACAATAGCTCCTGGCTCATCCAACGACGTCACGATGCCAGTAGGTCTTCCCTCAACCTTCTTGTAGAATGCCTTTCGCCAAGTGGGCGTCTGGATCGCCCCGCAGCATTCGCAGAAATCGGGCATCGTACCTTCAGCCAGGCTTTGCATCAATCTATCCTCAATGGCCTTCTTTCTCTTAGCTCCAGACCCGCTGCGAGGTGCAGGCGATACCGCCCGTGACTCGGCGTGAATCACAACTGGCTCGTCAGCTTGAGCCTCCTTAGGAGTGCCAGCGGACCAGGTGTTGGAACGAGGAAGCGTCTTCTTTGCCTTCGGCGCAGCTGACCCCTTCTTTGGGGGCTTACCACTACGCTGAGTGGCCGACGTAGGCGCCTCAGGAGATGCGCTGGTAACAGTCGCGGGAGGACTTATGGAAGATGCAAGTGGGGGCTGAGGCGCAGTCTGAGGAACCTGAGACTGTGATTGCGACATTTGTTGGGGCTGTGGCCGCGGGGGCCCCGGCTGAGGTTGGGTAGCAAGAGCTTGCGGTTGGGCATCATTTTCAGTCTGGGGTTGGATCTGAGACTGATGCTGCGACTGAGACGACGGCTGGGGTGAAGGCTGTGGCGGTTGAGCAGGTTGCTGTTGGGTGGCAGATTGCGGTTGAATGTCTGATTGTTGCTGGGCAGGAGGCGTGGGTTGATTTTGCGGCTGAGACTGAGGATATTGCGGCGCTGGAGGGCACGATGCGACGGACGATTGCTGCTGGGGCACGAAAGTCGGACGCCCCTGCACAGGAGGGGCCGGCGCGAGACTCCTCGGTGGCGGCGGTGGGGGAGGCGGAGGTTTCGAATCGTTTCGCTTCCTACCACGTGTCTCAGTCTTGGGTCCAGGTCCAGGTGTCATGCGCTTTGCCGATGCCGCCGCTCGTTGTGACCGGTAATCCGGCTGTCTTCGACCAACATTGGTCGGCAGGAGCTCGGGAGGACCAGGGGTCTCGAATTGCCATTGGTCCGAGCAAATTACTGCAGAAGGAGGCTCGGTATGAGGTTCGGTCGTTGGATGGACTTGGTCGGGTTTGTCAGTCATGCCTGTCTCCAAATCTTGGTCCATTCCAGTACCGCTCATAAAACCGGAATCATCCGGGTATGGAAAGGTTGGCAGGCCGGGGCTTGAAGCCGCGGGCGAATCATGGTTCGGACCAAATACTGGAGGCGAGGAGGGAAAGTCTGCTGGCGAGTCTTCAGCATCGGCCATCTGCTCATCTTCAGATGCGATAGCAGATTCCGAGTAAGGCCCACGGGGAGCATATGGCGATGTGTAACGCCTCATGCTATGCGAAGAGGATTCCCGGCGCAGAGAGCTAGTCCCTCCGACGGAAGGGCGATTCCGCGGTTGAGGCAGCTCATGAGGTATCGGAGTGGGGGCACGAGGTGGCGGCTCCAGTGAGTTGGCGCATCCACCAACAGCAGGGTTGATAGGGGTGGGCTTGTGTACACGGACAGAAGCAGCAGTGCTTGCTGTTATCCGAAGGGTATCAGCCCTAGGCCCAAATTGCGACTTGCCGCGCCAATCAGCCTGCACAACACGTGCCCTCTTCCTTGGCGGACCGTCTTCCTGTTCAGATTCCTGGCCTTGCTGCTGGTTTATGCGATGGTCGAACTGAGGCTCATGGCGCGAGACTGGCCGCTCGCTGGTATACGATCCCCGTGAACCTGGTCTAGAGTGGTCCTGGGTAACCTGTTGGAGCGCAGCGCTGGAGCGCATGCTAGGGGTAGGACTACCAGCCCTGCTGCCTGCGCGACTACCAGCTCTGCTGCCTTGACGACTTTGACTCAAGGTCTGCGTGTGACACTGGCTACCGCGCCTTTCCTCAACGGGTTTTTGGGTGAGTAGTTGATGAAGAGTCTCAACGCCACCGCTGTTGACACGCTGCATGGCCGGCGGGGGTTGGGATGATCCCGCTGTAGCCTGGGCGGCGAAAGCGTGGAACTCTGGATTCGACTTGAGATGGGCCCATTGGCTATGGTCAAACCCCTCGGGCAGGGCCTTGCTAACGTTGCGGTATCTCTCCATTGTTTCCAGATATTCACTCTGGAGGAAAGTCGGAACCGGAACGAGTTTCAGCTTGACCTCCAGAGTCTCCTTAATCCCCCCACTGAACAAGCCCAGGATATTTTCGCGGACCTTGCCAGTAACCATCGTCTTGGAGGAACTTGCCGGGGCATCGGGGGTAGGCGAGGCGGTGGCGAGGATCCATGAGAGCATTCCTTGTCCGACGAGCGGGGTTTCATATTCAGAGTAGTCGAACGCGTACACGGTGTAGTCGTGGCCAAGCTTTGCTACAAGTTCAGGGCTGTCCGACGCGATTAACGGACGCGTCTGTGGCCGGGGGCGTGATGAACGCATACCTCGCTGCCACAATGGCTTCGATACACGTCCGCAGTTCAATGACGCCGACTTGTGTCTCCTCATCAACAGGGACGGTCGGGATGTTCAACGCGTTCGGCAGACGCGCAAGACAACAAGTTTTGTGCGAGTCATCGAATGTGTAAAGGATCTTGACTGTAGAGGGAGCGAGAAAGTCAGCATCTGCGGCCGAGCTGTACACGATCCACGCCTTACCTCTCATCAAACGCCTGGGAATATCGGAAGTCAGGTCGTCATCGTCGTCGCCGGCAACAACGGGCATGCTGAGGGGCGACGGCTCCCCGTAGGTAAAGGGAGACGACATGGCGTGTCGAGGATGAAGGCATCCACGGTGGAGGTGCAAATGAGCGTGGAAAGTGGGTGCGGATGATGGTGCGGAGGAAGGGTGAAGACGCGGGGTGAGACGCTTTAAGAGGTTGGTTCGCGTCTGAACGCGACGGCGCGACGCGCACGATGAACGCAGACTTTGACGCAAACTCTGCGAAAGTTCTCAAATTCCGGCCTTCCTCGCTGCAGAACGTGGTCGTGGAGTGCAAACACGCTAATGACTGCTGCCTAGAGTCCATCCGCAAATAGGGTCAGTGATTCGAATAGCAATTGACGGTCGTGATCTGACGAGCTCCCCGCAAGCTGCGTGCATCATGGTAGTCGCGTCAGGTCGATTCTATTGGCTGACGCGAGATTCACGTGACCAAAACCGACGCCAAGACACTGCCGGCGGAACGTCGTCCATCGCAAAGGCTGTCTGAAGCTACCACCTACCCACTGCTAACTATCTCCCCGCCAACACCGCGACCATGGCCGACTCTACAAAGATACAGTACGGACCGCGCTTGATCCCACTCACTGCACTAATGCTGACAAAAATACCAGGGAGCTTATGGGCAAGCCCCGCGATCAGTTGACGTACGTCCTCACAATCGCATCCCGTCGCGCGCGCGCCCCCAACAACAGATCGCCCGGCTGACATTTCAAACGCAGCGAGTACGAGATCGCCCAGCTCGAGGAGCACGAATTCACCTCCGGCCCGCTTTCCCTCCTCCAGACGGCTGTGCGCTCGCACACGCAGGTCCTGATCTCGTGCCGTAACAACCGGAAGCTTCTCGCTCGCGTCAAGGCCTTCGACCGGCATTGCAACATGGTGCTGGAGAACGTCAAGGAGATGTGGACCGAGAAGCCCAAGCTCGCCAACGGCAAGCCCGGCAGGGCCGTCAACAAGGATAGATTCATCAGCAAGATGTAAGAAAGTGATGATCTCGAAACGTGCGGTGGATACCGGCTGACGGTCTATTGTACAGGTTCCTCCGTGGCGACTCCGTCATCCTTGTCCTCCTCAGCTAAAACCGCCACCTGAAAATACGGAGGTGCGCGTGATCGTTCAAGGTTCTATTTGGCATGCGTCTGGAAAAAAGCGCACGGACACGGCGTTCATAGAGTCGATCGGATAACCCAAATTATGATTATTCATTGCTGGAAGTACACGCTACGGAAAAGGAAACGCCCTCAAGTCAACCTGTATGACTCATCTATAGGCCATTGCTCAAGCCCGTCAAAAATTGACTCAAGCCATGGGCGCCAGGATCCGGAACTTGCTGGTACCCGCTTCCTCCGATGTAGACTGACCTCCCCAGAGAGGCGTGCATACCCTTCGTTCCATTCGCGCCATCCTCTGCCGCCTTCGCCGCTGCTTTCACATCTCCAGTCTTCGCGAGAGTTTCCACGAATGGGTACAATGCGTCTATCAAGGTCCGATCACCAGGACGGGCAGGAGTGTATCTTGCAAGCGACTCGAGAGAAGTCTGCAGCGCTTTCGCCCACATCTCAGCTGTCACCGGCTTTGACGATCCGTTGGCCTGAATACGGAGGCCATGGGACAGCGCATTGAGGAAGATGGCATAAATTGCACCAGAAGTGCCGTCCATCTCCTTCTCAACCACGTGCGTGATGTCATGCATCAAAAGCCCTGCATCATCAGGTGTCTTCGTCGTCTCCAGCATGTTGAGCAGGGCTGAACACGTGAGTCAGTTGTTTGTCTTCACAGCAAGAGGGAAATGCCTACCTTCAGCACCGCGGCGGAGACCGATACCGCAATCGCCGTCGCCGACAATGGTGTCGTAGTTCGTGATATCCGGTTCGGCGGCAATGACTTGTTTCAAGCCAGCCTCGAGCGCCTTCTTGGCCACGGCCGGATCCACTGCGTTTTTGTCAGCCCTTCGCTGCACGGATTCCACTCCGAATATAAACACTCACATTGCAGGTTGCTGGGCTTGGAATCTTCCTCGCCGTTTCCTTCCTCGGTGAGCGTCGCTGTCGGCTTGTCCTCCCAGGTCTTTGTGGGAATTGCAGCAGACCAGCCAGGTGCCTCCGCAGGATCATCCAGAAGCTCAAGGAACGAGTTCCCGCTCCCCAGACCAGTGTCTGTAATCTTGAGGAGTGAGACGCTGAAGCCGAGGCCGTTGAGGCTGGTCATGAAAGTACCCGAAAGAATCCTGACCGGCTTGATCTTCCAATTCGCCTCCAACTGATCGACAACCTCGGCCGTGATGCCGCCCATCTCGAGCGGGCTGACACCGCCCAGGTTGTTCACCAGCAGCACGGTCTGGTCCTTCTCCGAGATGCTGATGAAGCTCCGGTCTGCATCAGTCGGATCCAACAGCTTCGAGAGCATGTTCTTGACCAGCGAAGGGAAGTCGACTTCTTTCCGCTCCGAGCCAGCCTCATTGTGTATACCCATGCCAATCTCCACCTCCGAGTCCTTGAGGTCTTCATCGGTCGGTTCGGTCACAACGCGGCCCGGAACGTGGACGTGGGCGAGCGATGCGCCAATGGAGGCGAGGTTCTTGCAGACAAGCTGCGCCACATCCGTGACTTCCTTCAACGAGGCCCTGCAAGGTTCACACGCACGTCAGCCCACCGTATCTCCCCACTGCAACCCCAACAGCAGAGCTCGGGTGATCATACCCCTTAGCGGCAAGCGCTCCGGCAATCTTCTGCACCAGCACCGTCCCCGCGATGCCTCTCCTGCCCACTTTGCCGCCGCGCTGGCGGCCCACGCCCACGTCGTCGGAGACGACGACCATTTCCGCCTCGGTCCCGCTTGCGCGCGCCTTCTCGACCGCCATGCCGAAGTTCAAGACGTCACCCTAGAAAAATCGCAGATCATTCCACATGTCAGCCGCACAACCGGGAAGGAACCCCCACGCATTCCACGATCTCCCCCCTCTCCCCCCCAAAGAAAAACAAGGAAAAGGAACAAAACCCACCGTGTAGTTCATCACGATGACCAAAACACCCTTCTGCCTCTCCACCCGCTTCAGGATGCACCGCCGGATCTGCTCGGCGTTGGGGCTGGCGAAGATGGTGCCGGACACGGCGGCGGCCAGCATGCCGCGGCCGACGAAGCTGGCGAAGCTGGGCTCGTGGCCCGCGCCGCCGCCCGACACGAGCGAGACGGTGGGCGCCGCCGCGGTGGCCTTTGTGGGCCGCGCGTAGATGACCTTGTTCTCCGCATCGAGCGCGACCGCCGGGTTCGTGTGCGTCACGCCCTGCAGCGCGCGGTTGACCAGGTGCGCGGGGTCGTGGATGAAGTGCTTGGCTGCGCGAGTGGCGAAGCAGGTTTTTGTCAGCGCATGCGGTGTCGTTGGACGAGGCTGGCGGTCTCCGGTGGGCTGGGGGGCGAGTGTGGAGCTTTTCGGTTGGGGGGAATGGAGCGCGCGTGGGCGAATGGGTCGGGGGAAGGGGAAAGAAGCAAAAAAGAATTGGGTCTGTTGGTCTGTTGGGGGCCGCGATTGCGGCACAGAAGGGGATGAGGGTGGCGTGGTGGGGGAATGGTGGAGTGTGCAATGCGCGTGCGGGATCAGCGGAGGAGCCCCCGTGGGAGGTGGCGAAGCAGCGCCTGTGATGGTGACCTACCGGACATTGTGGTGGCTGTGGTTTTCGAGCTTGAAAGCGCGAGGGTCGACGACTGGATCTCGAAAGGCGTGCAAGGACAGCCTAAGGGGTATAACAACCAACAATTGGTGTTTTGGGACGAAGAGGGCAAGTGGTGGTGGAAAAACGAAGGGACAATGTCGACGGAGAAGCGGCGGCAGCGCGGGGCTCTTTAAGAAGGAATGGCGGGAGAGAGAGGGGGAAATCCGAGGCTGGTCGCCATTGCACGCGACTCGGGGCACAAGCCTCAGTTGAGGTTGAGCTGGGCGTTGGTCCGGTCTTCCGTGCAGGTTGCGAGCATGCCCCGCGTGGGATGGCCAGGCGCAGTCGGCTGCAACTCATTGCGGGGTGCAGCGGGGCAGAGCTGGCGATGAGAGCGGTCCAGATGGGGAACTCCGACGCGCCGTCGGCCGGCGCTCACCAGTTCCGCCTTGGGGACCTGGCTCGACGCAATGCAACGCGTCGAGAAATTGTTGAGCCTCGTACATGTGAAGCGCTTCGTTGTCCATGGCGTGTCGACTCGAGTCCAGAATCTGGCGCTTTGAAATTCTCACGTCCCGGCGCTTGGCCCTGCCGCGTGCGGGGCTGAGAAAAGGAGACAGTCTCGACCATCGTGCGCCAGTGGTAATTCCTGCCTGATCAGGAAGTTACCATGTCCAATTTTTCAGACACGTTGTGCCACAACAATCTCTTGCATTTCTCTCTGCCGGGTCAAGACAAGCGCCAGGTGATAAGGCTTTCCATTTCCCACGCCTGTTATCTTCTCAGCGTCTGCTGTCGAAAGCGAAGTTGGTCTCGTGTTTAATTTTCCCTCGCAGCAACTCCTCTCGAGCTCCTCCGACCATGCCTCTCCTCTCACAACAGACAGAGCAATCTTCAGCAGCCGGGGCATTACTTCCGACGCTCGTGGCGCTCGCGCGCATGGCGCTCTTCCTGGCTGTTGGTGTATCAGTGACCCCAGAAGCTCGTGGGCGCTGGAGACTTACGAAGCCACCTCACCCTCCACCGCCGACTTGAACTCCACCAGCAGCATCTCCGCCAGCGCGAGCCCAGTCTTCTGGCCGCCCAGCCTCATTCCTTCGTGGAGCGTCTTCTTGAGCGCGTCCATGTTATCGACATTTGTGGCAACTTCCCGCGCCAACTCCTCCTCGTTGTGCACCTTCATACCATTGAATTCCGCACAGGTGTTTGCGAGCATGTCCTGGAACTGCGCCAGGCTTCGCGCCGTCGGCTTGTGGTTTGGCGGCGAGTTGCCCGTTTTCGCCATTTCACTGGAACCTTGGCCTCCCGGACCCATGTGGGCCTCTGCGAAGCTGACACGCTTGCCACTGGGCATGCTGCTGTGAGATATGTTGAAGTTCCTATGAACGTTAGTAGCACCTGCTCAGGCCCCGCGATATCGCGAACATACTGAACGGTGGAAGCAGAGAACTGTGTCGTGGGTGGTGGTGATAGTGTTGCAGACTTGGAGGATGAAGTGGCGACGAGAAAGCATCATGATGGATATGTATCCCCGGTGGTCAAAGTCCCGCAGACACGCGCTCCATCCGCATCTGGCAGTCACGAGCCAACTTTCCACTCTGGGAGACTCCTAGGGCTTGAGCCTCTTAGGGATCACATACTACCCTTCGCATTCGTCGTCGCAAGCCTCAGTCTGATCCAGTTCGGCCTCTTACACCTGGACTTTCACAGCTAACGATATCGTGGCTGCAGGAGCTTATGTGATTGGCCAAGGTACACCTGTATCGAACTTTGTAATTTCCGCTAGCCGTGTATTCTCGCAAACCGGGAGCACGCATTCACGCATCCTGTAGATTTCCTCGCGCTCCAAGCTCTCCTTCGGAGAATTGGAATGGATACACTCGCTTCTATTTTGTTGCATAATTCCTTTGTCTGCTTATTGAACTTCCCCCTCGCAGCAGCTAAAAGCCCTGGTCCTTCGTCGTTACATAACTGTCCGAATTGCAATAGTCCGATATTACTCCTTCCTTGCCAAATCGCTACATGGATCCCTTGACCTTCTTTCGAACTGAACGGCGAGGGCCGCAGCTCTTCCCAAACAGGGCAGCAGGCAAGTGCTAAATCAAGGTGCACGCTCCTATCTACTTCCATCTCACCGAAGCGTTCTCCAAATGCTATACACACGCCTCTTCAACATCCTTTTCATCTCCAAACAACAACAGGCCCCCTCAAGCTCAAGTTCTATCAGAGCCATACATCCTCACCGCCCTAACCTGACAAAGACACCATAAATGACCATGGAATTGAAGATGGAGGTGAAAGACAGCAAGGAGTGTCAATCTGCTACGTTCGGTGAGGTGAACGAGCGCGGGGAACCAATCGAAGTCCTTGACCTCACCACGATGGAACCAGGAAGAGAGCAAACAGTAAAAAAGAAGCCCGCCATTGAGTTTGGCGCTGTCACCCCAGGGACCAACACCGTTCTTCCTGCGCACGATCTCCCGCACCGGGCGGAAAAGACCACGACAATAACGACTGCGCTAGACGCCGTAAAGATCGGATCCTCTAGACTTACTCTTAAACCGAACCAGAACCGTGGCCTCACTTCAGAACAGGCACAGAGCGGTGGAGGAGACAGGTCCAGGACCGCATCACCCAAAAAACCCCAGCCGTCACCTTCCACTCCCGCCCCACTCAAGCGCCCCAATCCCTCCGCCAAAGAAGGAGCGGAAGACGAGGGCGACTACGAAGACATCGACGACATCCCCCTCAAAAAGCGGTGTCTCCCATCCACCTTACAACACAAGAGCAACAACAACACCCACTCCACCACCACCACCGCTCCGACCGCACCCCCAACCGCCCCGACCACCCACCAACAGAAACAACCAGACCAACCAATCCACCACCAACCCCTCACATCCCGCCGCCACACCCACACCAACCTCCTCTTGCACGACCTTAAGGACAAACTCCAGACCGAACGCCGCCGCCGCCGCACGGCCGAACGCCGCGCCGCCGAGCACGTCCGCCAGGCGGCGCCGCTGACGCGCGTCTCGGCGCGGCTGGCGCGGTGGGTGGTCGACATGTACGCGGAGCACCGGCGGCAGCGGGGCGGGGCCGCGGAGGAGGAGGTGGAACGGTTTCTGGGGGAGGTGAGGGCGGATGCGGGGGAGGAGACGTGGGGGAGGCTGTTGTGGTTGGGGGCGTGGTTGAGGGATAACGTGGACGGTGGTGGGGAGGATGTCGGGGATGGTGGGGAGGTGGGTGATGTGGAGAAGGGTGCGGGGAAGGAAGGGGTTGTGGGTGGTGGTGGTGGTGAGAGAGTAGAGAAGGCGGGCGAGGTTGCGATCAAGGTGGAGCCGCGAGACGAGAGCATGGTGGCGGATTCTGTCTCTCTTCCCGGATTGCCTTGACGTTGGGGAAGGTCGGAGGCTCTGGGATGACTGATTCTGGGGCGGACAGGCTCAGAGTGAGGTTTGTGGTGGGCGGTGCCGATACATTCACCCTACGGCTATTGTCTTCATCTTTTCTTTCTTTCTACCTTCTCCCACCTAGATGGGGCATCTCGAGTTGATGCGGCTTGACTGCACATGGCTGCAGTGTATACCCACTGCTAGACCGGCGTTTCTTGGGATCATCTACAAAATCTCTTCTTACAATTCAACTTACTCAATAGCTCATATTTTCAAGGAGAATTACATCTACTGCTCATGGACGCAATTCCCTTGAGGATCACGAGACATCCCCTGGTTTGGAAGCGTTGGAATTGTAGCACCGGACCGCGTCAATCGCTTCCAGTTCACATGCTTCAGACTTCATATGCAACGCTGTGCTTCTCAAACGCCTCTACATCCCCAATCTTCCATCGCCAACTCAGATCCGACCCCCCACGTTCCCATGACGAAAAGACCCATACTGGAGTCCAGAACCCAAAAACGGCTACTCGAACCGCCCCCATCGAAGCTCCCAGCGCCAACAATTCCCCTTTCCTCTCAAACATTCCTCCACCACACACATATATAACCGGCGGACAGTGTCCGAAATTTCCCACCATTCCTTCCGTCCCACGACACCATGCAAAACATACACCTCAGCATTTCTTACCCCATGCCGGCCCTTTTCCGACCGAAAATAGGCAATTGAGAGGGGTGAATGGCGGGGTTATGAGGGGGTTGTGCGACGTATAATCTTTTTCCGGCTCAGGAGCGGATAAAGACTGGAGCAGCTTTTCCGAAGCAAATGACCAAGTACCTTCATTCGATCGTATGAGAGCGACACAAGATGGAAAAGAACAAAAAAAAAGGAGGACTTCTCGCGCGATAGAAACGAGATGCAGGGCTCCGATGACTTAGTGGGGCTAAGGTGCGCTTTCGGCAACTCGAGCAAACAAATACTCAAGCATTCACACCCAAGAATAGTAGACCTCAATTCTAGATCACGCGTTCCCGTTCGAGAAGTTCGAACCCAACCCTTCCAAACTATTTCCTGTCGTCCGGTGCCTTCACAATCTCCACAACCCCCTACACAAGTGCACCATCAAAACAATCAAATGACCAAGTTCCAGGAGGGGATCATTAAGATGATTCATTAAGTTGGCCATAACAAGACATAAACCACACATCCTCTCCTATCTTTTCCTCCCCAAGTCATCATCGCACATCAGGATATCACAAAACAAATGCAAAGCCCCTTCCCGTCTCTTTACGCAATCCAGAACCAGACCTTCTCCAACCAGTTCCTCGGGATGCGCTCCGGCCACACCTGCGCATCCAGCGCCGCCTTTCCGCTCCAAATGTCCATCTCGGCCGCCTTGACGAACGGCTCGCGCTTGAAGACCTTCCAGAAGATGTACAAGCCGAAGTAAATCGGGATGCCGATGTAGGCGGTGATGAAGTCGTCGATGCTCCAGTTGCCCTTGGTGAAGACGGCGAAGCCGTTGAACAGGATGATGATGGCGAAGTAGACCAGGGTGGCGTAGGCGAGGTACGGCTGGCCCCGCGAGCGGAAGGGCAGCTGGTCGTGGCCGACGCCCTGGGCCTCGCAGCCGGCGCGGAAGCGGATGTAGGCGATGAGGATGCTGCACCAGGTGAACAGCTGGGCGATGGTGGTCAGGTTCATCATCCAGTTGAAGACCTCGTTGGCGCCCGACGACAGCGACATGTACGTCAGGAACGACACGGCCGCGGTGACGGCGACGCACCAGTAGGGGACGCCGGTGCGCGAGCACTTGAGCAGGAACTTGGGCGCCTGGTGGTTCTGCGCGATGCCGAACAGGTAGCGCGAGCCCGTGAAGAGGAAGGCGTTGGCCGACGACGACGCCGACGTGAGGATGACGGCGTTGATGATGTGCGGCAGCACGGGCACGCCCGCGCGGTTGATGGCGATGACCCAGGGCGAGCGCGCGGCGCCGGGCCCGTCCGACAGGAGGTGCTCGTCGGTCGAGGGGACGAGGACGCCGATGGCCAGCGAGCCGAGGACGTAGAAGAAGAGGATACGCCAGAAGACGCGGCGCACCGCCTTGGGGATGTTGCGGCGTGGGTCGTCGGCCTCACCCGCGGCCACGGCAACCATCTCCACACCGCCGTACGAGAAGGCGGCGTTCACAAGCGTGGCGAAGAGTCCGAGGAAGCGGCCCGTATCGCCGGTTCCGATGTACTCCTTCATGGCACCGGGGTCCCTCCAGTAGCGGAACCCGAGGCGGCCCTGCTTGTTACCTCCACCGAGATCCAGGCAAAGGGCCATGATGATGAGCCCGACGATGGTAATGATCTTGATCGACGCAAACACGAACTCTGCCTCTCCGTAGATGGCCACCGCGAAGATGTTGAGGCAAATCACCACCACGATGATGATTGTGATCCACGCACCCTGATTAATCTCATCGTTCCAATATCCGACGACAACGGCGGCCGCCGATATCTCAGCGCACAGCGTGATGGCTGCCTGATACCAGCTGTTCCAGCCTACCGCGAACCCCATAGCCGGATCGACGTAGCGCGCGCAGTACTGAGGGATAGCACCAGGAAGGGGTAGCCAGGTGGTCATTTCGCCAAGACACTGCATCATCCCAAACACAGCGAGACCAGTGAATGTGTAGCCGAGTAGGACAGAGAGAGGACCAGACGTAGCGAAAGCTTTGCCAATACCGAGGAAGAGACCGGTGCCGATGGTGCCGCCGAGGGCGATGAATTGAATGTGACGAGACTTCAATCTGAAGGGTTGTTAGTGAGAGTGGACGAAAAATCATGAAGACTAAGGGTGGAGAGTGAAGGTGAAGATTGAAATGAAGGCTGAGGATGAAGGTTGAAATGGAGACTGATGAATACTGACCCTCTGTGAACATATCCGTACTCCTCAGCGGTCTGAACATCGCCGTAGACATCGGCAGCCTCGCCGACCGCATTCCCCTTTGACTCCACGACATCTTTAATGTCATGGGCTTCGTGGGCGGGTGGTGCACCGTGGTCGCCGACGTCGACGGAGTACATGTCTTTCTCAGCCATTGTAGGAAAGGAAGAGCCTTGCTCTTGCGCACTCTCTCAATTGGAGGGCTGTAGAGGGGAAGAGAGATGAACGGGGAGGGAAGAAGGGCGAGCCCTGTCCAGATAGCTTGACGCCCCGGTTAATGTCGACGGGACGGTCGAAGTGAAGATTGGAAATACCAGGGATATGATATGAAACGAAGGGACACATCTGCCTGCAGTGACACCGGGGATCTTATACCCTACCACCAGGTGCACGGCGGCGAGCACAGCACAAGGCAAACGATCGCTGGCAGCTAGCATCCCATCCAGTCGGAACGTTATCACGCAAGCAAGTCAAGCCGCAGCGCCCAGACGCAGGCCTCCCGCCCGGTAGGTACCGCATGCCACAGGCGGCCCAATCGCGACGCGCACGCAGACCGTATTGTAGTATGAATCTGGAACGACAGGTGCCCTTGTGCTTGCCCCCCGCGCCGTAGTTTGGCCTAGTCTTGCGCCTCTCGCATCTCCCTCCTCCCTTAGGCGGTTAGCCCCGTAGCGGGGACCCCGTTGGTATGTTCCGCTCACCACAGAGCAGAAATCTTGCCACGAGTCCCTTCCAGCCCTTGAGAATAGTTGATGGTAGTGGCGAACATGACAGGCCGAGGCTTGAATCCCTGCTGGATGTCGAGTACTCATCGACTTCCTCACATTCACCGAGAGCAAATGGAGAGACGATAACCATAGTGCGCCACAAGCAGCTGCTATCTTGTCGCTGTCGCCGTTAGCGCCGCGTATCTATGTCGAGTTGTCACGAAATCGCGTGCGTAGTTGTCTCGGTGGACGCGATAGAGGGCGTTCAAGCGTTGCGTTAAGCTTTAGCGTTCCATGATACGGGACTGGCCTCTCTCGGCACTTTTTGGGCGCGGGCGCGCCCGTGTCGACGTGAGGAAAGGTGAGCATCGGCCGAGGCGAGGTCCGCGTGATACATGATTGGCCCTGGTGATGGTGTACTGCGGCTGAAAGACGAAGATTCAATGACAGATGCAGCCCGCAGACGCGGAGGTACCCACCGAGCTGGGATCGCGTGTGCGATCGAGAGCAGGCCGGAGATGCTTCAGCGGGTCAGACAAGACCCTGGTCGCTCTTCCCCGCAAGTTGAAAGGAGGAGCTGCAGGTAACTGTTGGCCAGCGCGGCATGGGTCGTGCTACCAGCCAACCTTGCCCATTTTGCCTTTCACAGCTCCCAAGAAACGCAAAGAGAAAAGACGAAATTTTTTCCATCAACACCGCCCACGCTCGTCACGCCATATGCTCACAATCAGCCGGAAAAATCGACTTGGAGCTTGCGTGGGCCGGTTGCTGGGCAGCTATCTTGATAGGCCGGGCGCTGACGGCGGACCGGACAAAACGAAACTGCCAACGGAAACTGAGGCTCAGGAGGCCCCAGCTCGCGGAATTGGGGGCGGCGGCAGGGCAGAAGCGGAGAATGGGCGTGGGCGTGGGCGGTCATGGGCTGGCCTGACTCGGGGTGTGGTCTCGAACGTGGTTGCGCAAAGGCTTGGGGTAGCGTCGGTGCAACTGCCTGTCTGCGGCAAAAGCTTTTGACGAGCCGTTGGCACTGGGCTTAGCTGGGCTTAGCCACTTCTTGATTCCAGGCTTCCAGAAGCCTTCCTCTCATCCGCCCACTCACTGACGAGCTGCGTGTCAGCGTTTGCTTATTGTTCTCTTTTATCTGGTCGCGTGGTGCGACTGCCACCATTCCGTCTATGCTGTGCCACGCCGACGAAGCTGCGCTGTTGTATGTACTTGTTTCGATCGTAGTCTTCCTGTCCAGCAAACTCATCCGTCCGTCTTCATCGGCGACTGTTGATTGATACTTGCCACGACTTCGAAGAGGCGACCCAGCTGAACATCGGCGCCTAAGTTGCAGAAATCAAACACTTGCGACCCGTCTTCTAACCGTTCGGTGCGACAGAGCGTCATACACAAGACGTTCCTTCGCGCAAGGATGCAACAGCGGGTTGCCCTAGCCAATCGCCAGTGGAAGAAAGCATCTCATCGGTTGGCGGCTCCTCATGGCTCGGGAAAACCACCTTCCTGAGTAGGACAACCGTCAGCCGGATGGCGTTGTGCGCGGCACGTCGTCAATGGACGCGCTGCTAACCCTTACCATGGCGAACAAGAAGGTTGCTCCTCCGTGGCGTACGGATTTGCGCCCTTGCAATCGGATCGTGCGCATGCCGTTGGCTCAAAGCTTTCTCAAATACGAGCTGCAGCCAGGCAGAAGGAGCTGGGTTTCCTTCAAAAATGCCTCGCTCACCAATGTCCAGGATTGGCATCTTGCATCAGAGTTCGAAGGCAGTAGTGCGAAGAACGACGTACCGAAAGCTTTACAGCACCAGCATCCTTTGTTCGTTGCAGAGCCCGGTTCCCTGTAACTCCGTTGTGAAAAAAAAAATGATAGGAAACCATTCCAAAGTACATGCTCGGTAAACGCCTCTAGATCCAACCCAGTTATATGCATCCACCTCCTTGCCCATATCATATTACACCAAATCATATCCTCTTAAAAACAATTATCCCGAAACAAACTTTGCCCGCTCTACCTTGCTGTACTTCTTAAGGCAGAGAATATCGGACTTGAGTTGACGGTGATCGTCTTACGGACTTCACGAGGGCATCTCGTCTCCTTCGCCCTCCAGAAGGACATATTCCAGTATGTCGCTCAGAGTCAGTACCCCCTTCAGGTGGTTGTTCTCGTCAATAACCACCAGACGATGCACACGAGACTTGCGAATTGTGTCGAAGATAGTGTCCAGGCGATCGTACATAGAGCACGTGTAAATTCCGGGAAAGTCCTAGGCCCGTCAGCGACCATGGTAATCTGCATCAAAAGACCCAACTTACATCGTTGCGCTTGAGCAGCGCCTCGCCAACGGTGAGATTCAGATCGTCATACACGCCACCCTTGATGAGCGTGATAACATCGACTGCCTCGAATACGTTTATGACGACGCCTATCCAAGTCAGTTTCACTCACGAAAAACACGCTTCCACGTGTTGCTCACCATCTCTGTCCAGAATCGGAACGCTGGAGATGTTCTTCCGAACCAACATATGAATGACATCCATCACCGGGGTATCCATGGAAGCTGTTGCCAGATTTTCGTACGACCCCACGTTGATGTCCTTCAAGCTCTTCTTCAGATTCTCCGTCTCCTTGACGTTGACCGCGATGAACTTCAGAATGCGGTACTGGGTTACGACGCTGACGACCATGTGCCGCTGCGTCTCATCATCAATGTCGACAAGAGGAATTCTCCTGGCCCGGGATTCCAGCATCCGACGGCATGCCTCGTAGAGCGGTTTCTCCGGGTGGATGGACACAGTCTCGATGGGCGTGACACCAAGGGCTTTTTCAATGTCTATCACAACGTTAGACTCCCGCAGCGACCGTACGTTCGCATATCAGCCTACCACGCAGGTTGTTCAGTCGGAACTGGTCTATCTGCGCCAGAGCGTCAGGATTGTGCCAGTAGTACTGGATGACATTGATGTAGTCGGACGTCGTGAGCAGGCCGGCGAAGGTGGAGGTTTTGGAATCCCACAACGGGGCGGACACGATTCCTGGGGGTACAAGCTATCAGCATCGTGCCCACTACCTCCGAGGACGGGCATGGCCCACCGTTCTGGATGAGGATGTTCAGGCTCTTCTTAACGAGCAGGGAAGTGTCGAATATGATCAAGCGGAAGCTGAGAGGGAGGACATCGTAGCTCGTACGAACTTTGAGGAAGGCTCGGATAGCGCGCTGGAGGAGAGATTCAAGCTCCGAGGTTAGCTTTGTTCCCTGACTTCACCGCCTGCGCCGCAGCACGGTCGGATGTCGCTGCCTCGACGTACCAGAGCTTCGATCTGTTCCTTGTCGGTGGGCGTGAGCACCTTGGGAGCTTGCGAGGGGCGCGACGCGGCAGGAGGGCGCAGGTACGAGGCCGGGGTGACGAAGGCGGGGCCGTTTGGAGCCGGGGGTAGCTCAGTGGCAGCGCTGGGCGAGGACGTGCTGGCGGATTCCGCAGCCTCTGCTCCGGCGGACATGGCGGCGACTCCGGGGACTCGGCCACATGGAGATGTGCACAAGGGACGGGCGGGAACTGCAGGCAACGATCGCGGGGTGGCGGGGCGAAATGGAAGGTCACGATAGAAAGTTACGGTGGTGAGGTCGCGGGCCCACCAGCTGTGGGGTTGGCAACGATCTGCGACGGGGGATATCCTCCGCAATCGCTTTGCAATCACGTGCATACGAGTGCGCTCCGTTTATTTCAAGCGCACCGGCACCCAATCGCTGGTTGTTGCTAGGCCAAGCATCTGTCAGTTGTCAGGGCCAAGCGCCCAACGGTTTGGAACGTCGATGCGCGTGTTGCAAGCTTAACCGCTCTCTGCCGTCGCTTCACCCATGCACGCCGCGCGCCAGCTTCTGACTCGAATAAAGCATTTCGAACTAGACTGCCGCTGTGTCCTAATCTGCAAGAAAAAGGAAAAGATGAAAAGCGAATGTAGCAACTACGTGATACATCTGCAATCGCGTCATATGTGAACGCCAGCGAGCCTTATGCATGCAAGCCAGGCCCTCCTTGCTTCGAACGCTCGCAGCCCACATCCCACGCAAAGCTAAGTCCTGTCCTCGAAAGCATGTTACTTCGTGCCGCCATGGCTTCTAGCCCTGCTCTCAACCCCGAGTCTGCCGAGAACAATGCTAAAACCGCTCATTCCTGATCCTTGTCCTTCTTGTTGTCCTTTCTAGCTGCCTTTAGCGCCTCTGGATTGAGCTCAGGGCCAGGATCTGCCTCTTCTTCCTCCAAGATCATCTCGCCGCTGACCTGTTCTAAGTCTGTCTCGCTAACATCGCCGAGACTCCTCTTTGCCTGTCCAACAATCGATTCCGTCTCGCTTACGCCCCCTTTCTTGTGGAGAGCGTCTCCATCCACGCCAATGGAAGAGTCAGTCTGTCGTGCTAGCAAAGCATCATTGTCAAACCGAACAATCATGCAGGAAAGGTTGTCGGTCGAAAACCTAGAGAGGGCGTGGTCGACAAGCGTCTTAGATGCTGCTTGCGGGTCTTTGACGTTGCGGATCAAATCCACCGCTTCTTGGTCGGAGCAGACATCCCAAAGCTTTATCGTTTGTCAGCCGAGGTACGCTTTCATCAGGGAATACGTTTACTTACACCATCGCAAGCTAGAATAATAAATTCGTCCTGGTCGGGCTGTATGACCGTTTCTGTTGTGTAAGGATGTCCAGTTACCAGGTCCTTCATGTATGCATCGCCAAGGGCACGCGTGACAGCTAGGACGCCGTTCACGCGGTTATTCAGAATGAGCCCTCCGGCATTAGCGATGCGCCTGCCTTCGTTCTCGTCGCTGCCCTTGTGGTCGTACGATAAACGGAGTGCCCTTCCTTTACGGCAAAGAACGATACGAGCATCACCGACGTTGGCCGTGTACAGCACGCGCTGGCGTGTAGCGACTTCTCTGAGCTTCGCCTCTGTAGCATGAGGATCACCGGGTTCAATTGGAGCTGGAACGGCGGGGTTCGCGTCTGGGTTTGATGCGGAAGGATCCGCCGCGGCGGTAACATCCGCATTTCCTTCCTGTGCTGCCCGCGAAGATGCAGCAGCAGCAAGTGGGGCAATTGACGTCGATCCCGTGGCTGAGTTGGAATTGGGTACTCTGTCCTCCCACCTCAACACGGCAATGACAGCAGTGCAGCCGCTGTTCTTCAGCGGGAGCTTCTCCAACTGCTGATCGACATTGGTGAAGGTCTGATCTAACAACTCGGGGATCGGCGTGTTGGGCTGCCTACGAATGGCGTCCTCAAGAAGCAGGTGCAGCTTCTTACCACACCAATCCGCTGCGAAAGTGCCCGCATGGCCGTCGAAGATAGCGAAGTAGCCGTTGTCCGTCTCCAGCACCGGCTGCTCTGAGACGTCAGAGAGGCTTGGCTTGGAATCCTGCGTAGAGTTAGAGCCCTTGCGCCTGGAGTGCTCGAGCGAAGGCTGCGGCGTGCTAAGGAAGTTGTATAGGTACGCATGGGTGTCTTCCATGGTTCTCCGGCATTTCTTGTTCTTATCCTCCGTGACGCCCACGCGGAAGGTTGAGTGTGGGCCCGGTAGCGACTCGCCAGCGGAGTTGTTCTGCGATCCTTGGGGAACACCGAGCGCGGGATCGGTCTTGCTCAGTTTCTGGATTGGGGTCTGCGCGGCTTTCTCCATGTTGGACGAGGTGGGCGAAGAGCTCTGCAGATGCAGCGATTGCTTCGCGCTGTTAAGCATGTCTCTTGCGCGCGAGACACCACTGCTCCGTCGCTTCTTCTCGGTGTTCGGGCTAGCGTCCTCGCCCGACTTGCCGTTGGAAGGGCTGCCTGCGGTGCTGGTTCGTTTCTCGCCGGCAGCGTTGGCTTCGCCGGGGATGTCGATGGGGGGTGCCTTGCGCGTATCATTGAGGGAATTGGCATCAACGGCCGCCTCGTCTTCCTTGACGTCCTTTCCAGGCGCGGAAGAGCTGCCGAACATCCTGTTCAACAGGCCTCCCTGGCTGGAAAAGCTCCTCCGCTTGCCGCCTGCCAGATTGGATGGTGTGGGCGCACACGACTGAGCGCGTCGGTCGGGCGGGCTGTGGGCTGGCGGTGGGCGGCGCGGCGACGAGCGAATATCGAGGGGTCGCGGGACACTGGCGCTTGGGGCTTGTCGGCGCTGGGGCGGGTGGTGAAGGGGGGCGGTGCCTCAAGCGCGGACAACGGATATGTCGCAGCGGGGGCGGCACTGGCAGCTGCCGCACGGGAGTTGGTTGTCGGTGGTGAGGTGAGGTGCGATGTGCAAGAGGTGAGCGCAGGCTTGAGGCTGCAGCAACCGAGAGGCTGGGGACGCTGTGCACAAGGCTTCGAGATGGAGTACCCACTGATCCGCGGCGGGGCTGATTCAAGCAGAGTACGCGCACAGGAGGCAGAGCGCGCAGGCAGTGCTTGCAGGCGCGGCGTGCCGGCAGGAGGAGGTGGGTGAGCGGGGGCGGATCAATGACGACGCGCGACGTCCAGGGCGGGCTTGCGTAGATGCTGCTAGGTGTCTGGAGCAGGACCTGGCGGACCGGTGGAGCTGGGCGCGACGCGCTCGAGAGAGAGCGACCCCGTACCTAACTAGAGAGCGGCAGCGCCGGAGTTGCTCTGCATGACGTAGCGAAGCACAATCAAAGCACTGTCGCTGTTCGCATGCATTCTCGCCTCATAAAGAAAGACGACATGCCCAGACAGTCTCACAGCCCGCGCTCCGCCAGGCCCGGGCGCGTGCAGTCGTTCCAGCGTGTGAATGCGCAAGCACACGACCAGCACTGTTGCTGCCCAGCAGCACGTCACGGCGTTTGTGGCCGGCGTGCCGTGGTCGGACAGCCCCACACACACAGCGCACGCCTGGCGCTACTTTTCTGATTCGCGGCATTTCGCGTTGCGCAATTGTGTCTACTATTTCTGGCAGCAAATGTGCTGGAATGCCGCTTCCACTCTCTACGCAAAACCGCTTCACGCCTGCGCGCCCCCACCAACCGTAAACATCAAAAAGGGTATGAGACTTCGGCTTCTGAGACCCGATGCGGTCGCTTGTAGAAAGTTCACTTTCCTCAACGGGGCTCCTCCGGGATAACCATGTCTGCGCCCGAACGCCTGATCACTTGCTGCTCATCCGGTACCTATCCCGACAGGGATAAAACTTTCGTCCGGTCCGATGCACGCTGCACGTACAATATGCCCCGATACCACTCCGTCTGCGCCGACAGTCATCCGGTCGGCGCACGCTGCTATGTTCCAGATCATCGTCGCAGGCTGTCCAGTCTTGCTTGCAGATCGTCGTCATCTGGGTCACCTCCGCCGACAGCCTGTGCTACTTTGCCTTCAGCAACACCCGATTTCTGTAGGCCGCTTGGTGCCTCGCCAAGCTGAATGCGGTGTTAGCAGCTGCAAAACGACATGGCTGTCTACGCCGATGAGACATACCGATTGTCCTAGGTCCACACCAATCTCGTCCAAAACCTGCTGCACGACCTCTTCACCCTCCTCCTCGTCCTCCAACCCGGTGACATCGTCGATAGCATCGTCCATCATCTCCTGCCTTTGGTCCATGATGTCGTTCTCCTTCTCAAACTCCATCGCTATCCTCTGAAGCGCAGGAAGATTCATCTGCCTGTTCATGCTGCCCAACAGAGCCGTTGCGCCCTTCATAGACTGCATCATTTGCTCGTTACTGCGGACCGTCTGCGAGGCGGATAAGTATTTGGTGCGAGGACTATGGCACTGCTGAACGTACTTGTATCCGTAGTGATATCGCCTGTAGTTGGGTGCGCATCTGGTAGAACTTCTGGATATACCTAGAGAGCCCATGTCAGCAGAGGTCGTGCTTCCTTCATAGTCTGGGGCAGGCCATACCTCCTTGTCCGCACCAGGTCCTTAGCCTGGATGCGCAGAGGGCCCATTTGACCGTTTTTGGCGCTCTTTTTGATATCCTGCACCAGCTTCTTCTCTTGGTTTTCCAGCTTGACGCGCTCACGGTCGAGCTCGCGCTGCGTCTTCTCGAGGGCCCGTTGGTGCTTGCGCAGCCGCTCCTGCGGCGTCATGCGCTTGCCAAAGGCCCATTCCACGATCTACATAGCGCGGTCAGTGCCTGGTGGACGCCAAGGGCGCGGGCAAAGGGCGACAAACGTTCATGGTGGCGAGGTAGTTGAAACCGGTGTGCAGAACGTCGTGAGCGGGAAAGCTCTTTTCGGAAGCGTCTTTCGCGGGATGCAGCGCTTGTGCAGGCGGCAGGGTGGGGGAGGAGACGTGGGAGCTGCAGGTGATGACATCCGCCCGCGCTGGTGGTCCGAGCGACGGAGCTTGGCGCGGTCGCATTTCTGGGATCGAACTTTGACTCTCGTTAGCACACCACGACTCATCTTCCTCAACGCGCAGCGCTCCAACGCTTCGCGACATGCACACCCACGACCGAACACTATCCCTAAACTCGTGATGGATCCCAGCAACCCCTCCGGCAACGGCTATGCGTCGCCTTCCGGCAACCCGCGCGGCCGCCACCCCGAATCCTATCTCTCGCCCTCCACATCACGCCGCCCATCGTACATGACCGTCGGCACCGGCTCCGTCTCAGAGAGCGCCAGTCGCCTCGCCGCCATGCTCGACGATGATTCCGGCTATGGCGGCAGCATTGCTGACGGCAGCAGCACGCGTTCCGGGTGGCATCCTGGCATTACTGAGGACCGTCCAACCCCCAGTCACACTCCCATACTGCCCGGCGAGTCCAATGCCGCATCCGAACACGAGCGGCGCACCCTTGCCAGCCACATCCACCAGCTGTTCTACAACCAGAACAGGACTGCCCTAGCTCGCTCCATTGGCCGGACCGTGGAGACGTTGAAGAAGCTCCAGTCGCTGAACATGCAATGGCCAGCGCACTACCCTCAGGTCCAGCGCTCAGATTCTCCTGCGCCGACTAATGGTCATTCGGAACCGCGTCCCGGAGTCCACCACACTCAATCGACCTGGGACAACCACCGTGGTGTAGAGCAGGACGTGCCGGTTCGGCCTACGCCTCCTAAGCGCGCTGGCACGTCTCTTGGAGAAAGCTCAACGGTCGCCGAAGCGAGTGGGGTGGCGTCGCAGAGACCTACACAGGAACCGCGCTTGGTCACGCCACAGTTGGCCCAGGACTTTTCCGTCCTGAAAATTGACCTCAAAATGGGTGCCCTGTCGCAAACGGAATTGGTCCATTCTTTGGAGAAGGGTGCCATTGCCCAACTGCTCGACAGCCAGATAACCAAGAGCATCCGTCACCTGTTCTCTCTCCGGGAGCGCATTGAGGACACATCCAGTAAGGTTCTGGTCACGGGTGATCTCAACGCTGGCAAATCGACGTTCTGCAATGCTTTACTGCGCAGGAAGATTTTACCCGAGGACCAGCAGCCCTGTACAAGCATTTTCTGCGAGGTCTTGGACTCGAGGGAAAATGGGGGCATCGAAGAGGTGCACGCCATTCCGCTCGGGTCAGTCTACAACCGCGACAACGAGGCAACCTATGACGTCTACACTATCCCGCAGCTCGAGGACGTCGTTCTGGAGAATGACCGTTACGCCTCTTGCAAGATTTACATTAAGGATATTCGCACCGTCGACGAGTCGCTCCTTAACAATGGCGTGGTGGATATCGCGCTTATCGACGCCCCTGGCCTAAATGCGGACTCCTTGAAGACGACTGCAGTCTTCGCTCGCCAAGAGGAGATCGATGTGGTGATCTTCGTCGTGTCTGCGGCCAATCACTTCACGCTGTCTGCGAAGGAGTTTATCTTCAATGCAGCGAGGGAAAAGGCATACATGTTCATGGTTGTGAATGGCTTCGACAATATCCGGGACAAGAAGCGCTGCCAGGACCAGATTCTGAAGCAGGTTGCCAAGATGAGCCCCGCCACGTTCAAGGAGTCTTCTGAGCTCGTGCATTTCGTCACCAGTCGGGCCATCCCCGTCGCTCCTCTAGAGATGACTGTTGGTGGCAGCGGTGGAGCTGGCTCGGGTTCTGGTAACGGAGGCCCTGGCGGAGATCCTGACGATGATGACAAAGGTGACCCTAACTCATCGAACGGCAAGGGCAAAGGGAAAGAGAAGGAAAAGATTCAGGATTTCGAAGAATTGGAGGCGGCTTTGAGGCGATTCGTGCTGGAGAAAAGAGCGCGCTCAAAGCTGGCGCCGGCGAAGACATACCTCATGAACCTTCTCGAAGATCTTAACAATCTCGCGACAGTCAACCGTGACGTTGCACAATCCGAGCTGGACCGTGTTACCAACGAACTAAGGGAGCTGGAGCCAGCTTACGAGCAGTCCAAGAAATCCCGAACCGAAGCTAGTGAAGATGCCGACCACACCATTGAAGAGACCGCTGCGGACGTCTACGAATACACAAGAGATCTGGTAACAACAACGATTGCACGCGTCGCCGAACATGACCTTGGGCTTGTGTACCCTGGCTTGTTCAGTGCATTCGAGTATGCGGAGGAGATCAAGGTTGCCATGATCCAGGAGATCTCCGAAAGCGTTTTCGGCTGCGAAGATTACGCTAGGGAACAGACGACAACCGGCTTCCGGAGAATATCCAGCTTGGGCATATTGCACCTCGGTGATGACTGGTCGCATCTCACGTTCCACCCTGAGAAGATGTTCCGCAAGAGACGGGACGCTCTTGCGAGGCAGGTTGACTTCGACGTCGAAGTATGGGACTTCTTTGATGTGGCCAATCTTTGGGAGCGTCAGGAGAAGTTTGCTGGCACGAGTATGGCCGTGACTGTCGCTGGCGTTGTTGGCAGCAGAGTCGTTGGCGGTATGAGCTGGGTTGATGGCGCAATGGGTGCGATGAGAATAATGGGTTCAAACGGCCTTCGTAAGATGATTGTTCCTGGTCTACTCCTGGCTGGTAAGTTTTCTTCATCAACGAATCATTCGAAGTTCATGTTACCTAACATCTTGCAGTGGGACTCGGCGTTTCATACGCCTTGCAGTCTATTCCAAAATCTCTCCCGCGTCGTCTCAGCACCAAGCTTTCGGCACAGCTCGAATTGCTTGACTACACGCACGCGAATGCTTCTCGTATCAGCTCAGAGGTGCGCAAAGCACTGAAGCTTCCGACCGATGAGCTTCGCGTCGGCCTTCAGCGCAGTGTCGAGGAATTGCAGGTCAAGCGAGAGAAGACGAGCAAATTCAAGGAGGAATCTGAAGTCGCTCGCAAGTACTTCGGTAACCTCGTCCGCGAGAGCCATGACATCAGGCACAGCGTCGAACGCGTGGACCTCGAGGGTCCCGCTCCTGGCGTTGCTGCCGCGTACGGGGCATAATCTCGGACTCTGGTTCGACATTTTGAGACTACTCAAGGTCCTGGCTCTCATTGGCTCGGCAATGCAGAACGCGGCATGCGAGGGGGGCAGGTAATTGACGATCAAAAAGACGAAAATTCGGGTGTCGCAAGACGAGCCATTTGCACGGGTGTTCAAGGCGAAGTTGCTGTCTTTCCCTTCGCTACAGGTTCTCTTTTACTTCCTCTGCTCTTCCTTTCCCTTGTCTATATACCATCACTTTGCGTAGATACCACCCTCCACACGTTTACAGAATGAAAATCCACAGTACCCTTTTTAGATTGTATGAAGACCAAGCACGGACGAGCCACGTAGTGACAAGCACATACCAGTACGATTGAGGTGGCAATACAGCGCTGCCGTCTGTGAACGTGTGATGAATTCTTGTAAAATGACTCTCGCCTGCCTAGCGTAGGCGCTCAGTTTTTGGTGCAGAAAGTTCGATTGCATAGACTCGTGGTTCGCTGTAGCTCGATAAAGGCGCAATGTGTGCATGATCCCTGCCTCCCGCAATAGCACAATGGACGGGCATTTCAAGGTGTGCCCGCACTCTCCGTGGCAGAAGGGGAATGGGCAAGATGCCAGCAATACGAGCCCCCGGTGCCTACATGACACCAAGGCTACTTCGTAAGTAAATATTACCTGCCTCGTGGATCGATGTATCCCAAGGCTCAATCAATTTGACGCTTATTCTTCATCGCCAAAGGAAAGCTTGACGGCCTTTGCCTTTTTCTTAGGCTTCTTGGACTTGGTGTCTTTCTTCTGCGGCTCCTCCGCTTTTCCTGATTTCTCGGTTGCTCTGCCTTCATCACGCTCTTCTTCGTCTGCATCACCTCCAATCTTTACAGCCTTTCGCTTTTTCGAAGCACCGCCGACAGAGGCGACTTGCTGCTGCTTTGGCCTAGCTTTCTCCGAAGCCTCCTCGTTGCCATCTCTTCCTTCGACTGCATCCGAGGCGGCATTGGCAGCTGGCGACTCTTCGGTAGTGCCAGTGACAAGTGCCTCATATTCAGCCTTGGTGAGCGTGTCGTTGCTTTCTTCGACCACATAGGTTGGCCCGTCGTCTTCCTCATCGTCACGCTTCAAGCGCTTAGGTCGTGCGATGGGCCGCTCGTGGCGGTCAGTATCGCGACCGGCAGTCAAATCGCCTTTCATGCGGCGCAGGAAGGCAGGCTCCTTGTGGTCTGCCACAGGGTGTCAGCTCGTATTGATGCAGGACACATCAAAGTTGCAAAAGGCTCCCCATGCACGGACACTACAACGAATGATTGATTTCGTGGAGATGAATTACCATAGCTGAGGTTTTTCGGATTGAATGCCATTGTTATGCCGGCCGGTGGATTACACGTAATCCAATATTCGCTGCTTCTGCTTTCGGCCTTCCGCAAGCGTCGCGCGGCAAGAACGATATGGTTTCTTTGAAGTGCACTGCGGCCGCCACAGCGGAGCGGAGCAAAGCGAAAAGGCGTGTCGCGACGCTATTCTTAGGGGCGACGCGCCAGAGGTTCACGGAGACTGGGACCGGTTCGCGTCACGTGGCGATAGGGCGCAAAGGGGAAATTGGAGGGAGCGCGGCGGCAGCGGGTGACAGGAGCAGGGCGAGGATTGGCGGCGAGGGTTGATTGCGCGGGTTGGCTAGAGGCTGGGCGCCGTGCGCCGGGGGTCTGGGGCGAGAACCCGTGGACGGAGAATAGGACAGCTTTCGGTTTCGAGCGGCGTGTGCAGCACAGGACCACGGACCGGCACTTTTCTCTGGGCGAGAGCGAACCCAGGCACCCAGGCTTGCAGCGGAGCGGCAGCGAAACCGCTTCAAGGGCAAGGGGCTGCTAACGCGTTTTAGCCGCAGTCCATCACCGCGAGGTGTCGTAAGCTGCCAATTGCCTGCCACTCGCGCGCCGACGTGAAGAAACAGACTCAGCCCGCGTTCAGCGCTGGACCCTCGCCGCTGCACCACCCTAACAAGACCCTCCTGCGCCTCGACTCGTGCGCCCCCGGCGTTGCGAACCCCGAATCCCTGTCGTCGAGCAGGAGCGTTCTAGTTGTCGGCGTGCTCCTCTTGGCCTCCTGCCGCGCTCAATCCTCCCTCTCCGCCAATTACCTGCTCGCCAAAACCTCTCTGGCCACACCACCACGAGATCCTAGGCCGCAGCCCCCGATCCCTCCTCTGTCCGCGCGCGACCTTCCGTGCTGCAATTTTTTTTTTCTTGCGCGGCGGTATCATCTTTGGAGACCCCGACCGCTCCCCGGCCGCTCGTTTCGTTCTCCCGGGAGTCTTCGCACGCGGCGCGACAGTACTCCGTCCACGACTCACCCGCCTTCGCCAGAGCTTCGCACGACCTCTCTGCCGGCCCGGGCCTCTGCATTGTGCACCCACCCCCGGACGCAAAGCTCGCCGAGCTCGAAGCCGTCGTCGGGCTTGAGAGCGGCGGAAAGAGCCCGCAGCAGCAACCGCAGTAGCTTCACCTCCGCCCCCGACGCTCCGCGCTCGTTCCACCTACCGCGCACATGTCGTTCCTACAGAGCCTCAAGAAGCGCATACCCACGGCGCGTCCCGCCGCTCCGCTGGACGGCGAGGAATCCAAGATTGACCGACTATCGCCGCGCCTCGCCTTCCTCCGTCGCCGCATACGCCTCAAAGGCAACTCCTCCATCTCGATACCCCTGGGTCTCGTCGTGCTCTTTCCCACCATCGTCATAATCCTAATAATCATCATATTCGTGCGGCATCCCTCGTCGCCAGGGCAGTTGCTGGTGCCGGCAGGCGCTCCTCCGTCTATCAGGTTTGTTCTCTAGTAAATGTTCCCCTGGTGGGTTGCTCTCTCTGACGTGGTTGCTTGCTGCAGGAAAATCAACGAGAAGTACGACAAAGTCTTCTATCCCGGCTGCTTAGAACCCCCGAAGAGGCCCGAGGATCACGAAAAGGCAAATGCGGCGTTCGTTGTCTTGGCGCGGAATAAGGAATTGGACGGCGTGATACAGTCAATCAAGTCCATCGAGAGGCACTTCAACAGGTGGTTCCACTACCCCTATGTGTTCCTGAACGATGGCGATTTCAACCAGACCTTCAAGGACACAATCTTGAACTACACCAGTGCTCCGGTTGAGTGGGGCAAGATCGACAGTTCAATGTGGGGTTTCCCGGACTGGGTTGATAAGGATGTCGCGAAGGAAGGCATTGCGAAGCAGGGGGACCAGGCCATCATGTATGGTGGCATGGAGAGCTACCACCACATGTGCCGTTTCTACTCCGGGTATGACTCCCTTGCAACAACGTTCCTGGTTGCTTTATCTGACATTATCTGGCAGGTTCTTCTACAAGCATGAGCTGCTCCAGAAGTACACCTGGTACTGGCGTCTTGAGCCCGAGATCAAGTACTTTTGCGATATCACCTAGTGCGTCGCTCCTTCCATTGCGTCTTATGGTCATGCGAGACTGACTTTTGGCAGTGACCCCTTCATCCACATGGAACGCAATAACAAGACGTACGGCTTTACCATCGCTGTCAAGGAACTACGGGAAACTGTACCCAACATCTTCCGCTATGCGTCGGCTTACAAGCGCAACAACAAGTTGAAATCGAAGGGGCTATGGGAGATGTTCGTGGAGAAGCCCGAGCCTAAGGAAGAAGAGCCGGAAGAGCCACCCAAGGAGGACCCCAAGTCCAAGAAGCCGCTCCCGGAGGAGATCCTCAACACCGACCCTGGTGCTCTTCCGGAAATCGACTCCGACGCAATGGAGGGTGAATCGTACAACATGTGTCATTTCTGGAGTAACTTTGAAATCGCTAGACTTGACTGGTTCAGAAGTAAGGAGTACAATGACTTTTTCGAGACGATGGACCGCAGTGGAGGATTTTGGACGGAACGTGTAAGTCGACTCTGCTCCGGCGCACGCTGGTGGTCCGCTAACTGTTTGCAGTGGGGAGACGCACCTATCCACTCTCTCGCTGCCGGTGCTCTACTTGGCCCGGGTGATATTCACTATTTCCGCGACTTTGGGTACCGGCACACGACGATCCAGCACTGTCCCGCAAACAAACCCGCACGTCAACTCCCCCACATCCCATATCTTGAGAAGACGACGCTGGACGAGAAGAAACGATTTGAGGAGGACGAGTACTGGGCCACGCCGGATCCACCGAAGGAGAACGGAGTGGGATGCAGATGTAGATGCGATACGGACATTGTCGACGTTGAAGGCAAGCAGGGCAGCTGTCTTGCGGAGTGGGTGGACGTCGCAGGCGGCTGGGCGAGCCCATAGACACGGCTCCGCTGGCAGGAGAATAAGGATTCCACGGCGTTATCAAAGTGCAAGTTCATGTCGGATTCTGCTTTGCGGCATAATATACCTTTTTCCAGGCAAGAGTTTGGGTCTGCAAGTCTGTTGGCTCAGAGCGAAGGGCGCAGCGCTTTTCTTGTTGTTGGCCTCGTTGCAACGAAGGAGACGAAGTGCATGAAGCGGTCACGAGTGGCGGGTTGGTTTATGTGCGATTTTCAGCTTGTCGTGGCATGGAGAGTGTAAATTAATCTACTACGTACGGTATCGGAATGACGACGCAAAGGGACGTGCATGTGACTCGGAGCGGATCAGTTAGGAGGCGGCGATAAGCGATAAGCCCCGCCAGGCTGCGGGAGCATGACCACGGCGCAGTGCGTTGCCTTGCATCCCCAGACACCTAGCTCTTCTGCACTCTGTACACCAACGTGCAGACACTTGCAACCCACTCAAGCTCTCAGGCTGCCCTCGTCGCAGCGCACGCCGTCTTTCACCTTTCAGGCGCTGCCGCCTGCCCGCGAAGCACCCGTTCCTTTCTTACTCGGGATCAGCCGTTCCCCCGCGAGCTCGCCCCGGGCCTACTAGACCCTACGTGCTTCAGGCAACTGCCTCCTACAAACCACGGGTCACTTCCCCAAAGTAAGCTGGCTTCCTCGTTTGCGCAAGATCCTTCGCACCCCGCGCTGTTTCTTAATTTCCCTTGCGTTCTTTAAGAGTCTACCCTCGCCCAGGGGCTTGCAGCGCCGTCTGTCGTCATTCGCTGCGTCAACCGTCGTGGCCTCGGGAGCTCTCCCCTCGCCTGCCGCCTTCCTGCCCAACATGGACCTCCGCCTGCCACGCACAGAAGATAGCACCTACTCACCGCAGTCAGACGCGACGCCGCCTTCGCCACCGCTCAACCACGACATCTCGCCCGAGAACCTTACAGCGAACGACCGAGTCGCGAGCTACAGACCCCCTCCCCGGCAAGCCGCCTCACAAAGCACAAAGCGGAGCAGCCACGCGCCCCTCCACTTTGTCAGTACAACAGACTCGGTGGAATTTGCGAAAGACAAAATGGCGACACACGAGGACTCTTACGATTTCATGGATTCTTCCGGTGTCCTCGTCCCTTCCGACGACGACGGCGCCGAGACAGTCTCCTCGGGGAGCTTCGCTTTGGTGAACTCGAATCTGGAGGAGACCCGCAGCGTCAACGGCGACGAGGAAGAGCCAGCCTCCGACGATGAGCACGAGCTGCCTGAGCCGGTCTTTCAGCCCTCGGACTCTGGAATTACCACCCGGCCTGATATCCGAACCCCAGAAGCCTCGACGATAACCGAGAAGCCCCTCGAGATTGTTGACAAGGATACTATTCATATCGTCCAGCCTATCGTTCGCTCTTTTGACTCGCAGTGGACGGGAGTGGCTGGAGTATCCATGGACGAGCTCAAGTATTCGGTCGCAAAAGAAACCTTGGACTGGGACTGGGCCGGCCCATTCCGGGTCATCTTCGCTGGTTTTCCGTCCTCCATGCCCAACGACGCAAAGAGTCCCGAGGATTTGATAACGGACAAGTTGGTTGCAGCCCTTAATGTCGGACGGCCTGAGTCCCGGTCTTCCAAGACATGCACCCCGGGCATTCGCATGTCTTCTGACATCGGTAGCAACTTCTTGCTCAAGGAGATCTTCAACCAGGATGACCAAAGCTCAAACATGCTCGCAGATAGTATTCCCACTACTCTTCCGAACTTGGTCGTCATGTGCAACCAGCCGATGGATCTCATTCGCTTGGAGGATGAGAACCTGATGAAGTTGCGTGCTATCATGGCTGATAGGGGCGTCCCGATTCTTAGCGTTTCTCTTTCAAGCCCTGTCGGCGGGTATTACAGTTTCTCCCCGAACAGCAAGTCGCTGAAGATCTGCCTGAAGTCGGGCGAAGAAGAGATCGGCGTTGTGCCCATCGACCTGAACAATTTCCTTAGCCTTGATAACACCCAGCTCAACCGTCACCTTGCATGCATTGGCGTGGGTTTTGATGAAGAGAAGCGCGATAGGGAAGATGAAACTGAAGAGAAGAAGAAGAAGAAGGATGGAATGAAGGCATGGATCAAGGGGTCTGCGGATCATGCCCGCAGTACTGTGCGGGCCCAACCACGGTGGGCTCTTCTTGTCGTTGGGCTGCTCATCAGTTCAATTGCCGCAATGCTATTCGGAGGTGTAACCTTCCCAGGAGCGGCTCAGACCAACGCCGTTCAGAAGGCTGAACAAGCCGCCGCACTGAATTCGGCTCTTCAAGCTTTCACCGGTGCAAAGACAGACGTCTCGGTAATACAACGCGAGCTCGACCCCAATGCAACGGCAGCTTCAGCTGCCACGTCTGGCTCCGATAAAGTAGGGTCCAACGACGCTACTACCAAGTCAGTCAGCGTAGTCGAACACCCGTTTTCGCCCAGAGCAAATGATTCTGGAGACTTCAAATTGCGAATCGTCGGCGACCGCCACTTCGTCTTAACCCCGCCGAAGAGTCTGGCCTCGCTGTGGAAAGCCCCGAAAATTGTCATCCGTGTCCAGCGTGGTTCGGAGGGCGTGCCCTTCACAACCGAGCAACTCGTGGAAGGTGTTCACGCCGTGAGCGTTGAACCCAAGGATGCCTACGGTACTCTCAACGTTACGATCTGCACCGAATCTAGACCAAAGATAAAGCCACAGAACTTCACCGTCGATTTCGGCTCCCCTTGGCTCAAGATGTCCCGCTGGACTGATCTTATGAAGACGGACTTCGCCATCGCGCAATCAAACGCGAAGAACACTTCCTTAGCCCTATTCAAACACATTCAGGGTTTCGGGGGCACCAGCAAGAACATAACCGACGTCATTCTCCACTCGGCCGATTCAGGTGCGCAGAAAGCGCTCCAGTTATTCAACCAGACGCTCTCAGCCAGCAACAAGTTCTGCGAGAGGCAGAAGGACGCGGCCAACAACATTGTTGATGCAGCCAAGCAGCTTGATCTGGTGAAGCCTGTCAATCGAGCTCGCAGGAATGCCAACAGGATCGCCCGCAGGCTTGGATTGAAGAAGCCGCAGGACAAACAGGAGCAGAGACACAAGGGAGAGGCCAGGCCGCTCAAGGACAGGCCTTGCGGAAAGAAGGTCAAGCCGTAGATGAGTGCTTACGGTTCTTTGGCGGGTAGGTTTGCACGGGCGCATCGGATATGGAGTATACGTACGATCATGGGGGGATTTCTTTCAATTCGGCGCTGGGAGGGATTCACGAAAAGGACTCTTAGCTGGAGTTGCTCCTTAGGCGTGAGATGATGTTGCCAGACTGGGGGATCCATTACTTCTCAATACTTTCACAGGCAGCTCGAAGGACGGGTGGGACGATGGAACTCGGAAAGATAGTCATGACTTACAATGTGTATGGTTCTCAAAAAATTTGCCAAGACTAGCCGACTGGGAGCTCAAGCTTGACTAGTGGTTTTTGCGTGCTGACAAGGGTCCATCTTGACGTAGGGTGGTAGCTTGCAGCGCCCCCCTCCCTGGCATCCTGGGCGGTTGGCAGGGCAGGTGCTCGTGATGATTGCATCAGAGGACAGATGAGATGCGCGCAAGGCAGAAAAAGGCCCACATTCGCACGCGCCTCGGGCATGAATCGCGGCAGTCCAATCTTATCGCAAAGTCACGTGGAACGCGGGCAAGCGTGCCAAGGCAATGTTTTGCTGGCTGGCTAACGAGGGGCCCTCATCGTGCAAACCACCACTTCTCACACATTTCAACTCTGTGCGCCGCAGCCTGTCTACGTTCGCGCTCCCCGCACCCACGCCAACATTGACTTTTCGCGATCGCGTATCCACGAACAACACTCCATCTGACCACCACTCAAAATGGCTGAGCCGTCTGCCACCAAGCTCGACCCCGCCGAGGAGGCGAAGGCTGGCCTTGAGCCGCAGCTCGCGAAGGACGAGACTGAGAAGGTGACCACCGGCGCGACCGAGTCCAAGGACGAGAAGGCCGCCGAGGGCGCTGGCGTCACCGACAAGGTCGCCAACGCTGCGTCCGCCACCACTTCTGCCGTCTTCTCCATGTTCGGCGGCGGCCCCAAGAAGGAAAAGAAGGAGGAAGAGGATGCCACCGACGAGCCGTCCGGCTCTTCCAAGGCCAAGAAGGCTGATGAGGTAAGTCGTCCGTCCGCGACGTTGCCCGCGCGCACCCAGAGCTGACCACTTGGGGCGTTTGTGCAGGAGGAGGAACCCGAGAACCACGAGCCCGACGTCGAGTTCAAGCCCGTCGTGCACCTGACGGAGAAGGTCGAGACCAAGACCAACGAGGAGCTGGAGGAGCAGGTCTTCAAGATGCGCGCCAAGCTCTTCAAGTTCGACCGCGAGTCGAGGGAGTGGAAGGAGCGTGGCACCGGCGACGTCCGCCTGCTCAAGCACAAGGAGAACGGCAAGACTCGCCTGGTCATGAGGCGTGACAAGACCCTCAAGGTCTGCGCCAACCACTACGGTATGTGATTCTGCTCGGCTGGAGAAGTGCCAAGCACAGTTGCTGACATGGATACGCAGTCGTCCCCGACATGAAGCTGTCGCCCAACGTCGGCAGCGACCGCAGCTGGGTCTGGAACGCCGCTGCGGACGTCAGCGAAGGCGAGCCCGAGGCTCAGACCCTCGCTATCCGCTTCGCCAACGGCGAGAGTAAGTACAAACGCAGGTTCTGAGAGTTGGGCGCCGAGCTAACCAAGTTTCCAGATGCCAACCTCTTCAAGGAGGCCTTCATCAAGGCACAGCAGGAGAACGAGGCGCTCTTCACCGAGTAGATGTCGGAGGGAGCAGAAAGTGCACATATGAACGATCACCCATAATGCCCCAATAGTACCCCCATTCAAAATCATCACGCACCCATTACGACCACATGGCGGCTCCGGGCAGCAGTAGCCTCAGGCTGGATCATCCCCCTCTTCATCATCATCAGCATCAACGCCCCCGTCCCCCAAGCCTTTCCCCAGCCCGTTTTCACAACAGCCCCAAGCCTGAGTACTCATTGCGCGCGACGGAACTGGCGATCATGACTTTAATAACATTCGTTGCCGGAGAAGGAAAGGGAAACTTGGTATGACAGGGCTAAGCGCGCGCGCATTGGGGAAAGTAGATAGAGAAAGTCATCGGGTTTTCTATGTAGTTAACCACCACTAGAGCCAAGATACGAGATTGGACAAAGGGCGATATATGTGAGCGACCCACGGTCTGGTGAAACGGAGCGTATGTTCTATGGTTTCCAAAGCGATTGGCAGGCTGCCGGGGCACTGGGCCTGAGCGCTTAGAAGCGTTTGAGTTGGGGACAGTTGTGAGGGATGCAACCGATGCAGAGCGTTCGTGAAAGAGCGCTGGATGTGGCGCTTGCGTGCGTTCCATGGCTTGCCCGTGCCCAGCGATCTGCTGGCCCGTTGCCGGCGCGTGCTTCCAAGTGATCAGCTTTTTGTGTGTATGTGTGTGTGTGTGTGTGTGTGTGTGTAAGGGCTCGCTGCTGCTGCCGCCGCCGCTGTGACGGCGCAACCACACCCCACCACGAGACCTGGCGCATTGGTCTCGAACTCGATCCCACGCGCCCGCTGCAACCTCCGCTACCGCTGGCCCAAGCACGGTGCGCTCTACTTTCTAAGCCACCTGTTGCGTCCGGCCTTGATCCAGCCGTTGCTGCAGCGCTTCGTTGATCCACGTCTACCTCACCCACGCGCGTAGGCCGTTTTCGCGCGTCGTTGGCTTGCTCCGGCGCGACCAAGACACTCCTCTCTCCACCCGCCGAGCAGCCTCACCAACCGCCCGCGCTTCGGACACTTTCCCTCACCGACCTTCCTTCACCCGCGCATCTTCCCGTGTGCACTCTCAAACTTCGACTGGCCAGCTCAACCGCGCCGCAAAAAGCAGCAGGGAAGACCTCGGAACGACGAGAGCTTTCACAACCCCAACCCCAACCAGCCACCAAGCTTTCCCTTGCTGAACCGTAGCAACCATGCCTGAAGTGAGTAACATTATCCTACCCAGAAGGCTCGCCAGCTCCTCACTCGAGCTTCCCGTCCGCTACACGATGAGCGGGAAACAATGCCTGTGGCGCAGATGAGATGCAGACCAGCTGATGCGGGACGCGCAGATTAAACGCCAGATCAAGCTCATCACCGAGCAGCGTATCACGTAAGTCTTGCGCGCTCATCGTCGCCCGAACACGTCGGAGCTTTCGTCTTTGCCAGCCCTCCGCCTCCGCCTCTCGAGCAGCCGCCATCCGTCTCCGTCGTCGCTCTTCCGCTACCGTGACGTTCCTGGGCCGTGTCGCTTCGGATGTCGTCTCGTAGCGTACGCTTGTGGGGGCTTGAGAGACATTGGAATAGGCTTCGGGTGCAGTCGCTGGCAGCAGCCGTGGCTGTTCGGCTGCTTTGCGCACGCGCACTTTGTCGTATTGCCTACCTGAATCCACCGAAGACGGAGCACGAACATGCGCGCAGAGAGACCAAACCACAACTTGATGTGACGCGGAGCCGGAGGGCATGACAAGGCAGGAGGCGCTGATGTGACTGGCCGTGGAACGGGCTAGGTAGGGCTTTGCTGACACTGGTTGCTTTTCTGCAGGGACAAGCCGCAGCAGATGGAGGGCTTCCCGATGCGCGCATGGAGCATTGAAATCTGGCTATTGAATGAGAACGGCGAGGAGGTCCCCGCAACGCCCTACGAGAAGGCGACGTACCGCCTTCACCCGTCGTTCGACAAGAGGGCTACTCAGAGTGAGTTCCCATATCTTTGTGCTCCTATCAAAACTTAGGCAAAGACGGATCTACTGAATTTGCCTTTTTCTTCCACAGCCGTCAAGAAGCCCCCGTTCCGCATCGAAGAGGAGGGTTGGGGTGAGTTCGAGATGCAGATCATCCTGTCCGCAGCTGGCAAGGGCGCCGATCACACAATCGACCACGACTTGAACTTCCAGACTGAGCGCTACGAGTCGAAGCATTGGGTCACCTTCAAGAACCCCAGGCCCGAGCTCCTTCAGCTCCTGAAGGAATCCGGCCCCGTTCCTGGCGAGGAGAACGGCGCCAGGAGCAGAAGCGCTCTTCCCAGCGCCAACTCCAAGAAGAAGAAGGACAAGGCTGTAGGTTTCATCAAAGCTCTCACCAAAGCCGTCATCGCACGGATCCTCTGGAAGATATCTAACCGCGGTTAAAATCAACAGGTCGACATGGAGAAGCTGGCGGATGGCCTCCAGCGCCTCGGCGAAGACGACCTGCTCCAGGTCGTTCAGATGGTCCACGACAACAAGTCTCAAGACACATACACGAAGAACGACGTAGAGAGTAAGTCAACCATCAATGTTTTTCCTGTATCGGCCGTTGAGAACAAACAACACTAATCAAAATACTCGGCAGATGGCGAGTTCCACGTCGACCTCTATACTCTGCCGGACAACCTCGTCAAGATGCTCTGGGACTTTACGGCTCAAAGGACGGACTTGTGAAAATGAGGGGATGGTCTGATATGAAATTGAATAAAAAAAGAGGAGAGAGGAAAAGGAAAAAGGAACCAGGGAAAGAGTCCTTTTTTTTTCTGCGTCGGCAAAAGTAGTCACGACCGGCTTATACCCCCCGCCGTAAAACCGAACCCCCCATCGTCAAAGCACAAGCGAATGAGAAATGTCCCATGAGTCAAGAAAACAGAATGGCTGAACTGCCATCAATGACATGACGTGGGATCCTTCTGCTGTTACTGCTGCTGAATGCTAGAGGGGAAGAGCTAGAGATAGGATCCGGGATCTTTTGCTTTTGTTCATCTATGCGCTGTAGCGCCAGGGCTTCTTTCCTGTCTCGATTTCGATGTGGACTTCAACCTGCTTGTGTTTATGTGGCAGGCGCGATGGAAAGGTGGGGGATAGTGTACGTGGAATTTCTCTAAGAAAGCTCGGCAACCGGATTCTTTCTTTTTCTTTCTGTACTGCTAGATGCATGCATGATGTAGGGCAAGTGGAAAAATTCGTGATGGTTACGAGATCACCATGTCCCTATGTGGAGTGCGAGCTGGTGGATTTTTCACTGCATGCTGTAAGTGCCAGTACAAGTAGCGCTTAGTGGGTGAGACTCGTGCAGATAGACGTAGGTGTCTCAGGATATCTTCATTCCTTATCTTCTATCTTCGCTTTACGTACTGACAATCGAGTGTTGCAAGAATAGTGATATGCTGTTCCAAAGAACGCTTGGATTTCATCATGACACGAAAGCACGCTTTGGAAGACATTCACGAAGTGTTCATTAAATATCAAGGTATCTAACTACGAAGGGTCAGCAGCGTGTCGTAAGACGTTTAAATTTGAAGCATTTCCAGAAGTAAGCTTGTCGCGTTCTTGTTGTCCTCGAATCATGTCATCCCTCTAATGGCCGGAAGATTATTGCGTCATTCCGCAGTGCGTTTCCCCACACGCTCCCGAGCCCCTTCCCTTCTCTCTATTTGACAGCGTGTTCCTTCTCATAAATGTCTTTCTCAATACTTCTTATTGACCGAAGCTCACCAAGATTCCAGCATACGAACACCCGCCCTTCCTTTCTACCAGCGGCCCCCAGGCTCTGACATTGACATTTGAAACCAACCTTTTCCCTTCAGGTCTTCCATACTGATGTCAGGGGCTGGGCTAGTAGAAGCAGTCCTTGCTTTCTCACCTTCGTCCAGAGAGCCGAGAATGCCCAAAGCGCCAATGGCGTGTACACCATATGTACTCAAGATGGACAGGCAGCAAGCGTCAGCCGACTGGCAGTTACCCGCTTGTCGTTGCTTGATCCGCATTACGGTATATAATGGCAACCGGCTGAAATATCTTCATCGCGCAGTGAATGTTGAATTCACTTCAAGATTGCCTATCAATTGGTGAGGTGGCCGAGTTGGTTATGGCGCCAGGTTAAGGTGTTAGCTTAACAAGTTTCCTGGTGGGGCAACCCGCGCGAGTTCGAGTCTCGTCCTCATCATCATTTTTTTCCTTCTTTCTCTTTTGCCACTGTGCCTTGGGGGAAGTGTGGGTTGGTTGGTTGGAAGAGATTTTTTTTTTTGGATGGGCGCGGCGAGAGTTCGGGCCGATGGCCGGACCGGGCCGAGAGGTGCACGGACGGCTGATGAAGGACGTAGACGGGAACGTGAGAATATATAAGTGTGATGTTGGGGAAGAGATTGCGAGGCCTAGAAGAAATGGATGCTATCGAGGTTCTCGAGTAAGGTGGGTGTCGAACATGTAGTACGGAAATGGACAGCCTTCTAAGTTGGCAGTTCATATACATATACATACAACCTCGATAGATTTTGGCACGCTTTCGGCGTCTCTCCGAAGGATATTGAAGGACATATTTGGTTTGCGATTTCATGGTACATATATGTGCACAGGAAGTCTTGGATAACTTATTGGGGGACTGAGTGAATCGATCACTATTGAGGATAGAATAAAAGGACGAAGACAAGTTCAAGTACGTATTCATAGCGTTTTCTCGTGCTGGATATTGGTTCCTCATGCATTGATGTCTATTCGTTACTTTAAGTGACGGTCTTCAGTTCCGTGAGTTTCTTTCGTTCTATGCACCCCATCCCGTTTCCCTATTTCACCGCGACACCGACCTCTTCAGCGGATGCGCCTCCGTGTTGAAAACGTAATCATCCAAGCTCACCACGTCCGGCTCGGAGAAGAGTAGATAGAAGTACTTGAGCGTCTCGGCGGGCCAGAAGGACTCCATCCGATCGGACTTGGGCGGATCGTCGGTGACGCAATCGTCGAGCCCCGCGTGCGCGATGTCTGTCTTGGTCAGGCGGATGATGTTGGTGAACATGGTCCAGGCGCGTTCGCGGAGCGTCTCGTCGCCGGTGATGCGATGGAGGATGAAGATGGATTCTATGGCCTCGGGGCTGTGGGGAAATGTGTTAGTTTTTTTGCTGCTGAGTTGGCATCAGAGAACGGTTTGGGAGAACCACTTACCGGAGGATATACCGAGCGTCCGAGATCTTGGTGACGCCCTGCCCCAAATGCCTCTCCCGCACGACGGTGGGCGCATCCACTGCCTCCTGGCCATTCTCAGAGTGCGCCTGTCCAACGGCGCGAAGCCACTTCTCCTCGTCCCAAGCACACTCTCCATCATCGCAAGGTAGGGTGTACATGATCTCGGGCATGACGCCGTTCGAACTGGCCTCGTAGGCCCAGAGGCAGCCTTCGGTCAGCTTGCGGCCGACTTCAACGTCCTCCGGGCTGTCGAACAGCTTGCCTGCAAGGCCGAACATGCCGCCGGCGAAGCAGCTCAGGTGCTGATTCCGCGGATCTAGGTGCACACCGGATGATTCGTCTGTGGAAACATCGCCGGGCATCAAAATCCGGCTGTGATCCCCGGGTATCGTGGGGCTGTAGAACATGTGTTGCTTCATGGGGGCGGCTGCGGTTTCGAAGAGCTTTCGGTATTGCTGGGTAGCGCCGCTGAGTAGTGCGTGTTGCTGTTGAAATGGTGTAAGTTTGTTTTTTCTGTACATGATATTTTTTCTTTTCTTTGGACACCAATGGTGAAATGAACTTCAAGCTTCCTACCTTCGGGAGATACTCGTACAGAGAATCAGCCATGCCACCAATGGTAAACGAGTTCCAAGCCGTAAAATCGAGCGTCCTCGCATTGACGGCAACTGGCCACATTCCTGGGAGCTTCGTACGGTTCTGCTGCTCATCGAAAACGTCCATGACGCGCTGAGCGGCGTCAAAAAAGCGGAGGTCTCCCGTCAACTGAGACAGCCGCGTGAACTCCAGAGTGAGGGAGCCTATCTCCGCTGAAAGGGTCGCGTCGGAGGCTTCTTGCGGCCTGCCGCTGGCCGCGTCCTTGAAGTTCCATCTCATGACGGGCATCCGGTTGGGTGTGTCGAAGGCCGCGTAAAGCATGTGGCCGAGCTCCCACGCCTTCTGGAGCAGCGTTGGGTACTGGCCGTTACTGAGGTCGTACGCGGACAGGAAGCCGCCGAGGTAGCGGATCATGGTTTCGAAAACGTTGAGTTCGGTCAGTGTGCAGGTGGAGAAATCGATGGAGTTGACGGCGGCGACGGCGTCCTCGAATTCGGGTTTCAGGTCCATGATCCAGAGGGTGTCTGGTTATCATGTAAGTGAGATTAACGTTCATGAGCAATGGGGGAAGCTACCAAGCGAGTCGACGAGAGTTGCCGCCCAGCCGCCGAAGGTATCGCGAGTGCCACCAGAAATGGGAGCCACTTCGTCCTTGAGCCATGCATGCTCCTTGTACCCCGTCCAAGCGTGGATGAATTCTGCTTCGATCTGATCAAGGCGTTCCAAACGCACTTTCCGGGCTTCTTCCGGCTCCGGCGGGAAATCATACTGTATGCTGGGGATCTCCGTGACGTCCGTGGGGATGGATATCAGCGACTCTACCGGATATCGCTGCGTAGCCTGGCTCCAGCGGAATCTGCCATCGTCCGGTTCAATGAATACGGGCTTTGTTCCTCCCTTCTCAGCTACGCCGCCCGCGGTCGAGCTGAGCGGTATTTTGTATGCAGGCGGCGAGCTGTGAATGAAAATCAGAAGTACGGCACCAAATGCAGTGCAAATAAGCAGTATTTTGCGCGGCGATAGCAACATTGTTAGTAACATGGCGCAGAGACCACCAACCTGGACAGAATCAGGTCAACCCGTGGGTTTGCGGTCTGTTTTGTAGCCAAAGCGCTGGGCGGCGTCAAGTTGGGGAAGGACAAGCTGTTAAGTGGCAAGCTACCTGGTTCTCAGGGGTTGATTGCGCCATCATCGCAGGCCAGCATGTGTATCAATGCTGCGTTCACTCAGGTCTTGGTATCGACAAGGGGGGTTAAGCGCGCGCGGAAGTGCGGCACAGCAAAGTCGACGCCCCATGCGACATGGGTCCCGATCATCCCATCAAGCATTTTGATTGGGCAAATCCAGCTCTTCCGAGGAACAACTCTTTGGGATTTGCAAGCGAGCTGCTTCCCGGGGGGTTGGCACGGTTCCGGGCGCTTACAACTCGGCAATTCTATCCGGTATGCAGGCGCAACAACTTACGTTCTACGTCGTCGATTTGTATCGCGTGGTCCGAGTGTAGGAGAGGCTGACTTTTTAACAAGTATCAAGTTCGGCTTTTTTTTTCCCCCTTGGAATATAGATCAGTAGACGAAACTGCACACAGTCTTATTCCCCTATCAGTCACACTATATATTATGAAGCAGACTGCACCCCCTACAGCACCGGCAGTGCGAGGCTGATACCAGTGATGCTATTCATAGTAATCCAAAGACCATTCTGTGCTAGGCATCAGTCTTACGGGATTAGCCTTGGGTCACTTGGCCATGATACGCTGATGGCCACGGCGGCAACGCCAGAGAGGGTGCGGCACAGCGCGGCACGGTGCGGCGTAGCAGCTTCTCGCCTCCAAGTCCTGTACCAACCAGGAACCGAACGATGGGCGCTAAGCAAGGCATCTATCTCGTCGAATGCATCCTTAATCGACTTGTGTTCCCTCCTCACTCAAACAACTTTCCCTCCAAATCATGAACATTCAGACCAGAACCAAATCAGTGAACAGAAATGGCTCGATCATGGATCGTATTGTTCCTATTACCGACTCTAGCCTTATCACTCACCATTCAAAACCTCTGGAAAGTCCCTGACGGCGGAAAGGGTGACCTCTCCCAAACATTTACGTCTGGACAGACGCTACCACTTTCATGGCAAGCGCTGAACGATTCGACCAACGACCTCTGGGTGACGACATTCAACTACAACGAGGTTCAATACTCGAGCTTGATAACACGTAAGCAACCCTCCACAAATCCGGATAGGTTTCACGACAAAAGTGCCTGCGCCAAAACACACGGCCCTCACTCACCCTTTTCTCCAAACCTCCAGGCGACATCGACATCTCGGTCGGCGGTTCCTACACCTGGACCATCAGCATCCCAGCCTCCCAGCTCTCCAAGTCGGCCAAGTACGTCCTGCGCTTCAAGAAGCCGCACGGCGACGTCTACAACGTCGACTCGGCCGAGATCTCATCTCCGGGCTTCCTTGTCCTCGCCGCCTCCGCCATCACTTCATCCACGCAGACGACGGCAGACACGTCGTCCGTCTCGGCGCAAGCAGCCACCGGTACAGCGACTCCATCGTTGACGCCATCAGCGTCATCATCGCTCTCGGCGCCACAATCATCACTGCCCACTTCTGTCTCGGAAAGCAGCACGACATCGACCCCCTCCGCCGCCGCCGCTTCATCCTCGCTCACGTCGGGCGCCAAAGCCGGTATCGGCGTGGGGGTCGCGGCCGCCGGTGTAGCGCTGGCGAGCCTGACCATCTGGCTTTGCTTCTTCCGTCGTCGTCGGCGGCGGCGGCTTGTGCTCAACGGAGGTCATGGCGGAGTGCACGCCGAGGGAATATCGCCGCCTTTTGAACAACAGTACGGGAAACCTTACTATTGGCCGACAAATGGCATCAATCGAGGAGAAAAGCAGCAAGGGACTTGGATTGGTGGTGGTCAGGAGATTTCGGAGATGGGCGGCGGCACGCCGCGTCTGCCGGAGCTGGCTGAGGATGATGGTGGCAGAGAAGAAGCGAGAGGGGTTGAGACGCGGGATCAGAGGGTGCTGGCGCTGTCCGAGTTACCCGGTGACGGACACGGGAGATGACGGAGGAGCGGATGAGGGTATTGAAAGAGGTAAAGAGGGTCTAGTCGCTTTTAAGTGCCTCAATTTTCCTTTTCTTTTCTTTTTCTTCCTCCCTGGGTGATGAGTGATTCGGGAGGGGTTTGCGCGGTTGTTCAAGAAACTTCAAATCGAGAGAGGGCTACACATGCGAGCGACCAACTTGCCGCGACAATGACCGGTATCGGGAACAAGTAGAGAAGACATCAACAATCCCACAACCAGAGCTCGCATCTGTGACGATCAAGGATTGCTTCGTGGTGCGCATGATCATGCCTCACCACCAAACCACAACGCCAACAAAACACACACAAAACGCAATCCGATGCACTCATACGTACGCCACCGGAAACTCAGACGCTTATGAAACCAAAAGATATCTACATCTACGTATCTACAACGGCGGCAGCGTCTCTCTACAAATCGGACACTGCAACCGATACCGCATCCAGCCCTCCAAGCACACGCTATGGAAGATATGTCTACACGGCGTAACCATGTACGCCCTCCGGGCCAACAAGCCTCCCGACAACGCCGCCGACGCACTGATGCCATCTGCATCACTGCCGCCGCCCGACCCGCCAGCAGCCGGCACGACGGGGACCTCGAGATCCTGCATGCAGATGGCGCAATCGAACACCTTCTTCCCCTTATCCCTCGACTCGCCGGCCTTCGTAGCCGCAGAGGAAGACGAAGAGTTCGCCGGGCCGGCCGAGGAATCCTCGCCCGCGAGCACCTTGCCGCCGGACGGCAGACACGCGCCTTCCTCGTCGGCGCGGAGGACGGGGTGGTAGTCGTACGCGGGCGGGACCCAGCTCTCGCGGACGAAGAAGCGCGGGCCGAGGTGTTCCTGGCTGAGCAGCGCGCACACCTGCAGCCACACCCACCCCGTGAGGGCGGCGAGGAAGGTCAGATCCGGCTTGAGCAGGAGGATGTTGCCGCGGTAGGCGAACAGGTAGTAGAAGGGCAGCAGGCGCAGGACGCTCTGGCCGGCGACGTAGTCCCAGCGCAGTGCGCGCCGGCAGTTGCGCATGACGTTGCGGTAGATCTGCGGCGTCCAGAAGGAGAAGTAGGTGAAGATGAGGAGGGTGCTGTAGGCCGCTTGCAGGGACGACGGCCACGTGGTTGCGTGGAGGGACAGGAAGACGAGGCCGAATAGCAGGACGTAGAAGCGGAAGTAGACGGTTCCGAACCCGTAGCGCGAGGGCCGTTCGTTGTCGGTCGTGTTCGCGTTGTTCTCGTTTTCGGCGATTTCTGCGTCGACGTCTTGATCTGAAGGAATGATTATTGGTGTAGCTCCACTGTTTATGGCTTGTCGAGCGGTGACTGGGAGGGGGAGCGAATCGGCTCCGGCTGCCGAAATGATCGGAGCTGATGGTTGCGCTGATGGCGTCTCGCTTCTGCTGCCAGGTTGGGTGGCAGCTGGTGTTGCGCGATTAGAAGCCGCGTTGCTTCGTCGTTCTTCTCTACTACGCTCCGTGGATTGAACGGTCCAAATTTCTTTGAGAAAGCCCATGCCGAAAAACACAGCGGATAGAAAAGCCACGTAGGCGGTAGCAAGGAGAATGAGGGTGATGGCTTCGTAGGACATACCAATAAAGGCAAACCCGAGGAGTGTGAAGCCATCTCCCATGGCGAGAAGGGCAATAGTGTAGAAACTGATGCGACTCCTCGTGGAAGGGGTTGAAGCCTCCTTCATCTGCCTGACCAGAAGGACCAGCTGCGATCCTATCACCAGAGCAAAAAGGATGATGTGGCGACGCGCAACGATGGCGTATGCCTCGGTCTTTGGCCCCACCAGATGTTTGCCCTCTTGTGGCGGCACGTCCGGTGGCCCGTTGGACTCTATGATAAAGCCACAGTCGGGCGAGAAGGCAACCATAGACATGACCATCTCCGGGGGCAGTTTGGGGGAAATGCGGTATGGGTTACGCAGTTCGTCTTCAAAGAACTTCATGGCCAGCCCGTTACCAGACTCCAGCGGATGAAGAGGTAGCGGATGCTGCTGTAGGTACATGATGTATTCACAGTGCGGCAAGGAGAAAAGCTCTTGCTCGCCCTCGACAACCGAGGACCACGGACTGAATTCGTCAATCTCGCCCGACTTTTGCTTTTGGATGGTAGCATTCAGGGTGCGGTTGAGAAGGTCCTGGCCGAGGGCGAAGGCGTGTTTGGAGAGAGAAAAGTGCGGGAGAGCAAAGATGCCGTCGAACTTTTCGCTCGTCGTAGTCAGCACGATGGTGCCGGAGTCCTCCAGATGGAAGCCGTGAAGGCGCATGTCCCACCAGTTGCCATAGGACGTGTCTTCGCCGATGGTAACCCTGGCGACAACCCTTCTCGCAGTTGTGTTCCAAGGCTCGCCGTGGTCCTTCTCTCCGAAGTGTATCCTAATGTCGCCGGCAGCGGAGGTCACATTGCGGGTCCATTCCTCCGAGGAGTATGTGCCGTGTGGGGTGACGGCAGACAGGTTGAGGTGCGGGCCGTCGTAGGTCTTGGTGGAGCGCCAGGTGCCCTGAACGAAGCCGGTAATGTTGTGATAGACGAGCGGGAGGCGGTCACTGCTCCCATCTATCAGGCCGACGGTGTCCTCGCCCAGCACGTAGCCGGCCTGGTCACGGGCGCGGTCCCGGACAGTATCCAGCAGATTCCAGTGGAAGCCATGTTCCTTCTTGAGCCCGGTCAGGTTTAGCCAGCGCTGATTCTCGGGGCCAAACTGCAGGTCTCCGAAGGTCGAGTTGTTCAGGGTCTCGAGGGCATGACGCTCATGGTCGAGGATGCGGTCGAGCCTGCGCGAGGCGACGGGAGCCTGGGGATCGGGGCTCAGGTAGAGGAAGAGGAAGATGACCAGGAGGAAAATGAAGGGCGGCGGACTGTTAGCCATCTAGGAATCGGTGGGGCGCAGAGTGCTCCATGGGCAGCAGTGCGCGGAAGTGGAAGTGGATGGAGGTGAAGGCGGAGGCGGAGGCGGAGGCGGAGGAGGTAGTCGCGGTGATCGGAGGTGGAGCGGGCGGGCGCGAGCGCGAGCGCGGGCGGACATCCTTCGCTGACGCAACTTGGCTCGGGCTGTCCCTCAACACCATCGCCGACCACGATGCATCTTCCGCAAATTTCCCTCGCCCCTTGCGTCCGCACGCGATCTGCACGCGACCAAGCAAGGCGTTCTTCTGCACCGCCAGTCTTCATGTTTGCGCCGCACCTTTCTTCGATTTTCAACGCTTTTTTCCGCTGTGCCTGCAATTACAGTCGCAAAATTTCACTCAAACTACCTAGCCTCGAGTAGTCATTCCCATGTAAATGTACGACCAAAGCTGTTTGCCAAAGCCGCTGCACGCAACCCTCGACTTCTCCGACGGTAGTGCAACACCAAGTATCATGACGTGTCCACGCACAGCCTCAATGAGAGACCGCTATTCCTGTGCCTGGCATTGCAATATGAAGAATGCTGACACTCTAGTTTCACTCCAGCCTCGAACGCTCCAATTCCGCATTGCCCCAGTCAAGCACCTGTTCCGAGTTGCGCACCTGTGCAATTGCGCGCTAACCCGATATAGACCTTGATATTGTTCTTTTGTCTCAAACAATCCTTCCCTTTAGGCATTGTGCCCTTAGTATTGTCCTTCCTCTCATGAAGAATGCCGCTCTTCTTGAAAACTTCCATGTTCTAGACTCCTCCTGCTACCACCAAGCATCCATCTCGACAATCCCGGCGCTCGACCATGGCTCCTATTTCGTCCACTGCCGCCGGTGATTTCGTCAACGACACCGCTTCCCACGTGTCTGCCATCAACGCTCCGCCGTTCAATCCATGGAACCAGACTATCGTGATCTACGACTCTCACGGAATCCCTTTCGAGGGAGGCATCCGCATGTATGAGCTCAACCAGTGGGCTCGATATGGAATGCGTGCCGGCATAGTCTGGGGCAGCCAGATTGGCGCCTCCATCATCATGGTCATCTTGCTTCTCGTCCTTACCAAGCACGACAAGCGTCGCTCTCCCATCTTCGTCCTCAACATCCTTGCCCTGGTCTTGAGCATCATCCGCGCCATCACCAACGCCACCTTTTACCTGAGCGAGTGGTACAGCTTCTATACATACTTCTCTCAAGATGACTCCCACGTCTCGTCCTCCGACTACGCCAACTCCGTCACCGCAGGCATCATGACTCTCCTTTTGCTCGTCTGCATCGAGCTCTCCCTCTTCCTGCAGGCCTCCGTCGTCTGCGCTACTCATTCTCGCCCTTGGCGCATCACAATCAGGATCTCGTCAGCCATGGTAGCCCTGACAGCTATCAGCTCCCGCATCGCCCTTGCCGTCTGGAACACCAAAGATATCCTGAACCCGCCGGTCGCAGACATGGGTTTCCTCCCACCGTTGGCGAACGTCACCTCTACCTTCAGCATCTGCTTTTTCAGCTTGGTCTTCTGTGGCAAGTTGGGTTTAGCTATCAGAAACCGCCGCAGGCTGGGACTCAAGCAATTTGGACCCATGCAAATTGTCTTCATCATGGCAGCGCAGACGTTGTTCATCCCAGGTAAGCCCGTCCGTCCAACCACCCCAGACTCAACTAACTGATCTCGCAAGGTTTATGCTCCATCATTCAGTTCTTCACCAACGATGAGATTGGAGCCATGTCTTTGACCGTGGTTGCCATTTCCCTGCCGCTCTCGTCTGTCTGGGCCTCTGCCAACACGAACGATCACCACCAAGCTTCCCGCGGTCATGATGCACACCACAAATTCCTCGGTGGCCTTCAGTGGAAGAAGACTCCGGGTGAACGAAAGTCAATGGCCACACTGGACTCCTCAATTCTCTCGTCGCAGGCTCCCATCTCGCCATCTTCCAGGAAGACGACCTCAACATACAATACGGATGAGAGATGGATGAGTGTGGAGGATGGCCGTTCCAACAACATCTTCGGTATGAAATCCATTGAAATGCGTGGGAAAACACGTAACTGACACTGTGCGCGATGCTAGAAGTTGGCAAGGCCATAAACAAGGTGTTTCCGTGAAGCTCGCGGGCCGGGTCCACGGACTCCAGTATTTCACATCACGCATCTCGCGGCAAATTGTTCAGCGATTCTGTCCATCTTCAAAGCAGCTTGCTCGATTCTCTCATTCCATGCATAGCGGGTGAATTATTTTCCACTGGCAGTCACTTCTTTAATCTCTAGATCCAGCGCAAATGCAATTGTTTTTTTCACTACACAATGTCTCCTGGACGAACAGCAGCCACTCGCATGCGGTGCTCTGCTTCTCGTGATTGCAACCAACGCTACTGGGCAAGCAAACTCGCACTTCTCTCCGCGGGCTTCTCCGCTTAAGGTGGCCGACGAGCCATGTGGTGTGAAGTTGCACCATGACGTAGTAGATGTACTTCCTTTCCCCCTTCGGTAACCCGCGCATGCCCGAGACCTGGGGAAGAGGAGCAAACCGCCCACCCGACGTTCTTCCAGGCTACCTGAAGCTGCTCCGAAGCCCACAGGGGTCTCTTACCAGGCACAGGGAAGGACTGGCTGCTTTACCACCAAAATAGCGAACCAGGCGAGATCCGATGTATTGCTTCTTGACCCACATCCGCCCCTCTATTGTACGAATCCTTCTCGTTTCACCAGCCCTCGTAGTTTCCCCGCTGCAACAGCCGAATGGCATTATTCACGGTGGGGTGCGTAAACCGGTTGCTGTTGTTGCATATGGTCCCCACGTGGCATTGTCCTTCGTGCTTGTGCCCCGTCCGATTCTGCGAATGCAACGCTGTATCCATGAGAGGAGCGGTGGGGTCACGACCCCTTCTTCTCCTGCAGCGTCTTCGCTGCTCCTTGCAACCTCCTTTCCCCCCAGTTCGCTGACGAGATCCACTCCCTCGACCCGCCGTGCGTAACTCCTCCTGTTTCCCCTCCCTGTCTGCCTGCCTGCCGCCCTCCCTCCCTTCCCCGGGCGAAATCGCGGAGATGACGCACAGCGGAGGGAGCCGGCGATAGAACCACAAACGTGGGTTGTTCGCCGCACCTAGGCCCAGCCGCGCCATGCATGCATGCATGCATGCATATCATCAAACGAAAAAAATCCAACAAGCGAGAGCGCCCCGCCAGGCCTGGCCTGACACCGGACCAAGCATCCGGTACTAGTCATAGGCGTTGTAGCCTTGCTATGTCAAATCCGCCTTTTTCTCTCCTTCTCCTTCCGTTTATGATTGCATGCGTCGGATGAGAGCGAGACGCGGAGGAGGAGAATGAGGCAAACAATGGACATGCAGCCAATAATGCTGCGGACATAAGAAACCGGAAGGCTTACCGGAGAATTAACATCACTGTTAATAATAATCGTCAATGCCCCTTACCGTCTCACAAGGCAGCGATCGAACGAATCGTCGAGATTCCTCCGTCCTCCGTTGCCCTCGCACCCGCATTTTTTCTTTTTTCTCCTCCTTTTGCTTTTTCTCGTTCCTCCATAATGCAAAGCCGCGTTTGACCGTGTAGGTGGTGGGTGAGGTGAGCTTTGGTGCGGCGCACACGCCTTGCATGCATGATGGGGGCCAGAGAATGGAGGAGACAGGTCATAAAAGCAAATAATTTAATAGCACATGATGCTATAGGTAAGCTGCGTGACGGAGAAGAGCTGACCGGTTCAACCCTCTTCGTCTGCCTTCGAAATCGCGCTGTGTCTTCCGTTGCCAGCGTGGGAAAGGAGGAATGGAAGCGTGACGGAGGGATGGCCCGATTGAAGAGGAACGAGGAAACGGATACGACGGGCGTACGGGAACGATGCGTCTCTGTGCGATGGTCCCCGCCAATGGTAGTTGAGCGGCAAAGCAGCAATTGTTTGCACACCCTCTCTCCTCCTTCTCTTCCTGCGTTTCCTCGCTCCCTTTTCTCTTCTCAGCGAACGTCCCTTCCGCCCAGGGCACCTCAGAAAACAGGCAGATGACGGCAGTTGCGACGGGACATGCCAGCAATCCCCCACACGGGGCACTGCGGGGAAACTCCAGGTTACTCGTGTCCCATCCCCACAAAAATCCGTGTGGGGAAAAAAAAAGTCGTGGGTTGGATTCTATTCGCGATGGACAGGGGGGAGGTCAGAAAAATTGCGGAGCATGCCCCGGGGCATCCACACCACCGCCGTACGTATGCATACGACGTCGCGCATGCAGCAGAAGCAGCAGCAGCAGCAGCAAGCTTGCCCTGCTTTGCCACGTGCATGCGGACGGTCTTCTTCGGCCTTACCTTCCTTCCTACCTTCCCTTTTCCCTCCACCCCCCCTTGGCCCTTGAACACGTAGCCTTGGAAGATCAAAGGAATCTGACGTAGTGGGTCGATGTTAGCCTTGTGCTGACCGGAGAGACGGACGCACCTCGGCGAGCGCGGTACATGTTGGACGGTGCGCAAAAGGGCAGGCAGACAGCCTTGCAAGACCGACGACCATCAGCGGCGTTGTTGCGGCGCTGATCGATTTAACTCGCTGCTTTGACTTGATCAGCAAAGGGGAAGGCTGGCAGATCAAGGAGGGAGACGAGAGCGCGGTTCTGCTTCAGTCTCGTGGGTTTTCCTGGTAGCAGACCGAAAGGAAGACAGTGCGTCTGGGTACATTCGTCGGGGAGGAATGGAGGGACGAAGGATGGATGAGTGGATGAGGGAAGGGGATCATCGCCCGGCTCGCTCGCCGCTGCTGGCGAGGCGGGGTAAAAAGTTGAACGTTGCACAAAGGGTTCAGGACCCTGCTTTCGGTTGCATGTGATTCCCGTCTTTCTTCTTCTTCTTCTTCTTCTTCTTTTGCTTTTACTGCCGTGCAACGACGGTGACTGAATGCAGTGTCACGGCGAAGGGTGAAGAAACCAGTGCCACGGACATTACACTTCTCGCCATCTCGTCCAATCGAACATATTTACAGGAAGCAGTGACGTGCGACCAAGAGACCAAGGGCAAGTGTAGCGAGGCTCACCACCCATTGCCAGACCGACGACGACCGCTGCTCGCAATACCCGCGAATCGGTCGCCAATCAACCGTTGCCTGCCAGTGACGAAAAGCGCGCTGCACATCATCTCCATTCTTGGCTCGTCAGCGAAAGGCCAACAGCTGGCAGTATGGTGCGCTGGCAGGCCACTTCAACCAGTCAATAAATCATGTTTTTCTTCTGTGCTTGAGAGAGGCAGCCAATCCCCCAACCCTCCCCGCATGCCGATCCCCCGAAGCGAAAAAAGGAAAAGGCAACCCCCCTTTCAACATGATGATTAGACGGAGCCGGGGGTGATCAGCTCTGATGAAGCGTCCCCCCTTTCCTTCTCGCCCAACTCAAAACCGCGATCAGCATCAGCATCTCCCTAGCCTACCGCTCGTGCATGCCTCCACATTTCCGCCGAAAGGGCAGGGGACAGGAGGAGGAGGAGGAGAGCAATGGCCGGGGGTTCGTTGAGAAACGGTTCGGCGGGCCTGATTTACTCTAAGTTCAGGCAAGCTGCTGCACCCCGCATTATTGCGCCAAAATCTTTCGATGCCCTTCCGCCCTGTGATCGCCCGCCGTCGTTCAACCACGCCAGTGCACCCCAATTTTCTTTTTTCCCCCTCTCCTCTCCTCTACTCTCTTCTCCTTGAGCTGTGCATCCCTATCCGAACCACGTGCTTCGGGTTGCGTGAATAAAACAATGTCGACACAGCGAACTCTCCTAGCTGTAGACCGATCATCCTTATCATTTGCCGTTTTGAAACCGTGGGGACGCGGACCCGTAGCTAAAATCCTTTGGCCCAACTTTGAAAAGGTAAGCTGGGGCATGGAAAGTCTCCCCTCCACAGCGAGAGAGCCGAACAGCCCTTTTGCAATTGGAGCAGGCGGAAAGAAAGTTTTGTTAAAGTCGAGCATGTCGGAGCGAGCAAAACCTAAAAACCGGGCCCACGGTTCATTGCTGGCGTGATGATCACGTCTTTTTCTGTCGTCGCTCTCCATCCCCGCTTGAGTCGGGCGAAAACAAACGAGGACTGTTCTCCAGTAGAACGAAAGCCCCACGTTGCGGAGAGCCGGGCCACGTAGATAGACGGCCTTGAAGAGAGCTGTTTCGAGAAACTCTGGTCCCATCCCCACATGGTCGCTACGCTCTACGTTTTACCAGCACCAGCAAAGTAGCCCACCCATCCCCGTTGAATTTCGTGCATGGCCGAATCTACCGTGAAACAAAAACACTCAAGCAGTGGAGCAAGCAAGAACCACCGCAGAGAAGGAACTGGCGAGTTTCGGAAACAGGCCGTTCTGGAACCCCCGTTTGGCAACCGGGTAGGCTAACTGTTTGGCTTGCTTCGGGGAGGGCGGGAGGGAGGCCCCGCGCCACGCAACCTGGTAGCCACTTTGTCCCTCTCCCCCTCCCTGTATCACTAACTCAAGCCACAACAGTTTTTTTTCCCTTCAAGCGTTCGTGGCTTTCTGATAGCTGCAACAATAATCAGCCGCGCGTCTCTCCAATACGCGCGGATTCGTCTCCGGCCGGGAACTGTTATAGATCGGTGGTCGTCGGCATCCGTGGTTCGGTATCATCTTCCCCCTCTCGTGTGGTTTTTGTTCATGTCGGCCCTTCTGCAGTTGGGCACTAACGGGAGAAAACTTGTTGGAGACACTTTCTCATCTACATGACGCCATTCTGGAAAAAAAAAGGCTCTTTTGTCCGTCTCTAGCCCGGAAATGGCCCATCGATTGTTGGTCGAAATGGAGGTCTTCACTGCCCGCCATGATCTCCCCGCCGGGGATGAAATAGGCAAGGTTCGATGACGCCAGCGCTCTACTGCAATGCGCTGGGCCAGGTTTTGTTTCGTTGCTGCTACAGGGTGCGTGGTGCCGACTGCGTTTAGAGGCCGTAGTGCATGTGTAGCTCAAAGTGTTGGAAAATGAAACACCAAGACAACTGAAGCTTCGAAGTTACCGCGCACGAGACAGATTGGAAAGGCGTAATATGTGGCTTGCATGAGCACCTTATCTCGAATAAGCAGTGGCCAAGCGCATCGGAATGCCGTTGCCCAGCTATCATGTCTGGTAGCACTTTGGATTCTGGGTCGCTTATCACTGTGCAGAATCAGCCACGGAAACGCAAAGAAAAGCCACGGTTGAAAAGAAAGACCTAGTAAGTTCTCGAGCTTTTGGTGATCCCTTCATGGTTTTACAGTGGGTCTTTCAGCGCGATAGATTGACGCCCAAACCCCTCTATTCTTTGCATTTCTTAGCCACAGGTTGGAATAAGCTCGAAAAATGGCTACCGCGAAAAGGTAGCAATCGTCAACTCAAGACGAAACCTGGTAAAAGATAAATTAAACATGCTTGTAGAACACCTCATCGAAGGGCTGGCCCTCTTCCACCCCCCTTTCGCTGCAACTCACCCTTGCAGCTCAAACTTCCCATGTCTCGAACGTGTTGTGTTGTACTCGAGCGCCTGACCCGTCGGGCCGTACGTTCCAACGCTTCTATTTCGGTCGCTACCATCTAGATCTCAGCCTTGCAAAAAGGACCCACCACCAAACGAAACAATCAACGTGAAGAAGAAAAGGTCCGTGTCCTTATCCCTCGTGATCTTCCTCAACGCACGTGCTACGGGTTCGCGCGCGAGGGCATGTGCGCGTAGTCTGCGCCATGTAAATTGGAAACCGCTGGTAAGTGCGTAAGGTGGACCGCTCCGGCCGAGCAGGGAGCGAGAGAGAGAGAGAGAGAAAAGAGAGCTAGAAGGGTCCGGTCCGGTCCGAGCGCAGCGTAGTGTGTGTTTTTTTTTGTATGCCTGCGTGATGAGAAGAAAAAAAAAGAGAGAAATTCCATCGCCAACACTGACTCGGAAAACGCCCGGAAATGGGCCAACCATCCAATCCAACGTCGAGCTTCTTCCACAATCTTAAAATTATAAATAAATCGAAATTGTGGTAAGGCTGACATTACGAGATCAAGGACGGGAAAAGAGGGAAAAGGATAAGACGGGCAATGAAAACACGAGGAACAGCCTCACATTTCAACCAGGGGAGATCAGGTGGCAGTGGCGTGGCTGTGTGGCACGGCACGTAAGCCTGATAAGCCCAGGGACGTTATCGTCCTCCTCGACTCTTTCGCATGGGTGTTTCGTTTCATCAAGTGTTTTGATGCCGCCGCGCAGGAGCCTCGCCCTGTGTCATGGGCCAGCGTCCATCGTTTGGAATTCCCTCGCCCCTTGCTGGTTGAATCGAGCACTTCTCTAACTATCCAACACCCTTCTTCCTTGCCCGCTTCAATGAGCTTGATGCCTTTTCTTCCGCGCGGCTTTTTTTTTCTTTCCTGGGCGGCGGTGGGACCGACTGGCGGCTTGTGTGCGCGCGTGCCCTTGTGTTCCCTTCAGCCTTGCGCTTTGGCTCATCTCTCATCACCATCAACACTTCCGCCCCCTCGAGGCGACCAACCGTAAGGCTCCGCGCGCGCGGGCGGCACGTACCGGAAGTTCCCACAGTCGTTTGTGAGTCGGTCAGAGCTGAGGAGAGCAGGGCTCGCCATCGCTCATCGATCCTACATGCACCATCATCGTGCGTTATCAACAGCAGTGGTGACGAAGGCGGCGAAACAGTCTCTCCTGCAGCAGCCCTCGGGATCTCGGGCCAGAATGCCGTAAGCAAAGAAGAGGTAGGGCAGCAAGCATGCCAAGGCCAAGGCTGCGCAATATGAGCGCATGCGAGCCGACGATGCGAAGAGGGAGGACGGAAGCGACGGGCTACCTGTTCCTGTTCCTTCCGCACGTGCCAGGGACCCGACGACGACCAACACGAGCAGAATTTATTGGAAAACAAATTCATCTCTCCCGCATCGATTCTCGTAGGGAAAACGAAATAATCACAACATAAGGGGGCAAAGCAGATCATCCAATAAAACCCTACCGCCTAACTCAAGCCCAACAGCCCTCGAGTGGAGTCCACGCCTGTCAAGTTGAGAGCAATGTATTAGGCAGTAGTACCCCAAATCCTCGAATTTCCTGGTTGGGCCAACTGCTTGGCGGTGCTGGGAGACTTTCAACAGTTGGAGCCACCTGGGGACGGGACGAGCACAATCTCATTTTCCGCCCTACCCGTGGCAAAAACCAGACCCACGGAAAAGATCTAGGCCTCAGAGGAGTCGTCTCCGCAAGCGCACCCGGTGTTTGGCTCATCGGTCGGGCCATGAAGAAACAAGGCCAGCGCGATCGGTGGAGCGTGCGATGACTATTATATTTTGGTCGGTGCGCGAATCGACGAGGAAGAAGACTTTCGCTGGCAGCGGCAATGCCCGCACATCTTCAGGCTTCCCCAGGCCGAAAAACCCCAAGCGGCTATGTCCCCGTGGGGGAGAACGCTGATCGCTGACAATGATGATCATGCAGTGCGCGTTTAACGGCAGAGGGCAAAAAAAAAAAAAAGGCGCGCAGGCCCGGAATACCTGTTGCTGCAGGCAGCGATTGTCCTGCGGGGTGTCGTGTGTGGCGCAATGCGACGCGCCCCGCGCCGCATATGCCGCAAAGGCATGGCCGTGTGGCGGTGGTGAGAGTGGAAGCAGCGCCCCTGCAGTCACACATTTGATGTTGTTGACCCCAGGGGCGAACGGAGGGCCGAGAATGGACGAATCACCGCCCGAAGCCCACCCACTCGCCAGTATTGGCCTCCCTTCAGCCGGTGAAACAAATGCAATGAGGTGGAGGGGAGAGGCTCTTCGGCAATTCGCGGTTGCCTCCCAGCGGCGAAAATCACCACCTGTCGTGTAGCACGCGGCGAATTGCGTGGCCATGCCGTCCCTTTACCTGCCGCTTGGCTGATGCAACCAATGCCCGGCGGCGAAACTGTTATTGAGCAGCGGTTGGAAAGCGAGAAAATCGTACGAGAAAGGCGTAGATGCGTTCGGCGAAGCCGCCGGCCCCTGTCGTCCAACGGACAGTTGCAACTTTAAAGAGCGAGATTAGGCAAAGATGCGCCCCTACCGGCTGCACGAGTCGTGGATGTGCGTAAGGCGTGGTGGTGGCCCGTCGTTTCAAGCCGTTTGCCGGTCCAGGGTGCATCCTGGGGAGAGCACGTCGCAGATGGTGGCGTGTCAATCATCATCGATCTATCGATAAGGCAGCTATGCAATCGGATGATGCAGCACCTTCCTGTCTGCCACTGGTCGAAACGCCGGCTGCGGTGATGACTCGAGCGAAAAGCCCTGAGGCGGTAGGCGGTTATGCAGCGTTTGCTACAACAGACTCGGGAAGGCATCCGATCTGTGATGCTGCATCAGCCTAGCGTGCGTGAATGAGCTCTCCAACTCTGCCGGTTTGTGATGCAGCGCATTCCTTGTCTGTGTAAGCACACAAAGGCGGTGGCCGGGCGGCAGCCGCGTGCAGCGCGAATGTGATAGACGCGCCATGAGAGGTGCCAAGCTGAGTCGCTTCGGAAAGGACCGGGCGAGTCATGCCTCGCCAAGCCAGCTTTTGCTGACTGCTGACCTCCGATGCGATGCGTGCGTGAACGAGTGGAGACTACTCCCCCAGGAACGGCATCTCTGCACCGTCAAGTGGTACTGCGGCGTCGCAATCACCACAGCCGTACCCACTATCGAGGCGCAGCACCAACTCCGCCGTGCGGAGAGGTGTCTTGGATCATGGCGCCGGCCACGGGCTGCGCGTGCGAATGTAGTTAGTGACAGCGATTGCTCGGGGGCCTTGCAGCCTTCGCCAGTACCCCGCATCACAGCAATGGTGCAGCACATTTTCGAAAAGCGTATTGCCCAATTCATTCCGATCTACATTTGTGTTTCTTTATCTGAGATACCTGGGTGATTCTGCCAAAACCATGACCGAAAGCGTCCTATCTATGGTTTTCTTGTTGTGTTGTCTAGGAGACTGTAGCCGGAGCGACTGGGTAAAAGGGAATTGTGAACGGGAAAAGTTGATGCTCCTTGTCTACGCGGACTCGAGGGTAGCTGCTCGTTGGTGCAAGCTATGGTGTGCTTTGCCGCGTACTGCGTCCTATGGCCGGGGACGCTGTGGTCGGGATATCTTTCGTAAAAACCATAACACCAAGGAAAAACATATAGGCCGTGACCAACGCCAATTCCATCAAACGCCATCTGCGTGGATGGATATGCACTCTAAACAATGAATTACTCGTTGACAGGTCCAGCCTGCTCGAGAGCCGCCTTCAGCATGCGCTTGTACTCACGCTCCATGCCGTGCTTGACAGCCCCGAGGACGTCGTCGGTGATGGCCTTGGGCGTGTAACGGGGAGTAGTGCCGTCCTGGTAGACACCAGTGCGCACAAGGATCGAGTACCACGTGTTTTCAGCGTGCTTGTTGAACTCGTTGGTGCCGCGCACGTCCGACTCGGGAGTGTCACCGACGAAGTAGACAGTGTCGGGGGGCGAGTCGATGCCGTGCGTGTCCTTGCGCCACTGCTGGAGGAGGCGAGTGGCGAACTGGAAGGTGCCGACCTGGGGCTTCCCGAAGGCATGCGTGTTCACCTCCTTGCCGGTGACGGCCTTAAACATAGCTTCCAGCGAAACACGGAGAGCGCCCATGCCGATGCGGTTAAGGTCGTGAGAGGTGCTCCAGACAACGTCGTTGTGGGAAAAGTAGACGGGCGGGCCCTCATCAAAGGTTTCCGAGCGTGTGCCAAGACGGCCGTTCTTGGACATGAGCAGGTCGAGAATAATCTGCTGGTCCGAAGCCCAATCACGGCTGTCGGCGAAGACGAAGATGGCCTCAATGTTGATGTTCTCAAAGTCGCGGACGCGGGAGTTGTTCCACTCATCCTCGGTCAACTTCCTGAACGGGGTAGTGTCTTCTCTGGTCTTGATGATATCGCCAGGGGTGACAACATCCTTGAAACCGTAGCCTTCGGCGACAATGCGGCACTTCTCACCCTCACCACCCACGACGAGAACGGTACCGTATTTGGAAGCCATTTCTCTCATGGGGGTGTGGCCGCAGATGAACTGGCCGGGTGAGACCTCAATCTCGAGCTGCTTGCTGAGCTGAATGCAGCGCTCTTCCTCAGTCTTGCCACCACCATTGGTTACGAAAATGTAAGGTCTGTATTTGGTTAGTTACTGCAGCGATTCGCGTGCGACGACTAGCTACTTACACCTTGATGCCATACTCGTTCTCGCCATTTAGCATCTTCATGGCCTCGACTGCCTCTGGGATGACCTCGCCGCCACGGATCAGGACGCCATCAATATCGAAAGCATAGGCGAACTTGTCGGTGACAATGGTCTCGGGAGGAGTCTCAGGAGTCGAGGAAGAAGAGCGGTCGATTCCTTGCCTGGCATGTTCCATAGCAGCGGCAACCTCGTGGGCGGAAGACGAAGCCATGAGATGCGCAGGAGGCACAACCACGGTAGGACCTTGCCTCGCCTGGAGCTCTTGCCTTGTGGCTTCCTCATGGCTGATGCGGCGTGTGACGCGGGGCCTCGGGGGCTGGAGAAGTTGGGCGGACATGGTGGTAGGTTTGTGGGGGAAAACGTTGAGCGTAGAAGGGACTCGAAAGGCGGCTTGGAGTTCTGTATGTGTTGTCCCGGAGAGGGAATTCGGTTGAAGAGAAATAAAGTGATTGACGGCGGGAAGAGCCGTTTATATAGACAATGTGCTGGAGAGAACCTAGACCTGTCGAGAGTGCGGAGAGAAAAGTGGACCGAGTGGAGTAGATAGGATGGGAATTGCTGAAGACTGGATAGATGATGCCGACTTGGAAAGGAGTGGGATTCTACGGTGCCTACGCGCCAGTGCGTATCCCGCTAGGGCCCTCGAGGGAGTAACCCTGACGCACGGCTTGACGGCGCCAGCTGCGTGATTAATCCAAACCTGAATCTAGCGCTAACAACGCAGGGCTTATCGGCATGTGGCAGCTGGTTTCAATTCGTCAAGGCGGCACGCACCGCCCATGATCTCATGGACCCTGAGCCCTTCGACCGCGGCGGCCACACATCCGTCTCGCAGCGGCTTTGTGCGGTGCCGCGGCTTCGATGTTTGCGGGACCAGGACCCCGGCGATGAGGTGTTTCTGGGACGGGGAAGCTGCAGTTGGCGCAGCGCTCTGACACAGGCGAAAGGCAGCCGTCCGTCCAGCGTTGCATGTGCGGCGCCGACGCGCATGGCGAACGGCGGCGATGACGAGAACGACCCGGGCTCCAGACCGGTGGCACGCGGTATCAGAGAGCCCTGGCTTTGCCGCCGTCGCCTCTTCTGGTGTTGTGCGCCCCACTATGACGTCGCCCGAACTCGCCTAACACACCGTATCCGGTGCGCTGATTGCCCCGGGGTATTCTCCGCCGCATCCTCGCTGAGCCCTTTGAACCGAAAGATCAATGGGCCATGCAGGGACTCGAAAGCGCTCGCCGGTGCTCTGCCACTCTGCTCGCAGGCGGAGGAGCTGCCGCTGAGTCCCCCGCGTCATATGGCGACGGCGTGGTCGATCCGATGCTCGTCAAGAATCCGTCGGCCAGCCGCGTCCGGGGTGTTCTCGTCCGCCGTTTTGATTTTTTATGGGGTCCGAGGGGCTCCGCCACGCACCTCCAGAAGAGCGCGCGTTAGTCTCCGCCGCGCTGCGTGGCTGCCCCTCTGCCGATCCGGTCGGCTCCTGGATGGGCCAAGTCCACGACAGGCGGGTGGCTGTGAGCCTCCAACCGCCAACACCACGCCCAATGTTTCTGTTCGCCTGCACGCGCCTCCCAAAGTTGACGCCGTTGCCTGCGGTGCATTTACCCTTGTGCACCGCTGATTCGCCGTCTTGGCAGCCTCCTGCGTCTGCCGTGCTGCGACGGTGTGCCAGGAACTCAGGTTTGCTGCTTCAATTTCACATGTCATTTAAAGGCGGCGTGTGTATTGGGGGCGGAGCCTGGGCCTGTGCCGTCTGAAGTCAGCCTTCACACCATGGTGTGCGTGTTGTCGCAGTCGTTTCCGAGCATTCCAGCCGCCCCGCCATACCCCTCAGCCGGCCGCTTGACATCATCATGCAGTGCGTTCGTGGGCAAGCGCCGGTTTACCACCCCAGGTTGCCTTAGGGCCAGTACTTATCGGCAAGCGCGACTGTACAGTACGCATAGCACCGGACACCGAGCGGCATTGCGGTCAGAAACGAAGTCGCGTTAGGCCTTATGTCGGGCGTGCGTCTGTCGATGCGACCCAGACCGCGGGATCATGCTCATCTGCTTGTCGACGTGGTGTCGGCCCATAAGAAATCGCCCGCAGCACCCGGGCCGGAATCACAGTGGAGCTCGCCCATCGTTGCAATCTCCACCGCCATAGTTCTGGTGCATTTATAATGGGTCTCGACGCTCTGTTGGATTGGTCTGACGGCCGTGAGAGCTCATTGTGACGCTTGCGGGATCGAGATGGGATCGATCGAAACGGTAGGCCGCTGGTGTTGAAACTTGCTGACAGTCGGCGGCAGTGGGAGGCCTTGCAATGGCGTGCGGTTGACGCTCATCTCCCCACAGACTTACCCCCTCCTTCAACGTCATGCCTTCATCAACACCCTTCCTTCTGCACTGCATTCGCCTTCAATGCCTTTGTTGACTGGTGATCTAACATCCCTGTCAGCGGGTGCCTGTCGAAGTGATGTAGCTGACTGCAGGTCATCGTCCTGCGGCTGAAGGCGGAGTGACTGCGGGAGCCTGCCGTTGAGGGGGACCACTTTTGCCCCTGCTGTTGAGCCCGCATGGCAAATTCATTGAGCGACTGGTCGCCCCTGTACAAAGCCGCAGTGTTTTTCTCAAATGTATTCAGCCGTCGTGCCGGAAATCTACCTCGCTCATGGGCGTATAGGTGTGCTCCCCGTTGGACCGGACCCGTTCCCAGTGTGCCTGATCGCGTGGTGGAGGATGTTTGAGGTCGAGGAAAGCAGAAAGAATTGCTATGATCAGCGGATGCGCGCCACCGCTGATCTCATAGCGTCGCTATCAGGCAAGCAGTGGGATGTGACAGATACGGTGCGGGTGCTCAGTCGGTCGCTTGCGTCGCACCGGCTCAGCTGAGCAAAGGCGTAGGAAAGCAAGAGGAGGAGAATAGAAGAAAGATGCGAAAGTGTCAGTGAGAGACCTGGCTAGATGGGAGAAAGAGATGACAACAGCACGAGCTGCAGGAAACGCAGAGCGAGGCGGGGAAGCTGGCAGGCAGCCGAATCAGGAAAGAGCACGAGGTCACGGGGACAGGCGGTGACCCAACACCCCAAGACACGTCGGGTCTGTTTCCACGCGTCTCTTCTCACAGCAGGTCTCATAGCAAACGAGCCATTGGTCCGCCGATCGCCGACGGCAGCTGGGCTCAATTTGTCTGTCGATCAAGCTACCACAAGCGGTAGCCCTCGAGATGAACTGGACCGGCGGCAGGCTGCAACGGCACTCGAACAGCAACACCCTCACGCATCGCCAGAAACAGCATTTCGCCAAAGTCCGCACTCAGCACCCCAACGCCGACGAAACCAGCTCCCCACGCTTTCGACCTCGCTATTTCCCACCGGACGAGACGGAGGAGGAGGTTTTGGCCGCGGCGTTCGGGCGGAGTTCGCCAATCAAGCGCCAGCAAGCTCTTGATCAACATGAGACACTGGTTTCCCTAGTGCAACGGCTTCCCTCGATGAAACCGCGACCAACACGGCAACCATCAACGCGACCATCACCGACACACCGCCACATCTCGCCGTGGACCATCCAGGATCCCTGGCGGACTGTTGGGCGCTCGTTGCTGCCGCTGCATGAGGGAGACTTGTTCTTTCCACCCACAGCAGTAGTGCCGTCCGCGAAGACTCAGGACGGCCGGAAACCACCATGTCGGACGGAACATGTTGGACAAAAAGGCCAAGCGAAGAAGAAGCGCGCTTTGGATGGTGCGATAAAGGACGACGTGGTAGAGCGTGAGCGTGACAGGCTTTTGGCTCGCCATGACTGGGCTGGTCTCTCGCCCTCGCGGCCGTTACGGATGCAATTCCCGTCAGTTAGAGAAAGAGAAACCATCGGGAAGCGACACAAAACGTGCAGTAATAGGGTTCACAAGGCCAACGGAGGCGGTGCGACCCGGGCGCCTGTCCTGACCAAAATACATGCCGATCTTGGCGGCCCCTGGATGAGTGGAGCTCTGGTAAATCACGACGAGGACATCGTCGTCAGGATAGGCCCAGACGCGCTTGAATCTCAACCGCCTGCACAAAACAATGACTCGCATGAACCTGAACATCGTCTCACGCCATCGGACCCAATGCTGTTCGACATGGAGGACGAGGTACAAGAGCTGCAGCCAATCTGCGCGCGACAACCTTCAACTGAGAGGGAAAAGGACCAGACTCGACATCTAATCAATCTGCCTGATACAGACAAGGGATCAGAGGAAGCTCGAACCTACACCGAAGCTGAGCCTGTTGAAGACATCGAAAGACTCTTGCAAGAACTTGATGAATTTCCACGTCAAGCCCCTGTAACCCCTGCGTCAAAGGCAGATGCTCTCCTTGCATCTGCTTATGATTGCAATGCAGATTCTGGCAACGATCAACAAGAAAGAATTCGAACCTCGGACACGCACAAGGAAGAGCTGACGCAGTGCCCGACATCGCTACAAGAAGTGGAATCGGGCGGAGAAGGAAACAATCTGGATCGGGCTGAGACGCGTGTCCAGACCGAGGGGCAGCAAGAGTTGCAGAGCTCCCTGCCAAAGCCGTCCTGGCTTTTGTCCAAGTATTCCTCGACAAAGCCAAGCGCGCAAGGGCTTCATTACAATTTAGCACGGGCATCGAATGAGCCAGAGTCGAGGAGCTCATTGGAACTCATAGATTGTCGAAGCTTGCTCGAAGAAGGGTTCGATGATATTCGACGGCTGGAGGTCCAGGGCTGCGCATTGGACAGAACCGACCAATCCTCTGTCGCGCGACGGACCTGTTCCGAGTGGCAGACGCCCTCCCGTGGCGTTGGAGAGGGCCACGACTCGTTGACAGCTCTCCGCGACAGCTCCGCAGATCGTGCTGCGAGACCGCGCCTTTCGGCAGAGCTACCGATCAACATCTATGCAGGACATCGTGCGAATGCACGCAGTCGATGGGTGAAGAGAAATCAGCCCATTGGCAGATCACCCAACTCCGCATTCCCGTCCGAGCGCGAGGCTGCAAACACCTTCAGGCGTTCTTGCAGCGACGCCCTGCATTCGCAGGCATCGGACAGCGTTCCCGATATCCGCAGTTCAGAATCTCCGTCTGGGTCTCGCTGTCAAATCACCGTGCAGGCTGAAAAAGTTCCAGCTGCGCCCACGCAAGGCTGGATCGGCGATGCTGGCAGTGGTGCAGAAGTAGAAGACGCGGAGGCAGTGTGGAAGAGGTTTGTTTTCGGGGAAAGCGACAGGCCAACTATTGACAGCGCCCAGCAGGAGCGCGAGTCGCCTGAACCAGGCGTGAGATCGACACTGACGCCCGGATGGAGCACCATTTCCTCTCTTTGGGTCGAGACGTCCGGTAATTCAGCTGCAGCAGGACCGACCGCTATGTCGCCTGCATACGCGCACCTGCATTCTGTGGGTAGCCGCGCTGGGGCCGATGACACGGCAGATGCAAGTGCGGGAAGAGCAATGACCAGCGGTGAGAAGCAGGCATCCGAGTCGAAGGCATTTGTTGAGGGCGGGAGCACAACCGCCATAGCCTCACCGACGGATGACAGGTGTTTGCCTGTTCGCATTCATGATGCTGATGCTCAGGCGAACCAAGCGTCAGACGACGCAAACACGGTGGCGGCCACGGCAGGTGAGTCATCTGGTGAGCTGGCCGGTCTAGGCCGACGAGAGCGAATAATTTTCACGAAACCGAAAGCCTTCGTGGGATCAATGGCAGTCGCGAGGCCAGTGGCTGGCGCAGCTGCGCCGGAGGGCAACAATGCGTCCAAGGGCACGTTGCACACCGGACCGGCGGGCATTGCCAACAAGATATCGAGGGAACGTCGACGCGGGCAGCGGACCACAAAGTTTTCGTCGTTAATATACGGGATTCCGAGCCGCACGGGATACGTTCCAGACCTGATTGAGCACATCGAGGACGACTGACAGGGCCACGGCGAGACAGGACCGCGGTATTGGAACCTTGCACGGCTGAAGGTGGGAATTGGAGCTGAAAAGTCTTTCTTTTCTCTGGGGTTCCAGCGGTGCGCGTCTGGACGACTCATCATCGCCGCCATGCCTTGACATGCGACAGCATGCAACGCCGGACGTGCGGACCTTCTTGCACTTTCTGCATGAGGCCCGGCATGCATTCCTACGTGGTATGTTTCCTGCCTGAGGGACAGGCGATCTTTTCTGCGTGTTTCCTTGCGTGCATATTGTTTCAAATCCATGTACGAGGTCCGTTCGCTTAATACCATTGCAACAGGGAGGGCGGGTAGTTGAAGCGGCCATCTGGACGCGGCTGCACAATAGATCTATGGACAATAGCATGCGGGAAAGGAGCACCAACTTCCCTAATATTGTTGCAATACCGAGTGGGTCGACCTAGTATCAGGATGCCTTCATTGCGTTTGCCGACTGCATTCTTCGCATGACAGGCCGGCCGGCTGGATTGATTGCATTAGCAGCTCCAGGAAACCAGGCCAACAGTCGTGCCGCGCCGCGATTGGAGAGAAGAAGGGCAGGCACAACGCTCATTCCATGATGCTATTTTGCTTCGTTCGCGTGCCATCGGTGCGACGCTGCCGCGAGTTGCTCCGCCGCTAGCTGCCGGTCTGCCGTCCTGCCGTCCTGTTCCAATAGGCTCGTGGGCGAGGCGCATGCTGAGTCCGCACCGCAAGTTGCAAGTATTGTGTGCGCCGTTACTAGCGCGCCCGTCAGCTCAGGAGGGGCTGTCATGTTGTCATTGTTCAAGCTTATCTACAAGGCAGAGAAGGTGGTCATGCGGAGCATTTCTCAATAGCTTCTTTTCGGTGGGCGGTGTTTGCCCGTCTTCTTGCCAATCAATGCGAGCGTCGGTCGAACGTGTGCAGCAGTGTGCGTCTAACCATTATGCGCAAGAGGACGTTCGCGGCCTAGTGCTGAGGAGAGAGGGAAGTGGAGTAGGAGAGAAACCTTAACGCGGGCGTGCCCTCGTGCTGCCGGTGCGAGCTGCGGGCGCCGCAGAGGCCGGACGTTCCTGCAGGCTGCTGTCCACTTTTCTGCCATCAATCGTGAGCATGAGGCTCTTTGAGAGGGCCTGTTCGTGCGACGCAGACGCAGGCAATCGCCTGACATCCGTGCGGTGCGACGATGCTGCTGCCGACCCCCGATTGAGGGGAAATTGGAGCAGGGCTTGCGCCTCGTAGGATGCCCGCGCCGTTTTCTGATGCCCGCCAGCCCGTCCGCCCGCCAGCCAGGCCGCAGCAAGATTGAACCGGCCCGCTGGGAAGGCGCGAGATGATGCTGATGATGATGATATGTTGGCAACGGGCGACAGGCGGTGCAGGGCGGCGAGGCTGCAATTGCTTTTTGCGCAGCCGCTGCGAAGATCAAACTGCACATCCGCCCCTGCAAGTCAATGACAAAGACTTTTCACGCATGCCCATGACTGCGTGTGAAGATTCGTGCGCGTGCTGTGCTGTGCTCGAGCAAGCGCCCGCGCGGCCGACAGGCCAGGAAACTTTCCACTTTCTTTTCTTTTCCTTGCCTCTTGTCGCACCCCCCCGTCGCCGTTGGCGGAACTGCGTGCCACGAACCGTCCCCCCTCCCGGTCCGGCATCAGACAGGCCCTCCTCCTGCAAGTCATTAAGATGCGCCGTGCCCTTGTCCGGAGCTCGTGCGACCCAGCAGCCGCTGCCCTCCCAGGCTTCCTTGCGAAGCCCCTCCCCCAGGGATGACGAGGCGTGCCGCGCGCAAACGCGGCCAAGACACACGCAAGCTAGTTGGTGGTTTGGGAACTAGCTGGAATGCGCGGTGGTCCGATGCGCTGCTTCGGATTGATCGAATTGATGGAACCCCCTTTCGGCGCTGACTGGAGCGGGTGACGGTGGTGCTGCTGTCGCGCGGCCGCTTGGCCTAGCGCACGCGGCCCGCCGCGGCGGATCGAGGAGCTCTCGCGCGCGCGTGTGGCCGTGATGGTGGTGAGGGCCCTGGTTGAGGCGCTTCGCTCTGGTGACGGCGTCGCATTGAACGGCAAACAGGCATCATAGAGCGCCGGGAGCGTCGCGCGCAGACGCCAATTGGCCGCCCGGGGCCCATCACGAGACGGCGAGCGACAGTAACAACGCAGCGCGCACACCGCTCGCCGGCCTCTGTTCAATCGCTTGATGGAGATTATTGGAGAAGGCGCCGAGTCAGCTGATGGGAAACTGGAAATTCGTCTCGTTTCGCAGGCGCAGCTGGCCAATGCGCAGGGCTACGGGGCGACGGACGGGATTGTGGGGAACGCGCCCTGCTTGGCCTCGCGGCTCAGGGGTCGCGGGTCTTCTCGAAGCAGTCGAAGGCGACCGAAGAGCGTGCGCGCGCTGCTGGCGGCGATCCTCCGGCGGCGGCGGTGCGGACGCTTCGCTGCGAGTCGCATGCAGATTGCGAGGCGTTGCGCAAAAGGGCCAAGGCGTGCGGCTGCGCCGGCTGCGTTTGGGTACGACACACGAGCGCGACGGAGGCCGGCAGTCGGCATGGCCGCACCCGTACGGGCGCGCAGCGGCTCAGGCTTGGGCTTGTCCTGGTCCTTGTCGAAGGAGCGACGAAGCCACGGACTGCCGCGCACTGGCTGTTGGGTTGGAGCGGGCAGGGCGTGGCGGGCAGCGCACCCCGGCTCGGATCAGCGACGAGTTTAACCACAGCTTGTATAGTTTAACCACAGAGCTGGTCCGCACAGTCGCAAAGCTGCTTAGGGCGCGCCACGTTGCCGCTGTGCCTGACGAGGAGGGCAGCCTGTTGGCGGCCCCGATAAGCACTAGCTCGCTCGCTATTCTTGTCGCAGCTCCGCAGCAGGGCTGAAGGGATTCCTGGCTGCACGCAGGCTCCGGATGCGTCGGGGCGCGGGACAGCAGGCGTAATGACCTGTCTGCCGCCTGCGCTGCCAGCGCACGATGATTTGCGTCGCGAGGCGCCTCAGGGCAGCGCAGCCCCGGCCGTGGCCCAGGGGCGAGCAGCGGGCAAGACGGGCGGGCGGGCGTGAAATGAAGTGGAACGGGCGCGCAGGCCATGACGTCTGGCGCAAATAATCTCTGGCGTTTGAAACGAATCCTGCCCTGGGCGCGCCGCCGTGGGCCGTTTTTTCGCACCCATGCCGCCTGCGCGCTGGCCAAGCGGGCCTGCAACGCACCGTCGGCTGCGGAGAGGCATGCCTTGCGAGCCTGCGCCCAACGCCAGGGCAGGGATGGCTCATCGTGGCCCGTCGCCGTTGCGCCTCGGGTCCGTCCTCTTTAATAACGAACTAGTTGCCATCGTCAGATTTGCGAGCACCCGCCGTCACCACAAGCCCGCGCACTCCTTTTTCCACCACGGCCACGGCGCCAGCCTCCTCGCGAAACTCCCACGACCGCATTCCGCAGCCTGCGTCAGCCCGCAGCCTCGCCTTCAGTACGTACCACAGCCCCGGCCCCCGCCGCACTTTCGGTGCCCGCGAGCGCGCGTGGAGAAGCATGCTTACCTGTTAGGATAAGCTGCAGGCCCAGCCTCACTGCGCTGCAAGCCCTCTTCTGGAGCAAGACCGCACTCCGCGCCATTCGACCCCATCGCCCTTCAGCTGACCTGCCGCATCATTGCCTGTCCTGCGCTTGATGCGCGATGCTCAATATGCGGTAAACACGACAGCCCCAAGCGCCCACAACACCTCCGGAGACCCAGCTGGCTCGGTCGCACGACCACCTCTCATTCTTGCCCACTCCTAATATGCCGTCCCGTCCTCGACGGCAGTAGGGCCACCGCTTCCCGCTCGAACCATGACCTCCTCCGCGGCATACTCGGCGCACGACTCTCCAGACCACAATGGAGCGCCTCGCCCCCGTATGCCCACGCCCAAAAGCTCCGTCTACCGCTTCAATTCACACCATGCCACCATGCCGCTCACCATCCAACCTTGCGCCGGCCTCTCTTCGCGCAACAGTCCGACCTCCGCGCCCTCGATGCTGGACTCGACCGCCTCCCTCCAGACCACTCCCGAAAGCATGCACCCCACCCGCATAGCGACCTCCTTCCCCTCCGCGCCCTTTTCCCTGCCCGAGGCCTACATGTCCACCTCCGCCCCGGGGCCAACCTCTTCCCCCGGCTCGAACGCCATGGCCGATGCCATGGCCATCACCAAGTCTCCCAACCTGATCCGACGCATATCCCGCGGCGCCCATAACCGGCTCACTCGCCGTCAACGCGGCTCCGGCGCAAGCGCACGCCGCGACCACAGCGCTGGACCCGTCATCATGCGTAGGAGGAGCGACAGCCGGACCGCAGTCTCGGATCCGCGAGAGTGGGATGTGTCGGATTACGATTTGGAGGGCCCGGACGAGGAGGCAATTGAGGATTCAGGCGAGGCAACGGCTTCCCAGGAGAGCATTGTCCACGGCCTTGGTATCACCGCCGGCCGGTCAGCCACGGGGACAATGACGGAAGGCGCTCCTATCCGTTCTGCCATCCTGGAGCAAGGGACCTGGCTTACCAAAGTCACCAAGAAGAAAACCCAAAGCATGAGGTTTCGTCTGGACCTTGGCTCCGCAAAGGTTATGTGGGACTCTTCGCGTCCTTCGAAATCTTTCTACATTGATGACGTCCGCGAAATTCGAATTGGCAAGGACGCCAGGAACTACCGCGAGGAATTCCAGGTTTCCGCAGACCAGGAAGATCGGTGGTTCACCATCATCTACTCGGACCCAGAGATGTCCAAGGGCAGGTCCATTAAGACCATGCACCTCATCGCCCCCAACAACTTCCTATTCCAGCTCTGGACAGGCACTCTCGAGGAAGTCTCTCGCAGCCGCATAGAGATGATGGCCGGTCTCGCAGGGACCGGCGAGAAAACAGCGAAAGCCCTGTGGCAGCGCACCTTTGATCACGCCAAAGGGCACGAGATTCCCGAAGAGGACCAGAAACTCGACTTCCCCAGCACCGTCAAGCTTTGCCGGAGCCTCCAGATCAACAGCACAGAAGATGCATTGCGCTCCCAGTTCAACAAGGCCGGCGAACAGTCGGGCTACCTGCGTTACGGCCAATTCCTGACTTTTGTCCGTAAGCTAAAAGAGAGGCGTGACCTGAAGCCGATTTACGACTCAGTCAAAGGGGGCCACGCTGAGTTGTACTGGCCCGATTTCGAACGTTTCCTGCAGGAGCGGCAGGGTGTTGACGTGGCTGCCGATCAGGACTATTGGCAGAACGTTTTCAAGAAGTTCGTCGGAAAGCCGAGGAACAACTCCGCATCGTCGCTCAACGGCGATGCCTGCATGGGAAACATGAATTTCCAGGCATTCCAGGCATTCATGACGTCCTCGGCAAATCACGTCCTCGCCGCGCCGAGATCGGAGCCCAAGCTCGACCATCCACTCAACGAGTACTTCATCTCGAGTTCGCACAACACCTACCTCCTTGGACGCCAGGTTGCAGGCCATTCCAGCACTGAAGCGTACATTGTTGCGCTGCAAAAAGGATGTCGTTGCATCGAGATCGATTGCTGGGATGGTAGCGATGGTCGCCCGATCGTCGTCCATGGTCGGACGCTAACGACCCATGTGCTGTTTGCCGATTGCATCTCGGTCATTCAAAAGTACGCGTTCGTATCTTCGCCGTACCCGCTCATCATCTCTTTGGAGGTTCACTGCAACCCAGAGCAGCAAGCCGCCATGGCCGAGATCATGAAGAGCCAATTTGGCGACCAACTCCAGGAGGAGCCTCTTGACGATTCTCAAATCCTTCCGTCGCCAGAGCAGCTCAAGCACAAGATATTGATTAAGGTCAAAGCCTCGGAAGAAGTCGATGACAAGATCGTCACGAGCGATACACCCAGCTCCCGCAGCAGGACACGTAGTTTCAGCTCCCCCTTCTCCAAGCCCATCAACATTGACAACAGCCCAATCCCCGACTCTCCTTTGCTCTCTAGCCCCCCTTCGCCTAGTCCCCCGGATCGCGTTACCCCCTTCTGGCAAACGCCGCGTACCTCTGTAACGTCAGCGGGTGCTAGCCTGCACAGCTCGGCAGAGGATAGCGATAGTCCGCCTGCTACCTATGCAGAGAAGAAGAAGAAGAAGAAGACCAGCAAGATCGTCAAGGTCCTCGGCGACCTTGGCGTGTATACACGGGGTATTAAGTATTCCGACTTCAAGTCTGCGGAAGCCAAAACGTACAACCATATCTATTCGTTCGCTGAGCGTACCTTCGACGGCCTGTGCAACAAGGAGTCTTCCTCTTCCAAGGCGGCGCTCGAAGAGCACAACCTGCACCATCTTATGCGCGTCTACCCGTCAGGCTATCGGATCAATTCGTCCAACTTTGACCCAATCAAGTTTTGGCGTCGCGGAGTGCAGATGGCCGCGTTGAACTGGCAGACATACGACCTTGGTCAGCAGATCAACGACGCAATGTTTGCCGCGGGGCACGACAGAACCGGATATGTGCTCAAGCCACAAGAGCTACGGGAGCCAAGGAAGCGCGAGCTTGTCAACGGCGACTACAAACGCGCCAAGCAGCAGAAGAAGCTTGTCAAGTTCTCGGTCCATATCATCTCCGCGCAACAGCTGCCGCGCCCCAGCGGCATGAAATCGGACGCCTTGATCAACCCATACGTTGAGTTCGAAATGTACAGCGCCAACGACAAGTCTCGGGGGGCCGCAATAGGCGAGGGTGGAATGGACGCGTCAGCGCGGAATGGCGTCTCCGGCATTGGCGTCCCACTTCGCAAGCGCACGCCTGTGATTGAGGGCAACGGCTACGACCCAAATTTCAATGCCCTGCTGTCGATGAGTCTTGAAACACGCTTCCCGGACCTTGTGTTCGTGCGTTGGACGGTTTGGAACTCGGCCGATAGCAAGACGGCCAGCTCGAGCAGCGCCCCTCTCGCTACTTTCACCGCCAAGCTCAGCAGCTTGCAGCAGGGGTACCGACACCTTCCCCTGTACAACGCAAACGGCGATCAGTACATGTTTTCGACGCTCTTTTGCAAGATCGAGAAGGCCGAAAATGTGGACATCGAGCAGAACATGCAGATGCAGCACCATTTCGCCACTGCCGCTGCAAACGCGTGCCAGTCGGAACCGCCCAGTCCTCCACTGGAAGCCACACGGACCAGCAAGCGGGACTTGTTCCAGCGCGTCTTCTCTCGCACACCGTCCGGCCACAAACGCAAAGATAAAGAGTCTCGTGAGCGCGACAACAATGACCGTGACACGGTCAGCACGATAAGCCGCAGCTCAACCATGGATTCGCTGAAGTAATCTCGGCGTCATGGCTCCGTCACCTTGTACCACCACCTATCAACGACCCACGACCACGAAACCCACAACAACAAAAAAAGTCAACAACGATGTCCGTCCGCACTTTCTGCATCCTCATCAAATATTCATGGCGTTCAACGGCTGCATAAGTGATCATTGTCTTCCTCAACACACTCTCCCGTAATGACACCGGGGGAGCCTGCAAAGCATGGGAAAGGGGTTACCACGGGGCACCATCTTTATCCTTTTCATCGTCATCGACTGCAGCACAGTTCCACTTCAACCAGTGGTTGGATTTCCGTTGCTGTCGCAATTTTCGGATTCGTCACCGCGAGAGTAAGAGGAGAAGATCCCCGCTCGCTTGTACTACTTTTTTTTAAACTTTCGATTATACCCTCTTCCCCCCACAATTGTCCTGTCTTCCACTGTTTTATGGGTTCTCTCATCGGCGTACTTTGGAGAAGGAGATCGGCGCCAAACCCAATCCGCCCCGAGTCCCGCATCATCGTGTTCGCGCTATAGACTGGGTTGATGTGCGTTTTCATTTGGACTTCGGGGGCTTGGACGATGGCCACCCCACAGCATCATTCGTTTTTCCCGCTGCGCGACCATACCTGAAAAAAGAACTCTCGCTATATTTGGATCCTTCTGACGAACTTCTTTGATTTCCAAGCTTGGGCTTACGAGCTCAACCTTTCCTTTGTAACTGCATACTCTCGGTTGCCTTTTCTTCTTCATGTCTCGATTTATCATCCCAGAGAGAGGCCAGGAGCCTTATAGCCTTGGGATCATCTCGGTATTGTTATCATACGCGTGTACTCGTTTCGCATTGGGTGGAGCATAGTCTTGTTTTTTTTTCTCCAACGTTTTTTTGTCTCGCAGGTTAGCCAGTATACCCCTTAGTGCTTCTGTATTCTTTGCAGCGTACGCTTGATTACGCATGGAGGAGTAGCTGCCTTGGCGCTAGCACATGGACAGATTGGTACGGCGCAGGATGAAAAGACGTGGGAAAGGCGCAGGAAAAGGACGGGTTGGCTGCGCAAGGCAAAAAGAGTGCAAGGGGGTTGTGGACTTCCACGACAAAGGGGTATCACTTCAGGGGTTCCGTTTGGGAGTGGAGAGGAAGAGAGGAAGGATAGGCAGTTGAGATGAAATGATAATCATGACGGGTTGTGGCGACAGACAGCGGTGGCCGGCCTGATGAGACAAACACAACGATCTCTTCCTCCCTCTTCAACTTGACGTCGCGTGCTCGAGTGCATGACTCTAGCAAACTTGCGTGCTCTGGTGGACCCGTGCACTCTGCCCGCTGATTTTTTCCTGTGTTCTTTGATGAACCGTGCTGCAGCTGAGGGTCCCACGTCCACGTCCCTTTGGCCCGCAACCGGCCGTCGGTACTTCGCGGATTTGCAGCGCTTTCTTTCATCCGCCCACCGCCTACTACCAAAGCGTCATCGTCTCTCGTCAGCAGAAACGGGGCCCGCCCGCGAAGGGGCTGTGCAAGCCCTCTTTTTTTTTTTTCCATTTTCCACTTCGCTAAAGATGGGCGGTGGAAATTCCTGCAGAAAATTGAAAAGCGAAATGCTGCTGCCTGGATGCCATGCAGAGAACCGAGATATGGAATGAGAAGAGAATCCTTCCGCCGGAAGTCCGGGCAGGCGCAAGCAAGATGACGGAAAGGGAGCAGTTCGTTCGACGCAGCGCATGCTAAAACCAGCTACCTTCCTTCCTGTTACGCATGCTCGCTTTCACATTACCGATGTTCCGTCTTGGTCTTCCCTGGTCCGGTATCCACCAACGAACCCCACATACGAGACGCACACACAAGTTCAGAAGAGAACAGGCGGCTCGGCATCGCCCTATCGTATCTTGCTCGTATCTTTTTTCTCCCTCCCTCGCTTGGTCCTTGCTCTGAATCGCTAGCTTCTGCCCTTGTTCCCCACCTCCTGGCTACTTCGCTCATTGCCCCATTGTGTTTTCTTCATGCCCTTCCGTGAGTTGTCTTTCCGCATGCCGCACGGGTAGGGCAACCACTTCCTGCGAACAAAGTAGCCCCACCACACTCGCCTGTTCCCATCCCGCTATGTACATACTACTGTCTATGCGTCCAACGCACCTACCCTCTTAGGGGCTTTCAGCTCTTCTTCTTCGCAGCATGAGTCCGTAGCAGGCAGGTAGGTAGAGAAGCTTCACGTGTGGCCCACCGCTCTTCTCCCTGCTCTTGCAAGGCGCCCAGAGGTGATGGCTACTGCCACGGCGGGCTTCACAAAGCCTTCGTCCGGAGCGGCGCATCTTTAACCACACAAACGCTTATTCTACGCGTCTTTGGAGCATATTGTTAGACATAGACGTTGGACTTAAGCACTATACACAAACGCCCGGACGTTGACTCCAAACATTTACGTAAGTAAAACGCAATAGCTAACGCGAAAACATGATCGTGAAGGGCAAGTGGTGCTGCAATCCACCGAGCTGCAAGAGCCTATCGATTTTCGCTCACCGCCATGATTTGTGTTTGAGAGGAACCAGGAGAGCCGTCCAACGCATGCCAGGCTGGCCCGCCGTTCCTACCTCTTGACTGCGTCCCGGCTCTCTCTTCTCATGCTACTCTGCAGGGCGGCTTGCTTTTCGTGCATGCTGGACCAATAGCTGTACCTCTTGCCCTAGAGCACAGAAGCGCTTGTCCTTTCTTTATGTCACTCTCGCCGTCCGGGAAAGCACCATGACTCGTTCAAGTCTAGCGCCCGATAACCGACATCAACTTCGATATATACATACTTCCAATAGCCGTGAACTAGCTGTATGTACGTACTATCGACTGATAGCCGCTCCTTGTAGCTCTCACCAAGGCCTCAGAAGGAAGGGTCGTAGTAGTCATTTCTCAGGAGGATGCAGACTGTTCGTCTGTGTTCCTCCTGATCCCAGTCCCCCCTGCCATTCGCCACGCTTTTACAATGCCGTTCCCGCCTTTGCGGTGGCATGCAAGCCCACTCCCCCAAACTTAATCCCGCATTCCCCCTTTCCGCTTCGGTTCCGCCGTACATGGGCTCAGCCAGCCTCTTCTCCAACCCTCTTATGTCATGCGCGCATGGTGAGAGCGGGACGATCGGGAGGGGCGAAGAAGATGGGGAAAGAAGAGGGGAGAGAGGGGAGAGAGAAGCGGTGTGTAGCGGAAGTGGACGTAAGGTGGCATCAGAGGTGCGCGCGCGGTTTGCGGGGAGAGGTTCTGGCTCTGATGTGGACAGGACTACCGCCGGCCCGCTCCCTCTCTGTCTCTCTCTCCCGCTCGCGATGGCCCCGCTCCCCTCTGCCTTCTCCCCTTCCTTTCCCTCTTCGTTGTCTTCTCGCCTTTTTTCTCCTGGTTCGGCATGCAGGAGGGGCGAGGGCGGACTAGCGTGGAAAGGTTAGGGGCAGTGGAATAGAACGTGCGCTGTCTTCGGCGGGGAGGGAGGGGGCATTGACGGAGAATGGATGTGTCTGTGTGTCAAAGGCATACAAGTTTTTGGAGGGCATGCAAGCGACCGTAAGGGCAGATGTGGCATTGGACGAAAGTGGATGTGAGGGCAGGTGGGAAATTTTGCGGTGCATGCTGCATGTGTGTATGCATGCCCGTTGTATGTATGCGTGTACGCGCATGTGCATGAACGGTAAATCAAACGGAGCCGGGGGCGGACGCGGTGGCCGAACGGTTGACTCCGCAGTGAGATCTGTGCGAGGAAGGGCAGTTATCGAGTGGACCAAGGGCATCTGAGGGCACGGGAAAAGAAGTGGGAATAGTAGGGGAATAAGGGTGTGCGTCGCGGTGCGTGCTATGGGGTTTGTGCGTCATGCAAGTAGGCAGGCACGGACGAGGGGTTTGGGGAATTGGGGACGGCGTGATGCATGTCTCTCTTTGCTTTTTCCTTCTTTCTCTTGGCCGTCGCTTCTAGAACCAAGAGTAAGAGGCGAGAAAAGGTCAGAGCAAAACGGGGAGAGACGGGTTTGGTGGAGAGTTGTGGGCCTTGGCAGGAATCGTCGGCTGAGGGGTGTGCTTTTACGTATGATCGTGCAGATTGACAGTGCGACGAGATAGAAGGGTGAGATAGGCACTCCTGACGCTCTGCGCCTTTTACTGCTATTGGAGGCCGCGACTGCTCATCGTTATCATCATGACGGGTCAGACAGAGTCGTCTTTGCTCACTTTTGTCTCGCATTGCGTATCAGCTGATGGCGAAAGGCGTGAGTGACCTGCAAAGGTGCAAATCGGTGTACGTGATGAGGCACAAGGGCACGGGGCTCAATTGTCATGCATGCATGCATGCACACGCAGGCAGCGCTTTCAGTACGGACAGAGCTGGAGCAACTGCTATCCGAGATCGACGATGAGCACGAAGCTGATGTTCGACGTGGCTTGCGCTTCGGAACTCCCCTTCGGATTAGCTGCGTCTTTTTCCGTAGGTGAGAGCGTACCTACCTGAGCTGTCTATCTCTATCTCATCTTCGATAATCCGATAGGTTGTCGACGTCTATTCACATGACCAGCATGGAGAAACGACGAGGCTGAGCCCTTCCCCCGTCCACAGCAGTGATACATTCCCGAGAGACCTGATGAAATCGCAGCGGCATCGCTCGGTGTGACGATGAATATACGCGCTCTGTGCTCAATTTTTTATTTGGCAGGTCCAATGACGGTTCTCGGTACAGTGAGGCTGGAGATGTCTCCGACGGCTGCCCACAATTGATCTACCTTAAGTGCCGATACGAAGGCGCAACATCCGCCAGTATAACCCTGAATAGCCGCTTAGACGATTTGACAGGAAGAAGGGAGTAAATTCCGGTAAAAGGAGGCGCGCTTCTCGCGGTTAAGAGATTAGATTTCACTGGTGATTGCGGGGTCGGAAACTATGTCGTGGTCTGCCACGCAACGTGGGTGGTCGGGAGTAGCCGCTGGTGGCATCACGAGGGAGGGAGACGTGCTGTCCGTTTATCGGGCAGCGCACAGCTTGGCAGAGAGCGGGGAGCAGGTGACTGCATTTCGTCACGGAGGAGAAGGCAGTAGTCAAGCGGAGAATAACAGCCGTTCGGCGACGATAGCTAACCGCGTCCCTGCCGCGTGCAGTGTCATCACTGCTTCGTGACTCCGAGTTTGCAGTGAGGCGCTCGATCTCGCCTAGGGCGTGCGTAGAGGCGCCCTAATGCATGTGCGTGCCATGTGTGCAAGCTGCTGACGGGGGTGGTACAACGTGGCATAGCAGCAAGGCGGAAGCTTGTCGTATGTGGGTTATGCATTGTTTGCTGTTGGCTGTTGTGCTGTATCTTGCAGATAGCCTCGACGCGTTGCGGTGCTCCATCATGCGCATCATCCCGCGCGCTTTCTTTCTCCATTCGTGCCCAAATAACGCCATAGATGCCGCCCCATCCCTGGAAATCCCCGAATTATAGCCCCAGTGCCGTGATATGCGCCGCCCAGATGCCCATTCCCCTCTTTTTGATGTCCGCCCCTGCACGTCTTCCCTTGGCTGCCGAAAAACACTCCATTGCCCGTCCATGCTGGCGGCGGGCATTACAAGTAGTCCTTCTTCTTGGCGGTACGTGTGAACTGGTTCATGTGCCACTCCACATCACCGTCCTTGTTCTCCAAAGTGCCCCCGCGGATTTCAAACAAGCGCATTGTTATCCGCGGGCCGACCTCCGCCAGCTCGACGCTCTGGTAGCCCGTGCGCACAAAGACATGGTGACGGACCTCGATGCTATCCTCGCGGTTGACAAACGTAACAACACGGTTGCCGACGTCCTTGGGGGTTGTGGCGGCGGGGCGCGGGGGAAAGAGATGCTGCAGAATCTTGACGACGCGCTTGCCGAGGTTGGTGGTAAAGCCTTCGAAGATCAGATGCGGATAGGACTCGGAGACGGTGCCACGGGCGGCATTGGGGATATCGTGGCGCAGGACGACGTTGTGAAGCGAGAAAGAAGCCGTGGGTCCGTGGGGGAAGTGGGAGATGGTCATGGCCGTCGGCGTGCCACGGTGCTCATGGAGCAGAATCACATCACTCAGTCCAGCGGCCTTCGCACTCGACACAATGTTGGGCAGGATGAGGTTTCCTCTGTTGACGCGGATACTCGTGGGCAGCAGCAGGCGGATTTCCTTGGCGAAAGCACCCAGGCGAGTGCTGGGATCGCGCGAGGTCGTCACCAGCACGCGCGGGTCCACGACGCCCGAGAGCTGTGCGTATTCGTCGTCCAGATCCAGCGCCTCCTGGGTGGAGCGGTCCTGCTGCGACTCGTCATACTTGTAGTTTGCACGCAGGTCCTTGTCGTTCGCAATGGACGGGTCTAGCGGCTTGCCGCTGGCGAGAGAGGCTCGCAGTGCTGCGCGTTTCGAGGCGATCTCGGCATCGCGGAGGGTCAGGGCACGACGGTAGAGGTAGTCACGCCTCTCGCGGGCTTGCCGGCGCTGTGCAAAGGTCAGTGTGCGGTGCGGAGAGGTGGATGCGGGTGCGGTGGACGGACAATCATGGCGGGCGATGCGGCGTTCTGGCAGCAGTGGATATCGTCTCAATGCTCGGGGAGCGGAGTTGAGGGTGCTCGCACTTTGGAACAGGCCTTGGTGGATGTCGGGTTGTGGCAGCGGCTTGAGGCGGCCGAGCTAGTGGTGTTGAACTTTTTGGCGGCGTCCCAGAATTTCTCTCTGGGCGGATCGACACATATGCGCGCCTCGAGCCCACCCGCCGCGCCGCCAAAGCCTGACCATCTCCTCTCCCAAGCCGCGCACGCCGCGCCCAAGGCAATCGCTCGCACCAGCTCAGGTTTCCTGCGCAAGCAACACCATTCCACAGCCGCGCCCGCCTCGCAGCGCATCCAGAAGCCGCGCTGCGCCCGTTCTGCAGGGAAGCGTCTTTGCGTCCGTGCCCGATTGCTCTTCTGCCCACCACCGCCCGCACCGCAGCTTTGATTTTGCCTCCTCCGTAACCTCCAGGAAGCTCCCCAGCACCGAAGCCCAACATCCCCCACTGCCCGCCCGGGCCCACGACCATCATGGAGGGCGCCTTTACTCATCTGGGCAACCACCTGGTCTCCGACTCGGCCTCCACCATCAACGCCGGCGACGATGAGAGCATTCTAGATGGAGATCTTGGCCGCTCCAACCTCAACGGCCGCCGCCGCCGCCTTGACGACGACGAGGATGGCGACACCTATGATGAAGATGACATGGAGAGCATGGCCAGCATGCAGATTGGTGGCAAGCAGCAGAAGCCCGATGAGGATGTCGAGCTGCCATCTCATGCTTGCGCGTGAGCAACCCCTCCACCTGCTTGAAGCTCTGCGCTAACTATCGCATTTTAGCTACTGCGGCATCCACAACCCCAGCAGCGTCGTCAAGTGCCTGAGCTGCAGCAAGTGGTTCTGCAGCGCCCGTGGCAACACGTCTTCTTCCCACATCATCAACCACCTTGTCCGCGCACGCCACAAGGAGGTCCAACTCCACCCCTCATCTTCGCTCGGCGATACTGTACTGGAATGCTACAACTGTGGAACTAAAAACGTCTTTCTCCTTGGTTTCATTCCGGCTAAATCCGACACGGTTGTCGTTCTGCTGTGCCGCCAGCCATGCGCCGCCATGCCCTCTACCAAGGATATGAATTGGGATACCTCGCGCTGGCAGCCTCTGATTGAGGACCGCTCATTCCTGCCATGGCTCGTTTCTCAACCCTCGGATCAGGAACAGCTCCGCGCCCGCCACCTGAGCCCCCAAATGATCGCTAAACTGGAGGAAATGTGGAAGGACAACAGCAATGCCACCATCGCGGATTTGGAAAAGGGAGCTGGAGTCGACGATGAGCCCGCGCCGGTCTTGCTCCGCTACGATGATGCCTATCAATACCAGAATGTTTTCGGTCCGCTGGTCAAGATCGAGGCTGATTATGACCGCAAGCTGAAGGAGTCGCAGTCTCAGGATGGTCTTATTGTGCGCTGGGACTATGGTTTGAACAATAAGCACTTGGCTAGTTTTGTGCTGCCGAAACTGGAATTGGGAGATGTAAAGCTTGCCGTGGGAGACGAGATGCGACTGCGCTACACCGGTGAACTCAGGCCGCACTGGGAGGGCGTGGGATACGTGATCAAGATCCCCAATAACCAGTCCGATGAGGTGACGATTGAGCTGCGCACTAAGGGAGACCACAAATCGGTCCCTACTGAGTGCACTCATAACTTCACCGCCGACTATGTCTGGAAGGCCACTTCTTTTGACCGCATGCAGCATGCCATGAAGACCTTCGCTATCGACGAGATGAGCGTTTCTGGCTACATTTTTCACCGTCTCCTAGGCCACGAGGTCGCCGCTGCTCCTATGAAGACCCAGCTTCCACGCAAGTTTAGTGTTCCTGGACTCCCAGAGCTCAACGGTTCTCAGATCAATGCTGTAAAGAGCGTTCTCCAAAAGCCTCTGAGCTTGATCCAGGGTCCCCCCGGTACGGGCAAAACAGTTACCTCGGCCACTATCATCTACCACTTGGCCAAGATCAACGGTGGCCAAGTCCTTGTCTGCGCCCCGTCCAACGTCGCCGTGGACCAACTCTGCGAGCGTATCCATCGTACTGGCCTCAAGACCGTTCGTGTTACGGCAAAATCTAGGGAAGATGTCGAGTCACCTGTTGGTTTCCTTTCCCTCCACGAACAGGTCCGCATGAACGACACGAATGTCGAGCTCAACAAGTTGAACCAGCTGAAGAGCGAGCTTGGCGAATTGTCGAGCCAGGATGAAAAGAAGTTCAAGCAGCTGACCCGTGCTGCTGAGCGGGAAATCCTGACTAACGCGGATGTCATTTGCTGCACTTGCGTTGGTGCCGGCGACCCCCGCTTGGCCAAGTTCAAGTTCCGCACTGTCCTCATCGACGAGTCAACTCAGTCCGCTGAGCCCGAGTGCATGATTCCGCTCGTCTTGGGTTGCAAGCAGGTTGTCCTGGTTGGTGATCACCAGCAGCTTGGACCCGTCATTATGAACAAGAAGGCTGCCAAGGCCGGTCTGAACCAGTCCCTCTTTGAGCGCCTTGTTATTCTGGGTTGCGCTCCTATTCGTTTGCAAGTGCAGTACCGTATGCATCCCTGCCTGTCTGAGTTTCCCTCAAACATGTTCTACGAGGGCTCTCTGCAGAACGGTGTCACGCGGGAGTCGCGGATGCGGAAGGAGGTCGACTTCCCCTGGCCGGTTGTTGACAGCCCGATGATGTTCTGGTCTAATTTGGGCAACGAGGAGATCTCCGCCTCCGGAACATCGTACCTGAACCGCACCGAAGCAGCGAACGTTGAGAAAATTGTCACCCGCTTTTTCAAGGCCGGTGTCAAGCCCCAGGACATTGGTATCATTACCCCTTACGAGGGTCAGCGTAGCTATGTCGTGCAGTCCATGCAGGCAAACGGCACTTTCAAGAAGGAGAACTACAAAGAGATCGAGGTTGCTTCCGTCGATGCGTTCCAGGGCCGTGAGAAGGACTTCATTGTTCTCTCTTGCGTGCGTTCGAACGATCACCAAGGCATCGGTTTCTTGAGCGACCCGCGCCGTCTCAACGTGGCCCTCACTCGCGCTAAGTACGGTCTTGTCATTCTGGGCAACCCGAAAGTCCTGTCGAAGCACCCTCTGTGGCACTACCTCCTTCTGCATTTTAAGGAGCGCAACTGCCTGGTCGAGGGCCCTCTCAACAACCTTCAGACTTCCCTCTTGCAGTTCAGCCGTCCCAAGACCACCTACCGCGGCCCTCAGCGTTACCAGATGGCGTTCCAGCATGCTTCGAACATGACCTCTGGCCGCAATGCGAACGGCAACAAGGGCCGTCAGGAGTACACTGACAATGGCTCCATTGTTGGATACATTCCTGATGACGTTTCCTCTGTCCATTCCTCTGCGCTTGGTGGTGTTGGGGTTAGCTCCAACTACCCTCCTATGTTCTCTGGCTTCCCGGATACGTGGCCGACGCTACCCGGCGCACGTAACACTCCTGGTCCCGGTGGAAGGCCCAACGGGAAGAGCCCGGGTGCTGCTAGCAGTGTTGCTGGTGAATCGATCGCAGCATCAGAACTCACCGACACCAACGGCAGCATTGTCGACAGCAAGGGTGGGGTTGGTCAGGGTGGAGTCAGCCTTGCAGGACTCAGCCTTAACGACATCGGAAAGCCTACTTCGCTCTCTCAGTCCGACCGCCTCAAGCGTTACGTTGAATCGAGCGGACAGCCTGGCCCGGTTGGCTACGGCCGTGGATCTGGTGGTCGCACCTTCCCCGAGGACGACGACGCTCGCAGTGTATCGACCGCTTTCGCCAGTCAGATCGGCTTGGGAAGCTACGACTGATCTGCATGACCCGATAGACTAAAGTTCTCGACATTCTCAGGCAAGTGTTGATGTGCAGCTTGAGGCACTCGCAGATGCGCGATCCAGCAGTTTACGACCAAGAATTCGAACTCTCAGCGCGAGGTCAGCAGCGGCAGGATTAGGAAAGACGAATGGCGGTGGACAGCCAGGCTCACGTCACTCTGACGCTCAGTACTACTTGGCTGTCTGCGACTCAATCAGCGGCTGTACGTGGAGCGCTGGTGCAAACGTATGCGAAGAAAGCAGCAGCAGCCAGCAGCAGCAGCAGCAGAAGTTCCGGTAGCCGGATGATGGAGCGAACTCTTCGGCTACCCGTCAGTGGTGCCATGCTGAGGGTACAGAAGTAAAGATTGAAGGGTACTGGGTGGGCTACCCCACCCGACAGCCTTTCTACCTTTACTCCTCGTCTCTCGACGTGCGCATGGCCCGTCTGCATGTCTCGTTTCTTGTTTAGCTTAAACCCCACCGCACGGTCTTCTCAAAACCCAAGAAGCTGGGAATTTATCGGAGCATGGCGCTTCCTTGATGCTCTTAGCGGAAAAAGCATTCCTCTTTTCTCTCTTTCATGCGGGCTTGAACAGCGTTATGGGGCTTTCCATGCATGAATTTGTGGGTTGAAACGAGGAGGGTTTATAAAGACATTGATGGACGCGGGTGAGAAAGCTGGCAAGGAAAAGAACCCGAGTGTGTTGACGAGGGAGAAGTTGCTCCGGTTCATCATCGTAGGCAGCGCGGCAGCTTGCTGCTGGTAGTCGTTTTGATTTTGATTTTTATTCAATTTTGCTGCTTGACTTGCGTTGAAAATGTGGTGTGCAGTGGTGACACGCGACGCAAGACTATGTGCGGGCTTATTGTTCTGCTCTGTGATGAAAGAAATACCAAGGAGCGGTGGAAGCTTTGAATTGGATGCAAATGTGTGATGAATATCCCAAACGTGAACTACGGCTTCCCAACACGTTGCAATTCCAAGCAAGTAGATGGCTTCTTGTCTATAGCTGCTGGCCCTCTGTAGCGACTTCCTCAACTGTGCAGCGACTTCCACAAAGGGCGAGCAGGCGTATTACGTAATAGTCACATGGGTTCGCGATGTGGCGCAACGCGTATCGCGCCCGCGCACCTACCCTCTTAATGTTTGCCCTTGCTCTCTTTACCCTTGTTCTCTCTCCACTAATCCTCCACTTTGCCATGCCTGCAGCTTGACGCACACCACCATGTCGGACGCCTCATTCTTCCTAGAGTCGGGCAGTTCACAATACGACATAAGACGCAGCGCCGCCATCTTGCGTGATGGACGTGGCCATACCACGGTTCGGCCTCAATCCTCGCTTCCGCGTGCGTACACACAGCCGACCTTACTTTCAGAGCTACGTGCTGACATGGACAGCAGAGATCTCGCAAGGCTCCACACGTCTGGCCTTGATAAGTAGGTGTCCATCTGGCGTGCCTTCACCTGCTTCATGCTGACATTGTAATAGCTGTCGACGGCTGGCGCGTTTCATTTGAAGCCAAGATTGACGGCTTCACCATCACGCCTCCTGGTGCTGAATTCCTGCCTAGCTACCATACCATCAGGTTGCCTCCATCAACCACTCAGCACCGGCAGAGCACCATCCTCCGACCCGGCGATTGCATTCGCCTCAACCATGAGTTTGAGGCCACCCTCAAAGTTGAAGACGTGAAAGTGGACTCCTCCATCCCTCAGAGGAGCAACGAAGAAGCAACTGAGGTCCCGGAAACCCAGCAGCGTCAAGATGCCGCTACCCGCAGGACCCACAAGTCGTCAACCACGCGGACAACCGTTCAGGTTGAGCACTCTATGCAAGGATCCCACACCTTGCGTTCGGCTACACCTGCTCAAACCACACAGCAGTCTCTGGTTGTAGCAGAGACACCCGCCACTTCTCGCAAGATGCCGTCTGTACCCATGAATGCTGAGGATAACACACTGCAAAAGACGGTGGATCCGAAGGAACTCGTGAGCACAAACGTAAGCACTCCTAGTGCTGTCAAGGACTCCTTTGCAGAGAGACCAAGGAGCAAGATGTCAAATGAGCACGGAATGCCTCCTTTGGAGCTTGCCTCGTCTATTTACAGTGACCAGATTGCCGACCAAGCAGAAGATGAAGAAGACGAGACAGAATCGGAGCAAGAAGCGGATACTGGCGAAAATGAGAATGCTGAGTTTTCGACGGCACGGAAAATTCGAAGGAGCAGAAGCAGGACCAATGACACTCGAACAATGTCAAAGGACGTATCAATGACTCGGGAATCTTCGTCGGACCATTTGCAAGCCGTGGATATTGTTATGGACAAGGCCGAGCGTTCCCCGGACGCCACCAACCAGAGAAGAACACGACGGGCAAGGCCTGAGCCCCAGGTTCGGATTCCTGTCTCGCGCAGTGCTAAGAAGAGGGCATCACCGGCGAATGTCGAACAAGCACGACCCACGAAGAAGAGCAAGAAAGCCAAGGATATGGAAATGGACATGGATGAATCTGACGATTCATTCGCTTCAAGCATCGTGGTTCGCATCGACCGTGGTACCTCCAGCACTGCGTCTGTTCCACCAACTCATCCTCGTCCTATGAAAACAATAGCGGAAAGCACCACGCCAGCTCGCTCACCGAGCCTTCAACGCTCCATGAGCTCCGTAATCAACGTCGCATCACCGTATCGCGGCAAGACCCCACGCGTCGCATTCAGCAATACCAAGGTTCATGAACGTGAAGGATCGTCGGCCTTCTTAAGGAAGGCAGGTGTTCAGAATGTCGATAAAGTCACTGAAACCTGCGACATTGTCTGCATCGGTTCAACCAACGGGAGCCTCCTAAAAAGCGCGAAATTGCTACTTGGTCTTGCACTAGGAAAGACCATTGCATCAGACAACTGGGTGCTCAAAAGCCGACAAGCTGCCAAGCTGTTGGATCCATCTCAGTTCCCTCCGCTCAATGCTCCCAGTGAATGGGGCTGGGGTGACGATGAAGACAGTGTGAACAATGTTCTCAATGTCGACCGGTCTGAATTGTTCAAAGGGAAGGTGTTGTTCTTCACGTCTGCAACGAGGAAGGATTACGGAAACGGATTTGGCGACATTGAGAAGATTGCTAAAGCATGTGGTGCGAAGATAGTGTCCAAGTCGGCACGGGAGTATAAGCACGCGGAAAGCAACATCATCCTGGCCACTGACCACGGAGACCTGGAAGCTATGGCCTTGATGGGCGGCGACAAGACCGAAGGTGGCCATCCGTGCTACAGCAAAGAACTGATCTCAATGTCTGTCCTCCGCGGATCGCTGGATCTGGAGAATGATGAATACAAAATTCAGCCCAGCAGCAGCCAGTCGAGGAAGGGAAAAAAGCCGGCTGCGAGGAAGGGGAGGGGTGGATAAGGGTTCGGAGAGACAACATTTCGTGGGAATTTTGCTTCCAGTGTTTCTTGAAAGTTTGCTGGGAGAAGTATTGCATGGGTCATGGAGCCTATTAGCGCTGGCATTGTTCGGTAGGGGTGATATCACATGGGCGGTCAATCTGGTACTTTCTGTGCGCTTTCCATTCTCTTTCGGCATGCGCTGGTTGATAGAGGACATGGTAAAGAAAGGCAAGGCAAACTCTGGTGTTAAAACGTCCAAGCCTGAAACATTGTCAAGCCTCGAATTGGTTCAATTATGAAGCGTTGTTAATTTTCCGGTCTAATGTAGGGGCAATGCATAGTCCGGTTACAACACATGTTCGGGATAAGTTATAAGAACGCATCTCTCTACAGCCAGCTCTCCATTCGCAGCAACTCATTGCACACACTTTGAGAGTCCCACCTTAAGATCAACCTTGAATTATCACCAACAAGCCCAGAGACAGCGAAGATATGATCTCGTACCTTCGTGGTATGCTTGGCAAGCCGGATAAGGGCAAGGGCAAGGGCAAGGGCAGAGCTGTCGCACAAGATGTAGACGAAGAGCCTTTTGTCTCGAAAGAAGACGAAGAGTTTGAGGCGGAGCTGAAGCGGATCCAGAGGGAAGATGACATGCTGGCAGCCCAGGTGGAGTCTCGCTTGCATTTACACTACCTTCGAAAAAAGGGCCAACCATCCAGAGCTCGACCGCCCCACTTCTCACACGCTGCTACAATAGAAAACGCCCGCGAAAAGCCTTCTAAAGCTTTCGAGAACAATCTGGCTACGGAATCAATCACTGGACAGCATGGGAAGCGAAAGCGCCGCTGCCTTTGATGTCTTGACTTACCGCTGTTGCTGATCTGGTGCGCCATTAAGCTCTTGATATCCCAGGCCCGCTGGCGGGTGTATGGGTGAAACTTCAAGAACAAAGGGTGGTGTGTCATGGCATAACCTGGAACAATTGGTCGAGTTCGAGGACCTATTGTCGTCTCAACTGTCTCACCACCTACCGTAACACCACGATCATATTTCGAAAACAAAGTATTCCATAATATTATTCAAGCATGCCACACCTTCTTCATCCATCACCAATCTGTTATTCCACACTTCGAGGATTCCTTTTAACTTGCACTTGATTCCCACATCGCCAAACAACAATCTCCCAACTCTCAACAAAACATATGACACGACCTAACGACCAATCCCATCCTCCTTCAACCCACCACCACAACACCAAACGCCACCACCATCACAATGCCTCAAACAGCCACCACCTCCGCCACCGCGCCGAGCACCGCTCCGAACAAGCCCAACTCACATCCCTCCTCCGCATCGAACAGCTCAACGACGCCGCCTCCCGCGCGGAAGAAGAAGAAGAAGAAGAAGAAGAAGAAGCATACTGCCGGCTTCACCCCCAATGCGACACGGCAGAAGCGCGAGAGGAGCGGCAGCGGCAGCGCAGCGCCGTCCGGACGAGGGACGAGGTGCGGCGCGAGCAGCAGCAGCAGCAGCAGAAGAGGGAGTGTCGGGACGAGGTTGCGGCGTTGATGGAGGGGGCAAGACGGCGGCGGCGGCGGTGGTGGAGGTGGTGGAGGAGGACCGGGGCGTGCGTGTGGTGCAGTAGGGTAGTGGGTTTGGTCTCACTCTGGGTGAGTGATGGGGGGGTGGGATGGGGGATGGGGATGCGATGCGGTGGATCGATTTCGTTGGACTTCTACTCTTCCATCGCCGCGGACTGTGTGTGAGGTACATAGCTGCGTTCTTGCAAATGGGAAACTTCAACGGCTGTTGTGGTTGGTCGTGGTGAGAGTGGCCGCCGGGTGCGCAACTTCCTCTTTGGGCAACCATACGGCTCAGAGTTTTTACCCTTTCGGGCCCTTCGGGTCTTTCACCTTAGGTGACAATAGAAGCTCGCTGTTTGCTTTATATACCAGGGCAATAATTAGCCGCTACTCTATCCTTTCTTTCCTTTGCTTCTGGGGGGAGCGGCTGATTTAATTTGGAGCTTTGCTTATTTTCCTGGGATTTGGGGCTGAGGAATTTTGACCTTTCGGGCAAAGTTGCAGCGAGGGATTTCAATCGAGTATAGACAATACAAGACAACCTCCTCAAATGGAGCACTGCGTAGATTATCCAGAGTTTTCGTAGAACCGAGCTGTGATATCACAGGCATATCTGCCCCGGAGGTGAAGACTGACTGCGTTCCTTGACCAGTTCTCATTCGGAAGAGTAAGGACGTGCATGTGTAGGCTGAATGTGAACAAGTCATTGCTCATTGGCTTCGTCCTCTTCTGTCCCCTGCACCAGTAACAGCGGCACGTCGAAGATCATAGCGAAATCCGTCACTTGCGACATGTGAAACATGTCGCCTGCCGGACGCATTGCTGCCGATCAGAGACCCCACATATCGGATATGCCTTAAGCGTGAATAATCAAAGCAGGTGACATAAGCGCGGGGTTGTCACCAGGGGAAGGGCGGAGAGTGCGGTGCGGAGAAAACGGGGGAGGCGGAGAAGGCGCCTCTCACGTCCGCATTGTATTCCAGATCGGCGTTTGACTTGATTCCGTGCAGCTCGGATTTGATATAGCCTCCTTCGATATATATCTTATGATCAAATTGACCTCTGCAGTTCCTCCATCCACACATTCATCATGTCCCCTTCAATTGCACAAGAGCCCACCGTGTCCTGGCCAACGCAGGTCCAGTCGAAGTCAACGCCGCCTTCTGGACCACCTCGGAACATCGGTCCGATAGATGCTTTGAACTTTCCGTCGCCCTTGCAGCCGGAACGATACGAGATCCAGGGAACTCATCCCGAATCGAAAATCCTGTTTACCGACGTGAACATCCTTGATTCGACCGGCCGTGAACCATATCACGGCGATGTTTTGATTGAAGGTAGGTGGAACCAACACCAAAAACGGCTTGCATGCTAATACCCGCACGAAAGGAGAGCACATAGTGGAAGTGGGCCACGTTTCCAACAAAGATGCCCATCTCAAAAACCCCAAGGTCCGCGTGTTCAACGGCCGGGGTCGGACGCTCATGTCCGGCCTCGGCGACGCCCACGCCCATTTCTCCTGGAACGGTAAGCACCTCTTCCCCATGTTTCCTCGAGCAACAAAGTCTCATTTCCCGATGCAAAAACAAAAGGCAGCGACCTCGCCCGACTCGGCGAGCTCGACGTCGAGGAGCACGTGCTGCTCACCATGCGGACCGCCCAGTGCTTCCTGGACTCGGGCTACACCATGGCATTCGGGGCCGCGTCGGCCAAGAGGCGGCTCGACGTCGTCATCCGCAACGCCATCAACGCGGGCGACGTGCCCGGGCCGCGCTACCTGGCCAACGGGCAGGAAATCTGCCGGCGGGACGGCGACCTGGCCGCCACCATCTCCGCCTTCGCCGACGGGCCGGACGAGATGCGCGACGTCATACGCGAGCACATTGCGCTCGGGGTCGACAACATCAAGCTGAGCATGTCGGGGGAGGAGGTATGGCCCCCCGCCTCCCGTCCGTCCGTCGACTCCGCTTTTGCGCTGGCTGACGGCTACGATGTCAGATCACTGAGACGAGGTCGGCGCACGATTGCTACTTCGCCGACGACGAGACGGCCGCCTGCGTCGACGAGGCGCACAAGCGCGGGAAACGGATCTGCGCGCACGCCCGCGCGCGGGACTCGGTGAAGATGTGCGCGAGGCACGACGTCGACGTCATCTACCATGCTTCGTGGACCGATGATGAAGGTAATGACATACCCACCTCCCTCCCATCTATCAATGGCTGGCTCTTGAGACCTGACGGGGAAGTGGAATTCAGGGATGCGGATGCTCGAGGAGAAGAAGACGAGGATGGTGGTGGCGCCGGCCATCAACTGGCTGGTCGCGACGCTCAACGACGCCGAGGCGTTTGGGTACTCGCAGGAGCAGGCGGAGAGGGTCGGGTATCGGAAGGAGCTCGACGCCGCCGTCGCCGCCCTGCGCGAGATGCACCGCCGGGGCGTCGTCGTTTTGCCCGGTGGCGACTACGGCTTCGCTGTGAGTTCGGATCCGGTCGATTGTGTTTAATTTGCTCGCGCGCGGTGGCTGATGTGGTTTTTGCAGTGGACGCCTCACGGCACGTATGCGCGCGACCTCGAGCACTTCGTCCGCTTGCTCGGCTTCACCGAGCACGAAGCTGTCATCGCCGCGACGAGTGGAGTGGCCAAGCTGTTCATGAGGGAGAACGAGCTCGGGAAGATCCTCCCGGGATATTACGCCGACTGCATCCTCGTGGATGGCAATCCGCTGGAGGACATATCAGTACTTCAGGATCACGACAAGCTCAACATCATCGTCATGAATGGCCGGGTTCATAAAGCTGGCAGGAGGGAATATGTGAGGGACCTCGCTGCCATGCCCATCACGACCAAGAACGGGAGCGTCGAGGTGGTCGAGTTTCCCGAGGTGAAGAAAGCCATGCAGAAGGATTACTAATTCTGCAGTGTTTGGTCTTGGTCTACTCTTACGAAGTTTGACGGCCGCGTATCGCAAATTGGATAGCTACACTCTCCTCAAAATGAAGTCTTTTCACACAAAACCCTTATTTGCAGCTTTCGTAACTGCCATAAGCTGAGTGACAACCCACGCGTGGGGCAACCTCTACTGTCGGCAACGGCGGCGGCGGGAAAGTCCATTTTGATGTCATTTCTTGTTCTGGACTCGGGGTTAAGCACTTCTCCACTTTGCCCTACCCGATACCTTAAGAGTTGCAAGCTCCCTTTGAACATATATATTTAAGGCAGCATATCGTGCCCAAGTAAACCAGGGCTACATTTCCACAGAAATACCCCTCACCATTCCCGAGCCCTACCATTCACTTCTCAATAATCCGTAACCACCATGGGCTGGCTAAAGCCGAAGCCCAACCCTACCCAAGACGTCGACGCAACGCCAACAAAGCAGTCAAGCCTCAAACCCTCGGCGATCCACATCGAGGCCGTCGACGAGCCAGACGCCAAAGACTCAGTCCGCGCGAACGAGACACAGCCTCCCACCCCGCCATTCCCATTCGCCTCCGCGACAACGCCGAACGCCCACCTCCCCTTCATCCCGGCATCGAGAATCGCGGCGGAGAGCGGCGACGGCGGCGGCGGCGGCGGCAGATACGGCAGCGACGAAGGGAAAGGAAACGGATCGCGTCTCTGGATCGTCGTCGACGACGTCGTCTACGACTGCACCGACTTCGCCCGCTCGGAGCATCCCGGCGGCGCGGCCGTCGTCGAGAACCTGGCGGGCGGCGACTGCTCCTGGCAGTTCTGGCGCTTTCACTCCGCCGAGCACCTGCGCGGGATGGGCTGGGGCTTGCGCGTGGGCAGGACGGCGGGCGTGCGGAATCGGTTCGGAGGGGAGAGGGCGAGGTATGTCGGCTTGGGCGGGTTGGACGCGGTGCAGGATTGGTGAATCGGGCTGGGGTGGTGATCGGCAAGTTGCATGGAGTACCGCATTTTTCTATATTGGGAGGGGTTCTGGAGACGAGGCGGGGTGGGGTGGGGCGCGGAGAAGGCGGAGAAGACGGACATGGCCGGGGGTGCAGGAAGGTGACGATCTTCGTGTTGCAGATGATAGATGCCTGTAACGTTGCTATGACGGGGCGGAGATGGCGGAGAAACGGTAGGACTTAAGCTGCGACGTGCCCGTAGATGCAATGAAGTTCCAGAAAAAGCAACATCCGCAAGTAACTCAATACGTGGGAAACGCATCATGACTGCACTCAACTTCGCCGCTTTCGTTGAGCCACTCACGTCTCAGCCCCGATTGGGCCACTATGACTTCGACAACGATACCATTCAACCACTCGCCTTCGTCTCCGGCACAGCGGTCACGGATCTGTATCAGGTCATCGCCGCGGGCAAGGATTCAGTGGTACGAAGTGGAGACCCGATCCCAGTCTCGTCGGTCAAGCTCTTGGCCCCAATCAGCGGCCGCGATGTCCTCGCAGTAGGTAAGAACTACGGCGAGCACGCCAAAGAATTCAACCAGTCCGGCTTCGACAGCTCCGACAAGACCGATCAGCCTTCACACGCTGTGGTTTTCACGAAGCGTGCGACTTCCATCATTGCGCATGGAGACGACATCTATTCGCATCCCGGGTTCACCCAGACGCTGGACTATGAGGGCGAGCTCGGGGTCATTGTGGGAAAAGCCGGCTTCCGGATTCCGAACGAGGCTGCAATGGACCATGTATGGGGATACACCATCATCAACGATGTGACTGCGCGCGAGAAGCAAAGAGACCACAAGCAGTTCTACATTGGGAAGTCTGCAGACACCTTTTGTCCAATGGTACGTATCCCACCCATTAGTTTCTCTCGGGGAAGAGCTGACCGCCACGAAGGGACCGGTGGCCGTTGCAAAAGAGCATCTCCCCCAAATCTTCCAGGTCTCAACCCACGTCAACGGGGAACTCAGGCAAAACTCTACCACCGAAGACCTGATCTTCTCGATCCCTCAACTCATCGAGACCCTCTCCGAAGCCTCGACACTCCAACCCGGTGACGTCTTGGCGACCGGAACCCCCGCCGGGGTGGGCATCGGCAAGAAGCCGCCAGTTTTCCTGAGGCCCGGAGACGAAGTCGTCGTGTCCATCACGGGCCTGGGATCCCTCCGCAACAAGATCACCGACGCCCGCCCCGCCGCCGCCGCCGCCGCCGCCCCCCAACGCCCCCCAATCGTGGCGAGCGACAACTCGACCAAGGCGGTCCACGGCGCCGGCCTGACCGACTTCGGCGGGAAGCCCCTGCACTACGAGCGACTCGGGGCGAACGACGGGGCCCCGGTCGTCTTCGTCCACGGGCTCGGCGGCACGCTCGAGTACTGGCGGCCGCTGATCGCGGCGGCGTCCCTGGGCGACGGGCACGCGCTGCACCTGTTCGACCTGGAGGGCCACGGCCTCTCGCCGACGTCCCCGCTCAGCGCGCTCTCCATCGGGTCGTTCGCGGCGGACCTCCTGCGGGTCTTCGCGCACGCCGGCATCGCGGCGGAAAGCGGCGGCGCCACGCTGGTCGCGCACTCGATGGGCTGCCTGGTCGCGCTGGAGTTCGCGCGCGCCCATCCCGAGCTCGTCGGCAGGCTCGTTCTGGTCGGGCCGCCGCCGTCGCCGCCGCCGGAGGCGGCGTCGAAGGGCTCGCGTGCGCGCGCCGCCGCGGTCAGGGCGGGGGGGATGGGGGCGGTCGTCGATGCGGTCGTCGAGGCCGGCACGTCGGAGCGGACGAAGAGGCATAATCCGCTGGCGGTTGCTGCGGTCCGGCTGTCTCTGCTGGGGCAGGAGCCGGAGGGATACGCCAAGGCGTGCACTGCGCTCGCGGGTGCCACCGGTGCCATTGGGGTGGAGAAGTTGACGCAGCCGACACTGATCGTTACCGGGGCGGAGGACAAGGTGTCGCCGCCGTCGTTGTGCAAGAGCTACGGGGAAAAGATTCAGCAAAGCCAGGTCGTTGTGTTGGCTGATTCCGGGCATTGGCACGTGTTTGAGGACGTCGAGGGAGTGGCGGCCGCGTTTAGCCAGTTCCTCTCGTAGGATATTCCTATGTAGGAAATCAGATGATTCATGCGTCCTTTCTAAGCGAGACCCCGCACTTGATCTTGTCATATAAACGAGCCCTTCCGCTTTGCAAGAAGACCATCCGCCGCCATCTCCTCAAAGTCCGCCATGTCCGCGAGGAAGCGAATGCCCGTCAGCTGTGAACCATGTCGGCAACGCAAGATCCGCTGCCCGCGCACCAAGCCAGGGCCCTGTGCGACCTGTGTCCGCAGAAACATACCGTCATCCGAGTGTGTCTATGCTCCCTCGCGCTCGCCCCGCCCCGATCCGCGCTACCACAATGAAACAACCCCAACGCCCACCGAGGAGCTTGTTGAGCGGATCAGGGTATTGGAAAATCTGCTCCGAGACCACATTGCACACTGGGAGTTCACACCCCCAGACCCAGAAGATGCCCCACCAATTTCCATGTCCGACCCCTCTCCTGCTCTACACACGCCACCTAGTGATGGTATTCAAACAGATGTCCCGCCTGTCGGCCGCCTCGTCACCTCTGAATCCGGCCATGCGCGGTACCAGCCCTTTCACTCCACCTGGGATTCAGCTCTCGTTGGATCTGGCCTCATGCGAGGCGGAGTAGTGACATCCAACGAAGATGGTCTCGACGATCCTCTCGGCCAGGCCTTCAGTCGTCCCTTGGAGGACCTCATTGCATCCCTGCCGCCAGTCTCTCAGTGCAATGCGCTCGTTGAGAACTTCTTCACTATTTTCTCTCCCGTACGTCTCCTCGCATACCCCTCTCAGAAGCTGGTTTGCTCATCGCACTTTGCAGTTATTCCATATCTTGCATGTTCCATCCTTCAGGACCATGCATGAAGCATTCCAATCAGACCCCGGTTCCGTACCACTTTCTTGGTTGGCCCTGCTTTATGTCGTCCTGAGTGTCTCAGTCACGAGTCTGGATGAAGGCAGCCCGCTCCTGAGAGATCTGGGCCGCCGCAACGATCCCACGAAAAACATCACCGTCCTCTCAACCCGCTACAGAGCGGCCGCCTTCCAATGTCTGCAAGCAGACCAGTACATGTTCCGGCAGACACTCTACACGCTCCAAGCGCTGATCCTCATGAGCTACGGCATCAGCCACACCCACGGCGACGTCTGGTCGCTCCTCGGCATGACCTACCACACGGCCTTGGGACTCGGCTGCCACGTCGACCCCGAGCACTTCGGCCTCGACGTCCTGGAGTGCGAGAACAGACGTCGGTGCTGGACAGGCCTCATGATGCTCTACACCATCCAAAACATCTCCTGCGGCAACATCCACCGCTCCCAGATCCCCTCGGCCGTGCGCCTGCCCGCCAACCTCGACGACGACCACCTGCGCATCGCGGACATGGCGCCGCCCGCCGAGTCCCCCCGGCCGACGGACATGACGTACATGCTCTTCAAGTTCCGGCTGTACGAGCTGTGCTCGCGCATCTGCGAGACCATCGTCGGCGCCGGCGCCGGAGGCAGCAGCTTGTCTGCCGACGTCGTCGCCCGGCTGGAAAGCGACATCCAACGCGAGCGCGAGACGTGGGTGAGGCGCTACTACAACGCGTCCGAAGCCCGCCTGGCGGGAGCCGATCGCCACCTCCCCGTGCACCAGAGGCTGCAGCTGCACATCCTCGACGGCTACGGCCACCAGCTGACGCTCCTCCTGCACCGCCCGTCCTTCGTCGCGCTCAACAACACCCGCTCTTCTTGGGAGGGGGACAAACAGGACCACCCGTCGCGGAGGAAGTGCATCGAGGCCGCCCGCGCGGAGCTGGAGCTGCACGCGGCGCTGCACCGCGACCCGCTCTTCGCGCCGTACAGGTGGTACGGCAGGGGCATCGCCAGCTTCCACGCCTTCCACGCCGCCGTCGTGCTCGTCGCCATCGTCGCCGCCGCGCCTTCCCCTTCTCCCCCTCCCCGCTCCTCGCCCGAGGGTGCCGGTCGGTATCGAGGACTGCAGGAGGCCGTGAAGGAGACTGTTCGCATCTTTGAGGAGATGGCGCCGCGGAGCCGGTTTTGCGCCAAGGCGGCGCCGGCGTTGAGGGGTGTTCTGTAAGTGGTGCTCTTTACTCTTCCGTCCCCCCCCTTTCCCCCAAGCAAATGCTTTTTTCTTTTTCTGGTACTGACGGGAGAGCGTGATATCAGCAGTTCGGTGCAGGCTCAGCAAGTGGCCGCTGAGCTCGTCGGTGGTAGTGGCGATCGGGACAGTGGAAATTGGTCCGGCGCGGCGCCTGCTCCGCTGGTGAATACCCTTATGGACAACCTTCAGCCGCAGTATTGGCTCACCCCTTCTTCGGTGCCGTGGGGCATCTGGGATGATGTCGCGGGGAATGCGAGCATGGAGGGCGGGTTCGACCTGGTGTGAAGATGGGACATGGGAGAGGAGGGGGTCAGTAAGTAACCGCAATGAGTGCCGCCTTTGAGACGCGAGAAGGCCGCCAGCAATAGGTATTCTCTATAACGGAAGCACGTTGGCAAAACAGAGCAGACGACGTCCCACCCAAACGAATCGCTGCCATACCCGGCTGCGTCATGCACGACCATTCAACTCGACTCAATGACTTAGTGAAACACACAGATCAATTGGACACATGGTTTGACGTTGCCACCTTCAGCCTCCCATCCCATGTGCCTCTCCTCGGAGAAGCGCTAGACGCCATCCAAAACCCCACCACCCCTTCAAAGCTTGTCATAAACACCCTCCCGCGCGACCGCCCACTTCCCCCCAAACCTCTCCAAGATCTCCCACTCCTTCTCCCCGATCAACATCGGATCCGTCGCCTCGGTGTACGGCTTCATGTACGGCTTCGTCATCTGATGCTATCGCAACCAAAAAACGCAAGCGGCGCATCAAGATCAGCAAAAAAAAAAATCACCACAACCAAAAAAAAGAAAAGAAAACGGGGAAAAGAGAGAGACAGAGAGAGAGCGGGGGAGAGAAGAAACAGCACCGCCACTGACCTCCATGAACCACGCCGTGCTCTTGCTCCAGCTCTCGATCCACTTGATCTTGTTCGGCTGGTCCGGGTAGCGGAACACCTCGAAGCTGAGGCACTCGGGCTCCGCCGACACCCTGTCGAACGCCTGCCGGAAGTGGCCGAGGAACTCGTCGACCTTGTCCGGCTGGATCGTCGCCGTGACCACGATCGTGAAGCCCTCCTGCTTTTCCGGCTGGAGCGAGGACATTTTCTCTTCTTTTCTTTTCTTCTTCTTCTTCTTCTTCTTCTTCTTCTTCCTTTATGAGGGGTGTGGGGAGATGGATAGATAAATAGATGGACGGAGATCCCAAACCCGAAACGACGTGGGTTCGGTGGGTGAGGAGGGGGAGAAGAGAGGAAAACGACGAGGTGAAGTGAAGGTGGGGTGATGGCTGGTCCATTTAACCTCTTTCCCCCTCGAACCCACCCCTACCCTGACCTAACCGCTGCGGGGCTGGCTGAACCTTTTGTCAGCAGTGGAGCTCCGCCAAGGATCCATTGCGATCCTGCGTAAGCGTCTGGAGCGTCCTGGGGGCCCATACTTTCATAATCTCACCATCCGAGATAAGTACGTACGTCCATAATTCGTCCGAGAAGAAAAAAAAATAAAGGGCAGCGGTAAGCATCTCATATTCTATATCCGGGCAGACGCTCTCTGGTTCCGCTTCCTACCTCCCTTCCTTCCTCCCTCCCTCCCTCCATGCCTTCCTGTCCGTCTGACGTGCATATCAACCCCATGCCCCCATTCATTCATTCCGTACGCCAGCAAGCGCATACAGTGAAATATTTAGCGGGAAAGGAAAAACCAAAACGCCACGAACCCGGCCGCACTTTTGTTTATACAACCAACTTTTCCCTTTCTTACCCTACCATACCCCCTCCCTTCACTTCACCGGCTCCTCCGCCTCCCCATCCGCGCCCGCAGCGCCGATGGCGGCGTCGAACCTGACCTGCACCGCCCACTCGCTGCCGAACCTCACACCCTTCCGCCCCAGCCCGCCAACGCGCTTCCACGCCTTGTTCAGGCCCAGGTCCACGACCCAGATCAGCCAGTCGGGATCCTGCACGTGGCCCATCTGCAGCGCGCGGAGGAGGCCGGAGCGGGGGGCGCCGAGGCAGACGATGTAGCGCGCGCGCACCTCGAGCGGCTCGCCCTCGATGATGCTGACCTCGCCCGTCGACCCGCCCACGCCCGAGGGCCCCTCGACCGCCAGCACCTGCGCCCGGCTCTTGTTGGCCCACCCGACCATGGCCATGGCCGACGCCCGGTCCTCGCGCCCCAGCGCGTCGAACTCGCGGTTGCGCCCCAGCAGCGCGTCCGCGATCAGCTCCGGCGGCGCCTCCAGCCGCTTGAGCCCCCGCTGCACGTCCGCCCAGCTGCGCGCGTAGCCCCCGAGCCGCTTGAGCAGGTCGAGCTGCCGCCGCACGTCCTTGTCGTAGTCGGCCGGCCGCTCGTACCCGAGCAGCGCCACCACGACCCGCGGGCCGCGCGCGTGGAGGTGCCGGGCCGCGGCGATGGCGCGCGCGCCCGTGCGGTGGTTGCCCGCCAGCACGACGACGACGGGGCGCGCGTTGACGGCGAGGTTCTCGCGCGCGAGGCGGCGCCCGCCCGGGTTGACGGCTTGCAGGGCGACTTGGGCGATGCCGCGGGCGGCGTTCTCGGCCATGAGCTCCTCTGTTAGGCCGAACTCCACTTCTGCGAGTTCCTCGACCGCGGTCATCGTTCCCGGTGTGATTGTGTGACAGGTCGAACCTGACTGAGATATGCGGAAGCTGGCTTGCGGCGGTTGGAGGAGATTCACTGACGGAGAGGAGGGCGGGGTAGGACGGCCGGGAACGGGGGAGTTTGTGGAGGAATACACAACGGTCGAACCGCGATGCTGCTGGTTGCGGACCGATTTGTTCAAGCTGGCCGCTGACGCGTTGTGGATGTCATCCTGCAAGACGCTGTTTGACCTGAAGGGAGCACGCCTGTTCGAAGCCCGAGACATGTTTCTCCGGGAGTTCCGCCCACTGTCGAAGTCTGAGAACTCGTCTTCACTCGAGGAATTCGAGGTGCTCCTTAGGTTTGTCCGTCTGTGCTCAAGGACGTTCTCAGTCGGATGGAGGTTCTTTCCACCAGCTGTGCCAGCGCGAGGAGGTAGACGATTGAAGCTGACCAAGCGGTCCTCGTCGGCCGTCGTGTCCTCATTTCGAATCTGCTCGAACACGGTGCGCTTGTCGAACTTCGATAGGTTCTCAGCGAAGTCGAATTCGGGAAGCTCTTGCACATCGGTTGCATCCTCGGTTGCCCACCCATTCGTAGCGTCCATAGCCTTCTGTTTCCTCGTCTTACGGTTGGATAGCCTGACCGCCTCCATGCCAACCTTGCCGCCGATCAAGCCCGGCGTCCGCGCGGTCGTCTGATCTTGCAGCATAGGCGTCTGCCTCCATCCCTTGCCCTTGAAGTTCGCCGGCGTCTTGCGCGCAGCCTCGGGCGACGAGTCGGGCGGGTTCTCATCGCCGGCGGGCGGGAGGAACTGCTCCTTCTTCTGCTTCTTGCCTCTCGCGCCCTTCTTCGCCCTCTTCCCGGCCTCGGCCGCTTTGGCCGCCGATGTCTCCAACGGCTTGCCCGTACGCGTCGTGCTGATGCTCACCCTCCGAACGCGCTCCTCGTTGATGGTCGGATCGTCCGACTCTTCTCCATCCTCCTCGCCGGCCTCCAGACCCAGCGCATTGAATGGTCTCGTCAGCGTAGCCGGGTCCTCCCTGATCTTCGCGTTTTTGCCACCAGCGACTGCCTTTTTCGCGGCTGCTCCAACGAAGGGAGAAGTTTTGCCTGACTGCTTCGCTGCCGCCGCTGCCGCTGCCATGGGCTTCACCGGCGTGATGGGCGCTTCGGCAGTCTGGTTGGCGGCAGCACCGGGCCTCTTTGCAAAGCTCAGGATGGCGGGGTCCACGAAAGTCTGCTTTGGTTTTGGAGGCTCTACGACGGGTGTCGGAAGGGCTTGGGCCACGGCGGGGACTTCGACAGGCGGCGCGCTGGGAGGAGGGGGAGCTCCATACTGGACAGGGGTGGGAACGATGTGCTGCGGCGGGTGAGGCGGGAAGGCGGGCGGGCGGCTCGGAGGGTAGGTGGGCGTGGAGACGGCGGACTGTTGCGGTTGGACAGAGATGTCGGCGATGTGAGCGCCGTCGATGGTGTAGCCAGGCAGGCGGTGGCCGGTGGCGGGGAAGAAGACTGTGTTCCAGCGTCAGACAAAAAGCATTGGATAGCGACGAAGCGAAACATACCATCCTGCAGCACCAGGGTGGCAGACTGCTCGATGACATTGGCGACCCGGCCTTGGACGACCGTCTGCTGAGGATCCTTGAGCGTGACGAGCACGGCGATGCCGATGAGCTGGGCAGCCATGGCTTGCGGGTAGGAGTCGTCGGAGCTGGGCGCGGGGTGCAGCGCGTCGCGCCTGAGGAAAATTGGCAGGAAGTCGAGTCGCACGTTGCCAAGCTGGGCGGTCGGTCGAGAGTGAGCTTGGGTGAGGACAAGCTTGAGAGCGGCCGGTCCCAGTGTTGAGCGCGACGCGTTAGCGGGGCACGGCTAAGAGCAGCGCGCGCCAGATGCACAGAGTCTGCTCCCCCTTCGCATTCCGTCACCACTTCTCTGTTTCTTGCCTTTCGACTCTGCCCTATTACCCGCCAAGCGTGTCCCTGTCGCAGCTCGTCTCGGGCCGACGCAGCAGCAAATCCGCCCGCACGCTGGCTGCAGCGCGCTTAAAGCTATCCGCAGCGACTCACTAAGCAGCCCCTTTCACTTGCATAAGCCAATCACTCATGACACCTAGTACCTACAGCGGGCGCATCCGTTGCGACAATTTGCATCATTGCCTTACTAAATATTTCTCCACACTCCAGCCATGTGTCACAAGCAGAGCCAAGTGAGGTGAAGCCAGGCCAAGAATGAGCCATCCCAGGTCCTGCTTTTAATTCCAGGGACTGCATTGCTCAACAATTCGAAGCCTTCTAGAACACCGCTATCGTTTTCTTATGACGTCCTGTGCGGCAGTAGCCGGATCACATGGGATTATTGCAAGGTTTGGGCCGCCAATATTACAGCAGTCATGGAACGACCATCTTGGTAGCTCGATTTTCTCTTTTTCACGTATATTGACAGGCAGAGCCTGAAGCATGTAAAAGACGGACAGGATATGTTCGAGGAAGAGTGAAAAGTCGACTCCAGCCCCTACCCACCACCGTATTTCCCTCGTCCACCCACCGCGCGCATCCCCATCACGATTCGGCCATCCGACTCTACTCTGCCATTTACGCCTCAACACAGCTCCAGTACCCCGCCCACGCACCCGTCGCGTTGCCGTTCCACGCGCTCCACTGCTCGACGGTGATGCCGTTTTCGGCCGCAATCTGATCGACGCGGGTGCCGGAGCCGGTGAGCTCGTACGTCTTGCACGCGGCGGCGGTGCTGGGCATGAGCGGGACGGGCACGTCCTCGGGCGCCTCCTTCGTGCCGTCCGCCGGTTGGATGGGCGGGGTGAACGTGTACCACGGCGTGTCGATGCAGACGGGGACGAAAGCTTGGAGACTATTGTAAAGGGGGCGTTAGCGAGCTGGTCATACTCTCATTTTGCGGCTTTGTCTCTCTCAGCTGCTCTCTTTGTTTCGTTTCTTCTCGCTTCCTCATCTCATCTCTTTCTTTCCCCCCTTCCTTTTTACGGGGTAAAAAAAAGAGAAGAAAAAAACGTACCCAAAGCAAGAACGTCCAACACTCGGGTTCCACTTGTAGAACTGGGTGACGGTGAAGTTGCCAAAGGCCTCGGCGATGCTGGTGCACGTGTCATCGGGCTGGACCTCGTACAGGGCGGTACAGTCGGACGGGCGGACGGTACACGCGCAGCCGGCTGAGATGGAGCAGTACTGCGTGCAGTTGCTACCGTCCTGGCGGGCCGAGAGAGAGTAGGGAGGGAAAGGGTTGGGTAGGGCGGCGACAGTGGCGGCGGTGGCAGCGGCCAGGATGATGGTGGTGAACTTGGTCATCTTGTAGGAGGTTGGGTTTGTATTAAGATATTAGAGATTGTGTAGGTAACGAGTGACTAGTTGTCGATGTAGGTTCGCGAGTACAAACGAGTGCTGAGCGACGACTTCTGAACATCGGAGGGCGGCATCGTCACTCTTTATGCTAGGTGAAATTAGGAGGACAGTGCCGCTGCAGCCTGCTCGGGCGGTATAGAAAGCTTGTCATAGTGCGTGCAGCTTCCTCGAAATGCGGGCGCCGACGTCTGAGTTGTCCATTCGAACCGGTAGGATTTCTCCAATTTCGGACGGATGTATGCATACGGCCACCTGCTTGGCGGTGGCGGCCGTTGGAAGTTAGTGACCGGTAGCACTGCTCCACCATGAGCGGGACGATATTGCCATTTCATCCGGCGGAAGCAGATGGAAGCAAGGGTGATCAGGCCAGGCCTCGGGCGATTGCTGTGAGAGGAATTGGAAAGGACCTTTGGAGGGATCGTGTCCCCTGCTAGCGGCGAGGATCGACAGGCACCCGCGGCTCTTTTGGGAAAGGTGGCATAGATGGTAGGCAGCACGGCGGAGAATACGCACGGTGGCGTCAGGGGGCTCAAAGCTTCGACGAGCTTATTGACTACTGCAGGAATCGTGCAGTGGTGGTTCGCGGAGCCCGGCTTTGTGGCCGACGGAGGCGCGGACGGTTGACATGAGGGAGAGCCGTTGTGGCACCGTCTCCTGCGCTAGTGGAAAGGCTGTGGCCGAGGTCGGCGGCGTAACAGGCGCCGCAAACACTGGAGCGGGGTCTGTATGATGAATCCAACCCCTTGGCCTCGAAGATGCTCGGCGCAGGCTACCAGCTCTTGCGAGTCGCAGAAGGTCCTGTTTGGGTTGGTACGGCGGTGATATGATGAAGTTAGCCGAGAGCAGAGGCTGTTCGGCTAGTACGCGAAAGCAGTAAAAAGAAAACAGATACTCTGCGTAGACAAGTAACAAGACCAAGACACCAGGCAGAGACTTTAGAGTCTTTCTTCGAAATTAGCAGAGTTGATCACAAGGAAGCTGCGTTAAAAATGCCAAAATCGCCTCAGAAGAGATGAAAATTCACGCCATCTTGCTTCCTTTGCGGGTTTAAATTACCAGAAGCAGTGTTTATCTTGCCCTGGATATGAACTGTCCACCTGAACCCCCAGTGGTCCAATTTTCGATACAGGCTCGCGCTCTTTTCGCTACTATCTTGCCAAAGAAGAAAACAAGAAAAGTTGCAACTTCCCACAATGAAAATTTGAAGACCGACTTATGACCGATTGCCGCAGCCAGGAAGAGGTATTACGCAGTAAGAAATGAGAACGCCGCCCGCCATGCTTGAGATAATGGGGATTTGTCATGCATTCGTAGAAGCCCCGCTTTCAGGGGCCTTCCATAGACTGTGCGCAAAAGCAAGAGAAAGGAAAAGTCGAACATCGCACCAGGCCTAAAGCTATGGAACACTATTATGCTTCATTCAATACATAGGCATTGGCGAGTCGAAATCCGGTAAAGCGTATGTCTCCAAGCCGAACAGATCGCGCTTGCTCGTAGTGTTCGTTTTTTCGACTGTGAGGGTGTTTGAGTCGCACCAGTCGCTGACAGGCTGTACAAGGAGTTAGCATCTTCACAAGTGAGTTATGAAGACAAAACTTACAATACAGTTGAGGTATTTGCACCACTTGCATTCGCTGTGGGTGGAGTAGAAGTTGTTCAGGAGCACGATAAAGGCGACAAACACAACGACAATGCATCCGGCACGAACCAACCACCAGGCCCACCAAAGCGGCTTCCTGCCCTTGAAGAAGCTCACGGGCTGTTTCGTGAAGTTCTTCACGGACTCAAATTCGCCGTGCTTCGGGTTGGGAACGGCGGAGTAAGGAGGCTCGTCCATGCCGGTGCGCTCGCGGAGGAGTTGAGGCGAGTGAAGAATGGAAACTCCAAGGCCGATGCCCATGATGAATCCACCAATATGAGCGAAGTTGTCTAGGCCCGGCAAGAGACCAAGAACGAAGGCGATGACGACATCGAGCATGATGAAGAGAAGCTCTTTCTTTGGGGAGGCGCGTTCCTTCCAGTGGTAGAGAAGATCCAGGAGGGTTATGGCGATGAGACCGAAAATGGCGCCAGACGCACCACTGTTCCAAGACTTTTAGCCAAAATCAAAAACTTCACGGGGTAGACGTACACTGAAGGCATAGCGTTTGGCGCGTAGTTGGCACCGAGGATATTACCGAAAATACCCGCTGCAAAGTAGACCAGGAAAAAGCGAATGGAGCCGATCAGCAGTTCCACATCGCGTCCAACGGTCATCTGCACAAGCATATTGAAACCGATATGGATAAGACCTCCATGAAGGAAGATAGGCGTGATGAAGCGGTACCATTGGTTGGGGCGCAGCTCGCCATCCGACTGGGGGATGCCACTCATTCCGCAGAGCTCGTTTAGCGAGCATTCAGCGGCGCCGGTAGTTGAGTTGGGGCACGGAAACGCAATGTCAGGAGTGATGTCGACCTCGTTTCCTCCTCCCATATGGCGCATGCATGGAACGAAACGGGCACCCATGTTGATGTAGACGTAGCCAGAGGGACCGATCATTGGGTTGAAAGAAGGCTTGATCATGATGGGCGAACCTGTCAAGGTAGCTGATGGCAGAATTAGTATTGCGCTCTTCTCTCACGAAGACCGGTTTCACCTACCGTTTTTAATGATTTCACCAATGAAGACGGCAATTTGGACAACAGTCAAGGTAAAAACAACCCAGGTAATCTTGCCCGAAAACCAGCCGCCCTTCTTCTTGTGGCGTCTGCTACGCTCTCTCCTCATTCCGTCAGGACCGCCGACGAGAGGCGCTTGACCCTCGGGATCACCGTTGTATCGCGAGGGACTTGCGTCCATCTTCGGTTGCTGGGCGTGGAGCGGAATAGCCTGGCCATCGGCAAAGGGATCATTGTTCGTGGGGCGGTATTGGTCGTATCCGCCAGCTCCATGGTAGGAAGTGTCGTCGTCGCTGTGCACCGGGCCGTACGGGTTAGGCGGTGGATGGGTACCCTGCGGATATGCAGGATAGGCCTGGTCGGTGAAGGGAGAGCCTACGGGCGAGTGACCGGTGTGATAGGTGTGGGCGGACGGATGCGAGTGGACAGAGTGGGCAGAAGGGTAAGAGTTGCCGTAGTTCTGCAGGTTCTGGGTGTCGATGTGCGGCCGGGTCGGGTGCGGCGATGGCAGCGGAGAGGGCGTCGACGTGTAGGGCACGGGGGGCAAAGGGGCATCTTCCCTCCTTCCCGCGTTATAGGAGCCGTAGTAGTCGTTGGCAGCCATGGTGAGCTGCTGGGCGTCGGTTGGGTGCCGGGCGCGGGCCGGGTAGGGTGGAGTGGAGCGAGCAGGCAGTCAGTCGGCTCGAAGGGTCTGGGGAGGCAGGACAGCGTGGGCGAGCGAGAGAGGGTGAGGTTAAAGCAGGCTTGAGCGAGCGTGGAGGAGTTGTCGTGTTTCAGCGTAAGGGCGCGGGAGGCGGGCACAAGTAACTGATCGGGGTGTGTGGCTGAGGCGGCGGCTGCAGACCAAGCCCTACGGGAGTACGTACCTATGAGCTCCGTGCGCAGCGTGCGCAGCGTGCGCAGCTCTTCTGGGGCATTATTTTTAAATAGCAGGCGATCACCAGCGCGGGTGAGCAGCGCACTTACGACGCCCAGCCCACACGAGTCCACCGCCCTGTTGTCCAGGCGCTGGGATTCCTTGGCGCCTTATGAACACGGGTTGAAGGCGGGCCAACGGCGTCGGGCTGTGCTGCGACACGTGTGCAGCCACGCCTCCTAGCCGTGACACTGGAGCCCCAGCACCCCAAATCTCCGCCCCCAAGGCCTGGCTGCCTCACCAGGCCAACCGTGCTGGAATGCTTCTTTCACCCCGAGATGAAAGAGCGCACGACGCGGGTTGCAGCCAGCCTTCGGTAGCGCCGCTACGGAGACTTACTGCGCTTACTGGGCGCGTCTCACTACCTACTGACTACTGCCGTTACCCGTCCACCGCGCCAAATTCTACCACTGTTGCAAGGCGCCGGACCGAAAGGCGCGCGCCCATCGTTTCACTCACCCACGAAACGCGCTAAACTTTTCCTCACGACGATGAGATGCCACAACTCAACAGACGCTTTCGCCAGTCTGACCGGACAATCGGCACGCGATGACGCAACCCGCGTAGCAATGCGCAATATCAAGCCGCAGCGAGGTCGATCACCATCCCCGCCCAAGGCCCATGTTCCATCGCTGAGGCGCAGGCACCCGCATACCAGGGCAAAGCCACCCCCAGCAGAAGCACGGCGCAGCGCATTCCTTCAGTACAGCTGGGCTTTTCTCGACCTTTCCTAAACGGGAAGTGCGTGAAGTGAAGTGAGCTGCGTGGGACTGCGGGACGACCCGCTCTCCACCGCATCAAACCGACATGATTTGCAGCTGGGAAAGCTTGTGCGACCTGCTGTCTGATGCTGCATGATATACGGGTAGATCTCCGTATCACAGGCCGGGTTGAGGGACGATCCAACGGCGGTCTCTATCTGCCTGTGGAGGTCGCACTTTCAAACGTCCTTGCATGCCTCCTACACGATGTGCAGCCGAAAGGAGGAAGAGAGAATGTGCCTATGCATTCGTTCGACGTCACGCAGGTATAAATATGTCTTCGTGTGGCCTGCTCCGCCTTGCAGCTAGCGAGCCATGTCCCTCTCCAACGGAGATCCCCCTGACACAGCCTCAGGCCTTCCACGCCGGCGAAATCCACACCTTTCGTTACAGATAAACAGCAGTCGGCTGGGCTGGAATCGGACTGGGTGCGGAGTTATCTGACAGAAGGGATCTGCCCAACTTAAGCTTATCTTCGCTTTCTCGTATGCCGCTTGCCCTTGATGTCTATTCTGACGTCGGCACTGACATTTGAAAGGACTGGTACTGGTACTCAACCGGCGTGTTACTCGTACCTGGTGTGACATGGCACGATTCTGCGCCGACACTCGGAGAATCCTTCGGTATGCCTGATTCTTGCCGCCACAAAGGTAGCGCGATACTGCAAGCGGAAGTCGTAGGGAGTCGCGAAGCCGAATGTCGGACCGGAAGTCAGGGTCGCCCGTCGGGAATCCCGAGTCACTGTCTCACCGACTAGAAAGTCGCTGCCGTATCCCAACCTTTCCATCTCATCTGAACGAGCTTCCATTTGCAGATGCAACTCAAGAGCGGGACATGCAGATCAGACGCAGCCTTATCTCATCCCATGCAGGAACACGGCATGTTTGAAACACCACGGTAAACGATCAAAGGCATCCCGGAGTAGATGTGCGGGCCTGCTCTTAGCAGAACCTGGCCGTTGGAGATGTTCCCCACCCCAGCGGCCTCCAATTGGCCGCAGGATCAGCAGCGCGGCATTTAATCTTCTCTTTGCGGCAAGCATCTTCGGCTCCCGCGCTGCATTGCGGCTCCAATCTCAATTTACATGACTCTCCCCGCCTTCATGCACTCCACACTCTAGCTAAATCCGAGCTCCGGCACGGCACTTTCCCACCTCCATGCTACCCATGCCATGTCTACAAAAGCCGCACTGTCGCCCGGCAGTGCCTTCCGATCGCTGACCGTCGACCATCAATTTTCGCCACCATGAGGGCTGCATCTCTTGTCTCGGCCGCCTCCTCCATCCTTGGAGTGCAGGCTCTCAACTGCTCCACCGCTGCGCTGCAAGGTGCCCTGCCTTCCAATGCGACTGTCCTCTCTGCGGTTCCTGTCGCTGGCAACGGCACTTACGGCCAAGGCGCGGCAGATCTGCCCTACCCGACGAACCCCACCAATTTGCCTGCTCTCTGCGCCGTTTATGTGAACGTGACCTCATCGAGCACTTCCTCTTTCAGGTTCGGCCTGTTCCTTCCCACCGAGTGGAATGACCGCTTCCTAGCAGTCGGCAACGGAGGCTTCGCTGGTGGTGTCAATTGGCTGGATATGGTACGACTATTACACCTTTTCGAAAAGAAACACGCCGCTGACGTGCCATGAAGGGTGCTGGTGTTGGCTATGGCTTCGCCGTCGTCTCAACAGACACCGGCCACAACTCGACGTCTGGAGAGCTATCCTGGGGCGCCAATGCCCCGGAGGTCCTCAACGACTGGGGCTACCGCGCCATACACGGCTCAGTCGAGCTCGGCAAGAAGCTGGTCTCGGCGTACTACGGCTCGCAGATCAACTACTCCTACTACACCGGATGCTCCACCGGCGGCCGCCAAGGCCTCCGCAACCTCCAGCTCTACCCCGAAGATTTCGACGGCGTCCTCGCCGGCGCCCCCGCCTGGTGGACGACGCACCTGCAGACGTGGACGGCCAAGCTGGGCACCTACAACCTCCCGCTCAACAGCAGCCACCGCATCCCGCCCGCGCTCTTCCCCGTCATCGGCGCCGAGGTCATCAAGCAGTGCGACGCGCAGGACGGGCTCGCCGACAACATCGTCTCGGACCCGCTCGGCTGCAACTTCAACCCGGACGCGCTGCTCTGCACGCCCGCGTCCAACAGCAGCGCCTGCCTGACGCCGGCGCAGCTCGAGACGCTCGCCAAGGTCTACGCGCCCTACGTCGACACCAACGCGACCTTCGTCTTCCCCGGCCTCGCCCTCGGCTCCGAGGCGCAGTGGACCGTCCTGCTCGGCACGCCGACCGGCTCGCCGCTCTCCTACGGCACCGACTACGTCCGCTACTTCCTCGACCAGCCCGACTTCCGCTGGCAGGACTTCACCTACGACGTGGTGCGGCTCGCCGACGAGCTCGACCCGGGCAACGCCACCGCCGACGCCTTCGCCGCCATGGCCGACTACCGCGCCCGCGGCGGCAAGCTGCTGCACTACCACGGCTGGGCCGACGGCCTCATCGCCACGGGGAGCAGCCTGCACTTCTACCAGCAGGTCGCCCGCGCGCTGATGCCCCAGGGCGTGCCGCTGGACGACTGGTACCGCTTCTTCCTCGTGCCCGGCATGAACCACTGCTCCGGCACGCCGGCGGGCATCGACGCGCCGTGGTATTTCGCCGGCGGCAACCAGGCGGGGGATCTGGGCACGGGCGTGCACGGCGTGCCTGGGTTCGAGGACGGGAAGCACGATGCGTTGCTGGCGCTGATGGATTGGGTGGAGAACGGGACGGTCGTGGACGAGATTGTGGCGACGAAGTTCGTGGATGAGGATGTGGCCAAGGGGGTGGAGAGGCAGCGGCCGTTGTGCATGTATCCGAAGCAGGCGGTGTACAAGGGGGAGGGGGATGCGGATGTGGCGGAGAGTTGGGAGTGCAAGGCGCTGTACTGAGGGTGGGATGAGTGGCTTCTGAGTTGGGGCATGGGCATGATTATGGATGTACGAATAATCTTGACTGGAATTAATGTCGAATAGTATGAGTTGGCTTCGAGGGGGAGACGTTAGGAAATACGTACGCTCGACCCTTCATCACGGCATTTCGAGAGCTCACAGATACATTACACTTCTGCAACCAAGAGCATGGACCTCGTCCAGTTGAGGAAACTCACAACATTTAATTCTACAGCACCGCCTCTACACAGCGACACCGGTAGTCCACTCAGCACATCACTTTCCCATCCACGCATGTGCATACAGTCAAGAGAACCGCACCGCACCGGCCCACACTCACCCCGCAAACGTCTTCGCCTCCGCCCTCGCATCTACATCCTCCCCACCCTTCCCCACCCCACTCGCGCTCCCGCTCGCGCTCCCACTCCCACGCCCCGCATCCACCCCGTCAACCACCACCATCTCCGCCACGCCCTCCAGCACGAACGGGCTGCACCCCCTCTGCCCCTCCATCGGCCACACCGCAAACAGCGCCCAGTAAACCGCAAACGTCGCGCCGAACCCGTAAAAGTAGCTGATCTGGTAGATGTGGTCCCAGCCGCTCCCGCCGGCCGTCCCCCGGACGGCGCGCGCGAAGCCGGGCAGCAGGGGCGCCATGCCGGCGACCCAGGCGAGGAAGGCGCGCGGGTTGAAGCCGCCGGCGTACCAGTAGGCGGACGACGGGTCGCCGCGGTAGAGGTCGGAGACGCGGTAGTGCGGCCCGCGGCGGACGAGGGCGTAGTCGCAGATGACGATGGCGGTCATGGGGGAGAGGAAGACGGACCAACCGGAGAGGACGGTGATGAAGGTTCCCGGGTTGCTGTTTGGGAGGGAGGGGGGGAAAGGTGAGTCTGTTTGTTCGTGCTTCTTCTCTGTGGTGGGGAGACGGGGGTGGGGGTTCGTGTGTGTGGAGGGGTGGAGGGGTGGAAGGTGAGGGAGACTTACGTGACGTAGTTCCATGGGCAGATGGCGATGGCGATGACGGTGAGGATGTAGCAGCCGCGGCGGATGTTGATCCATCTGGTCAATCGTCAGTCGAAGTCCCCTTTTCCTCTCCACTACGTGTAGTGCGCTTGAGAGAAGCAGAGGCGGATCCACACTCACTTCGGACACAACGCCGCCATGTCCATGCCGGTCGAGATGCCATTCAACATCTGGCACAGCGCCAACTGGCTCACCAAGAACCCCAACCCCGCGAAGAAAGTGCCCGCCCTCGCCGCCGGCGCCAGCGAGTGCTCCTGAACCGTGAGCAGCAGCTCGAACGGGTTCCAGATGTACTCGCCGTAAATCGTCGCCGCCGCGCTCGTGATCAAAATCCCGCACACGGCGGTCACAATGATGAACACGGGCGCGGCGACGAACTGGCCGAACAGCGCGGCGTTGGGGGTGCGTGCGTACCGCGTCCAGTCGCTCTGGCCGAGGCAGCCCGACGCCTGCGACCCGACGATCGACTGCAGGCCGTAGACGGCGCCCCAGCTGAGCGCGGAGCCGTGCTGCGTCGCGGGCGTGTGGATCAGCGCGCCGGGGCCGTCGGCGGCGTGGATGGCCCAGCCGAGCATGCCGAACATGGTGGCCGTGATCATGACGAAGGTGATCTTGAAGGGGAGCTGCAGCTTCTCCGGCGGGATCAGGGGCAGCGGCAGGAAGATGGCGATGAAGACGAAGAAGCTGATGATGCTGGCCGTGTCGGTGTTGGCGGTGGCGGGCAGCGTGTTCTGAAGGTCGACGAAGCTGCGGCCGATGATGGCGCGGAGGATGATCTTGACGGCTGCGGGAGGGGAGTTTGTGAGTTGGTGCTGCTGGGGGGGAAGTGGTGTGGCGAACCTTGTCCGCCCCAATATGCCTTCGGGTTGTCAGTGAAGGGATTGATGTATTCGTGATTGAGGAACTGACCTGAATGCCCATCCACACGCAAGCAGTCATGATTCGATTCAAAACGGGCCAGAAGCCACCCCTCATACCCCAGGAGGCGCGGGATAGGACCGTGAAGCCAAGGTACAAGTGACTGCCAGGCCAACCGGCGAGGACCGCAATCAAGGCCGAGATTAGCGCAACTCCAACCACAACCCCCATAGCTTGAGGTACGCTCAAGCCGAGAGACAACAGTGATGATCCGGCTGTCCAAGCCGTCGTGTTGATTCTGAATGGCGAGTGGTCAGTGGTCTTGCGCAACAATGGAGCTTGATCACTTACCCGCAGATGACCCAATATCCAGCAAAGCCCTGCCACGTCCATGTTCTTCGGTCCGGTGGGATCGGAATAAGATCTCTGTTGCACCAGAAGGTGTTTTTGTAATTGGCGTTCTCGTCAACCGGGCACTCCAGTCTCTTTGCCCAGTAGGCCAGGCGGCCCTTCGTCCTGTCCGAACCCATTGCGCTCTACGCTTTTGACCAAACTGCGAAACAGATGAATGAGAACAGACGAAGTAGCAACCGGGGACGTGCCACGGCATATACTATTTGTCCCTTGTCGTTCGACTAAAGTGGCCGGGCATACCGATAAGCGGGCGGCACCAAGTCGCACGGCACGGCAAAGAGGCGAGTCAGCTGTGATAAGCGCTTGTGTAGGGGAGCGTCGTGCAGATCACCCTTCTGTGCGACTCACATTGGTGTCTGGAGGCGGCAGCCCCGCCTCTAAACCAAGAGTGGGGTACAGCGGCGATGGTGTGAGCGGCCGATCGGAATGTCCCCCGCGGCCTGGCTGATAAACTGCCGAATGTAACCTCAAAACTGCATTAATAGCTATCGGCTGGCAACTTCTTGAAAGAATCTCGAGGTATCGCTGGGAGCGGTGGATTTCGCGCAGCTTACCTGAATCTCGAGGCGAAACACTGGCGCGAATCCGCCCAGTGATCAGTGTGTAACCTTCGTCGTTGTAGTATGTCAGCAGCTGACTTCCTTCAGACTCATTGATTCCGTGAAATCTTGGCCTGAACGGGCATAAGCACAACGACCGCCGAGATGGGTTCCATTCCGATTGTGGATTTTAGTGCTTGGTCCAGTGGTTCGCCGGAGGAAAAACAGAGAATCGCAAAGGAGCTGACAGACGCTGCTCGCGGGGTGGGTTTTGTCTACATTGTCAACCATGGCGTTCCAGACGATTTATTGGGTCAAGCTTTCGCGTGGTCCAAGAAGCTTTTTGACCTGCCGCATGAGAAGAAGATGCTAGCACCTCATCCGCCCGGTATCGATCTCGAAATCACTTTCGCCAAAGGAACAAAGCTGACCCTTCGGTAACACAGGACCAAATGTACACAGGGGATACTCTTGGCCTGGTCTGGAGAAGGTCTCTCAGTACATCCACAAAGGTGGTGAAGACCCGAATGCGAAGGATCAGGAGCTCCGGAAAGTTGAGGATTGTAAGGTAAGTCGCGCCAATGAAGGGGGCAGTTCTGAAATCTCATTCAAGGGTAGGAGAGTTACGAAATTGGCAGTGAGAAATGCGAGAATATGCCGAACGTGTGGCTGCCAGAGGAGGCTCTGCCCGGGTTCCGAAGCTTCATGACCGACTTCTACTGGGCATGTTTCGGAACGGCGCAAAACATCCTCAGGGCGCTGGCCGTGGGCATTGGCCTCGAGGACGAGAATTTCCTGCTGAGGTTCCACAATGGGCACAATAACCAACTGCGGCTGCTACACTACCCACCAGTGGAGAAAGAGAAGCTCGAGAGCAACGCAATGGCCAGGATGCCAGCGCACACGGACTGGGGATCCATCACGATGCTTTTCCAAGACGACTGCGGCGGTCTACAGGTGGAGGATCCTCACAGCCCTGGCAACTTCGTCGAAGCGGTCCCAATCAAGAACGCCATTGTCATGAATGTTGGGGATCTACTAATGCGGTGGAGCAACGGTATGTCGAAGAGCCGTGTCTGACTCGAAGTAGATACTCACTTATACACCTCAGACTACTTGAAGTCAACCCTTCACCGAGTTACACTCCCGCCGCTTCAATCTGGACTTGTGGAGGGAAAATCCATGACGCGGGCTCGTTACTCTATCCCATATTTCGTCAGTCCCGATCCCAGTGCAGTCATCGAATGCCTGCCTGCTTGTGCGGGTGAGCAAAACCCGGTCAAGTATGAGCCAGTAGTCCAAGAGGATTACAGGCGGATGAGGGCCAAGCTGCAATATCCGGAAAAGCCGCCCACATCTATTACAGTTGCATGATTGGAGGACTGTTCATATTGTTTTCTCCAAACAAGAATGCACATTGTCTGTGACCAATGTGAAGGCTTTTCAGAAGCAACTTGACGTATATTGATTGCGATATGCACTTTTCATATTGGTACTAAAGTGGAATCTATGAACAGAGAATGATGCATTGCGTATTAAGATATACTGATTCTTCATTCAGATAAGAGAGATGTGCTGATACCACTGAGTCTTTCTTTTCCTTGCCTCAGCAACCGTAGTAGCAATGCCGGGAGCTCGGTTTTGCTTCGAGTAGCCAATGCGTTCGAAAGTGGTTCCACCGCCGCTACTCCTCAGTAGCAGCCCATGGACTGAAGGCCGGGGCCTTTCCACAAAAATGATCGGAACTATGAAGAGTTCTTCTACCTCAAACTTGTACCTTTCGTCATCTGGCTTTACTAATATGTTGTGAGCAAAGAAATTCTTATCTGACGGCTCATCAACCCAATACCGCGCGCTCACTATCAACATGCGGTCGCTTCCATGTACTCTCACAACGCAGGGTACAAGAATGCCCGACAATACCAACTGTGCAGATTCTATCGGCCCATACCGGTTGCGTTCATCAACAGGCTTGGCTTCAACTGATATTACTTTTGCAAGATTGATGGTGTTGAAGTGTTCCTCCATGACGACTGGCCCATCGACACTGGCCCAACTCCAGCTTGGTGCGCGGTATGGCCCATCATCTCCTTTCACAGGTTTTCTGCAGAGGTTGCTCGTTGTCTTCCAGGTGAGAGTCGCAGGCAAGTGTTGGTAGAAGTGCCCAGCAAAATATTCGTGGTCGAACAGGGCGCCGAACTGTTGTGCAACCCCGGAAAAGGCGGCAAGTTTGTCCTGTGCGGGATAGGTGAGAGTCCGACTAGTGTAATCCCTTATCGCCCACAGAAATGTTTCGGTGGCCTCTCATCTTTCATGTTCCTCTCTTCCCAGAAGCCCCGGAATGGAGAACGGGAGATGCTGGTGCGCCGCTGTCGGAAAATCAGGGTCTCGATGGGGATTCCGTTCGCTGAGAAGAGTAGCTTCTTTGCATTCCCACATGATTTGCTCAGCACAGAAGTGAAGGACCCTCGGAGAAAAGAGTCGCTCTTGAAAGACCCACGCCCGATTCTGCAATGGCATTGATTTGAGATCATCCTCTTCCGGGGTGTCTGGGACCTTCCATGTCTCTTCCTCTTGCCCAGACCTGTTCCACATGAAATAGCAGCTTTGGAGGCGATTAGACGGCCTCTCCGTAAATGCACCCCGGTGCGGATTATCCGCTCGGTCGAGAGAGATGTTCACAGCAGCATTAGTGTATATGGGCTGCATCTCCGAGACTTGTTGATGCCAATCACCTTCGCCGTCGGGTCCAGACTGAAATATGCACAGGCTATCGATCCAGAGGTAACCGATGCCTAGAGTTGCGCATATTGAGATAGCATCTCGGAAGGACCGTGGAAGCACCCGCTTCGGGAAACCCTTCATCAGATATTCTTCAGTCTTCCGCTCCAATTTCATGAAATGAGGGGCTGGACCCCAGCAATGGCTTAAAGTCGCATACGGTCCTGCGGGGGAGTCCTGGCCGAAGTTGTTCACGAGACGCAACTTCGAGTGAACACCAAGATCTAAGAGCCGCTTAGGATACCAGCCAGCTTGGCTTGTCTCACTGCGAGATACGCATGTCGTGTGATCTGCCAAACATTGCTTGTACCAGTGTAAAGCTTGTTCAAGCACCTCTGGATGAGATGTACGAGCTGGGATGGGTCTGTACGATCTGTCTCGCCTTACAGCCCAAGGCGTGTGAAGAAGATCATATCTTGCAAATTGCAAAAGGTTTTGATGGGGGTGGATAGTCGGTAAATGCCGAGAGGGGACGATGCAAGTGACCATATAGTCCAATGATAGCGACTCGAATATGTTTCCAGGGGCGATCAGGTCCTCAGGAACCAAGAAAAAATAAGCTGTCAGATCCGGAGAGTGTGCATCAGGCACAATGCAATAGAGCAGCTGCCTGGCAGTTGAGCCCTTTTGGAAGAGTTCTTTGAGTCCAGGTCTGTCCGACTCTGCAGCCAAAGTACAGATCTTGCATCCGGATTTGGCAGCTCTGACGACGTGATTCCAACATGAGTGGTGGCAACCAGATTTGCCAGGCTTCTGAAAAACCGAGAGACACATAGCACAGAGCATCGTGAAATTATGAAGATGAAGGGAATTACCAGGAGTCCAATCCGAAGAGGCTATGTAATGACAGTTGAAAGCGCCGGTTCTGATGGTTCAACCTCGTGTCGTAGGATGACTGTGCTAACCGGGGGCAAAAACGTCTTACTTCTGGGACTTGAAGACCTCGGAGAGAGGCGCATGGAGCGGGAAGAGTCAGTCAAATGCGTAATGTGCCGCCGTACTCATCCCTCTAATTCCTGTGGGACTTGCTAGTGCTATTTGATAGTGCGCTGAGGAACCCGAGGTGCTGGTGATTTCCGAGGAAGGAAAGGCTGTGTTAGATGGCGCTGCAAAACACAGGGCGCGCTCGGTGGCCGCCTGGCCGGCTCTTATTGCGAAATTCTCCAAGGCAACCTCGCATCTGTCTTACCCTTAGCTGCAGGGCCGCAGTATAGTTGCCTCATGGGCAGCCTTGCCTCTTTCCAATACCGCCCTGCCTCACCACATCATCTATCATTCGTCGCTGCCACTTCCGCCATCGCTGCATATTTTGATGCAGCTCAGCCACAGATTGTCTGCTTCCGCCATATGCATCGGCCCCATCTCCCCGCTCAGCCTGGCCGCGCACTGCCCTCGCATCACTCCACCTACCGCCTTTCAACTCTCTCAACCTCCACACCACAACAGACCATGGGTCCCCCAAAGACACCACTTATACAAAAACAGTGGAGCTCCCATAAGATCGACAAGACCTCGTCGGCCCGACGAAAAAAAAAGATGATGTGCAAGATGCGATCAACAATCCGAGATAGATCCAGATGGCGGAGGTGGTGGTGTCATAAGTGTGGAGAGATGTGCGCGCGAGACAGAGACACACCGGGAAAAAAGTTTCGGGCGCTAAGGGGACCGTGGATCAGCATTGCGGGGAAGAAGGGGGAGGGGAGAGCAAGCGCAGACGCTATTCCAAAAGAGGTAATTTCGAGGAGGGGAAAGACCGAGGTTCGAACGAATGGACGGCGCAAGTCGGAGACCTTGGGCCTTCCCAACATAGAGAGATGTCAACGCCATAGTTCCGGGTGTGGGGATGGCGGAATCCGATGTCCGGATGTATTTGTGGGGTTGAAGCCTCGCCCATCTGCGTCCCCGCTGTTTGCTTCAACTGCCACACGTCGGAAATGTCAACGTCTACATCTGTATCCCGACAGCTGCTTCAACTACGGAAAGCGTAGTATTGACACCGAAGAAAAGGGCGCCCGCTTAAACAAAACATCATCATGTGGGTGTTTAGCACATCGTAACGATCCGTTGTAGTTGTCCCTTATCTTGAGGGAAGGCGCAGTGGAGTGACGGTATGTACGATCTGATTGTTATTATTTTATTTTTTGAACAAAGCCATAGTAGGGCTGAGTATGGTATGGTCATGCATTACGACTAATGATCTTTCATCCCGTCATCCTCATCAAACCCCCAAATCCCAATCTCGAAACAATCGATGACTCAGAATATCCACATTCCAACATCCCTTTCCCTTCGTACAAGAAACGTTGTCCTCAGATCTTCGCCGCCTCCTCCACCCGCTCGGGGCTGTGCTCCAAGCCGCCCTTCTCCACGTCGCCGCGCTCCAGCGCCTTCGCGCCGCCGAGCTGCTGCTTCGTCTTCCACGCGGGAAGGCCGATGTATTTGATGCCGTGCTCGTAGTCAGTGAAGATGTCCTCGACCTGCTCGAGCGTCTTGCCCGCCGTCTCCGGGAACATGAAGAAGACGTGCAGGAACATGGCGATGCAGAAGACGCCGAACACAATGTACACCCTCCACTGGATGTTGACGAACGCCGGCGGCACGAAGTAGGCCAGCGCGAAGTTGAAGATCCAGTTGGCCGACGTGGCGAGCGCGACACCCTTGCCACGGACGCGGAGGGGCAGGATCTCGGGAGGGTAGACTGGGGTTTGTTGTTAGAGACGTTGTTCTGTCGGGAAAAGAGGGAGCGAAAGTGGGGAACTCACTCCAAGACACGGGACCCCAGGTTGGGGCGTACGAGGCGACGAAGAGGTAGGAACACGCGATGATACCCTTGGAGGCGGCGCCACTGACCTCCCAAGAGGCCTCCTTGATGCCGTTCACACCTTGGGGACCGGCGTATTGGCCGTACGAGGCGAGAATGCCAGCGTTGGCGAAGAGCCAGGTCATCATGAGAGCGGCACCGATCAGGAGCGTCGGGCGACGGCCCCAGCGGTCGACGTACAGCAGGGCGGGGATGGTCATAACGACGTTGATGACGTATTGAATCGACGACGAGACGAGCAGAGTGTCGCTGAGACCGGCCATGGTGAAGACGTAGGAGACTGTGGTGGTCGCAAGGTCAGACTCGGCCACAATTCTGGATGAGGGTGGGAAGGCACTTACTGTAGTACATCATAACGTTCATGCCGGTCAGCTGCGACCAGACCTGGGTCATGATGGCGATGTGGGTGCGGTTGATCATGTTGGGCTTGAGGAGCTCCAGGTAGGTGACGTCGGCATTCTGGCGCTCGAACTCAACGATGGCCTTGATTTCGGCGAACTCGGTCTGCACGAAGCGGCTGTTGCGGTCGCCCTTGCCGTGGACGAGGGTCAGCACGCTCTCGCACTCCTCCCAGCGGTCCTTGCGGGCGAGCCAACGCGGCGACTCGGGCAGGAAGAGCATGCCGAACAAAAGCAGGACAGCCGGGATGGCCTGCAGACCCCAGGGAATGCGGAAGGCGGCGGTGCCGTCGATGAAGGAAGTGCCGTAGGAGATGTAGAACATGATCAGGATACCCCAGGTGATGGCCCACTGCTGGGCGCCGACAACGGCACCACGCTTGGTGGGGGGAGCCAGCTCGGAGACGTAGACAGGCACCTGGGCGGAGCAGATACCGACGCAGATACCGTTAATGAAACGGCTAGCAACGAGCATGCCGATGTTCTGGGAGGCGGCCATGATGATGCACCCAATGATCCAGAAGCAGCATCCAACCATGATGGCCGACTTGCGACCCAGGTTGTCGGAGAGGAAACCTGCAGGAAAGGTTAGCGGTGGGCAGATTTAATTGGCGGGCGGACCGCATGCGGCAAGGCTTGGAGACAGCCCACCGGAGCGTGGACCAACGTACCGGAGGCGATGGCGCCGACGTACGAACCGCCGGGCATGGCGGCGGTGATGCCGCCCTGGACGTCCGAGTTGGGGCCAGCGCATTTGCCATTGGGAGAGCCGCCCTGGTTGAAGTAGCACAGGTACTGCTGGGTGGAGATGATGGCCGACATGGACGAGATATCGAAGCCGAACAGACCACCGCCAATGACGGCGATGGCCGTGATGAAGTAGATGTTTCCGATCTTGTACATGACGGGCCAGCAACAGGGTGGTGGGAGGTGTTCTGTCTGGGAGGAAACAATCGCCCGCGAGGTTGGGTCCTCTTCTCTAGGCGGTTTGTGTTTCCAGGCTGGTCAGTGCAACGGTGGAGAGAAAGAGAATGACGGCGGGGGGCGGCGCGGGTTTATAAAGAACAGACGGCCATGGGTCAAAGGGCGTTGGACGCGATCAGCAGCATGCAACCCGAGCCCGGCAGCGGCGCACCTGTAACGCTCGCCGGCACATGACAAGGCCCAGGAAATGCGAAGGAATGGGCGGGCAAGGCGGACCCCGGTGCCCCAGGCCCCAGGCGATCGGCCAGTGCCCCCGGTTCCTCCACTGGAGAAAACAGTGGAGCGGCGCAATCCCGGGACACGAAAACACCGTCGCACCCCGCACGCGCCCAATCACCGCCCGGTAGCGAGCGATGCTGGCCTAACCGGTGGACCGACGTGCTCACCTTTGGCAAGCTCTCCGGTGGCTTGCGGCCAAGGCCAATCACCTAGGCGGCGCGCGATCCTTCGAACAAAGACCCAGCCATGTCAGCTGCTCGCCGCGACCGAATCCTCGTTTCCATCGCCGCATCAACCCTTCTCCGCGCTGCCTGCACGTCCCACGTCCCTCGCTCTCGCTACGCTGCCCCGCGGGGCGGACCTCGACCCCAAACCCGGCCTGGAGGAGCTGTCGCTTCGAGCAACCCGACGAGCCCTCTGGTCGCGCAGGAGTCCAGCCGCCCCGCCCCCAACCCGCCCGCCAGCCGTCTTCCCCTCGCTCAACATCGGTGCCATCATGAGATACGCTTCCAAGCCAAGACGATCCGCACCATGTCTACAACTCCCGCCGGAACTTAGCGCCCCCGACTGACTCTTGCACATCCTCCCTCGGTCAAGCTTCCGCCGCCAAGCGCGCGAGGGGCGAAAAGGCGCCGCAGCACGACATGTAACGTCGCTTCGGGAGCCGGGGGTCAGCGGGAAAAAATAAAAAAAAATAACATGGGCAGAGAGCCACATGGCGGTCAAAAACAGCCAGCCGGAGCGCCAGACGACGGCTTGCATTCATGGCGCAACGCCAGCCCGCGCGCCGCAGCGCCGCATGAGGACGCCACCCACGCGCGCCTAGACTTCCCATTGCGTGCCGTGGCGGCCACCGCCGAACGAGTAGGAAAACGCGAAGCCGAGCGGGCACAGGAATAACCACAGGTACAACCGAGTGACAGACGCGCCGTCAGCATCGTCTGCTCGGCCGGCCGACCGGTCACCTGCACACGAATCGCAGCGCTGCCTTTCAGCCCAGTCTCCAGACGTGTCTGCTCAGTGGCTGCGCCGCGCCGAACGCCCTCTGTACCGCTCTCCTGTCTGTCGTGCCATCCGCCTTCGGCACACGAGCGCAACAGCTGAAGGTGCTGCTGACACGCGACACAGCCGCTAGCGGCCACCGTCCTGTTGCCTTCTGCCCTCTCGTGCCCTGTGTGTCTTTCTCTCCAGGCTCTTCGCTGTCAAACGTCAGTGCATGCCTCGCTGGATATATTTCTCCGGCCTAGCTCGGCGTCCTTTTTCCCGAATCTGCCATCGGACTTCCCAACGCAGGAACATGCCCGTAATTTCTTCATAGAAGCCCGACGGCTGCCGCACAAATTTTTTGTTGCCATGTGGATGCCCCACCACGGCTATTATTACGAGCCCCTGTTGTTTCCCGGCAGTGGAGCCCCCGGAGCACGCTGTCCTTTCGAAAGCCGATTTCCTGGGTCTCGGTCGCGGCACTTGCCTTTGCCTCCGTCACCCATGCTTCCAATCTCTCCATCAATCTGCTCTCTCTCTCTCCCGGATCTTGGGTGCCCGTAGCCGTGGCCGGTGGATGCTCTGAACCTGCACCCGCAAGCGAAAGCGGAGCCCCCAGGCGAGCAGCGGAGACGCGTCCTGTCCCCATTCTAGCCCAGTCCATGGAGATCCTTTCACCGCGCTGCGCTCGGTTGCGACGCCTCCGAGAGGATGAAATGCGTGAGAAACTGATGATGAGTGATGTGGACGGTGTCAGCAGGCCTTCTATCACTCGAGTCCACCACCAGTCTCCTCGGTTGGCGTCCGGTTGCGGCGCATTTTCAGCATTTGCCTGGCCGTTGCCTTGGCGCATGCGAACGGCGGGCCAAATTCCGTGGCGTGGCACAACACGACCGGGCATCCGTGTGCGGTCGACGCCGCATTCCTGGTGAGAAGCGGGTTGCCGGGTGGATACTGCTGTCGGGTTACACTGCAGCGCAGCCGCCGGTCGCGACAGGCCGGTCGGGGATTCCTCGCGTGATTCCCCAGGTCTCACCGCGTCTCCGTGGGGTCCCCGGAGGTCCCGTCAATGCGCCCCACCAAACACGCCCAACCGCACCACACCACATCCACCAGAAAAGTCAGCACCAGCACAAAGCAGCGCATGCTGACGCCGAGATTGAGGTACTCAAGCAGCGGAAGAAGCCAGGAACCGCTTATCGCAGGAACCGGCCACGCTTCGAGAAGGCGACTAGAACCGTTGTTGCATCGCTCGCCATCAACACCTCAGCAACCCACCATCAGACCTTGTCCATCTGTCAGCGTGAGGTATTATCGTAAGTCAAATAAGGCAGGTCCTTCTGGCACACGGTTTCAGCCATCTGTCACGACAGCGCGCGCACCAACCAACTTTCTTTCCTCGTTGCGCAACAAAGAAGCGTGGCTGACGTCGATCCGCTTCACCGATCTTCTTCGCGCCTGTGGGATCGTTAGCATGCGACGCTCTCCCAGGACCGTGTCCAAGGGTCCTTGGCCAGCCACGGCGTTCGCTCCTCTTCGCCCAGCTATTTTGCGGGGAAACGACCTTGTGCACCAGTCAGCCGCCGCGTTTGTTTAATGGCGCGCTAGCATCCTCACAAGTACTGGGCCAATCCAGGGTTTGCCACCCGCTTTTGGCTTGTCTGCCTAACCTGCACTTGACTTAGAACAGACGGCCACAGTCGTCGGTGGCCCGACCCGACAGCACTTGCGCCGATGGTAGACCCTCTCGCGAACCTTTTTTTTTTTAGGTCGCGATCACTGTGTCCATGTGGAGCGCGCCCATCGCTCATGCGGGATAGACCAAAATAGCCCAGGCAAATTCAGTGTCTTGCTGTCATCGATGTTGACGCCTTGATTCGAGTACTAGGTTCTCAGTTCGGCAGTGCCGGAGACGGCAACATTCATGAGGACCAAGGCGTTTCGAGAGCGGGAAAATCGGTGGAAGCGGTAGTGGCTTCAAGTAGTCGATCACGGGCAATGTCTTTTTTTTTCTGATCCGGGGTAGTGCAGGGTAGACAACGCGCGGCCAAGCGGGGTAAGGCTTGCAGGAATACCAGGGGGTACCTCAGAATGATCCCTTGTACCGTCTGCCCGTGTACCCGCCCTTCTCGGCCCCCAGGAGCCGCAGGGAAAGCTTGCGTGCGGGAAGGCTGAAGGGATCATCTTCTTTGTTGTCTCCACACTGTGAATCTTGTTGACTGTGCGTTCTTGCGAGTCAACGCGGTCTCATCATGCTCGAAGCTTATGAAGTCGAAAGCCGGGCTTCGGGATCCTTCTGCCGAAAAGGTTGGGGTCCAGCCGGGCGGTGTAAAGATATCCAGCTATGGGGGTCGCGCGTCGAGCATCTTAATCTTTTGCTCTCAACACCATCGCTGCCTTTTTCTCAGACTTTCCGTTGCAGGCGTGTCGCCATCCATTCTTCGAAGTTCGGTCTGCTTGGTCATGGAGTTCGGCATAGCAAGGCGCGAGGTGCAGTTGTGGTGGCGCCTGCCAAGTAAATGTTCTAGCCGTATGTTTACCCCAGCCCCGCTGCGGGCGCCCGCCATCGTGGAGATGTGGGGATGTGGAGAAGTGGACAGCTGGCCCGCTGCCGTGGACACGGTTACCGGCCGCTGCCGCTGTCCGTCTATATAATCTGCTGATGCACGGCGGTGATCCACCGGAAACCGGGTACACGGCTGTCGAGGGACTGGCAAGCCTCAGTGCGAGTCTTGGCTGGATGCTGCTTGGAAAAACTTGGCAAGCATAAGGCTTAGGTCGACGCAATGGTGGCGAAACGGTGAGTCGTGAGGCTGTTCGCGAATGCCAAAAGATGTAGTAGGGGTGGAAGCCATCTCCTGGATTGATATATGTGGCTTTGGGAAATCTCCAAAACAGTCGGCATTGAACGTACGATCACTGGTCCCTTGGTCTCTCTCTCCCTCTTCTTTTCTCTTTGTCGCTTTCTCTTGGAACGCCTCACCCTTTGTGTATTCTCCTTTTGTTTCCATAATCTTGTTCTTCTCCGAAAACAGTGCTCTTACATCCTCCTCATTGCATCCTTGGATTCGGTCTTTCAATATTCCGAGGCGAGCTCTCGATTTCAACGGCACATCGACGAGGTTTCGCCTATACAGAGGTTTGCATGACCTTGGAATCAAGAATCGAACTGCTCTGTCAAGTTCCAGAAGGATTTCGTGGCTTGGGCCTGAGCTGCAGCAAATGAACGTACGATCTCATGACATGGTGAGCGCCACATCCGTCTTTTGGCGAACAGGAACCGCTTGTGTTGAGCTGTCACTCGTCGCGTCTCGACGACATGAGCAGCACCGTCGCTTCACACCTGCAGCGCTGGGAGCGTCTTAGGGTTGACAATGCGAAATGCGTTGAAAGGTGATGAGAAGATGCACGGCGGTCAGAGTTTGTTGATGCGAGTGGAGACCTGGCGTGAGCTCTCGAGCGACCGATGCGGCAGGACCATGACATCATCGCCCACGTTCGCCGCTCCAATTGGGACGGCACGACCTCTTCCAGTTACTCCCCGCATATCGCCTACAATCTGCTGATCTTCAATATTTCGGGGTCTGAAGTAACTTTCTAGCGGCGATCGTATGTGAAGCCGTTTCTGACGACCGGCCTGATTTCGAAATGGTGTTAGCCGCTGTTGGATTACAAGCTTTGCTCTCTTCTCAGCTTGCGTGGTTGCGTTCCCTGAGCAAACAAACCGCAGCACGTTAACCAAACGGCGAAGTTTCACGGAGAAAGCTCGAGGAAATCCCAGAGTAGTGGAGAAGTCGGACGTATCGTTCACGGTGTGGAAACGTCAAACAACGATCATTAACCCGACAAGGCCATTCGGGTGACGTGCAATGAGCCGAAGCCAGGGGCGACATCGCGCTGACGGTCCCAATCAGCGGGACATGCGATTGGTCCAGTTGTGTTTGCGGGGACAGGATTTTTTTTCTGTGAAAGACACGTCGTCGCCAAGCAGCTGACGAGGTATGTAATTCCCGAGCCACGAGAGGGCGGAGATGTGGAATGGAGAGCAACAAGAGTGGGAGCGGGGTGTTTCGGCTAGTCAGGCGCGGGGCTGGCCTGGTGTTGATAAGGCACGATAAGAAGCTCCTTCTCTGCTATCAACGCGCCCTACCTCGACAAACACGCCTCGCCCGCATCGATATCGGCCTTGTGCTCCACCGCGGTGCGTGCGCCGTCCCCTCCAAGCAGCTAGAGATCCACATGCGATGCAGGGCACAGTTAGGGCTCCTCCCGACGCTAGCCGGTCGCGATGACTTGCTCCACTGGAATGACTTGCTCGTTTAATTTCTCGACAATCGCCGGCGCCTGAGAGCTGTCTTCTCATTTCTATCTCACAACGCGCCGCCCTTTCAATCTTCGACAGACTTCTCACAACGTGCAGCAATGGGTTCCGAAGCAAAGGCAAACGTTCTTCTGGTCGGTAGTGGCGGTGTTGGCACCATTGGCGCCCTGAATCTCGAAGTCGGTGGACTGGCAAGCGTTACCGCCGTCCTGCGGTCGAATTACGATGCGGCGGTCAAGAATGGCTTTCACATCAAGTCCTGCGACCACGGCGAAATCACAGGCTGGCGGCCCTCTAAGAGTATGTATGCTCCATCTATCTTACCTCGCGCCGATAGCGTTGCTGACTTGCCCACTTTGCAGTCGTCAGGAGCGTCCCCGACGTCCAGAAAGAAGGCCTCAAACCTTTCGACTATATCGTCTGCACCACCAAGAACATCCCAGATGTCCCGCCGACCCTCGTTGACCTGATTACGCCCGCCGTGACGCCGGGCCACACCATCATCGTGTTGGTCCAGAACGGTCTCAACATCGAGAAGCCGGTCTTCGCCGCCTTCCCCAATAATGTCGTACTCTCAGGTGTCAGCTTAATCGGCTCGCACGAAATCGCGCATGGCATCATCGAGCACGACGACAACGACCAACTCCAGATCGGCGCCTTCCACAACGCCAACCTCGACCCGGCGCTGGAAGAAAAGGCCGCTCGGGACTTTGTGCGCATCTACGGTGCTGGCGGCAAGACGGAGTGCGACTTCACCGACAACGTCGGCTACAGCCGCTGGCGGAAGCTGGTGTACAACGCGTGCCTGAACTCCATCTGCGCCATCACCGGCCTCGACACCGGCCGCATCCGCCTGGCCGACTGCGGCATTGATTACCTGGTCCGCCCGGCGATGGAGGAGATCAGGGCGGCGGCGAAGGCGGCGGGCCACGACCTCCCGGCTGAGGTTGCGGACACGATGATTAATATGGACCCGTTGACCATGTACCTGCCGCCGAGCATGCTGAACGACCTGCGGAAGGTAAGCCTTTGCTGATCCAAGGTGCCTCTGGATGGTATAACCACTAACGCATTCCCTAGGGCAATTTCATCGAGGTCGAGAATATTCTGGGAGAGCCTGTGCGTGAAGGCAAGGCTATGGGCGTGCCAATGCCTACGTTGAACGTGCTGTATGGGATGTGCAAGGCCATTCAATGGCGGACGAAGGAGTCGCGAGGTGTGGTGAAGATCCCGCCGAAGGGCGACTTTGTCGCGAAGTCATGATGTTCCTGCTTCACAACAATAGAGAAAAGAAATAACGACATGACCATAGAGTGAAAGAAATTGATGACCCCGAGAAATCTCGCATCAGCGTCACCGATCTCTCACATCAACCATCTGTGTCACTGTGTGAAACCGAACAATCAATCAGTGACTCAGACTGTTGTTCAACACTCACCACAACGATCATTCCCAGGAACGGTATTGAAGCCCGTAGCCTGCAATGAGGTCTGAGCCTTGCAGATGCTAAGATAAGATACCAAAGGCGCCAATCGCAAGGAGTGGGGTTGCTCCCGGCAGCGCGGTTGATCGCCTATGACTGGAACATCTTCCCACCTTTGTGCCAGCTATTGCTGCGCATTTTTGTACCATCTTCAGACCTCCGTGGATGTTCAATTGCCCCAGCTGACCTTCGTGCTTAGATGGTGGATTGGTCGTCGCGATCGTTTTCCCTCGCTGTCGCATCCATATCAGCCCCGTCGCTTGAGCCTTCCTCTTCAGATCGGCGAGACCAGCGCGGGGACCATGAACGCATGTAGATCTCGCGCCAAGAATGTGGGGACGTGTCGGCGCATATCGTCGTCCCGATAAGGATCTAGCTTGTTAGAGCTCGACTCTGTTTTGACTCACCTTGCCGCATAGATAACAGTCAGAGAGATAGAGGTGCTGTACGGATGCATATATACATCGAATGGCAGTAGAGTTGGGCTCAAGACAAAGCAACAGTTGCCAACACTTTCCCTCCATTGCTCACCAGTATTCACGAGCTGCACCATCCAAAGATGCCGTCAGCTGTTCCCATTGTGCAACGCATCGATGCCTCGGAGCCGCAGGCCATCATCGAGGCGTTGAAGAAGGATGGTGGTGTCATAATCAAAAACTTCACCACACCAGAACTAGTTGACCAAGTCAACGATGAGACACAGCCATACTTACGCAAGGACAAGCCGTGGAAGGTCAGTTGTCCATTCTCGCTTTCCATCCGACATCCTCCCCTACTTCTGCGTTTGAATCCCCTCCAATGCTCCAAACCTCCTTTATACTTACCAACCAAAAACAGGGAGCGCTCTTCCCTCCAGAAACCCGGCGCTGCACACGCCTAGTCGCGCGCTCACCGACGTTTCGCAACCACTGGTTGATGCACCCGTTGGTGTCGCGCTTGACGTCACACTTCCTGTCCAAGACGACACCGTGTTGGTACAACGACGACCGGCACGAGTATACTGTCTACCCCATCCTGTCGACCAGCGTGACGATGGAATGCAACCCGGGCGGCGCGGGCCAGCGGCTGCATCGCGACGAGAAGGTGCACCACGCGTGGCGCGACGACCAGACGCAGTCCGGCTACCGCATGGGCAGCGACGTGATGATGGCGTTCCTGATTCCGGGAACGCAGACGACGCCTGAGAACGGGGCGACGGTGGTGAGTTTTTTTGCCTTTTTTTTTGTTCCTCCTTTTCTATTCTTCTTCTTCTTCTTCTCTCTTCACCTTCCATTCGACTTTCATTTTGCTTCTCGGTTGAGGTTGGAGAACGGAAGAGTGGGAAATTGAAAGTCTTGCTCGTCAGCAGATGCGGTATCGGCATTGAACAAAAGAAACGTAGCTGATTTAAACTTATTTCAAGGCCATTCCGGGCTCCCACCTTTGGGGCATGGAACGCTACCCGAAGATGGAGGAGGCGGTGCCGGCGACCATGATGCCGGGCGATGCGTGGTGCCACCTAGGCGGTCTCTACCACGCGGGTGGCGCGAATACCACGACGGACTGGCGGCGGCCGATGCATTCGATGTTCTTCTGCCAGAGCCACCTGCGCACTGAGGTAGGTGTTTCACATTTTTTTTTTCTCCGGTGTTTTGGCGACGGCTGCGTCGTTCATTCGGCTTGTATTTCTCTTTACCCACAGAATGCTGATTCGTCCGGCGCGAAAACAGGAGAATCAATACTTGATCCACACCAAGGAGGACGTGGCTTCGTGGCCGCTTGAGATGAGAAAGGTGATGGGTTATGACATCTCGAGTCCCAACCTTGGGTTTGTTGACTTTATCACGCCGCACAAGTGGATAACAGGAGATTACAATCCGGACGCGATTGATGATTTGGACCCAATTAAGAACTAGGGTGGAGAGATGACTTAATTTGGCTGGGCACAAGGTTGTAAATGTCGATATGCTGCATGCTAGTCCTTTTAATCTTGGAGCAAATGTCGAAGGGCGGTCTGGCAACGTTTGCGGATGTTTCAGGACTTCCCTTCTGGATTCGTTGCTGCGTGCGGTGAAGGACGGCATGCTCACTTCAGCCTTCGAACAGGTCAGATGGGAAATCACGAGGCCGGTCGTCATCTTCTTCCTGCGTTTTCATTGGGGCGGCGTTTCTAATTCGAGACAGTGCCAACGCACCGTCAATGCGCTTCACCGACGCAATCTGCTGTGGCTAAGCTTCGAGAAAACAGGTCTAGGGCAGGTGAGAATGCCATCATTTGATCCGAGACAACCGAGTAGCGGGTGCGGGCGACGCTAGGAAACCTGCCATTTGGTGGCGATCGCTGCCTGTTCCTGCAGAAACCGGCCGGCCCACCCTAAGCTTCCAAGGCGGCAGCCTAAAAAGCTTAGCTCGCTACGTCATCTTCCCTGCCCAAGCTCAACGCCCCAGCCGTCCGCAATGTTTATGAGAACGCCTCCCATTAACTCCCAGAGAAGTCGAGAAAGCAGAAGGGTTGTTTCGACCGAACACACACTCGCTCATCTACATCAATTCGCCGCCGGCATTCTTCCATCGAGCGTGCCATCTCCGGAATCGAAAAGAAGAAGACAAGCTTCACAAAATGCACACCTCCCTTCTCGCCCTCTCCGCCCTCCTGGGTGCAGCCCAGGCTGGCGGCGCCGCCCAAAACATCCTCTACTCGCCCGACGACTACGAATTCGACCCGCTTGAGCATCTCGCTGGTATTGCGCCCTACTTCTCGCCGCAGGACCCGCCGCTCGATCCCGCCCCTCCGCAGGGCTGCAACGTGACGCGCGCGGCGTACCTGGTCCGCCATGCCGCCATCTACGCAAACGACTTTGACTACGAATCCTACATCGAGCCCTTCACCGAGAAGCTCGCCAACACCTCGGCCGACTTCTCGTCCTCGAAGATGCTGTCTTTCCTCTCCACATGGCAGGACCCCATCGTCGAGGACCGTGACATGGAGCAGCTGACCAAGATTGGCACCCTGGAGGCCATGTCACTGGGTGTCGAGCTTTCGCGGCGCTATCCGAGCTTTGGCGCGCCCAAGAAGGTGTGGACGTCGACGGCCGAGCGCACCGTCAAGAGCGCGCAGGCCCTGATCAGCGGCCTGGACCGCACCAGCAACATGAGCTCCCTCATACAAATTGCCGAGGAGAAGACCACCGGTGCCGACAGCCTGACACCGTACAAGGCCTGCTCGGCCTACAGCTCCTCGCGTGGTAGCGATCAGTCATCTGTAAGTTGCCCCTTTTACCACCAACATGTCGCCACCCAGCTCGCTAACCAAGTGCCAACAGACCTTTCAAAAGAAGTACACGGCCCCCATCATCGCCCGCTTCAATGCTGAAGTCCCGGGCTTCAACTGGACCGCCTCGGACATCTACGGCATGCAGCAGCTCTGCGGCTACGAGTCCGTCATCCGCGGCACCTCGCCCTTCTGCTCACTCTCGCTCTTCAGCCCGGACGACTGGCTCGCTTTCGAATATACCAACGATCTGATGTACCACCACAACACGGGCTACGGCAACCCGGCCTCCGGCGCCATCGGCTACCCCTGGCTGAACGCCACCTTCGCCTCCCTGTCCAGCACCTCCAATAGCTCCGGCGATTCCCAAAACCTCTACGTCTCCTTCACCCACCGCGAGCTGCCGCCCACCGTCCTCGTCGCCATGGGCCTCTTCAACGGCTCCGCCTTCACGGGCGTCAACAACCCCAACGCCACCATGCCCACCGACCAGGTCAACCACCGCCGCGCATGGAAGAGCTCGCACATCCTGCCCTTCCTCACCAACATCGCCGTCGAGAAGATGTCGTGCGACAGCTACGGCTATGACACTAGCAACGAGTACTACCGCGCCCTCGTCAACAGCAGCCCCCAGCCGCTGCCCGGCTGCGTCGACGGCCCCGGAGAGAGCTGCGCCGCGAGCAGTTTCCAGAAGTGGGTGCAGGACCGCGCGCAGGTGGTTGGCGGCTTCAAGGAGACGTGTGGAGATGACAGCGGCGCGGAGTCGCTGAGCATTTACAATGCGGAGTAAAGAGGGGGATGATTCGAATTGCTGTAATATTGTTATGTATGATCCTAATGACGAAATCCTAATAATGTAAAGCCCTGTACATACTTGCGGCGTGGTCCAATGGTTCAGTGATCAGTTAGTTACCAGGCTTATGATGTGGCTCGGCCGGAAGGTTGATGACAGGTGAAGTTGACAGCCACTTACCCTCACTCATGACACGGGAAACCTTTAGGAGACCATGATACATTGGTCGGCCGGAGACGTGCAGTCGTCGAGAAAGCAAAGGGATAGACGTTGAAAATAACCGCACCGAAAGCGCGAATTGGACGGATCAAGCTATCTCCATTGCGATGGAAAGAAAGCCAGACAAGTACCACGAAGTAATAAAACAATGCACACACGGACACAAAGAACTAGCCCCCAACAGGAGCGAGGTGGTACCATATCGCTTACCAGAAGACTACTCCGACCAGTCATTGTGAAGCTTCCAATCCCTGGAAAGAGGGTGATCCGACTCCTTTTTGCTTGTATATTAGCTTTTTGTGCCAGCTACAGTTGGGCAAAGCTTACAGGTGCTCTCACGATTGTTTGGTGATTGTCTGAACGTATTGTTACAAATATCCGGCACGTAGGTGCCCGCTTCCCGTCAAGAGCGGCGCAACGGTATCCTGTCTGACCACGAAGTGAACGTTCTCGGCCGTCGAGGAGTTAATTCGAGCAGTCTCGCTCAAAAGTCCAGCGACGGACGGTCTGAAAAAATAGATCTAGGTCAGCCAAACAAGACCGCCCCGGGCAATATTTGCTGTCTTCATACCTATCTGAGCGTCCTCACAGTGACATCGAAAAATCCTAGAAGGTCTTTCCAACTGTCGAGCGGCATCCGATGTCGGCTCTTCAGAGCGGCGCTTCCATCTGAAACAGGAGAAAAGTGCCAAACAACGGCATGCGAAAAAGTAGGCCATGGTGAAAGAAGCCGGGATGTGGGTAGTGGTGGCTGTATCAACGGGAAGCAAGCTGGTCGCAGCACTGTCGTGGCAATCGCGAGTTACGGAAAGTCAACGAGAGGCGATGGTGCGAATACTGGTTGATGAAGATGTCGTTGTTGTTGTTGATGAAACGTTGGAGACGAGAAATTTGACAGCATGGCTGGAGTAGATGGCATTTCATGTTCGCAGTGGAAGGAGCGTTGAGCGGGCACCTACACGGAAGGTAGGAAAGCCTGTCAGAACAAGTGTAGTGCCACTATGCGTACCAAAAGCCGATACCCCTGTGGAGATTGTCAGGGAAGGTGCGCCTCAAACCTAATAGGCTCAGAATGGCCGAATGTTCGTTCGACCATGACAACAAGGGTGTGTAAATCGTGAGATCAAGATCAACGCAGGTGTTGGGTTGCTACTTCCCGTGCTTAATGTTTCTGCTACTTCCACCACTCCAGAGTGAGCCTAAACTCCACGGAGTGTCTCCGAGATTACGCGACAGATCATGCAACGAATTGAGGAATTTTATTTGATATTGAGGGTATATTCAAACCGCAGCAAATGCAAGTGTAGGATAATGCCAACATGCTGTCTCTGCTTAATCACGATTTTCTATATCTGCAATTCACCCTTGTAGTTCGCCGACGAATGCATGAAGTTGGCCCGCAGCGGTGTAACACTATCGCAGTTAGCAAACCCATAGCAAGCCCGGAAGAGTAAACACTTACCTCGTGTACCCGTTCTTCACCGCCCAACCATCGTTACCCGGCTCGCTCTTCTCCACGCTGTCATAGACGTCCTTGAACTTAGGCGCCCACTTGAAGTGCATGTGGTTGTATCTCGCATGCGGAGTGTCCGTTCCGCTTCCGGTAGAGCTGCTTTCACCCTGCTCCGCCCGCTCTTCCTCTTTTCGCAGCTCCCTCTCTGCCTCGGCCGGACCATCATCTTCGCTTTCCGGCACCAGCACCTCCTGGAAGCAGCTTCCACTCGACCAAGAGTTCTGCAGCATCTCCGTCCACACAGTCTTCTGCTTGGTCACGCCCGCCTGCAGCGGCACGTTGACGGTGTACAGCTGCGCGTCCGAGCTCCAGTTCGTCGCCAGATGCTCAATCACCTTGACCGCCTGCTCGCACGCTTCCGCAATGATGGTAGCGTCGTGGTTGCGGTCGAAGAAAGCAAAGCTCAACGCGATGGAGCGCTTTCCGCATACAGCACCCTCCATGGCGCCGCCAATGGTTCCGCTGCTCAACGCAAACACCGCCGTAGTATTCCTGCCATAGTTCGGGCCCGAGACGACCAGATCGATGGGGCCACGGTCGCGGAAGTAGTGGTGCAGGCCGATCTGAACGCACGATGCGGGCGTGCTGTCGACGAGCACCCACTCCTCGGCGGATGATGAGAGAGGCAGAGGACGCGAGTCGGTGGATCCGGTGTTGGGGTAGCGCGGAGTGCCATCTTCAGAGGCGAGGAGAGTGGCGGGGATGGGGTCAGGGCGGAAGTAGGTCGGGCGGATGCTGTGGCCGACGATGTGCGCCTTTCCGATCCATGAACGCTGCACGTGCGGCAGGACGACGGAGACAATGTGACCGTGGGCTTGGAGGGCGGCGATGAAGGGGTGCACGTAGGGCGAGGAGTCGTTGGACGGCGGGCCGTCGTCGTTGGTGACCTGGGAAGAGTTTCTCGTCAACGATGTCTGCCGAGGGGCGTGTGCACGGTGAGGAAACGGCTTACGAGAATGTGCATCTTGGTGGTTGTGGTGGTGTTGCTTTTTGCGCAGGCGAACTTCGCCGATTGCGGCTGGTGTTGTCCGGCGTCGGTTGCCTGAGGGAACTGAGGAAGCCCCCTGTTACAAGTGCACAGCGATCAGTCTCCACACGGCGGTGTAAATCGGAGGTCAGGAGTCGGTCGGCGCAGGATCAAGAGTGGTCGAGAGGATGGGGCTGGAGGATGGCGGCAGCGGGAGCAATGGATCACGTCAAAGGCGTGGCGTCCCCATCTCGGCGTTTGATGTCCCGCGGCTCCAGCTGCTCGCAGCGGCCAGCGTCGGCGCTGCGTGGCTCAAATGGCGTGTGCGGAGGTGCTCACGACACGGCCGGCGGTGATGCATGAGGAATTGGGGCTCCAGTGGCCATTGGCTGGCGCTGACGAGCTTGCGCAGAGCTGCTGCTGGGTGCGCTGGCCTAGAGGGAGGGGCCCGTCAGGCACGTCTAGGTTGATAAGATAACGAGCAGCAGGCGGGCCCGAGCGCAGGCGCCGTGTCACTACCGTACCGCAGTGTTCTTCCGCTGCTTCATATCCTCAACACACGCGTTCCTGCAGTCGGAAACTAAACCCAGCCTCACCCACCCTTCGGACTCCCTCTTGCGAGATGCACGCATCGCCCCGCTCCTTTGCCGATGGCGCATGCACTCACCTCAGCAGCTAGTGCTTCGGACTTGCTAAAAACACCATGCCACAGGGCTTGGCCTGTCGCAAACGCTCGACTGCCCACTTTGGCCCCACGTCGTCGCTGACGTTGTTGAGCAACGCGGCCAATCGCGCTCTCGGCGCCTGACAGCGCCGTCGGACTGCCGTGGAACGATTCCAGAAAAGCCATGTCTCCGGCTCTGGGGCTAGCGAATGGTGCTCCGGACCAAGGGCGGGGATCCGACTCCGGGACGCGTCGCGTCTCCCAGACCCGCTGGGAACATTTTTTTGTAACTCTTATTTATATAGTCCTCAATTTGCCTTTGAAAAAAATGCCCTGCGTTCCATTCCCGAGTCTATTAGTCCGTTGATTTGTTCCGCAACCGTCCCGCCTTCCTGCCATTTTCTGTCGCCAGTTTCGCCAATTCTATACCCGTATGCTGCCAAAATTTACACCCCGCTCTCTGTTTACTCTGACCCCGCCACTGTAGCACTTAGCAAACATGGTTGTTGCCGTTCCTACTGCCAGCCTCGAGGGCAAGGTCGCCCTCGTCACCGGTGCCGGTCGTGGCATTGGCCGCGGCGTCGCTCTCGAGCTCGGCAAGCGCGGTGCCTCCGTCATCGTCAACTACGTCTCCTCCAAGGGCCCTGCCGAAGAAGTTGTCAAGGAGATTGAGTCTTACGGCAACGGCGCGAAGGCTACTTCCATCCAGGCCGATGTCTCCAAGGTTCCCGAGATCAACCGCCTGTTCGAGGAGGCCAAGAAGGCATTCGGCAAGCTCGACATCGTCATGAGCAACTCCGGCACCGAGAGTTGGGACAAGACATTGGAAATCACCGAGGAGAAGTACGACCAAGTCTTCAACCTCAACACTCGCGCGCAGTTCTTCGTCGGCCAGGCTGCCTTCCGGCACCTCGAGGACAACGGCCGTCTCATCCTCATGTCCAGCATTGCTGCCGGTCTGCTCGGCGTCAAGGACCATGTGCTTTACAACGCCAGCAAGATGGCTGTGATCGGCATGATCAAGTCGTTCGCGACCGACTTCGGTGTGAGAGGCATCACTGTCAACGGTGTCGCTCCTGGCGGCATCAAGAGCGACATGTTCACTCAGAACGCATGGCACTACATCCCCGGGGGTACACCCGACTGGTCTGCCGAGAAGATCGAGGGTCTCATGGCAAACCACTGCCCGCTCGGTCGGTGTGCGGTCCCTGAGGACGTCGCCAAGGTGGTTGGCTTCCTGGCTAGCGAGGACGGTGGATGGGTCAACGGTTAGTCCCCAAGGAAACACTGACTGTTGCTTACGTACAATCACTGACAAATCATTCAGGCCAAGTGATTACCGTTTCCGGTGGCTCCTCGCAATAAGCCCATTCGACGACTGAGGCATAGGGTGTGGTCCGCTTTCGCTTCGCATCGCTTTGACGACTACGTAATAATTTGGTCTTGGGAAACATGTTGGCATTTTTGCGCTGGAAAGAGAAAGAGAGCGTTGAGTTTTTGAAGATACCCCAGCATAATGGTGGTCATCTTTGTTACGGTCGAAGAGCATGAATTGATTGTTCATCCAACATCACGATTTTTTACTGGTGACTTATGAATGCACCCAACCCGTAGCATCAATATTTGCCTTGGAAGACACCAACAACTGAGCATTACTGACGTGTCGAGCAAGTATCGATATCAATTGGCCATCACTGCCCGTCCGATCAGTAACACGATGCTCTCTGGTCCGCGCTATTAGCAACATGGTCGAAGAACCCTAGTCATAACACAGCAGTTCAACGCTCAATTCTACGAGGACCATGGCTGAGAATACGACTCTAGTTGTCTTTCCCTTTTCGTGGGCTACGTAAAGCGCCCGGATCGGGACCTGTCGCGGGCTACGCTACGAAACAGTAGTGTTTCATATACGATGACACCCCGTGGAACATAATGACCGCCTTTCGCACCGCATTTAGATTCTCGGCTTCCCCACGATGCTCCCGCTCGCCTCGTCGTCATCGAACGCCGCCTATACACCTTACGTCTTTATTTATGTTGGTGGCATGTAATGGGGCTGGCCGACTGTCCTTTTTCCCTACACCGGAACTCGGATCTTTACGTGTAAAATGAAGACGGACCGGGCGTTGAGTAGGTATTCTATTACCAGATGGATTGTAGATGGAGATTCTGGGATACATACCAGAGTGGGTGCTGCCGCGGTACGATGACGGCGGTAATGGCGACGGAGCGCTGTCCCTGTGGTACTTCCGCGAGCTCCGTGTACGTATAACTCTAAGGCGTCGGACTCGAGCTGCATAGGAAGTACAAGGCGGTGGGGGCGTGGGACAGATGATGACCCAAAGCGTTGCGCGAGCGATGGTGAAAAATGGCACAGATCGAGGATGACAGTTTGGTCCCTTTTTAGAAGGGCAGTCTCCCGGCGCAGCAGCAGTCGTAGGAATAATGGTTGAGGAACATCACATGTTACACCATATCTTCGGCATGCCGAACATGGGGGAATCTGATTGGTTCATGAGTGCTGCCTGTCGGAGCGACCGGGTCTAAAACTAGTGCTTCCGTAGTCTCATCCACGCGACACCTACCCAACTGAGCATATCCGGTCCGCTGCGGATTTCCAGAGTCTTCAGAGTGCGCATTCAGCGAGTACCGTCGCAAACTATAAGGTCGCAAGGTCCTTAGAAGGAGGGTCTGTACTACCAAGTTCGCGGTCAAGATGGTTCCAGGTTCTCCGGCCCGTCCCGGCCGGCCATCGGGCCCACGAAGCCTCGGTCGGGGTGCAAGGGTGCGAGTAACAGCTCTGAACGCCGAAACCGAGAGTGGGACGACATCGTCGTACGCAGTCGGCCGGAGGCTGGTGACAGAGTGCCGAGGGTTACCTCCCGCTGGGCAGGGAGGGTTGAGGAATTGGGCTGATTATTTTGGGTCGAGTGGGATTGGCTCCAGGCGACAATTCGGGATCGCCCACGCCCCGATGGGGCGCCTTTGCTTCCGATAGGCTGACCGGCAGCCGGTCCGCTGAGGATTGGCCGCGGTCGGCTATTGGCAAAGTGGCAGCATCGGCCGGCTGTTGGAGTGTAGGCAGAAGCAGGTGATGACGCAGGCTTGGTTGCGCGGGCAGGCGGGTCGGCCCCCTGGCGGTCGCTGCCCAGAATGCGAATGCCTCCTTCCAACGCGCCAGCACCGGCTGATTTAGCGCCGGACAAGACCAAACGCGCCGGCCCGTGGTGCCTCCATCATCCGACCACCCCAACTCCGAGCACCCTGTGCCTCCAAACCACCAGTCCCTTATGTCCCAACTCGACCCAATGCAGGCGGCCCCTCCCCAGCCCCAGCCCCAGCCGCTCGCCACCCGCTCGGCCACCGCCTGCATCCGCTGTCGCCGCCAGAAGACAAAATGCCTCCACGATGACAACGGCCAGCCGTGCCGAGGCTGTGTCAAGGCCCAGCAGCAGTGCGTCTTCCCCGGCAAGGTCCCCCGCGCCCCGAGGGCCCCCGTCATAGCCGGCCTACCGCCTCTCGCAAACACCACCCCAACCACCACCGCTCAGCTTCCCCAGGTCCAGCAGCCCCACAAAGATGCCGCCCTCCCGGTCCGATCCGACCTCGCCAGCCAGCTTGAGCTGCACCCAAGCCACGTCCAGGATTGCGAGCGCGCCTTCACCCTATGGCCCTTTCCCTGCTTTCACCGCCCCAGCTTCATGCGTCAGCTGAGGGAGGGCCTTCTCCCGCAGACTCTGAATTATGCCATACTATCTTCAGGCGCCAGGTAATTTTCCTGTTCCCCCCTTTACTCTCGGGAAAAAGCTCACTTCTTGTAAGGGCCTCGCCTGGTCTGATCCGCCATTTCGGCTCCCCCGGTGGCGCGTCCGAGTTCTTCGCCGAGAAGGCTCAGGCAAACATCATCTCCAGCATGGATTGCCCTTCCGTTCCCGATGTCCAGTCACTCTGTCTACTTGCCATGCACCACTGGGGCTCCGGCCGTGGCATACGTGCCTACATCTATCTCGGCATGGCCGCCCGCATGGCCCAAATGTTCCTACCGCAAGCCACCGCCGGTGATGAAGACTTCGTCGCCGCTGAGACCGCTCGCCGTACCATCTGGACCTGCTTCATCATGGACCAGTTTCTCTCATGTAGCAACGGACGTCCTCCGTCTATCCGTGTAGAAGAATTGCAGATCCAGTTGCCATGCAGTGAGGACGATTTCCACTTTGGGAGCCCGGTATCGACGCCGACACTTAGTGGCGAAATACCTGGCTACGCCTCACCGGAATGCCCCAGAGCAGAAGTTGGAGAGTTCGGCCATATGATCCGGGTGGCAGCTCTTTGGCGCCGTGCTGTTTCTTGGGTGATGGATCCACCCGCAGACGAACAAGACGACACCGAATACCACAGAATCATGGACGACCTCCATCATTGGGCAAGGTCCCTCCCTTCGCGGCAGCAGGACACGCCGGGCAAGATAGACCTCCACATTCAAGTTGGCAACGGCTACTCCTTCGCCTTCACCCACAGCGTGCACTACTGCGCCTTCATATTCCTCTCCCGCAAGCAGCTGCACCGCATGGGACGGCGCACAGGGGGCCGCGACACCGATGCAGACGTCAGTGACGTTATCGACGCCATCGCGTATGCCGCTCGGCGCGTCACGGCGCTGGTCACTACGTTGGACGCCGACGCGAGCTTCGTTAACGGCAGCGCTGACACCGGCGCGCCGCCTCCGGCCTACCCCGTCGTCGTCCTCTTCGCCGCCTACACCGCCGCCTCGACAGTCGCCAACATGATTCTCCAAGGCGTACCCATGCCCGTCGCCAGCGCTGGCGTCTCCGTCCCCTCTCGCAGCGCCAACGGCGCCGGCAGCGCGGAAGATGCGGACGCAGCTGCCCGCACCATCGTTGCCCCCGTCCTCGAGATCCTCCGAAAGTCGGCGCCAGTCTGGCCGCTCGCCGAGCGCTGGCACTCGGAGCTCGGCCGACTCTCAACGAGGCTGGGCGCGCGGGGCGGCAGCAGTGTCGACGCCGGTGCGATGCACGAGCGCCACGACAGCCATCACCCCCATCCTACTACCATAGTTTTCAACGGCGGCAGCCCGCAGCAGCATCACCATCTCCCGCCTGTCGTCAATGGCGACAGCGTGAAGGCGGAGTTGAATGGCGCCGTAGCTCCGACGTTGCCACCGCTGCTGCAGCTGCAGCAATTGGAAGCGGAAGACAGCAAGCTCGCGCCGGTCAGGGAGAGCGAGGAAGAGGCGAGTGAACGGGATTCGAAAGCTTTCGATGAGCATCTCAAAGGCTTGGGTGACCTGGCAACATTTCTAGGGACGGGCGGGTTTAGGTATTGAGGAGCAGTGGCGTAGCATGGCCTTTCCGTTTCGTGTTCCTATTATCCAGACTAGTTTTGTCGTCGAATGCGGTTGCGGGAGATAACGAGCACAAGTAAAGCGATGGTGTTATGGGAGTATTCCATTGCGAACTGGGATGTATGGAGGGCTGGCGTTATGCGGGATTCAGGAGGCGGGGAAAAGTGGAGCGCAAGAAGTTGTTGCTTGGGGTAGTACTTGTACGAGGGCGAGGGCGTGGGAGCTGGGACGTTCTACAACTTGAAGTGGGTATTCGAGAAGTTGTAATCTGCCACACGGACTAGCATCATACCAGATTTAAAGTAATCGTATTAAGCTTGCTTGTTAGATGTGGGCATGGCAGACGATGAAAGGAGCTAAACGACTAATCAATCAGGGATCAAGTTTTACATCCCAACAACCCATTGTCACCCAATTGATTACCGGAGACATGCTAATGCAACTGCTGCAAAGCATAAAGTGTGATTGTTTGCCGTAATTGCCAGCCAGCTAAACAATATTGATGGAAATTTCTAGTTTGTCAACGGCTATAAGAGTGACTCAATCACGAGTAAGAATACGTATAAACAAAGCTTTGCAAAGAATGCAGTCGGACTGGAGGAAGTCGTAACAGAAACGAGTGGCGCCTGCCAGCCATACCGCCCCCGCACGCACGCACCCCCTGCCGTCGATCAGCCGACGCACGCGAGAAAGCTTCCCGCGAGGGACTCGGCGCGTCTCCCCATCGCGCCTCGACCTTTCCTTCCCTTCCAACCCCGCCCCAGTCTTGCACGACTGCCGTCGCTCGGTCGACGCCAATCACCTACCACGACATCGCAATCAATTTCCAACGCATTGACGGCACGTCACGCTCATTTGCTTCCGTCCAACAAACTTACCGACACATCGCCCCTCCGCGCTGGCCGCACCGCGAGACGTACATCCACCATCGCGTTTTGAATCCATTGGATAACCCCCCCATACTCACACGCATTTTGGATAACCTCTCCCTCCGCCGCACACCTATCCACGTAAACACACATACCCACACACACACACATACGCCGATCAGCCACCCAGCCCGTGGCAGCACCAGCAACCACAATGCCCGACTCCTCCGACGTCGCCTGGCGCTCGCTGCACGAGACGCACCTGGCCAACCTGCGCAGCCACCGCGCGCTGCTCGACCACCTGGCCAGCATGCACCGCGACAGCGACAATCCGGAACTCGACGCGATGCGAGCGCGCGCGGAGCGGATATGGGAGGACGCCGTGAGGGCGGGGGAGATTATGATGACGTCGACCAAGAGTCGAAGGAGGATATCGAGCGGTTTGGAGATGTCGGCGCCTGGGAGCCCGGTTGATGGGGAGGAGGGCGAGGATGTGGACGGGGAGGCGGGTGGGGATGAGGAAGGGGAGGCAGAAGACGAGGAAGTCGGGGGACACGAGGACGCTGTGGATGCGGACGTAGATGCTGATGTGGATGGCAGGGCGGAGAAGCGCATTGTCATTGCGAATATCCCCCCGGGTGTGGCGGCGAGCGATGTCTGGCAGCTTTTGAGCGGGTATAACCCGTACGTCTCACTCTTCCCTCTCTCGCTCTCTCTATCTCTCCACTTTCACGTTCAGACATACGGAGACTCAATTACAAGATACTCGAAGGAGCTAGGAAAAGAGACAAGCTGATGAAAGGACCACCATCTTCTAGCGTCAAACTCAAGCACCCCATCCGCCCGCCAAAGCGTCCGGAAATCCACCTCTACGCCCTGCCCGCCGGCGCCCCTCAAAATAACGGCTTCGTCAAGACCGTCCTCCGCTCCGCCGCCTCTGCCGCACGCGCCGTTCGCGACCTTGACGGTTTGCGCTTGAACGACAGCAGCAATGGTAGTATTAGCAATAGCCTCATCGTCCGCCGCTACCGCGCCGCCGCACCGACCCACAACGACGACGCGGCCTCCAGGGCGGAGAGCAAGAAGCGCTTGCGGCGCGTCTCGTCTGGAGAGAACCTTGCGCAGCAGCAACAGCAGCGCGAGAGTAAAAGGCAGCGGATGGATGGCAATGCTGGGAACGAGCGCAGCGGACCTGCTAGTAATGGTGCTGCCGCTCCTGCCTCTGCCGATACGCCAGCTGCTGCTGCATACATATTCACCTTCACGCCCGCCGTGCCGCAACAACAACAACAACCGACAGCGACAGCGGCCGAGCCGGAACCGGAGTTCGAAGACATCAGCGCCGAAGTCGAGGTCCGGCTGGCGGAGCAGGCGGTCAGGCGCGCGGCTGCGAGGCAGAAACTGAGCGCCACGCCGGGGAAGAAGCGGGGGAGGTTGTCGGGGCAGGTGGAAGTGGAAGGGGACGACGAGGCAGCGATTGCAGGGATGGCGGGGATGGCGCTGGTGGATAGGAGGCCGAGGAAGAGGATGAGGGAGGAGAGGAAGAGCGGTGGTGATGGCGCGGAGGGGGTGTCAGCGGATGCGGATGATGGTGCGGCGAGGGTTGAGCGCGATGAGGGAAGGCAGCAGCAGCCGCCGCCGCCGCAGGTGAACGGTTTTCCGACATCGAAGGCGAGAGTGAGGAAGGAGAGGAGGAAGGCGGTAAGGGAGAGGGAGGGGAGGGGCGAGGATCGGACGGATGAAAATCCACGGCCAATGAAGAGATCACGGAGGAGTCTGTGAGAGCTGTGCATGGGAAGGTTTATGGAAAGAAACAAAAGCAGGTGAAGTGGTCGGTGTTCTGACGATTGCGATCGAGCGAGACGTTACGCACACGATTGTCTCGGGATTCTTGGTTTCAAAAGAGGTAGGTAAAGAGCCCGATCGAGGACCGACAGACAAATGCACAGCATGTCGTGGGTATGAGTTCACCGTCGTTGCCTGCTGGGCTGAAGTTGCTGCCTGGCGCGTGGACATTCAGGTAATTCCCACAAAGCGGCACCGGCACCCTGAAACTCGACGACTGCACGACTTCAACAAAAGCATTTCCAACATGTCTGATTCTCCGATTGACGCAGCTCAGTTCCATGAGTACACATTTCCTGATCCCGGATTCGCAGAACACACGCTCGATGATAACGACCTCGCTGGAACTTGCCCTCTGGATAACGGTCGCTTCCCGAAGACTCCACAATGCGACCTCGGCATGCTCGACACCCTGCCTCTGGAAATCCTACAGTCTACTCTTGCGCAAGTGGACTTGGCCACTCTTACGAATTTTCGACGTGTCAACCAACGTGCCAGGGACGTGGTTGACTCCATCCTCGAGTACGAAAACATCATCACTTATGTGCCCACCGTGCTAAGAGCGCTCATTGCTTCGGACACTGCCTCTCACATAACCTGCAAGGAGCTGCACGACAAGCTCTGCGATGCGCAATGTGAGGATTGTGACGAATTTGGAGGGTACCTGTACGTACTCACTTGCAAGCGCCTTTGCTCTGAATGCCGATGGAAAGGGGAGTACAGTCCTCTTTGGGAAAGCCCAGCGAAGGCTCTTTGTGACAATCTTCGCCTCACCAAGGAAGACTTTGCTGGTATTCCCAGGATGCGGGCCGTACCAGGCACCTATTCAAACCCACGGTGCACCACGTTCTTGCGTTCCAATTTACTGGATTTCGGATCTATTCGGAGTGCAATTGTCAGAGGATACGGACTGGATGAGGCGTGGAGTCTAGGTTGCTGCCCCCACGCTGTGGCTCCGGGCATCTTTCCTATCAATGTGTTGCCCCACGCGACCAAGAGCTTCGCGCTCGTTCGCATACCCGCATTTGATCCGGTTTCCAAGGAAGCTGAGTGGGGCTCGCATTGCCTTGGGTGCTATGGAGATGGCGAAGACTACCAAAACTCTCCAAGAAAATTGTTCCTGAAGGCGAACTTTCATCGTCACTTGAACACATATGGACACATTGTCCGCGGACGTGGTGAAAACCGCTTCTCCCATTTCTGCAACGACCTTGTGACACTGCATCGTAATTTTTTCCTTTGGAAATCAGCCCTGCACACTTCGTCGTGCATTTGAATTGGTTCCAGGATTCTCAACTGTTTCATTGACATGTGTAAGTTCTAGGTTCTTGATCATCAACTCACTGCCGCCGGCCGCAGTGGGACAATGTAGCGTGTCGTATTTTTATCAATGCTTAGTTTCCAATCCTAATTGTCTCACGTATGCCATGTACGTACTAGTGAGTTCCCTACCCTGCTGGATCCGCTCAACCGGCTTCAGCCGTATCCCTCGGAAAGCTGGAGTCATTACTCAGCGTTGCCTCGGCATTTTTCTGCCGCAGTTCTCGCTTTCGTATACGAACATGATCGCATTCCGTTGCAATTCATCATCAGCCAGGACGCATGTTTGGAATGTTGATCGCGGAGCGGGGCCGGCCAGAGCAGCAGCTGTGCCCGCCTACCATTCCGGCTACGCTAATGACGCGAAACCCTTGCGGCGGGCGATGGAAGATGCCATTCCTGAAGGACACGACCGAAGTATACTCCGAGGGCCGAATGCGGCATATGATACATGCTCATTGGCGGATAGAGCCATCTGATGTCGATGACCGAATCGTCACTCACGATCGGTTGGAGGAGCTTACCGAGCCGCCGACCGCGATCCTTCCCGCCGCTCCAGCGGTGCGGATAACGCCTGTGACGTTTGTAGGAGCAGTACTGGGACTGAAGGAGCGGAAGCTCACTCTGGGAGGTTGTCCGTGAGTGCGGACGAGAAAACAAGGCGAACACGGAGCCGATTGCGAAGGTAATCCCCTGGCTCCAAGGTACTCACGAAATCGGACTTGCTACTGCCGCTGCTATAGGGTGTCGGACAACCATAAGCCCCTCGGGGCTTCGAAGAAGATAGAAGGATCACGCTGTGATCATCACCGACCAGGATCGATTACGTGCGCCGCACCAACAAATGTTATCAAGGGAGGAACAATAATTACAAAGCTATGAACTACTGCGGCGACCCGTTCCTTCGATCCTGGCACCCTGGCCCCATCTCTGGTCCCTGGCAAGCGCTGCCCGTCTATCTTTACACCCTTGACGCTAAGCGAGCCGAATCGCGTAGCATTGCCTCAACCGAGCGCTGGTCTACCAGCGAATCGACCGAACCGCCCGGCTGTCAAGATATTAGCGCAGGCCTCTATGCGGCTTTGGATATTCTCTTAGCGGTAGACAGGCATCCATGTACTTTCTATTATAGACGTACCCTGCGCTTGTTCAGAGGCCCGGCCACCGCTTCATTGGACGTCAACCCATCTACACGCAGGACGACAGTTCCTCAGCCATGGCTGTGCCAGCGCAGGAAGGCTTAATTCCGCCGGACGAAGATGCCGGGCCCTCCATTATGGGAGTTACGATTGGGATGACTCTGCTCGGAAGTGTTGCCGCCATGGCGCTTCGACTTTACGTCCGCATTCGGATGAGTCGCAACTTCGGATGGGATGTAAGTTTGCAAAGGGCAAGAGAAACGTCGTTGAACACAATGGCCTGACATTTGACCAGGACTGCATGATGTGCATAGCTGCGCTGCTCAGTCTTATCGGCATGATCATCGTGATTTTGGAAGTGCAGAACGGAGGGGGAAGGTCCGTGACCACGACTTTTCTCACGCCGATGTGAACTGACAACCATCTTCTCCATAGACATCGGCAGTACATCGATCCAGATGTCTTCCGCAAGGGAATGTACCTCAACTTCCTCTCGCAGCCGTTTTACCTCTTCACCGCGCTGTTCGTCAAAGAGTCCGTAGGTTTCTCCCTTCTGCGCATCACCGGACGAGGAAAGTACAAGAGCCTGATCGTGTGGATCATGGTATTCCTGGCCATCTACACCGTCGCCTGCCTCATCACGCTTGTCCTGCAATGCAAAGACCTGCGTGTCATCTGGAATCCAACCATCCAAACGACCTGCTGGCGCATCGGAGTCCTGCACGGCCTCTCCTACACCAACAGCGTCATCAACATCACCACCGACTTCGCCTTCGCCATCCTCATCCCGGTATAACAACCCCCACTCCACCCCGCCCATGCATCCACCCGCCCATTCACTCACTCACTCACCCACTCACTCACCCGTTCCCCCACCACCACCACAAAACACGAACGACCACCACACTAACCGGGCCCCCGCCCCCCCTCCCCTCCCCCAGATCCCCCTCATCTACCCGCTGCAGATGTCGCTCCGCAAGAAGCTCTCGCTCCTCCTCATCCTCGGCATCGGCCTCGTCGCGACGTGCGCGGCCGTCGTGCGCGCCGTCCACCTGCCCGCGTACGGCCGGCTCGGCGACTTCCTGTGGGACAGCCGCGACCTCACGACCTGGTACGTCGTCGAGACGCAGATCGGCATCGTCGCGGGCAGCCTGCCGTGCGCGAAGCCGCTGCTCGCCCGCTCCTGGGGGGGCGGCGGCGGCGGCGGCGGCGGCGGCGGCGGCGGCGGCGGCGATTTCCTGACCAAGTTGTACGGCGAGGGTTCGTCGGGCTCGCGGAGCGGTGGTGGTGGTGGTGGTGGTGGTGTGAAGCGGCTGAGGATGGGGAGTGATGAGATCGGTTTGGTGCAGTTTGGAGGAGCTGGGAAGGGTGGGACGGTTGCGGTCGTGACGGGTGGTGGTGGCGGCGGCGGAGGAGGAGGTGAGGCGTCGTTCGAGTCGTCGAGGGTGGCTGGCGGCCGGGTGAGCGACGACGATGACGGCATCAGCATCGGGGGGATCGATAGGGAGATTGGAGGCCGTGGGATGAGCATATCGGGGCCGGAAGCGCTGGGGGGACGGATTATGAGGACTACGAATGTCAGGGTTGATTACGATGTTCGCGACTCCATGGTTTAGATATCCCCTGGAGGGAGGTTGTTAATGAGTCTTTTCTTTGTCTCTTGGAACGGGTTGTTAGCTATCTTCTACGGGATCAATGAGCGACGCTGGCGTGGGGACATGCCACCTTCTCACACGGATGACGCAAGCACAGGAGGACAGGAAAGATTGAATTCGAAAGAAACACTCAAGACTTAGGAGATCTATGTGCTACAGCACAGTGTACGTATAGTAAGTTGAAACCGCCATCCCAGCTCCTCCCCTCTCCTCCTCTCTCACCGACCCCGAACCCCGTCAGAACGGCACTGACCCCAGCAGTAGGATCAGATCAGGCGCAGCCTCCTCAACAGCAGCCTGACCAACAACCTCACATCTTCCTCATCCTCATCCTTCAGCGCCTCCAGCTCCTCGAGAAGCACTCCCCCCACCCTTCGCCGCCGATGCTCCTCCCTCTGATCCACCGCCCCTTCCTCTTCCGCCGCCGCCTCCGCCACCACCGACTCCCCCTCAACGCTCACCCCACCGATACCGCTGTCGCAAAACCCATCGGCACCACCATCCTCAACATCGTCGTCGTCATCATCATCGTCGCCGTCGCCGTCGCGGTCCCCGCCCAGCAAACTATCACGACGCTTGCCATCATCCGCACCACCACCACCGACATCCCCATCGGCCGTCGCCGCCGCCGCCGACATCATCTCCGCGGCATGAGACGGCACCACGCGGCAGTCGACACCACGGCGGTCGATGCCGCACTGCTGCTGCTGCTGCTGCTGCAGCCACGACCCGTGCGCTTCCGCCGTCCAACCGGTGCCCGTGCCCGCGCCCGCGTGTCGTCGTTGGTGGAGGTGGGACGGCGCGTCGCGCACGTGCTGCGCGAGGGCGGCCGGGGTGGCGAAGTTGCTGCGGGCGCAGAGGGTGCAGGCGAGGGTTGCCTTCGTCGTCGTCGTCGTCGTCGTCGTCGTCGCCGTCGTCGCCGTCGCGGATGGAGGGGGCGGTGGGGCGATGGGGGGAGAAGAAGAAGAGGGAGAAGCAGTTGCGGCGAGAGCGACGAGCGGGGTTTGGTTGGTGCCGCCGGCCGCCGGGTTGTTGGAAGAGGAGGGGGAGGAGGACGACGACGAAGAGTGGGCGGTGAGGATTCCGCTGCCGTCGTTCTTGTGCCGGGGCGAGTCCTGGACGTGTGCGTGGAGGGCGTCGGCGCTGATGAAGACGCGGTCGCAGAGGATGCAGGTGGGGTGGTGTTGGTGCGAGGTGGACGGGGCCTTGTGGGCGGGCGAGTCGCGGATGTGCTGGGCGAGGGCTTCGGCGGTGGGGAAGGTCTTGGTGCAGAGGGCGCAGTGGGTTTGCTTGTGCGCTGGCGAGTCGCCCTTGTGCTGCATCAGGGCTTCTTCGGTGCGGAAGACTTTCTGGCAGAGGTGGCAGAACGGCATTTTCTTCGAAGTGTGTTTGTTGGGCGGTGTTCTTGGGAGAGGGGTCAGTTCTCATCGTTGAAAAGGTACTAATGGGAGATAGAACCATACAGATGGGGTTTGATGGTAAATAATAAGAGGTACTTGTTAAAGCGTTACAAAGTTCTCTCTTGAGATGGGGTCTCAGTAGATGGAAACGTAAGTGATTCGTCGGTCGTTGTTCGATGGATGATGAAGCGAATGTCCATCCATCATCCCAACATCTTCTTTTTAAACATTGTCCAGGTCCACAGTAACCTCTTCACAGCAAAGCTGCTGCCTTGCCGTGCCTCACGGCTTCATCATGCGTCCATGGAGCTGAAGCGAACTGTGGGGACGACGATGGGCATGCGCCACCGCATGCGCCACACGACCGGGGTATCTCATTGGTCGAGACAGCCTGTGCCGCAACGCTGGCAAGGCGCTCCCCATTCGCTTAGATATGATTGCTAGAGACACGCAATTGTGCCTTGGGATGGAAGCGCGCGCGTACCCATTGGGGACGACAACCCCGGTAAAGTGATGAGGCTGAGCAGGTATCAGACTCAGTTGCCTTAGCGTGGCGGCTCGCTATGTGATTGACGGAGCAGCAAGTTCTCCATCTCTGCAGTGCAGTGTCCAAAGGGGCCCATTTGCTATACGATTTGGTGAAAGGGTTCTCTTGCATTGACGGGAATTGAAAGACTAGGGAGAGCGTCGGATTGACCCTTAAACTACCCAACGATCCAAGCGCGCTCCTTCCCAAAGCAACACCCTCGGTGCAGGTTTTGTGTCACACTATCCTCACTTATACCTCCTCTCAACGACACAAGCGCACAAAAACGGGCAGTGATCGGGTCTTCAGCCCCAACCCCGCCACCAACCACATCGACCAAGCAAGCCATAAAGTCGGCCTTCCCAACCGCCACGTCTTCCCGGAAGATCAGAGCCGGACGACGGATTCCCGACAAGTCGACAGGCGGCGTCGGTCCAGCCTGCTCGTCGATGACGGTGCAGTCCCGAAGCCGGTAGCTTGTCCAGAAGGCCGGGCGGCCGCCGCCCTCCACTTTCAGGGCCACCCCGTCCGACGACGGCGGCCCCACGACAGCCTTGCCGGCCCCCGTCGAAGAAGCGTCCGCCGCCTCGGGTCCGGCCAACATCGCACCGTCGGCCACGACCGGCAGCCGCCCCTCGGACGTCAGCGTCGACCACCTGTACCTCACGAACGCGAAGCCGGCCTTCCCCAGGAAGGACCTGGGCGCCCACCCCATCCCCGGCCGGTCGGCGAACTTGGGCCCGCCGAGGAACAGCAGGTCCTGCGGCACGCGCGGGAGGCGCCTCAGGAACGCCTCCATGCGCCGCCCCGGCGGGCGGCCGGGATCCTCGAGCAGGTACCCGGGATCCTCGTCCATGATGGTCGCCACGCACACCGGCTCGTCGGCCGCGCGGCTGGTCGTGCGCCGCGACAGCGTCTCGAGCAGGGCCAGGAAGATGGCCGAGAGGGGCGACTCGCCCTGGAAATCCGCGAAGCCCGCCGGCCCGCTGCCGTGGTACGCGCGGAACGGGCCCGTGACGCCGGGGTGGACGAGCGGGTCGTGCGCCTTCGTGGGCACGGTGCTGACGAGGCACGCCGGCTCGTGTTCCAGACACTCTTGTACGAGCTGGTCCAACGCGAGCAACCCGTCCGCGAACTGGAAGACGACGAGTTCCGGCTCGTTGAGGCTGGCTTCCTGCAGCGTCCACAGCCGGCGCTGCCAGGCGGAGCCGCCGAGGCGGACGGCGCGCTCGATGGGGTCGGCGGTTGGGCCGATGCGCTGGAGGTCGGCGTCGAGGACGAGGATGGCGCCGGCGGAGCGGTAGGTGCCGCCCATGCGCCGGATGGAGAGCTGGCGGGACGCGCCGGCGGCGGGGACGCAGAGCGTGTCCATCCAGAGGCCGGGCATCTGCCACTCGTCGTCGAACTGCTTGGTCAGGCGGAGCAGGCGGCGGAGTTGGCATTGCGGGAGGGAGTTGGCGTCGGGGTTCCCCATGCCGTGGCTCCAGACGTGCGACAGCGCCAGGTAGCGCTGTGATGGGTCCTGGGGAACGACTCTGAGACTGACGTCCCCGCCCGGCCCTTCCTCTAGCTTGATGATCGGGAGACGGTCGTCTTGGATGATTTGTTCGAGCTCGTCTGGCGAGGCTCCGAGAGAGTTGCAGGTATCGCGGTTGCACCCGGGGGTGTGCTTGGGCTTGTAGTCGCCCTGGAGCTGGTCGCGGAGGCAGAGGCTGGCGGTGCACCGAGAATGGTCTCGCTTCCTGACGGGAGCTAGTCTGGTGAAGTAGTACGCGGTGCTGGCGTCCATGGAGGGGAAAGCTGCGATCTGGTTGCGGCACCATCCCACCTTGAGCATTTCGTTTACCAGAATCTCCTCCATCTTCCCCGGCGCGCGCCGCGTCACAAGCCCTGTAGCGTGCGACAGCCTCTGGTCATTGATGGATTTGAGAAAAGCCTCGCTCCAGGGTACGAACGGCAGGATCATCATGCTTTCCACGAGGCTCGTGATGGATAGGGCAACGGGCCAACGGTCGGGGCAGGTAGACAACGCGACGGTCATGGTGCCAGGTGGTCGAAAGCATGCATAACGGATTGATACCGTAAGACAACGCTCAATCCTCTGAACAGCAGCTCTTTGTGTGTCCGTTGATAGCCCCAGAAGCGCCGACGCAAATTTCCTGAAGTAGTCTGCCAGATTTTTCGTCGTGACGTGCGGGCCATCAACGAAGTCAGCGGGAGACACGGGGACGCCGACAGCTTCGAACGTTTCGTTTATGACGCCAAAGAAGAGCCACTCCTGAAATATGGACGTGCGTTGGTGCAAAGTGTACCCCGTCTGATCCGTCCAACCAGCTTCATCACTTTCTGAGATGTCGGGATCGAAGAGCCTGCGGGATGGGTAGCAGTGGAATTTTCCACCGTCGTATTTCTGCAGTGCCAAATGCGGGACCAGAAGTAGCGGGTTGCAGGTTGGTCCTTCGATGTTGGGTATGTGGTCCATTGTTTAGAAGTGAGAATTGTAGTAAGGTCGGGCTGATGCTCGCAACTGGCGTCTGCAGCAAGCCCCGCTTCTCTGTCTGACGCATGATTGGACGTAAACGTGGGGGCTGAAGTTGTACTCGTGTGAACAACGGATCCGGGATGGAGCCAAAACTGAATATATCTGCTTGTACTTTGAAGTCTAGTCCCCGATTATCGCAGTACCATGCCATTTCATTCTGACCCCCTCTGTTTTGCACGTTGACCATGCGTCCACAGCAATCCAGAATTTTCCTCCCACATCCCTTCAATATGGCAATTTCCTGTTTCCATCATCTCCCGAGTGACGACGGAAGAGGAACGAAAAGGCGCCCTCGGATCATGGGCAGATCTCGAGCTGACCGCAAGGGCACCAGCACTGACCCGGCTTATCCTCACCATCCCTGGCGTAGCAGCGGGCGCCTGTCATGCAGTTCGGCTCGCTGTCCAGGTGCATGCAGTACTCGCGACACGTAATTCTACCCGCGCCCTAATCAGTTCCCCGAGAGTAGTCAGTGGACGTTGCACTTCTCAATGGATGGTGAGCCTTTTCTCAATCAGAACTTTACCTTCGCATCAGTGCCGGTCTTCCAGTCGCACTCCTGGTCGACCCAGCCCAAAAAGGGTTGAATGTAGCAAGTGTCGCGCGCGACGAGAGCGGTGTCGGTGGCGGCGTTGGAGACGGTGCTGGTGGTGAGCTCGGCGGGAGCGCCGGTGACGAGGCCGGTGATCGAGCCGAGGGAGAGAAGGAAGGTGACCTTGACGTGCATTTTGAATGAAGGTGCTGCGGATGTACGTCAGTGACTCGGCGAGCGAGATTGTCGAAAGCTTGGAATGACTTACTTCCGAGGCGATGCTGTTGTGTGAGGTACGCCAAGTAGACCAAGTTGAGTGGGTGCGTAAGAAGAGCGGTGGTTGAGGAAAGGTTGGGGGAAGGCAGTAGAAAAAGATTTTATATAGAGGCTTTGAGAGTGAACTCGGTCGGCAGCCTGCTGGCCTGGTTGCTCGGGCTCCTCTGTCGGCATCACGTGTAGTGGGTGAGTGTATGTGCGAATGCTCTAAAGGGAAGGACGCAGGGCTTGACCTAAATTCCAACCACGCACAATCCCGCTTCCTGACAGACTCACCGGATACTGCCCAATTATGTGGCCATGCTGCACCCAAACATATGATATCGCAATACGCTTCTCAGAAACACTTTCTGATAGTGGCTCTGACCAGCTCTGGAATTCAGAAACTGGGCGCAGGAACATAGGGGATATTGCTTTATTGCCTATCATCATCAGTTTCCAGGCAGTGGCAACCATTGTCCCGACGGGCCATCATGTGCTTAGGGCCTATTTTCTTCCGGCTCGTCCTAAATCTGCAGAGCATAAAACTTTGTGTCCTTATCAGCACCTTGCTCTTTTATGTGGTGATTATTGTGGGACTCGATTGCTCGCCGTCAACCACAGAAGACACGTCGGTCTTGTTCTCTGTCTTCCTCTTCCTCTTCACCACCGACGTGTCCTTAATCGTGAAGCGTGCTGCAGATGAAGGTCTGGTATACTGCTTTATTAATTGAGTTGCTGCGAAGCCGTGCGTGACATCCAGGTATGGACAGTTCCGATCAGCTTCTCAAGCCATCGTGAAGGCTTGGTCTGGCCGGATTTGCTTGATTGATTTCAGCTGGTGCTCCATCGGGGTGCATAGCGGGGCAATTGACGCGTGCGAGCGGCAATTCAACCCCGCACTTGTCCTTGGAAAATCGTTGCCTCCAGAATCCAGCCTTGCGTTGTATGTAAGGAGCTGCGGTGTGGCAAACGAAGCCTTCACCCGAGCGCATGACAAAAAAAAAAAAAAAGGGCCTCACCACAGCAGACCGCTCACCAACAGACTGACCTCGGTTTTAAGAATAATTCGCGAAGTTGTTGTGTAGGAATAGCTCGGGGCCTGCCCTTATTATTTACAACGCCTTTGCCCTCCTCCATCACCGAGCGGAACTCAAAAGCCACAAAAAAACCACCATTTACGCACCATTAAGCGCCTTGACGCCGCTCTCCACCCTATCCAACACATCCTCCAGAACGTTCAGATCCCCCAAGCCAAGCGAAGCACCTTGCTCACCCTCTTCGCTCTTCAACTCTCCTCCCTCCAGCGACTTCCTGAATGAACCGACTGCTTGTCTCAGAGGAAAGAGGTAGCTGCCACCCACATCATTGCCCTCGTGCAGGCCCGGGATATCGAGCACCTTGTGCAGCGGCTTTGCGGAAAGGAGGAGGTAGTAGAAATTCAGCGTGGCCAGGTACAGCGACAAGTCGAGCTTGAACTTCTGCCATGCTTCGGAAATGGACGGGCCAGAGAGGTCGTGCGTGATTTCGGAGAAGAGGAACGGAGCGATCGTGGCTAGCGCGACAGGGGTTGCGAAAATAGACTCATCGGCATCGGTAGCGGTCGAGGTTGTGCGCGAGTGCCCGGGTTTTTTCGATGAAGAAGCCGATGCTGCTTGCTGTCCCGCTTGGAGGGTGGCCATATTCGCTTCGATCGTCTCCCCTTTCATCCAGCCAACCGCCGTGGCTTTGAGGTTTTCGTACGGACAGTGCTCTAGTGTGTCGCGGATGAATGTGAGGCGGACAAGGTCGGACGGGTGAGAGCGCAGCACAGTCGTCGTGAGGTAATGTGCGTGGTAGCGGAGAGTCGGTGACGGGTTGTTCGCCGCCAGAAGAGAGGTAACTTGAAGGTACTTGATGAAGTCCTCATCTTCTGCCGGTTCGCCAATTTGATTCCTCTCAACCGCCAAGATGCCCAGTGTCAGCAGACTGTCTACCAGAGCGTCCGCGTGAAGGCCAGTATCCATCGCTGTCTCAAGACCAACAAAATTATGCAAAACCGTTGCGTGGTCCGGGAAAAGCGGAAGATCCTTGGCATCGGTTCGGAGCCCGTAGATGACTTCTCCGATCTTTCGTGCCGTGAAGAGGTATAGTGAACCAGTCTTGGCCAGCGGAATATCTGATGCTGCCGTCGGGGGCTCTTCTTCCGTGGGCAGTCCTGTAGGCTCGGGATTGGTATCCTTTATGGCGGCCAGAAGGTCGTTGGTGTCGATATCAAGATCGACGGAGAGTGCAGCCAGTTGACCAACTATTCCCGTTCTTGCTACGAGCGGCTCTTCCGTGTTAAAGCGTTCTGCAAAAGTCTTCTTGTTCGGAATGATACGCTCAGGATGCAACCTTTCATGGACGCGGCTCGACCAGGAAAGTGCAGGAACATCGCTGAAGGGCGAGAACGAGTTCATGTAATCTTCCAAAATGTGCGTAAGGAACGATTGTAGGAGTTTCTTCTGGAGATCATCCTCGGCGGGCGCTGGCGGTTCTTTGGAGCCCTCCGGATCAGGCGCTGGTGCGACGCGATTCGAACCTGAAACGGAGAAGCTGCTCGTTCTGGGCGGAAGGTGTGGACGCTTCGTGCCGGACAGAGTCTTGAGGAATTTGGTGACAGCAGGGGTGAGCTGGCCTGCGTAAGAGCCGGCCTCATCGTACGCACTCAGCACCGCCTGCAGAGAAGTAGAGAGGAAGCGGCTGGGATACTTTGTCTTGATGCGTGGATGCAGCACAGACAGCATGGAGAGCAGTGCATCGAATTGCATAATCTGGAGAGGAAGCTTCGATGAAGTCGCATGATCTGCGCTAGACTCGCCTGCGACGCTCTCGTCATCAGAGATGATGGCGTTGTCCGCTGCGCGCGCAAGAGCCTCGTCGTCATCCTCCTCCTCTTGCTCGATGGTGCTGAAGTCGATCAGTCGCAGGGCCTCGGTGATCTTGAGAATGACCTCGCGCGGGTTGCCAAGGCGGGCGATGTCCTGTAAGCAATCCTCAGAGGCCGGCAGCAGCGGGAGCAGAAGCTGCACCAGGTCCCAGCCGATGTTGGAGGTAAGCTCGGGGTCCTGCAGAACCCTGTGTAACATGGGCAGCACTTCGGGGCTGAGGTTGTGCTCAATGAGAGTGAGGTAGGTCAAGTGGTCCATCGCGGGCGGGCGCCCCGCGATGAGGGGATGGTCGTCTTCGCTGCTCATGGCGGGGCAGTGGAATCGCGTTGATGCAGAGAATAAGGGATGGGATGCTGGTGGAATGAATGGAAGAAATGTGGGTGGAAGAGACAAGGCGGGCAGGGAGACGTCGATGTCAATGATCTGTGCCAGGGTCTGAGGAAGGAAGCGTCCTGGTTGTTCCGTGAGACGGCGGCAGCGTCATCATCATCGTGGCGTTTGCTGCGCCCGAACCCAGGCAGCATCACGTGGCGCCGCATGCGCCGCGCGAATCATCGACGCTGAGGGCAAGCCGGATGCTGTCGTAGCGGCAAGTGAAACACAGCAGCGGGCGTTGCGGCCAGTCGAAGCCTGTGCGAAACGCGCCCGCCCGGCCTTTGCCGCCCGCCCGCAGCGCGAAAGCAGGTGACCGTCTCTCAAGCGTCGGGCGGCAGAAGCTCGGCACGGGAGCCAATGCGAATCACCGCGACCTAGGCATAGGCTGGCGCTCCGACGTACACCAACCGCCGCCGTCATCACTGCTGCTGTCCCACATCCCGCCAAGCTCGACGCTCCTTCCCGCTCGACCGCCCTGGCCCTCTCATCCTTACGCGCCGAACCACTTCTCCAACTCTCACCTCTAAAACATGGCTGATGTCGACGAGTCCGGCGCCGGTGCGCCCGTGAACGAGCCTCTCGACCTTGTGCGCCTGTCCCTGGACGAGGTCGTGTTTGTGAAGCTACGAGGCGATCGCGAGCTCAAGGGCCGTCTGCATGTGAGTCGCCAAGCTTGGCGCAAGCCTCTGGAGCTTCATTGCTTCCGAAGCCCAACCGCCAGCCTGCTACCTTGGTGCTGATGCTTTCCATGCTGCGCTACCAGGCATACGACAGCCATTGCAACCTTGTCCTTGGCGACGTCGAGGAGATTATATACGTGGTTGAGGAAGATGCGAATGAGGAGGAGGTTGTGAGGGTAGGGTCCCAACTCAGACTCGTACGGGTTTAACCCTGCGCTGGTGCTGACAATGGTATAGACCGTCAAGAAGCAGTCGGAAATGCTGTTCGTAAGAGGTACGTGGCGCAGCGATGGAGCGTGGACCGATTGATGGAATGACCATGCGCTGACTCTGCGCCATGAACAGGCGATTCGGTAGTCCTCATCTCCCCGCAGGCAGCCGCATAAGCATACGACCGTACCTGCGATGAGCGCATCCGGCGCATCTCCACTGGCAGTTCAGGGGACTTGTCACGCTAGAAAAAAAACCAGGGCACCAAGCAAGGAACACATGCCAATCGAGGGCGGCTCACAAACACCTCGCGTCATGCGATGACAGTGTGGAGAAGCTGCAAGAGGTGTCGGCGCATGAATAATCCACACATTTCTCAAAAGAGCATCAAGAAAAGCGCGAGAGATAGGGGTTGACTGGCAAATGGACCAAATAGATACCTCTATTTAAGGAAGGCGAGCTAGGTGTAGCCGTCGCTGAAAAATAAAATGCTTTGACCATTAAGAATATCAGAATCTTAACCTGCAGGTCGTAGGGTAGCATACCATCCGAACCATGAAGGTGTGAAAAGGAAAAGTTTCCTGAGACTACATGTGTCTTGTTGGCTCATGATCATCTAAACGAGAACAGACCCTGAAAACAGATTGAAGATGCCTTCAGAATGACTGAGCGTAGCCAGTATCTGGGTCTTGTTTCTGAATGAGGGCTGTGTTGTTTGGTTTTCAGGGTGCCTGTTGGCCTTTGATTCACAACCCGTTCACTTTTGTTAAATATATATATTAGGTGTATTCAAGAGGCACAGAAGTCGTTGGACTCGGTAGCTCACCCCTTATCCTCCAATAGTTCACTCTTGCACAACAGCTATCAGGTATAAGAGGGTATAGTTTAAGTAAAATTCTCGCCCAGAGTGTAATGCACTCGAAAAGACCCCCAGCCGGCGACTGATCTTGCGCAGCATACCGTCAACCTTGTCCACACCATGAATAGAAACCCGTCGTTTTTGATCCTCCAACCACCGGACTGCCAATCCGTTACCCACGGTCCGCCCATACCATATGAGGGCAGAAAAATCAAAGAAAAGAGAAGAGAAGACCAGCAACTGTCCCTCTCGAATCCGTACTAGAACCTTTCCTAGCAAAGTTCCTCCCACCATTAGCGCCGCGACCAGCATCAAAGGAAGCCCAGCACTGAAAGAACCCTTTCTATTCATCGCCGGTGCCAGCTTGTCCGACGCAACCCCTTATACATAGGAAAATGAAAGAAACAGAAAACTGAAAAGACGCTGGGGACACACAATACGTGAGGGGGGAATTTGGGGCATAGCAAGATAAAGGGGAATTAAGTGTTCGTCTCGTCGTGACTTCGTAAGTACTCTTTCTGTGGTTGCTTTGTAGTGGCGATTGTACTTCTGCTTGTCGTTCGACGTGCGAGGACTATGAAGGGCAATGAACAAAAAGCAGCAAAACAGCAAAGGAAAAGTAGTTGGGGCCGGTCTTCAAATGATGAGTCAAGGAAGGATTGGAGAACATCCAATCGTTCCGCAAGAGCCAGCAAACGAAAACAAGCGTGTGATGGAGCGAACTCCGGCTTGGCGAGTCCAAGAAGACAGTGCCCAAGGTGTCCAGCTTCAGGAAGCAAGCTCAATCGTGGCTCAACACATCGAGGGAGCAAACCATCCACCGGGGGTATAATACCAAGGCGCCAGCGCGGAAACAGAGGAGCCTGGGGGAAAAGAATGGTGTAATCAGCTGGTCTCCAAAAAAAAAAAAGCAAATGAAGCAGATCCCAAAATCGATAGCACTTCGGCTCCCTCTCCAAATACAGAATGTCAAAGGAAAGCTACCCAAATATTGGGAGCAGAAGTACAGAAGGTTGCGATGCAGCGAGGTGCTGTTGAGCAGGACAGCAGCTGGAGAAGATCGTTGCGATCACTTACGGAGCCAAGATCCAGTGCCATAGCTATCGCGGTGGGTTTGCTGAGGCAGCTGGAAGCCCTTCTGAATCTCGGCTTCCACGAACAGAGATGCGCGCTTGTAACGCTTGTCGGCGTACTTCTCATACACGGCAGCGTGGTGCTTTTGAGGGTGCTCGCTGCATTCGAGGATGACTGATACAAGCGAACGGAGTTGGGACCAGGTATATCCTGAGTAGTGAACGTGGGCCTGGCTCTGTGCGGAGTTAGCAAAAGGACTAAGAAAGAGCTTGGATAAAAGATGCTTACCCAGTCACCCTTCTTGAGCATTAAGCGGGCAAGGCAATGAGCACCGGCTGCCAAGAAGCTGGGAACACATCCAACGAAGCGCTCATCCATGATGGTGATCTCAAGGAAATACTTGGCCAGTGTGCGAGTCTCCAGATCGTAATCATCGGCCTTGCTGATCCGACGTAGGAAGCTCATCGGACCAGGCCAGCCAAGTTCGAATTGGAGCATGCTGAGCATGAAACGCTCAGCTTTGAGGATCTCGTCGATGGTATATCCACCATCGACCATGTAGACGATCTCAGACACGGAAGGACAGTTGATCTCTTCATACTTTGCAGCGACGAATATCGCGGTGGCGCCAACCAGTTGAAGTTTGCCAAGGGACACAACCTTGCAGGAGAGGAAACGGTCGACGTAGTTGACAGCGAGGAAGAGAGTCTCCGGGAGAAGAGTGAACCTGTGGTGTACCTGGACCAGCCAGTCCATGAGGACTGAACGCATAGACCATTGGATTTCGGATTGATTGTCCATGTAGAACGGATTGGGCCGCATGCGATCCTTCAAGCGAGTTAGTTATCGGACGGAAACAAACGTTGACTCCACAACTTACCTCAAGCTTCCTCATATAGTCGAAGATCTCGTCACCGTATTCAGCAACCATGGATGTATCCCAAGTTTCATCCTCGATATCCTCGGGGGTCTTGGTAGCCTCGACGTAGTCCGCGGCTTCCTCCAATTCACGGCGGGTGCGCGCGGTAACTCTTGGGGCGAGGACAACGGTAACGCCACCAGTAGTGTTTTCAGTCCTGTTCCTGAGCGAGCGCGTGGTGTATCCGGTGTAGCCATCGGCTTCGTAGTACTCCTCATCTTCGTCATCCCAATACTCTTCAAATCTCTCTGCCGCAGCAAGCGCAACGGCCTCCGCCTTCGCATCCTGCTCCTCGTGTTCGGCATCGTCGTTCTCCTTCTCGGCCAGCTCGGCGAGCTCATCCTCGGCGGCAGGCAGGACGTCTTCCTCTGGCAGGTCGTTATCGAGGCCGGCGATGTGGTGGCATTCCTCAGCAGCAATGGCTGTTTCGAGACTAGTGGTCGATTCCTCACTTGAGAGCGCGACACTCTCCTCAACGGTCGTCTCGACGACGCTTCCAACCTTGGGAAGCTTCTCGGAAGACGGCGAAAGCTGAGGCGCGGTGTTACTCCTCTCACGGCGACGGACTGGCTCGGCATCGGGAGCGGCAGTGTCCTCCTTGAAGACGGTCGTGCTACGCTTGGCGGCACCCTTCTTGGTGTGAAGTGGTTGAGGCGCGACTTCGGCAGCATCGGTCTTGGGCGCGACCGACTCGGTGACGGCGGGCTTCTGCGCAGTCGAGGACAGCGGTCGCTGAGCGGGACGAAGAAGGGAAGCAGGCTTGGGTACTTCCTGGATAGGAGCGAGCACGTCTTTCTTGACCGCGAGAGAATTCTTGGCGGCGACAGCGGAGTCATCCTTGGCTAGATGCGTGTTGCGCGTGGTGTTGCTAACATCTGCAAAGGCAGTACGCTTCGCAGCAGCCTTGATGCCAGCATTCTGGGCAAGCGACGAGAGCGCGGGAGTCGACTTATTGCGCTGGTGAATAGTCTTGCCGGCGGGAGCAGCTGGCACACTGTTCTCGTTGTGGACGCGCAAGGAGCGCAACGGGCGCTGAGGCTGCTCGCAACACCGGATTAGCTTTTTGCTGAGGCAAAAGTCCATTGGGCGGAGCAGCGCGGGAGTGGGGAGAGATTCCGGCGAGTCAGCGTGCATGAAGCTCGGGTTGAGGTTGCTCTGGAGCCTGAGGCCGATGCTTGGGGGAGGGTGCGCAGGTGGCAGCGGGCAAGCATTGAGAATACGTACCTTCGCATCCATGGTGGCAGGGTGCAGTGATGCGTTGTTAGCAGTGGCGAGGATGTTGTGGAGCGTGCTGGTGGAGAGGAATCGGGACGGCGATCCTCAGTGCTCGAAGGAACGGTGAGCTCGCGGGCACAACAAACAACCGGTGACCAGCAGCGTGCCGCGGCGCGCGCGCGCAAGTGGATCTCGCAGGATGCTGGGGGCCTGCGCACAGTCAAGCCGCTAGAGCACTACTAACAGTGCTTGCGGATAGGCGGTGCTGCGGAACAATGGGAACGGTGAGGCGGTGGGGAGGGGTGGACAAGAGAGTGCGTTGGAGCTTGCACCGCTGTAAAAGGCGCGCCTACTGTTTTGCGTCGCTGCTTGTAAACACAGCAACGGCCAGTTGGGCAGGCGGCAGGGATTCGAGGACCCGGAGAAACGGCCCCGGCAGCGCCGAAAGACGGTCAGCGCGCAACGCACCCAAGGGTCGCTAGCGGCATCGGCACGTCCCCACATGCGCCGCCAAGACATGTCGTCACCCCGCAACTGTCCACCGCGCGTCTCCAGAGATGCGATCTTTGACACGAACCCCTCCGAGCTCGCCGCCACACTCGTCGCGCGCATTGTCTGCCGCTGCTATATGTGTCGCATGCCCCCCCGCTGCCGCCCGCCGGCTTCTTGGCCCGCCCGCGCCCGCGGCTGTCTGCCGGTGCAAGCCCCGCGTTGGCGCCCGCCTGGCGCAGGGCGCGCGCCGGGTGATGCGTCAACGGCGCGCGGAAACGTGACCTAGCACGCGCCCCCTTCGACATATGCGACCACGCCGCACCGCCAGCGCTCCATCCTGCGACTGTTTTGCGCGCGCCCTACGCCTGTTCTGTGTCTGTTCCGCAGCTGCGCAGGGTGCTGGCAGGCTGTTGGGCCGTTCGATGGCTTGTGTCGACTGCCAGCAGTGCGCCCCACTCCAGCCTATCAAGTGAATCGGCACCCGCTTTCCCAAAACTCACCATCCTGCAAGCGATTCGAACCTCGCGCGATGCGCTGCTGCTCGCGCCGGCTTCCAGTAAGCACCTGCGACCCTAGCCGCGTCGGCGGCGGCAGCAGACGGCAGCGAGGCTGCGCCCAGTGTTCCTCTGGCGCTCTGCTGAGCGGGTAGGGTGCGCAGATCTGCCGCGATGCCGCCGTCGCTGAAGAGCACCCGCCATCTCCACTTGCTCCGGCCGCTCGCTGCGGCAGACAGGCGTCCAGACGCTGCAGCTCCCGGAGCGCGTGGCCTGCTTCCGCGCTCTGCGCAGCACGATGTGGAGAAGGGCCGTGTCGCATCACTATCGCCTGTTCTCTCAGGGCCTTCCGGCGTAATCGCGGAGAGACGGTCTTGCGCCGTCCGCTGCGATCTGCCCAGTGCAGCTGCAAGAATGCGAGCTCCGCCGCGGCGAGAGCGCGGTCTCGCCCGGGGGGTGCTCTCTGGCCGTCTCTTCTTGCTGTGTTTGCTCGAATCAACGGGGCCGTTCAGCGGGTGGCCATGCCGTGCAGTCCCTTGTGTGGAGCAGCCACCTGGAGACCCATCAAGACCGCCTCAGAGGCGCAGCGCCGCGCCCGGCCTGTCCCTGGCCCGCTTGGCCCCTTCTGCGCTTGCATGCGACGGCGAGAACGATGTTCTGCAGCGCGGCCGCGATACCGTTGAGCGCGCGCATGGTCGATGGCATCGCGGCTTCAGATTGTGCGATCCGCCCCGGCGCCCGCAACATATCTGCGGCAGCAGCTGTCATTGGCCGTCGCCGGCCGCGCCAGGCCGCGAGATCTAGGCAACTCAGGTACCACTGGCGTGAGTTACTGTTCGCATCACATTCGCGCTGCTGGGAGACAGGGCGCATTCGCGCAGATGGAAGCCCGCCGAAGTCCAGACGAATGCCCGCTCCCCGCACAAGTAGATGATTCCAGCGCGGGCAGAACAGCAGCTCACGCTAGCACAAGCTGCGTTTCTCGTAGCGACGGAGCTTGTCTGGCATGCATTAGCAGCCCTGCTGCGGATTGGCCCGCTGCGCTGAGCTCGGGAAGTCTGGCTTCGCAGACGTGCGCACCACGGGTATGCGCCGTGCCCGCTGTGAGCGTGCTGGCTGCGCGGCCGCGGCCTGCCCTACCGCTGCTCGTGCTCTACATGTCGTCCAGCCAGGTTGCGGTGCTTGTGCTGGGGGGCTAGTCGCAACTTTGGACACCGTGAGGGCTGCCAGCGCGAAAGCCTGAGGAAGCGCATCCGCCCGCGCTGCCGTGTCATGGGCACCGCACAGCACAGCACTGAGCAGCATTGCGCCTCTGAACCCTGCGACTGCGGCCGGCTGGCGGCTTGGTGTTTGGCACTTGCGCCTGGCCCCGGGTCGCCGTCCGCTGCGTCGCCAGCGCCCCGTATGCGGCGCGCATCACGTTATATGGGAAACTTCCGAATAAGCTTGCATGTGAAGCGCAATTGATATCCGTCTGAGTCGCCTCTGCCCTATTCAGCCCACTTTACCGTTTGAATCCGCATTCTTGGGTTTGGGGTGCGGTGTTGAGCGCATAAGTTGAGCATCCGGCCCGCCTGACACTCGCTAGTCGAGCGTCGCTGGCTGTCACACATCCTCCTCTCCGACTGACCTCCCAGCCTGTGCCAACAACACCCACCCCAAGGCCCAACTCCTCCCGTAAGTGCCCAGACGCTTTCGCCAGAGCCCGTCCGATGCAGCCCTCACTCTCTCGTCGCCCGCATTGCCCGCCCCGCCCACATCGTGCCGCCCGAACTGACGTATCGGTGTGCCACAGACGACGACCCGGCGCTTCACGGAACGCCCTCAACTCCCACGCCCACGCCTCATCCTCTCTCCTAGGGTATGTCAATACTTTCATATGCTGAATGCGACCATATCCAAGCCCCTTCAGGGCAGTGTATTCTGCACATCGCTTCTGAGGGCTCCTCACTCGGCTCTGCTGCTGCTCCGCCCTGGGGCGCCTCCCATCAGCCCAGGGACGAAGACCCTGATCAGCAACTCATCTACACCATCAACCAGCTCACTGATACCGAGCGATGACTTTGATTATAAATTGCTAACGAAATCCGTCGCTCAGGCCGCTGCCCTCCTCCTTTGACCGCTTCTCCACCGACCCCCTCTTCACCTCGCGACACCGGCAGGATCGGTGTCTTCCCGAATAACTTCGGCGGGCACGATCTAAATTCGAGTACTGGCGACCTCCACGGAAGCCCCCATACCTCATATCTCTCCCTGATATACTTGGTATGGAAGTATCGAGCCTGCTCACCGACTTCCCGCACATCCACAACCGCCAAGCCAAAACACCCATCGAAATCCAACAGACATCCCCCCAACAACCCGACGGAACGCACTTTACAAGCGCTACAAGAAACACAATGGGCTCGGTTTATCAGACCCACTCTCCCGTTGATGTCCCCATGGGCGTTGGCTCGTGGCCACTGCCGTCACCGACCATCAGTGCGAAGCCGAAGCATGTCAGCTTTGAGCTGTTGCTGGAGACGCCGCACTCTCGCGCACGCCTGCCGATGAGGGTGAACATATGGCCGCATGACACTACGGAATCGATCGTTGCGACCGTCAAGAACTTTCACGGCATTTACGATGGTCAGGGTTACGGCGTGAGCTTCGAGGACCGGCACGGCAACACCCTCATCGCGAGGTATGAGAACTTTGAGCACAACATGACCGTCTTCGTGCGCCGGATACCGCAAGACATCGATGACTTCAATCCTACTCCTCGTCAATCCCTCTCCCCTCGCAAGAACCGCCTCGACGAGCCCTTCCAAATGCTTCCTCCCCAACTGAACTCTCAACCTCCGTCCCTGTCAGCTAGGAATCGCAGTATGTCGCCGGACAACCAGCGCGGTCGCCGTAGTGTGTCCAGGAGCACCAACCGCAAGTCCCGCTCTCGCCCGGGACTTAAGGTCAGAGCGACGAGCTCGCATGGCAGTCTTGCCGACTTCAATGGCGACTACAGTGATAGCGAGGCAGGCGAAGGATCGGTCACAAGCTCGCGCAGAGACAATGTTGCGAGTGCGGAGATCAGCTTGGATAACATCGTCGAGGGTGGTCGACGAAAGCGTGCGAAATTCGACAGCTCGGTAAGCCTTCCGACGCGCCATACTTTGCACGTTCTCTCTGATCTAACAAAGAGTGTTTCACTTAGGAATTGCCGCTTTTTGCACCCCCTCAGGTGCCCATGACTGCGTCAATCTCGTCTATCTCTCCCCAACGACGCATCAGCAGCAACAATGGCACTTCGCCTTATTCGTACACCAACCAGCAGACATTTTCCTACACGCACCCGCTACCTTCACCGCAAAGCCATGGGGATGTTTCATACGTGCAGGGGTTCCCAATGGGAACTCCGTACGCTACCTCCAGCGGACACCCGCACGGACACCGACCGCGTACACGTGGCACCGGTCAAGGCATCCCGCGAAACTCCTACGGTGGTGTTCTGCCCACGCCTGACCCTACGATCGGCGGCAGTGTTATCTCTGATGAAGACGTCGCTCTGCAACTCATGCGCCTTGGCGACGCCTCGAACTTCTCGTCCCACGGTCGCCAGTCCACCTCGACCATCGACGACGCGCTGAGCGGCAAAGCTGAGCTTGCTTCGTCGGACGATTGTAGTGACGATGGCAGCGAAGTCGATGAATTTCCTCCTTACACGGAGTCGCTTGATACTGCGGTTCATGTGCACGACCACGACCACGACCACGACCTGCACCGTTACGACAGTGCGGATGAGAGCGACGAGTACGACGACAGGGACTCGTTCAGGGGCGACAGCGATGAGATTGTCCCTGACGACAACGGCATGGGAAGGCCGATTGTGATGAAGAAGCGCGCGGGATCGCTGGTGACCAAGCTGTCTACTAAGATGGTGAAGTCTCGTATCCACGGCTCCAAGAATAAGGTCAAGACACCGACGGTGGCAAAGGCTCCTATTTCACCTACTTCCCTTCCTCCAGCGTCGCGAAAGACGTCGAGCGCATCGCTCTCGATGCCGACATTCGCGCCCGACGAGGAAGACCTGTCTACCAAGCCTCGCTGCCAGCGATGCAGGAAGAGCAAGAAGGGATGCGACCGTCAGCGACCTTGCCAGCGCTGCAAGGATGCCGGCATTGGCGCTGACGGCTGTGTCAGTGAGGATGAGGGCAATGGCCGGAAGGGCCGTTATGGTCGCCACATGGGCGTCCCCGTCAAGAAGATCATCCCTGATGCACCTACGTTCCACGAGAGCCCCAGCGCTATGGGAGGCATGGGCGGCTACAGCGCCCTCACCGCAGCGGCCGACAAGAACAAGAAGCGCAAGAGATAAAGCCATGACCGGATGTTGTATATTTCCTCAGCGACATGTCTGCAGTGTTCTTGGCACAGGCGTTGGCGGCTAGCGGTTTGATTTTCAGCGCACTTGCTCGTCTGGATGGATGCGTCAACCTCCTCAACCTCCTTTCTCAGCGACGATCCGTTCCCTACTTTTCTTCTGTCATGTGATTTATAGCCGTGGATTACGGTCGTTTGAGCGTGGTTATTGGTTCAGTTGATCGGGACGGTGTTAGGAGCGGAGTTTATTTTTCGCGCATCGACATTCCTTACTTAAGAAAAAAGTTTAATCGGGCTTCGATATTCCAAGAGCCAGGTCGCCGTCGCAAGGCGGACGGACCGGACTTTTGCGTCTGCAAGAGGTTTGGACAAATTGTACGGCGAGATGTTGAGAGGATGACAGTCAATGACAACAGTGGAAGGGTTGGGCTATATATGACGGTTGGTGGGAGGCTGGTGGCGGATGGCGGTTTCGTTTCCTTGTCTTCTCACTTAGTTCTTTTCTTGCCGTGTGTTGGTTCGTATCTGGCTATGGGGGTTCCAAGGTGTTGGCAATTGGAGATGAGGGGGTAAATGTTGTAACTCTCATCCGCAAGTAAAATCCGATATGGTCAAAATGCCTCTTTCGATCATGCATTTCAGTATTGCGTGAGTAAGCAGATTAAGGTTCGGATGTCGTGGAACGGCAAAGTACGCTTACAACGGCAACAGGGGCGGGCGATGGTTGGCTTGGAGACGATGGAGTAGAGGTGTGGCAAAGGCGTGTACCTTTGACGGGGAAACGGATGATGCTGTGTCGCGCTAAATCGACGTTGCTGACGCTACCAGAATGGTGCAATGCCTCACTTCCAGAGTACTGTCTGGACACAGGCTTCAACTCAGCACGTGAATGCCAGGGCAGGGCGCAACGGGAGCCACAAGCCTTCAGCGGCGTTCCATCCGCAACAGGGTAGCAGACGGCCAGGAGCCACGGCCCGTTCCCGAAGAACTTGGAGATCGGAGTCTAGAATACTACTGGCCCTCGGACAACGCATTCTCCAGGCTTCGCTCGGTCATGGGGAAGCAGCGGCAAACGAAGAGTAATGGGGCCGAGTTGACTGTTTCATGATATGCCGCCCTACCCGACTTTTCCTCGACCGGACGCCGCTGCCCACTGGCTGCGCCGTCTTGCCTCGCGCGGCTCGAGCTGCACGTTCCCGCGCCCACCTCGTCATTGCGAATGGGATGCGCGCCTGCGCACACATGGACGTTGACCCAAGATGTCGAGGTGTCTAGGTCGAATGCGACACAGCCAGGCACAGCGCGCCAGAGCAGCACGGTACCATACCATTGCTCTTCCTGCGCGCGGTTGCACTACGGTTGCGCCTGTGCTGGCGAACCGTGGTCAGCCTCGCGCGCTACCACAGCACGAAGGATTACGAGCGCTGGCACGCTGGCACTTGCGGCGCAGCCTTGCCGCCTGGAGCCCGCGGAGCAGCAGCTCGTACCACTATTCTTTTGCCACCGACCTATACTAGCATCGCCTCCTGCGCCCGCTGTGTTCCTCGTCCAGGAGCGCGTCGCTCGTTCATTCGCAATCGCAATCGCAGCGCTGCAGCGGAAACGGCCCGCGCCTTCGTAGCGCCCCGCCACCACCATGGCCGACGATCCAGCTCCAATGCCCTCGCTGAAGGCCCGCATCGCTGCCCTGAATCTCAACGAGACCACTGGAAGACCTCCACCAGTCTACGGCCAGCCCGCGCCCGTGAAGAAGCGCCCTCCACCCCCGCCCCCAGCAAACCCTCCACCCCGCCTTTCCGCAGATGACCGCAGCCAGTCTGTGAACTTGCCGACCCAGAGTTATGCGCCGACCAGTGCCAGACCCATTGGCAACCTCCCCGCCGAGTCGAACCCCCAGCAGAAGCACGTCTTGCCCCCGCCATCCTTAGGAAGCGCGACTGATGCCAGACCCTCGCTACCACCGCGTCCGACAAGATCTTTGCAGAATGCGCCTACTCTGCCTCCCCGCCGCCCGTCCGACCAGAGCGTACGCCGGAAGGAGTCGCAAGAGTCCATATCTACTGTCGCCTCATGGCGCTCTGCGGGGTCGGCACTTTCAGGTCGCACAAGCGTGACGTCAGGCACACAGTACGGCGACGCCGGGGGATCGTCGAGTCGCGTCAAGGCGCCGCCATTCGACCCTTCAAAGCTGCCCGCCCTACCGCCCAAGAAGACGCAGGAAGAAAGAGATGCCGAGCTTGCAAGATACGACCCGGTGCGCGCGAAGTACCAGAACAGGAGGACTTCGAGCTCTCATTCGACTGCTAAGGCGCAGCCGCCTGCGCTCCCGTCCAGGCCAAGTCTTCCGCCGCGGCCCAGTACAACACAAAATGATGCGGGGTTGGCGCGCAAGCCCAGGCGGTCAGCGCTCGAATGGGGTATGAACAAGAGCACGGAAGAGGCACCGCCATTGCCTACAAGCCGGCCAGGTCAAGAGCCTGTTAGCTCGCCGCCTCCTCCAGTACCGCTTGGCTCCCGGCCTGACCTAGCCGCTCTCCAGGCCAGCAAGCCGAGAGCTGGCGCTACAAACTCCTGCCTCAAGTGCCGCGATTTCCGTGCTGTAGATGCGCATGCTGCGCGCTTCCCCCGCGAAGCCATTCCGTCTCACGACATCTCGTGGTTAGCGCACCAGCTCACCGACCCCTTCCCTTCTCTGACCGACAAAGCCCGGGCCCTATTCACATGGCTTCACCACAACATCGACTACAACGCGGCCGCCTTCTTCAACCATAACGTCCAGCCCAGCACGCCCGCCTCGACCATCGCCACCGGCCTGGCCGTCTGCGAAGGCTACGCCGGCCTCTTCACCGCCCTCGCCACGGCCGTTGGTCTCGAAAGCGTCGTCGTCGGCGGGCACGGCAAAGGGTTCGGCCACTCGCCGCTGACGCCGGGCGCGCCGATCCCGCCCTTCTCGTGCGGGCACGCCTGGAACGCGGTGCGCATCGACGGCGGCGAGTGGAAGCTGATCGACTGCTGCTGGGGCGCGGGCCACATCGACGGCGGCACGCAGGCCTACACGCGCAAGTTCTCGCCCGAGTGCTTCACCGCCGACAACGTCGAGTTCGGCCTGCGCCACTTCCCCGAGAACCCGGCGTACTTCTTCCGCAACGACGGCAGGGCGAGCGTCGCCTGGCAGGAGTACATCGGCGCGGCCCCCGGCGCCAACGTGTACGGCTTCGCCGCGACGGCGGGCCTCAGCAAAACGGGCTTCCTCCCCGACGTGCGCCAGATCCGCATCTACGACCCGGACCCCGCCGCGCCTCGTGTACTGCGCTTCCAGTGGGAGAAGCGCTGCCCGCACTTCGACGGCGAGGCGCTGGGCGAGGGCAGGCCGTACATGTTCTTCCTGGCCATCCAGGGCAGGGACGGCCGCAACAAGCAGTTCTTGCCGATGAACTCGGACGGCCACTTCTGGTGGCTCGACATCGAGAGGGTCGAGCTGGGCGCCCCCGGGCAGACGATCATGGCGTGCGCGGGGGATAAGTGGCACGGCGGACCGGAGGGGAGTGGGAGGGGTGTGACGAGGGAGGTGTGGGAGAGCGATCGGCATGGGTTTAGGAATTATCAGGGGATTGCTGTTTGGGATATGGTGTAGAGGGTGGAGAGGTAGAGAGAGGAGGTTTCGTGGTGATGTATACCCTGGTTGCTCTGATGAGTTTCCTATCACGCGGTAGCCCTAATTCTTAACTGTTTGAATGAAATGTTTTGGGAAGTGTGTTGTTGTTACTGGAGGTGTCTCGGTTCATGATTCAGAGATACAGGTAGGCTGGTATGACAGAATTATCACGGTTACTGCTTGATATGATGGAAAATGTCCAGCCAAATACATTGGACTAACAATCTGACCGACCCGAACTATCTGAACCTGGAATTTAAATGCTTGCTAAAAGTGGGAAAGGGATAGAGCTCGAAGAGAGGCACTGCCGAAAAGAGACTCGATAATGACGAGCAGAGTCCAGCTCCATGCATGTCGCCCGGCGACCAAGTCAGCAAGATTTATTCACCCTTGTCATACCAATACGGATACTCTTCCAGATTGTCATACTGCCAGTAGTGAGATTCAATCGGTCGACAGTACTTGGCTCCCACGACGCAGTACGGTCGCAGATCCTTGCCCTCCTTGGGACTCTGTATCAGAAAGGGATCACACTTCGGCGTATCCTTGTCGCAGGTGTCATAATGGCAGTTTTGCACCTCGTACTCGATGTATGGTGTGCGCACCCACAGACAGATAGTGTCGCCCGGCCCGCCCACACATTCGTGCGAGACGCTTGTCGACCAACCCTTCGTGACGGCGAAGCCGGCATCGATCCTGCGTGCACTATCAGCATTGAGTGTTTTTTGATGCTTCTGTTCCACCTCGATCATTCTAATTGGTTCTTACAAAGGGGAAAGGGAGGATGCAAAATGTTGCTACGTACCACTGCACTGGCGTGATCCCTGCGCTGAAGCTGATCTCGATACTTGTCCCTTCTTGGTTGGAGATGGTGCATTCATTATCCGGAGCGCACTGCATGGTGTCCGTTACCTGCTCATGGTAGACGACGTCACGGCGGCTGCCGTCACCGACTTTGCTGTTTATCAGCGTTAGCAAAGCGGGTCTCGTTCTCCATCCCATGCTTTATGAACCTTAGTAGTCAATGGATTTACGTACACTACGCTATCATAAGGATAGCAATTTGGCGCGTACTGCCTTTTGGGATACGACACTTCCGAATCCGTGGTACCGTTTTGTCCGCCAATAACCATGGCGGCAGTGGAGGCAGTATAGATGATGATACTGAGGATTCCAATCATGTTCACGAATCAGCTTGAAGCTCCAAGGCCAATGTTGAATGATGATATGATGAAGACGAGCTGTGTGGTAGAGATGTGGTCCATCTTTTCCGCTCTCTTTTGTAGTCGTCGTCTCGATGTTGTCCCCATGCAAACAATTACGCTTGACAATCCTATACAACGTTCTCTCGAAGCAAAACTGGTTTAATTGGGTCAGGATGTCGAGCCAAAGTGGCTAAATTGCCTCCTGCAGAGTTTGATATCCAACCGAATCTTGTTTGACGGAGGTGCTTGGGCGGTGCAATTAATGATCGTGTTGGTGAAAGCGTTCATAAGAGCATGTCGATGGTTGAGCACGCTGTCTGATCTCCAACAATGTCGTAGTTCACAACACCAACGTGGAGCAGAAAAGTTATCTCGTTTGGAAAATCTGTTTCCATCTACTTCACGACCGAGTCGAAGGGAAAGCGGTGCTATGCTGTGCACCGACTTGAACCCTCCCAACTCAGATTCTCAGACATGACCACACTGGAAGATAATTAATCCACTCCCAACACCGGCAAGGCCGAAGTTTACTCTCAGCAAAACTGTGCGTGAGTTTGAACTACGTGTTGCAATGTAAGATCAGTCTGTACGCACTGAACACCAGTGCATCGCTACCCTTTTTCCCTTTGCAACACTATCGCTAAGGAAAGGCGCGAAGGTTCCCCTTTTTTAACTTTTCTTCATTTACAGCAGTCTTACCTTTGTGAATGTAAATTGCGTACCCATTTCTATTTGAGCTCCAGCGTAAAACATCAAACGAGAGGGATTTTCTTACGATAATGAGAAAACATTCGTTTGGTTGGCAAATCAGGACTCATGGCCTAGACTTACGGCGAATACTTTCAAGCATGTTACTATTCTCTTAAAGATAAAAGGGGATCAGAGTCACGAAATGTCTGCCTCGTTTTACAATTTCAGAATCTCAAATTACCAGAGCCTTGAGTCCCCAAGTGTGGTCTTTGATTAGACTCCATTGGCTTGTCCGGTCAGGGTTGGAGGAATAGTCCAGTAATATTCATGGCTCAAAATCACTGCGCCATCCTAGCAACTATGAAGTAGAGGGTGTAGATCATATGCAACGCGGGACACCACTACTGCAAAAGCTCATCGCATTGCCTCCAATCATTATCTGTCTCTTCCCACAGCGAAAACAGGGCGATCGAGCCCATACGGATACCTCAATCCGCCTCTCCCAAACGCTCTCATAACCAACAACCGCCAGCCAACCCTGCCTTCACCCACTTCCTTACTCCTCATCCTCCCACAAGTTTTCTCCAGCGGCACGCCTTCCATTCTGCTCGCGAGTTAAACTATGCAACGGGCCACCCGACGTCGACATTGCTGCAATTCTATCAAGCCTACGACCCTTAGCGCACACTTTCTTTTCAAAAGTCATACCTCACTCTTATCACAAACCAGAACCAGGGGTGTGAAGAAGAAAGGAAACAAAGAGAGAAGACTCACCACTTGAAGACCTCTTCTCCTGCGGAATGAACGGTTCCGTCATCGTAAGCGCGCTGGAAGTTGAAGTCCACACTCTGCTCGATGTCTGTGGAGCAGTCTTCATTGGCCTTCCAGCATGTGGTGGACCGGGTCACACGGTAGCGAATGGAGGCGCCGCGATGGTTGGCCGTCGCGTCGGTGGTGGAGGAGGGATAATTCAGGAACAGTGGACTCTGCTTTACATTGTTGAATTGAGGCATGGTTCTTCCAAGGGTGTAGGGGATGAAAGCGAGGAAGAGGATCTGGGAATAATGCATGGTTAAGCGCTTTGGGATGTGCGGTGGATGCGAATATCAATGGTTCAGGAAGTGACGAGGTTTGTGGTGGATGATGGGAAGAGTTCGCTGTTTCTTCATACGCTTATAAGTACCGGATACTTGTTGCTGTTGCCACTTGTGGGTAGTACAAGGTGCCGTTTTCTTGATATAAGTCTCTCAACCCGGGAAACACAAGCACAGCTGATCATGTTTTTGAGTTTCGCAAGATTTGGTGTTTCGCGTCGCGTCACATCTGTCAAGCGGAAGTTTTGCGTAACTACCGTACCAGCAGCGGGTGGAAGCATTCGTACCCGGGGATGACAGTTGCCATTGTGTACCATGGGTACATGTCGAATTACCCCTGTCAGCCCGTCGATTTGACGGACATTTCAAGGGCCCCACAAGCGCAACGATGCCTTCAGCGGACGGATGTGTTGAGCAGCAATCAATTCGAAACCGTCGATATATTTAACCCCCCTGCTTGATGTGAGCAAAATTCCAGCGCCATAAAACCATTTCCGTTTAACCCCAACAAATGCAAAGCTTTTTGTCCTCATGCCTGTACAACACTGCTACTCCGCCCTCTAACCTCAGCCACAGCACTCGCCCAGTCAACCATCATAACCTCCCCACCCTCAACTCTACCACCTCCACCAATCCCTTCTCAGCCCAAACCCTCTCCACCGCCCCAACACCGGCGTTCTGCAACCCCGCCACGACCGCTTGCCTCTCATCCCGCAGCAACCGCCACACCTCTGCGCACCAGACAGGAAAGTATCCCCAGCTCCACGGATCGAAGACGTAGTCGAGCAGCGGGTCGAGCGTCGTCGTCATGATGGTCGGGATCTCGCGGATGACGAGGGGTAAGAGCAGGAGGGTGAGGATATTGGTGTTGAACAGGAGCGAGGAGGAGGAGGGCCACTGCTGCCATGGTGGCTGTATTGTTGTCGGTTGTGCCAATGGTGGGGTGGTGTTATTGGAGGAGGATAGGTTGGTGGCCGTGAGGTAGTTGTTGTCGCGGAGGGCGAAGGATACCTGGAAGGTGGAGGGTATCGATATTAATGGCGATGTTGTTGTCGCTCCGGAGTAGAGGTATGATGTTGGGCATGATGACGAGAGAGTTGGCGATAATGCGCTGCGGTGGTGGTTAGCAAGCACGTGATAATCGGACGGGGATTACGCTTCGGGGAGCCGGGTGAGGGTTTCGGGGTGATGGAGGACGAAGCACAAGGCCTTGAGTGGTCGCCAGTTTGGTTGGGGAGTGTGGAGCGGGGCACACGGAAGTACGTACTCCATGGTTGGGGGAAACGAGATGGATTGATTGGTCGATTGTCGGTGCGGTTAAAGCTTTTTGCACGCAAGGTATAAGGTGTGCCAGTAGGTATGTCCCGAGGTTAAATGATTGCAGTTGGAGGTATTAAAGGATTGTAGCTCCGCTGGATTGTAGAGCGTGGAGCAGAGGTAGTTGATGGGGAGAATCGAAGGAAGAAGTGAAGCTGACGGTGGTGATGAAGGGCTGATGCCAGCGAACGGATGATTAACTATGTGCAGGAAACATTATACCACGGCTGAACTTAAATCACCAACGGCGGGAGAGGGCGGATCAGCGGTCTCGATCAAATAAGATTTTGGCGTGCGCTTGGCAAATATACTTCTGGCAACAGGTGGGGCTCGCGGAAGTCTTCAGCGAGGATGTGTGGGGAACCGCTTAGCGTCTGCCAATCGTTGAACTAAAATCGCATTCTTTGCTCAACACGAGCATGAATGCGGCTGCTGGTCTTGCCGATTCCGCGCTAAACTGCGGCTCGCTCCTTCTCCTACAGTTGATTGATCGGCCATCATGCGTTCTCCTTGATAACACGCTGCAGCGCCTTGACGTATTCATCAACCTCGCGAGCGCCCTCGAGCGTCACATCGCGTCTGCGCCCCTCAATGATGATGTAGGGGACAGCATCGACGCCGTTCACCTTTTGTTCTTGGATCAGCATCTTGACGTCCATCAGGCCCTCGGATTCGTCATCGATTACGGGCTTGGCCTCGGATTCAGCGATGCCTGCATCTTTGGTCGCTTGAAGCAGCGTATCGGCAGCGCTCGGATGCTTCTCGTTCTCGAAGTACTGGCTGTACAGTGCTAAGAATGGCGTTAGCCGATCAGCGGCCCTTTTCCGGACAAGGAATGCCGAATTGAACCGTTCGGGGTTTCGCGTTGGTTGTTGATGCGAGGAAACTCGGATTGAGAGCCGAGCCGAGATGCTTACATTCCACAATCTTGTCGGCGACTTCTGGGCCGCTCTTTTCCTGGAAATGTTGAATCACACGATGGGCGTCCAGCGTGTTCGCCACCGTGCCGCCGAATCTGGACGAATCAGGAATGTAGAAGTGGGTAAGAAAGAGCCCACGGACTTGAAGTTGATGCCAGCGTCGACGCCATATGCGCTCATGAGCGTCGTGTACATCTTCATCTTTTCATCACTGTCACCGTAGCGCGACTTCTTATACCACTCGTACTTGCCCTCGCCCTCCTTGCTGGCTTCGGGATACAGCTGATACGGCAAGTACTTGAGGGTGAAGGTGGTGCCGGTGTCCTGTTGCGAGGCGCGCACCTGGTCGAGAGCGCGCTGCAGCCGGCGCCGGGCAAGATAGGTCCTGACGGCGGGTTAAGCGGTGGCCATACGATTGATCTGAAAAGGCCAATTACCATGGACATATCGTGTCGAGCGTGAAGCTAATTGTCGAGTCGTACACCATGACGAGTGAAAGCGGATTGAGGTAGGGGCAGCTGCAGAAATGATGCGGCTATAAAGAAAACACGCAGCCGCAAGCGGAGGTGATTACCTATATGCCGTGCCTTCCTTTGCTCCGCCTACACAATACAGCTGACCGCCTTACGTCATGCGGGGAAGCAGCAGATTGAGCTTATCTTATCTAGGCAATCAGCCAGGGGATCTGATGCTGGTGCCGAACGGGCCGACTAGATGGAGGAGACATTTATCACAGAAAGAAAGAAAGAAGGGATGAGCTTGGTGTGGTGTATGTAGAGAAAAGAAGGACTCGCAGACCCCAAGTAGTACGTCACCCCGAAGTTCGGATCTTATCTAAAGTTATCTTAGCGCTTTTCGTCCGAGACCGCTCTCGCAGCTGCCGCCGCGGGCTCCTTCCAAAGACGACGCATCATCAACCATTCTCCCACCGACGTGGGTCGTCTGTCCAGATGACCCTTCTACGCCCATCATGGGAGCCCTCACCCAGCTCCCCGCCGAGGTTCTGCGCCTCATCGTTCAACACTGCGACCAACATTCGCGTAGCGCCCTGAGCGCAACCACCCACCAACTGCATCGTGTCTGCGTGAGTCCAACCATCTTCCCGCCGCCACCTTTGACCATGCACTCATCGTCAGAGTTTGCAGATTGAAGAACTCTACCATACAATAGACCTGAGCGTCCACAACTCCACCGACCTCGCACATGTCGGCCCCGTCCATGCCATCGCCTGGCCGCATTCACGCCTGTATTTCGAACTTCCCCTCGACTTCTCCGATCGTCCAAGAGTTCCGCTCGACGATGAGATATGGACTCGCCAGAAGATTTTAGTTCGCACAATAAGAGACCATCCTGAATATGGCCAACACGTCCGCAAACTTCATTGGTCCGTTCTCGATCCTCCGCACGGCAGACGTAGCAACACCACAAGCTCCACTGAGGAAAGCAGCTCCGAGGATGACGAACCAGAGCAAACTGCTCTGCCCGAGAGGCTGCAGGAGCCGGGCCAAGACGAAAGCCTACGGCTATTATTCGACAACATTGGCGATGATGGGATTCTCTGGCACACTTTTCTGGCCTTCAACAAAGTGACCTCGATCGACGTTGCATGGCTGAGGTCTCTGCGCGAAACCTGCCCTCCGCCACCCTTGTTCACCAGCGCCACCTCTGTCCGTCTAGTCGGTCAAGCATCCACCCACTTCGTCGCCGCCATCCTGGAGAACATCAACCCCGAAAACCTCCTCTCGCTATCCACCATCAACCTCCAACAATTCGCCGACCCCGTCCCAGCCGTCCCCAACCACATGACTCTGCGAGAAATCACCTCCCATGTCACCCGCCCCACACGCACTGACAACACCGGCGACCAACTCCTTAGCAGCACCTTCTCCGGCCCCATGCACAACCACCTCCGCCCACTAACCAACCGCTGCCACAAACTCGCCCACCTCGAGATCCGCACATACGCGCCGTGGGAGCACTGGGAACTCCTCTCCCATCTGGACGACGCACGCTACGCCGAATGGGCCGCCTTCATCCAATCGGTGCGGCCGACATTACGCTCACTAGTCTTCGAGCAGCACCGCGCCGAGTCATCGCGGATACGCCGTGCCAACCGCTCGCACCCCTTCGGCCCGCGCGGGCGCCCCGCGCTGTGGTCGCTGTTCGGCGCGCACATCTTACCCGTGCTCACGGAAACGGAGTGGCCGCGGCTCGAAAGCGTCGAGCTCGCCGGCTTTCACGAGGTTACGAGGTGCTTTGCGTGTCTGAATCCGCCGGATTTCGCGCAATGGGAGGGTCCGCATTTGTCGTTTGAGGTGCTGGATGCGGGGCGCGGGAGCACGAATGATACGTGGGCGGTGAGGGAGACGCATCTGGCGTTGAACGAGGGCGAGAGGAGGGAGCTCAAGGAGCGTTTGGGCGAGGGCGTGGAGCTGTCGATTAGGGGCGGGTCGCGGAAGTTTGAGAATGCGTGTAGGACGGGCATTCCGGGGTTTTGGCCGAGGCGGCGTAGAGAGGGTTGAAGGTGGGAGAAGATCGGAGAACGGAGTGCACACGTATCGTGGCATGCTGTTCGGATTACAGGTGTTGGTCTTGAACGGTGTACCCCATGTACAGGACTCGGATCGGCCTGACGACACCACGTGGCAATCCGCTCAGGATGTGAAATCTTATGAAAAAGGAGGCTCAAGTTTACTGCGTTAACGGCGCCGACTATCGCCGGTAGCAGCAATGGGTTCCGTGTTCTCTGATAAGGTCGAACGACTCGCTGAACTGACAGGGCTTAGACTGTCTTCTTTTCTTTGGTGGTTCAAAATCTAGAAACGTCACCTAAGATTATACCGGTAAGCCGAAGTGTTCCTCCTTGCTGCACAACAGAACACTGTAGTAGAAGAACACGAAAAACTCTGTTGCATAGTCTAGCTTATCCGTCATTCGCTGCATCCGGCACGATGCCAAGGTAAATGGCATTGGGTATACATCTGCACGCTTGCAATTGCTTTGATGGCAGGAGTCGATGTCAGGACAACGACGCACCAGTCAAGACTTCGAGGCATCGTTACATGCAGATTTTCCAAACGCCTCGCTGCAGCAGACGAATGGGCTCTCCCCATCGTATCAAGCCTTCAAGCTCCGGATTTACCGCATGAGGATGGTTAAATAAAGAGGCTTGACGATCATACTCATATCAAGCTACGCATTCTGAAGGTCCCCGCAGGACCAAAGCAGCATTCCCGAAAGGATTCGTCCCCGGCCATCTACCTACGGCGCCGTGAGGAGATTGGAGCAGTCGCAGCATGCCGGCATTGTGATGAGGATTGGGACTAGCGCGGGTCATTCAATTTCCTATCTGGGAACAAGGATGTGCCGATCGACATGCACCACTCCAGCACCACCACCGCCCTTTTCCATCAATCATGTCACCACATCGAAAATTCCGAGAACTTGAGTCGCATATCGGTTTCTACTTGGCATAATGCCATGTCTTAGTGCCTCATCAGGCGCTCGGCTGCTGTTGCGAAACTGCCTCTTCCGGAAGTGGTGAAGCCACTGAAACCCGAATCAGACATCCCGGGTTCCAACGCCTTTCCTTCAAAACCCGATCCCTCCAGCAAAACCGACCCTTCTCCGTTTTGAAGCGCCCATGCCGGGCTGCGCTCCGCCTGTGAACGGTAGACACGGCGAATATTTCCCCAACCACCTACATGAGACCATTATGCCGCCGAGTCTGGACAATGTCCTGACGGGGTTCACGGCCGTTTCTTGAAGTAAATGTGCGACACCTCGGCACTGCGGCAGCGGAATTGCAGACTCCTGGCCAACGGGTATACTATATATCATGGCTGGATGACCCGAATTCTATCACCAGCTCCATCATCAACAGCTTCCGCCACATCACTCTTTAGTCTGTCTTTCATTCTCCAATATCGAATCCGCAGGCCGGTCGTTACTTCTACGAAATACCCTTTGACGCTATAATTAACCTATTAACTTACTGTTTCTTACGACATCCAATCACGCTCTCCGGAATCATGCTTTCCAAAACCCTGCTCACTGTTTGCCTTGCCGTCCTGGCCGAAGCTCGGTTAGTCTAAACCCCAACATCATATTAAAGACTCCAACTGACAACAACCTCCCTGCCAGATTCGGTCAAGAGCAAGTCCCCATCCAAGCCATCTCCGCCGTCCAAGGTGGCGATCCGGGCGAGGCCTCCACCATCGCCGGCGCGGCCATCAGCGACCTCCTCGGCGGCGCCAACGCGTGCGACAAGCTGAAGCGTGCCGACGAGATCGTGGCCAAGCTGGGCACCGGCGCCGACGCCATGGAAGCCGCCATCGGCATGGTGGCCGCGGAGAAGAACTTCAACCCCTTCACGGCCGACAAGCCGATCATCTGCTCCGACCCGACGCTGCCGACGACCGAGGCCCTGCGCGGCATCACGCCGCTGATCGACCCGGACGTCGGTGGCGCCGATGTCGCGAATGCCTTGTCGGACAAGACGAAGACGACCCCGCTCGATGCGGCCGGGCTGAGCGTCGCGGACCTGCTGCAGCAGAACGGCTTCAGCAACTTCACGACGCAGGACGCGGACGGCAACGCCGGCGCCGCAGCAGCCTCCGGTACGGACACCGCCGCCACCGCTGCAACCAGCACCGCCGCCGCCGCCGCCGCCTCCTCCTCATCCAGCTCCGCCGTCAACGCCGACCAGCAGCAAAGCAGCGGCAGCAGCAGCAGCGGCGCCAGCACTTCCTCCGCCAACCTCGACTTCGGCAAATGCACCCCCACCATGGACTTCAAGGGCGGCCGCAACGGCCGCCCCGCCGACGAGTTCACCTTCCTGCCCACGGACCCGCTCGTCGCCGAGGGCCAGCAGGAGGCCCTCAACCCCAACATCATCACCAACCGCATCTGCGACCAGCTCACCAACGTGTGCGACGCCGCGGACGACGCCAAGGCCGCGTGCGAGGACGCCAAGACGCAGATCGAGGCGCTCGGCACCAAGGACCAGAGCACGGCCGACGCGTGGAACGAGGCGCTGGGCTTTGGCGGTGCGGCGAAGAAGGCGAAGATGGCGAAGAGGGCGAGGGGCATGAGGGCCGTGAGGAAGGGTGTTCACAAGCAGGTTATGGACTGGAAGAAGGTCAGGGCTTAAATGGGGTGTGTATCGCGTCGCTTATGCCGCGGGTACGTTTGTGGGGTGTGGGGATTGAAGCGTTGGCAATGTTGGCTTGAGTAAGCCTTGTTGATTGCCCGGCTCCTCTTCTAAAGAAAAAGACTATCGTCCGCGGGGTTAGTCGATGATGGGGATACCCTTCCTACGCCCACCTCTCCTATTTCTCTTCTCTTTTTCTGAACGGCTTTTGGTGTATTTTGGTAACACCAATGACGATTATCATGAGCTTTGAACAGAAAAGCAAATTTGACAGACATTCACGATCCATTTTTGAGCTCAGTGACTTGCCTGAAGCGTGAATCTCGAGATAGGGGGTGGCTAAGCGTCGAAATGTTGTCGAGTGGGCCTTATGGCGCCGTAATTACTGCCATCAAGACTGCTTCGCTTGTCCATTGTGGCTGTGTCCGTTTTCAAAACTTCCCCATACCTTTCGCATATTATTGTTACGGATGACGGAAATTGATCAGCGTTCAAGCTGTTTTGACGCCAGCCTTGTAACGTTTTGTTCTTGTCCACTTCTTTCCTTGTTCGATGACTTCATAACAACGAAACAGGTCCTCATCTCGTCCACCATGATGCCGATCTTCACTTGGTGGTCGACTTGACAGAGTTCGATGATTGTTGTCAATTCCATCCTTTGATAACTACAACATCACCATACGGCTTGCCTGCTTGATCCTTTTTGCGTCTCCTTCTCTCCGTGGGTTGCCGGATAGGTGGTCTCTCTTAATATTTCTGAATTGAAAATCTCATATCATGGGTGCGGCGAGTCAGGTAGCCGGAAATGCTCTGAACAGAAAGTCAGATACACGAGCATGAATGATAAGCGAACAGTCACGGGTGATAGGCCTCCATTGGAGTAGAGTCGGTATACACGGGCAGAAACAAGAGAACACCAGCCCTTGTTTAGACGGCGAGCGATATGTATGGACGAACCACCTACAACGACAAGACTATCGCGGTGGCTCAGCACGTCTGATACCTGGTCCACTTGTCCACTTGTTGTTCAGGTATATGGAGATTCGTAACTCTTTGCTCCCTCTACCCCTCGGCCATGCTCTCTACAACTCTCCAAATACAAAGTTCGAATCATGCATTCCGGACACCTCGTCCTTCGCCTCTCCACCATCCGTACGCCCCGGACAACAGTGCTCATCTCTTCTCGCAACCTACTCTCTTCGCCTGATCTACACACCCCTCTGCATCTTCCCAACCTCCCTAACCGCGCCCCACGGCCTCAACCACCACAGCAAAACCGGCGTCAACAGCAAAATAAACAGCTGCACCCTCAACAGATCCAACACCTCGGCGACGCCCCACCCGCGCCACGTCCACCCCCCGTCGACCTCGTCCATCCTCTTCCTCCTGACAACGGAACCCGCCGCCTTCTTCCCGTTCTTCCCCCTCCATCGCTCGCACTCGTCCAGGAACGCCTTGGGGTCGTCCGTCACCACGCCGTCCAGCCCCTTCTCGATGCTCCACCGCATCATGCGCTCCTTGTTGACCGTCCACGCGAAGACGGGGCGCGGGTCGTCGCTGCTCCCTTGGGCCCTGCGCCGGAAGGCGGCGCCCAGGGGCCCGGAGAGGATGGGGGCGTAGAGGTTGAAGGAGATGCGCGGGACGTGGGCGAGGAAGTACCAGGCGCAGGGCAGCGAGAAGGAGATGAGGGTGAGCGGGAAGTCTGGGAGGTAGGCCGAGACGTAGGGGAGGTATTTGGCCTGTGTTTGCTGCTTGTCAGCGCTGAAAGGAGGGGGAGGGGAATGAAAAGGCAGGGATTGCGGAACTCAAGAAAGAGGGCTGTTGTTGCAACTTACCGCCCAAATACCTAAAACTATACGCTGATTCCACGGCCTCGAAGGTGCGGGCGGGACTGAAGCAATGGTTTCGGAGATGAGGCGCATGACGTCGTCCAGGTCATTGTCCCTCTGCGGTCCTCAAGTGTCAGTCAATGCTCGCCGTTCCTAATGTGTAACACTAAACCCATCACCCGCTCTCTGGAAGAAAGATCGCGTACCTTAATGTCCAACAAGACCCATACGTGCTCGTTGCCCGGCTTGGCCATATACTCGAGCAAGTCGCTGAGCCGGGGCAGGCGCTCGTGCGGTTCGGCCAGCGTCCGCAGCGTCGACAGGTATTCCCAGTCGCAGTCGATAACCTTTTCCTTCTTTCCGAAGCAGCGTTCTAATGTCGCGTCCTGTCGTCCAGCACGAGAAAGAACGACGATGTCAGCGCTTGGTCCAGACCTCATGCTTAGACTTAAGCCCGGCTAATCCATCAGAGGGAAGGGGATGAATCAAACGCGAGTTTTCGATATGAATAAATATTTGAATGCACGCGAACAAGGAGAGTAGAGACAAGTGCAAAAGAATTCCAGTAGGAAAACCAATAGAACAAAATCAGTCCAGGTAAAAGCAATGGGAAACTCACATGGTTCAAGACAACGACGCCATCCTTCGTCAGGTGCACATCCGTCTCGATCGCGTGCGCCCCAACTTCGACCGCGCCCACAAACGCGCCCATGGTGTTCTCCGGGAACTTGGCCTTGTAACCACGGTGGGCGATGGCCTGCGGGAGCTGCTTCCTGGCATCATTTTCCTTGCGAAGGGCGAGTGCGAAATCGGCGGCTAAATTTGCATGAAAGCAAGAGAGAGGCGCGAGAATCAGCGGCACGCACTCATCATCGTTCAGGAAGAAGGGGAATAATTTTCTGAAGGAGGCGATGCTAAGGGGAATGGTATTTTGAACTGGTGGGGAAAGGTGGACTGCGGGGTGGAGAGTGATATTTGCGGGGATATATCAAATTTTCTTGGACGTTTTCGAGAGGGGAGGAAGAGAGGAGAGAGGACGGGCAATAGCATACAGCCAGGAAAGTCGTCTCGGGCGTTGACGGGTGGTTGCAGAAGCGGGCGTTGTTCCTCCATGAGCATGCGGTCCCAGCCGGGCAGGGTCAAGTTCTCGCAGAGCTGGGTGCGCACACGCAATAAAGATTGACGAGGTTGGACGACGTCGACCGCTTGGGGCTCGGCGGCGGGAGGAGTCTCGTCGTTTGGAGCCATGGCTATTTTTCTCCGATTTCCCTTTGGCTTTCCTCGGGCGTACCTTCTGGCCTAGCTCGCGGCGATCAGCGGGTTCTGGGCGGCAGGGCTAGGCGCAAACAGAGCAAGACGGGCGCTGATGGTCCCCCTTCTTGTCTCCAGGCCCCACGAGACAGATTGGCGGAGGGCCGAGCGTTGGGACTATCGATATACGAGCGGAGGCCGCGGGCGGTTGGTTGCAGTTGCAATGCACAATGCGCGGGAATCTGAGGCGCAGGCAGTCGCAGCTCGGCGATAGCGCTTTCCCCGTTTTCTTTCGGGAAGGTGGCCGGTTCCTCAAGGAACAAAGTCGTCTCGAGATGGTTCACAGCAACGAGGAGCGGCCGGTGCGTAAATATGCGCAGTGTCTCATGCGGTGAGGAAAGGATGCAGCCACTGCTCCCCGCATGCCACTTGACTTCAGCCATGACGACGGTGGATTCCATGACTAGCCGCTGCACACCGGTTGCGCTCGTGTGGGCCGAACTCCTCAGCTGACGGCAGGCAAGCCTTTGTGGCGCTTTACCTTCACGTTAAGCTTATTAATAAAATGCCTCTTCCGCTGCTGCACCGCGCGTGTCAGACTAGAGTTGGCTTCAAGTCGTCTCGAGTCAACTCGCCGCCTGCTTCGCTTCGCTGCACAACAGGCTTCGCTTGCTGAAATCACCTTCATCAACGCGTCTCGTGTTCGCTGCCGTCGTCATCTTTCTCCACACCCCGGCACGCTCATCAGCCCTGTTGCCCCGGTCTTGACCCGAAAGTGGGAGATCTGAACATCTCCACCCCGTTAACTCCGCTGCCGGATTTCGACGCAATTCCACACACTTACCTACCACCCATCTATATGCTGGTATCGCTCGCAATCGATGCACCCTTGCGCGCATCAGGCAATTGTGTTGCGTGTTGATGCAAGCCAACCTGCAGAAATCGCGCAACCGCTTCTTGTGTGGCTTGCCGCCCATGCAGAAATTAGCGCTTGCTATTCGAAGCTTCATCACGACGTTGGATGCGGACCGTTCCAGATTGACGCAAACCAGACTTGTGCGTTGGACTATCGAGATCGGTTCTGGCTACTCAGCATTTTTCCGAAATTACTGTAATGACGGTGCCCACGCATCTTGAATGCCGAAATGAACATTCAAACGGGCCGCTGATGATCGCTTGGGCCATCCAATCCACCAGGGACCACCAGCGCTCAGATTCCCAGCCCACTTTCCAAGCCAATCATCTAAAATGCTATCACTCGCCCTTGTTGTCGAGGTGAATTCCTTTCAGCTCACAGAGCCCCTTCAGCTCAGCCAGCTCAGCAAGGACCTTAAGCTCGCGCTCACACGCGTCCTGTCCAGTCAAAGGTAAGCGGTGGTAATGGATCAGAAAAGGAAGACGGCGAATGTTGTGGTATCGCACCTTGGCCTGGACAGCAAAGTACTCCGAACAGTCCTTCACTTCGTTGAGCTCGCGGCACATATCATTGTACAACTTCTTCTGAGCCTGTTCCGCATGACACATCTGTCAGTAGCAACCAATTCTGTAGATGTGGTGAATCCTACCGCCAGCTGCATGCGGAGCTCTTCAAGCTTGAGGGTAGTGCTATCACGCTTGGCGATTGCCCCCATCTCCCGCTCCTTTGCCTCGTCGCACTTAGCCTGGAGCTGTTCAAGCTTGATGGCTGTATCATCATGCTTAGCGATTGCGGCCATCTCCTGCTCCTTCGCCTCATCGCACTTGGCCTGCAGCGTCTTCCTAAGCTCTTGGCTGCTCTTGTCAGCCGTGTTGAGCCTCTTCACAGCCTGCATCTCCCGAATCTTGGACTCCACAAGCTCCGCCCCGTTCTTCTCGATGATCTTTATCTTGTTCTTCAGACCCTTGTTCTCCATGCGAAGTTCCTTTGCATCCTCTGCGCCGTTCCCCTCGATGGCCTTCTTCAGTTTGCCCTTCAAAGCCTCTTTCTCGATGGCCTCCAGCTTGTCCTCCAAAGCCTTGTTCTCCATGCGAAGTTTCTTTGCATTCTCAAACTCCTGTACACATAATCAGCAAGAGCCTATTACCAACACGCATGCAATTGTAGCTCAGAACCACCGGTGGCATGTGACGACGAGGATTTGAGAGGCATCCTGGTGAAGGCTCTGCTTCCTCAGCCATGACTTACCTGGCATCTCTTCTCAAGGTGCGTCATGGCAGCTCCCACCGCCTTCTCCGCATCGTCCTTGAGGCCTTCGTTGCACTTCTTGATATCTCTGATAGTCTTGGTCGCCATAGAAAGGCGCTTCTCATGTTCTTTCTTCTCCATCTCCTGATTCCGGGCAAGCTCATCAAGGTCGCGCTTGTGCTTCTCTTGCAGCAACCACATGTGGTTCTGCAGCTTCGCTTTGGAGTCTTCGATCTGTGTCAGCTTCTCACGAAGCACGTAGTTCTCATTATTCAAGCCACGATTCTCCCCGCGCATGAGACCATTGTGCAGAGTGAGGTGGGAGAAGTTCTGGTGCAGGGTCTGGATCGTGTTGTGCTGAACAGTAACTGTGTTACTGAAGCACCGCTCTTGTCCTGTAGAAGGATGGTATGTCAGTCACCCATGTCTAAATAGCTGCGGCATTAGCGAACCTTGGAACAGCTTAGCTTGCTGCTGCACGAATAGACCAACGCGCTTCTGCATATCTTGAATGGACCAGTCGCGTTGCTCTTTGGCAGCCAATGCCAAGTTGAGGAGGACGGTAGATTCCTCACGAAGGAGCTCGAACATCTCCTTCACGTCATCGGCAATGTCGGGTTTGGCATGGTGGAAGGATTCCTCGAGCATATCGATCAAGCTGGTAAAGGTTTCGCCAATCGAGGTGTAGGACACCGCGACATCATCCGTGAGCTTGGACGCAATAAGTTCCAACATGGGTTGTTCGTAGACAACAAGCGCGGTTTTGGACGTGTCACCAGCGGCTGCCTCCCGGTGTTCATTCACCAGGGTGCTAACGGCGGTTTCGTTCGGCATCGTCGGCATGTTGAGGTTGGAAGTCGGCGGGGAAGTGGAAGCGCGAAGAAGCGTGGATGTCGATATCAAAGAATAGCTGTGCATGTTCTGTAGTATTGGAATGAGCTTGGGAGCGGAAGAGTTGGGTTGTGAGGAGGCGAGCTGGATGTTTTCAGAAACAGCAGGCACCCGCCGCTTCAGGGTCTTTCCGTTTTTGGCAGCCGCATCACGCACAATCCTCCCTCCGCCTCACCTTGGGATTGGGCAAGATAATGGATCACCGCACATACTTCTTTTTCCTTTCACGTGAGCGTTCTCACTCTCTGAGCGTCACCATGCGCCTTCTCTACATATACTCAGGCACTTCTATGGTCTGAATAAAGATACGCCATATCAAGATGTGTGGCTCATGCTTGGCCCTGCCCCCGTTGGAGCAAAAGGTCTTGGTTGCGTCCAATGGGTGAGCACATCTTGAGCTTTGCGAGTAACAACCTGGCACTTTTGCGGGTATGACAGGGTGCAACGCTTGCCCATTTAATCTAAACTCGGGTATCTACATTTGATGGAATGGTGTGAAAGGATGATCGATTGGTCAAGGCGGAGGATGGTAGTATATACCATCTACCAGTCAACGGACTTACGCTTACACGAGCATCCAGGTGGTCGACTTCTCGATCTTGGCCATCGCGGTCTAAGCTATGCCCAATCAGGAAGTAAGGTTGGTAACAACCATGGTAGTAAGCTTTGCAGCAAGCACAGAGGTTTAAGACGAATAAATAATGCCTACCGGTAATACTTGTCGATATTGTATGAGTACCTGAAGTTTCCACATGGGTCGATCTGTGCATTCAATACGCCACGGCCACGCTCAATTATGTCAACTCTAAGTAGAGACGGGAAGCAGGGGAAACTTTAGCTAACCCTCTAGGCGCGACATGAAAACAAACCCGGAGTTGTAGCTAAGAAATATGCGTTCCCTGATTCATCTCTACTGACATAGATGAATTCGGTCGCTGAGTGTTTCGGCGTGTGTCAGAGACAATGGGAATCTAATATACCCTGGAGCTAAACTGTTCATCATCCAGATTCATGGGTGTCAAAAGCTAGTCCATAAGTAAGCTGATTAGTTGCTCGAATCATGTATAACTGATCAAAAGGCAGGTGCTCGCAACGGTTCTGATCAACTGATGACGCAGATCGATTCCCTTTGTACTGGTCTTGAAGACCATGTAACAGACCGTTCGAACCACACAAAAGGGTGGGTAAGAGCTGTGAGCTAAACAGTGTTAAGTTTCATCGTTTGGAATCGGGTTCGATGACCGATCACCCGGTACTTGTCCGAATCGGCCGACGCGGGTCTTGCGTCAGACGTACTAGACCAATCGCGATAACACGGGTAGATCATGGCAATAGGCCTGACGAGCGGACACTTGCGTAACGCGCCGTGACCGGCGGCAGTGCTTGTCCCGGTTCACATGAGACTAGGCCTTACGGCTCTATTGCCAATGGTTGCCGAGTATGTAATAAGAGGCTATTGGGCGATAAAGCGGACGCTCACCGTGCACGAGCACCGGAGCCTTCTACGTACGGCACTGACTAGATGATTGGCTGACGAGTGCGCTCTGCGGCTCTCAGGTCTTAATGCCACCAATCATGGCGTCCGCGAGGCGGTGGTGGAGAAGTGGGCTCAGCTCCTGAAGTCCGCATATCGAGCCGTCTCACGGGGCGGAGCGGATAGACCAGCGCTATACCTCTAATCCTTGGCTAACAGGACGGACGGGGTAAGCAGACGGGAGGGCGCGCAGCCACGAGATAGTAGTGTGCAGGCTAGCAGCGAGCCACAGTCATCCGATGTTTGTCTTACCGGTCCACGAGAGGGCGATGGACGACCCAGCACAGTGGAGAGAAGTCCCGAACAAGGAGCCGTTCTCCCAGAACAGGAGTGGGACCACGCCGGCTCGTTGTTACCAAGGCCCAAGCACGGCGGCGCAGCAAGACAGACGCCAGTGAGATCCACAGCAGATTGCTGGTGACGGGATGTGTGAGAGCTGTTGGGGATCCATCGCAGGACGCGCGCACTGATTGTGAGCGACACGCGAAAGCAGCTGTCCCGGCGGCCCTCCCGCCCGCAACGGCGTCGTGCGGCAGGGGTGGCCTTAGTCCAGGGCGAACGACATCTCGGATAATGAACCGCAGAGTGGACCACGAGACGGACGCCGGAGGATGGAGGCAGACGCGCCGCCATGCTCAGCCCGCAGCCCATGCGGCCTGACGAGTCGGTGTTCTCGTTAGATGAAAGCCGGCGATGGTACCCGCGCTAGACACGATTCTTCATTGCCTTGCGGCATGGCGTGCGGTACGTCTCAAGCCCCTTCGCCCGGCGACCACATGGTGCCTGGGAGCCGGGAGCCTGCAGCCCCAGGGGCAGTCGGCAGCTGGGCCTATAGGCGCCGGCATATCGGTTCAGCAGAGCGATATCATCAAAAGCAGATCGGCCTGGGAGCGGACAGGACATGGCATTCGCCGGCTACTGCGCGGCCAGGGACGCGGACGTGCTCACCAATCCGTCCAGATTCTGAAACAGCGCCGACCCTAGCGCCATTCGCGCACGTCGGCGAGGTGTTGGGGCGGTACAGTGTGGCTCGGGGCTGGCAGTCTAGGGACAGCCAGGTGGGATGGCGAGGGCGGCTGCGGGGAGCAGCAGAGCTGGCGCTGGCACGCAGCCTCTCGCGGAAGGCGCATGCGCGATGGGGCGTACCAGCGGGTGCAGGCTGTACAATAGCTGGGCCGGAAACCCCGCGACGAGAGGCGCTGCTTCTGAGTCGATCAGCAGGGCGCCAAGCCTGCGCAGGGATACTCGCGCTCGTTAAATGCCTTACTCATGTCCTCCGAACGGCAATGTCTATGTTAGGGGTCTCTTGCTCCAGCTCGTTTCTCCAGGCTAGCCCGCTTGCTGCCCAGCGCTCTACGGCGCCTCGACGACCTTCGTAATCCTTCGCCAATTGCGCCTGACAACTTAATCCGCACCTTCACGACTCGCAACGCCCGCCGACTTCCACCCTCTCGCCATCAACCCCCCCTCGTCGCCCACCATTGCGCAACCAACCCGCTCCCGCAGCTGCTCGCTGTTCATGGCCCCCGGAATAATGTGTTTTGGGAAGAAGTCCGAAGATCCGACCTACCGGAAAAATGAGGAGATCGAGCGCCAGCTGCGCCTGGACAAGAAGCGCCAGGAAAGGGAGGTGAAGCTGCTGCTGCTAGGTGCGCCGTCCTGCCGGCTCGCGCCATGTTGCTGTGCTGATTGCTGCTACAGGAGCCGGAGAGAGCGGGAAATCGACCGTCCTGAAGCAGATGCGCGTCATCCACGCTGGCGGCTTCTCCAAGTCCGAGCGGAAGCAATGGCGCGTTGTGATCTTCAACAACCTGATTAATGCCTTCGAGATCATCTTCAGCGCCATGACCGAGCAGGCGTTGCCCTTCGATAACTCGGAATGCTCTGTACGCGCCCAATGGTTTCGCGCTGCACGCTTAGCGAATGCTGACATCGTCCAACCAGAACTTCGCGGAACTTATCAACCATGAGCCTGAAATTGGCCCCGAGGACTCCATGCCGAGGGAATACCTGGAAGCTTTTACGGAGCTCTGGGAGGACAAGAACGTCCAGCTGGCTATTCTCAAGGGCAACGAGTACGCTCTTCACGACAATCTCAGCTAGTATGCCATGCCCACCGCCTGTTTTGTGCGCTCGACGCTGACCAAGACCCGCACAGCTACTTCCAAGACATCGATCGCCTCTTCGCCAAGGAATACCTGCCAACGGACCAGGACATTCTGCGCACAAGATTAAGGACGACCGGTATTTCCGAGACCATATTCGATCTGGGTAACCTGACGTACCGCATGTTCGATGTCGGTGGTCAGCGTTCGGAGCGTAAGAAGTGGATACACGTTTTCGACAACGTCCAAGTCGTTCTATTTCTTGTTGCCATTAGCGGATACGACCATGTGCTGGTGGAGGACAGGAATGGCGTATGTTGGCCCTTTTCTCGCCTCACGCCACAAACTCATGCTGATCATACGACGAACAGAACCAAATGCACGAAGCTCTTATGCTGTTTGAGTCCATCTCTAATTCGAAGTACTTCGAGAAGTCGGCTCTTATCCTTTTCCTCAACAAGGTCGACTTGTTCCGCGAGAAGATCATCGCGGGCAATAGCCCTATCAACAAGCACTTCCCCGACTACTACGGCAAGCCGAACGACATCGAGGCGGGCCAGGAGTTCTTCGCGAACAAGTTCCGCAACCTCGTCCGGGCACCAAAGAAGGAGGTCTATGTCCACTACACGACAGCGACGGACACCGATCTCCTCAAGAAGACGATGGCGTCGGTGCAGGACATGATCGTTCAGCGCAACCTCAACGCACTAATACTATGAAAAAGTTGATATTTGTTTCCCGGACTGATCTGTGTTCTTCTTTTTCCCTTCTCCGGGACCGATTTTCTCACTGTAGTACTCTTTTTTTTTTCTTTCCCCTTCTCTCTCGGGAATGGTTGCATTTAAAGGATACCTTGGTTTGGTGTTTTCGGGGAGTAATCTCTTCCAGCGTGGCAAGCGGGCGCAATAGTTGCATAGCTGCGATTTCCTTCCACACAGCCCCTGATAGCTACGAGCGGACGATGGCCGGATGCGAGCGTAGACAGTAGCATCTTCGTAAATGAAACACTCTAACGCATGAAACAGCTGAGCAGACAATCGGGCCGTTGCCATGGGAGCTTGCTGCAGTTGTTCTGCAGGCTGATGATGTGATGAGCTCCGGCGCAGATGGGTGGCCTGGCGTGCGCGTGACAGCCCAGCTTGGCCGACGCGACGAGACGGCAGCCCGCCCGGAGCGAGCGGCGGTGGTTTCTCCGATCTCCGTGCGGCCTGGCCCGAAGCCGGTCGAGCAGGCTCAAGGCCATGCGCCTTTGATCACGCCGCCGCCGCAGGACCATCCCACCAGTGCTTGTTGGCTGTCGACTTGGACGACTCCCAACAGAGCAACCATGTTTTCACCGTCGCTGGCGCGTATCGCCCGCACCACTTGCGCCCTGCCCTCCTCCTCACCCGCCATCAGCTCCCGCCCGCTGGGGGCTCTCCAAACTGCAAACTATCTCCTCGCGCGCCGCACCCAGCAGCGCCGCAACTCCAGCACCTCATGCCCTCCCGATAACTCGCGAGGTCCCGGTACCTCGCAGCCCAGCTCCGCAAGCTCGTCGAAGTCGACCGAGAAGAAGGCTACGCCACGCGGCAAGAGCAAAAAGCTTGCTCAGCAGCACATGAATGTGCCCTCCGTTCCGCCGACAAGTTACCTGCAAGAGAGTGGTGCGTATACGGCGCTCACGACCTGGTAGGGTGCCCTAACAGCTAACCGTATCGCAGACGTCGCCATTTCCTCGTTCTTCTCCGTCCACCGCCCCATTTCCATCACCAACTCGATACCCGTCACCTCGTCAGAATCCTCTTTCGGCGCCATTTTTGAACCCCGCAAGCAGAGCAACGCCTCGAAATATGGGGATGTTATCTACACTCTGGGGAACGCGGTGAAGAGCTTGGAGGGTGGCGCTCAGTCGTCGGAGGAGACGGAGCTGAGGGAGGAGATCATGCGGCAGTCCGCTGCGAACGACGGCGCGGTCCACCTTGATGGCCCAGCTCCGGCGCGCCAGGTCTCGCTGAACGACCTTCTTTCTCAGATGCGCCCGTTCAACGCGCCTCCGCCACCGGTCCCGTTCGACCACGCACAGCAGAACGCCGCATCGACAGCCGATGCCGCGGAGACCAAGGAAGCCGAGGCTCAGCAGACACAGCTGCAGAAGCCGCAGAAGAAAGTCTGGAAAGCCACCCTGACCGTTACCGAGACCACCGATGCTACCGGCCGGAAAACCTTCTCCGCCACCACCTCGCCGGTCATCAGGATGCCCACGCGTTCTGGAGGTGCCATCGAGGACCCAGCATACGACGAGGGCATCACCATTCGCCAGCCATTCCTCGAGCGCATGGAGATCCGCGAGCAGGAGTGGCGCAAGTTCATCAGGGACCGCGCACGGAATCAGAATGGCACCATGCATGCCATTAGCGTCAAGCGCCAGCGCAAACTCAAGATGAAGAAGCACAAGTACAAGAAGCTCATGAAGAAGACGAGAAACCTGCGTAGGAAGCTGGGTCAGACATAAAGAGCTTTTGGTCTAGGACTATATATATTTTCTTTCCGTCTGTTCATTGTCGACCGGGTTTCTCTTTTCCAGCATTCCATCTCCATTCACGGCATCTGCGAGACTGGGGTTGTCTCCACAGCAAATCACATTCCATGGGTCATTAGCTGTCTCTGGCCTCCCCCCTCTCCCTCTCCCTATGGGTCTGGGTTCTTTTGTGACTGGAGTGGCGCCTGCATAGACGGATGAGCATCTTTGTTGCATCTTGCGTTTCTCCTGTTTGCTCGGATCGTTTGCATTGCCGGCAGCATGCCAGGCTCTCTTGAAGAACAAGAACATACGAAATGACCAATACCACGAGACCAAAGGGTGATTGATGCTGCCAAAGCAGTGATTGCGTGGACCAAGCCTGCCAGGTCCTACAGTCTTACGTTAAGCCCACCGCTGCTCCCCATCTCACAGTCCCGCTTTTATTCCCAAAACGTCGTCTCAGTGCCAGCTCATCCTGCCACCCTGATTAGCTTTCCCCCTTTTCTCCCTGTCCGTTGTCGGTGTGGAGTTAAGGCAAATCGCTTGCACGTGAAGCGATCAGATTGCAAAGACAACGAGCCAAAGCAGTGTACTAATCGGAAATAGTGTGTTAAATCATGGAGACAACAACTGCGCGGTGGGGCGGGACCGGATGAGAAGAAGTGGACGAGCAAGGGCAGGGTGCACCAGTTGTGGGAGGCAAACGGGAATATTGTTGAATCCATGCACGCGAGCTGGGAGCCTTGTAGAGAAAGCATTCATCGACGCTGAGATGCGATCCCCTTCCATTTTGCTTGGTGAAGTCATTGAAGATGGTGGTCGCGACGCTGGAACGAGACAGCGGAGAGAAGACCAGCGGTGTGGAGGTGCGGCTGCCCGACTGTGCGGTACCTGGCGCTACTGCATGCAGGGCGAGGGTGGCGACGCAAAACATAGCAACAGTTGACTTGCATATCGTGCGTCCCCCATTCTTGCCCCATCCTTGCGCGTCTCCCACCTTTGCGGAACAGCGACTATAAAGCAACGACACCACCTCACTACTTTCTCGAAAGTTTTTGAGGCCTTCGACCCTGCCACAGCCCAATTGACCAATGGTGCATTTCATGCTTACTATTTGCGTAGGAAGCGGCACGGCCTGCCAGCCGCCACCCTCGGCGCCATTCGTCGCGTCTGGTTATTACACAGCGCCCGTCGCTCATCGTCCCGACCGCGAAACCATAATGACGAGCCGCACCGGTACCGAGCACGGCGATGATTTTGAATTTTCCGCCTATAACGGCCCCTAGAATCCAGACCACGCATCGCGTTGTGGCCTCAGGACTCTCAGGGTGCGGCACGTGGGAGCCATCCAGGTTCCAAGTGCAGTAGAAGGCGACGGGCAGGAACAGAAGCTCGGCTCTCAGATTTCCCAACCCGAGGCGTTTGCGAGGTTCAAACGCGCCGAGTATACGGGAATTGATGGGATACCGGCTGCCGATGATGCAAGTCGACGTAACAGGGCCTTGCCGCGGGGCAGATGAGACCAGCACGTCCACGCTGGAGACGGCGCGCGCAACACGCAATGATTCAGTTTAGCCGGGCAGCCGGCGTGAGCGCCATATCACGCCAGATAAGTGTGCTTCTGGAGGTAGGGATGAGCAACCGCGATTTGTGGTTGCTACTGTACTGTGCTGTCCACTACCGATCTCGGCGAGGGGCCTAGAATTTTCCTGGCTACGATTATTCCCCCATCCCTCGTCCGGCCTTCGCTTCCGTCATGAGTAATCTGTTTTCCCTCTCAGCCTGCTTTTCTTCGTTTCTCCAACATTTCTCCAAGTACCCGACCTGTGATCTCACGGCGGCCGGGAAGCTCCGGAGCGGTAGGTTGGCGCGTGGAGGGGCAGCCTTTCTTTCTCGACGACTTTTTGCCCCACTACAAAGCACCTTAACCCCAACGACGCGCCCACCGGCTCCCGCTATTTCCTAACTCCATATATCGCGCCTGCTATTACTATTAAAAAGAGCCTCCCGCCTGCCCGCGTCAACGACGCGTCCAATTGCACCCCTCTTTCGCCTGCCCTTCCCTTCGCCCAGGACATACAAAATCCAGCCGAGACCCCGCCGTCCCTCCCGCCTACTAGGTAATTGCATTCGCCACGATCACCTAATCACCCGCCTGGCGATTACGGCACCGGCACCAGCACTGCGCACGCGACATCAGCCCACCGCCCACCTGCGGTAACCGGCCTCCAAGCCCGTAGCCTTCCGGTTAGCGCAGAGCCGCAAAGCCCTCCGGCCAACAAAAAAAACCCAGCTGGCGGATTCCTCTCCTGGCCGGTTCTCCCACGGTCAAACCCAACGCAGTACGAGGACAGAAGCCCAGGCCAGTTTTCTCCACGCTCTGCAGCCCCTCGTTGCCCCGCAGCAAGCCCACCGCCGCCCCCGGTCCACCGCGCCAGCTAAAAAAGATGCTACCGCAAATCCCGCGCCCCGGCGACTACGACGTGTCACCGGAGCACGGCTTCCTTCCGGCCGAGCTGCCGCTGCAGTTCCTGGACGACCCCTACTACCGCCCGTGGGAGAGCACCGTCTCCGCTCTGCAGGCTCTGATCCTGACTCGCCGGTTGCGGGGCGTCGTCGATGCCTTGCCCGTCCTCTCGACCGACTACCTGCGTAGTGAGCCCGAGTGGCGTCGTGCCTACTCGATTCTGGCCTTCATTGCCCACGCCTACATCTGGGGTGGCGACGCTCCCGTCGATGTGAGTAGCCCTCTTGCCCAACTGTTGAGAGCGTTCCTGGCCTCGTGGATATTGGTACTGATGTTACGTGGTACAGAGAGTGCCCCCCTCCATTTCCGCACCCTTCCTCTCAACCTGTCACCACCTGGAACTTCCGCCGGTGGCAACTTACGCTGGTCTAGTGCTGTGGAACTGGCGGCCACTGGATCCCTCGGCCCCAATTGACAGCCTGGAGAACATCTTCACCCTCAACACCGCTACTGGCTCCCTCGACGAATCATGGTTCTACCTCGTCTCCGTTGCCATCGAGGGGCGCGCCGCGCCAACCATCCCCCTCATGCTAACCGCCATGGAGGCCGTGCGGTACGGTGACAGCCACACCGTGACCGAGTGCCTGCGCTCGTTTGCAGAGCGAATGGATGAGCTCGGCACGCTGCTACAGCGCATGTACGAAAACTGTGACCCTCACGTGTTCTACCACCGCATTCGACCCTTCCTTGCCGGCTCCAAGAACATGGCCGACGCAGGCCTGCCCAACGGCGTCATCTTTGACGACGGCACGTCGGCGTCTCAGCACTACGTTCAGTACTCTGGTGGCAGCAACGCCCAGTCCTCAATCATCCAGTTCTTTGACATTGCCCTCGGCATCGAGCACCGTCCCACCGGCTCCAAGCCTCAAGAACCCTCTGCTTCCGGCCCACCGGCACCGTCCCACAACTTCATCCAGGATATGCGCACCTACATGCCCGGCCCGCACAAGCGCTTCCTCGAGGCCGTCAGCGGCGTCGCCAACATCCGGCCTTACGTGGAGCAGCGCCGCGGCGACCGCGCGCTCTGCACTGCCTTCGACGCCTGCCTCGCCATGCTGCGCGCCTTCCGTGACAAGCACATCCAGATGGTGAGCCGTTACATCATCGTCAAGAGCCGGGAGTCGCGCTCGCAGTCGCGCTCGCTTAGCCCCTCTTCCGCACATCCCCAGCGCGTTAACCTGGCCTCGGCGAACCGTCGCCAGCAGGCTACCGTCGGATCCGTGGGCATGGAGGGCAGCGGCAAGAAGAAGGACCTCAGAGGTACGGGCGGCACGGCGCTCATTCCGTTCCTGAAACAGGCGAGGGACGAGACGGGCGAGCCGGCCATCGACGCTTGGGCGCGCAGGCTGCTCAACAACGGGCCCGCGGACGCCGGCAGCAGCAGAAAAGGCGCGCGGCTGACGAAGATGGGCGAACACCCGAGCGGGGAGATGGAGATTGTCGGTCTGGCGGGCGTGTGGAGCGTGGATGATAGCGAGGGCGGGATCTGCCATTGGTAAAGCTCAGCTTCTCATCCCTTTTCCTTCTCTCTCATAGCTGCCGGTGGATATGGTGGGCGTTTTTCCTCTTCTCGCTTTTCGCGCGGAGACTTTGGGCGGTTATCATGATTCCTCTTTTTTTTCCTTTTGATGATTATTCCCCCACTATCTCGCATATATACGGATGGCAAAGACTCTGCTCAGGCGTTTTGTTGCCTTTTCCCTTTTCCATGATGAGATAGATCGGGAAGGCTTTGCTTAGCTCTCTCATATACCGGCCCTACTGCAAGATTCAAGGGCAATGAAGAATACTTATAGACTTCAGCACACCTTGGCTTCTCTTTGCAATATGGTGGACTGTTTGACGGTGCAAATGTGCTCGAGGGTGATGTTTAATACAAGTTGAAACGTGTAAGGAATATGTAGAATGTTTCTTGTCTCTGCCTCTCCACTTCCCCAGCACAGCAGGTTAAACAAGATGTGAGTCCTTTGAGCCCCGCCGAGGACGTTACACTCTTCCTAAATGTGTAGTCGAACCCAACATTCAGGCATATTTGTCCTCGTTAAAGCTCAGATCTACACCCGAGCAATGAATTCTTAAATATGGTTCAATATCTTTGTGACACAGATGTGGGTGGGTCTATTTGTTTTGCAACCTACTGTGCCAGAACAAGCCCAGTTACCCTAACCGTGTGGGAACGTAAGCAAATAGAGCAGGCGCGGGAGCGTAAAGGCATGCTTGTAGGTAGATGGAGTATATTACGTTGTTGTAAGAATGGCACGTAAAGCAGAGCAGAGCAGAGCGTACATTATTAACATCTCGCGCCATCTCCCTGAAATAAAATACCCCCGCTGACCGCGACGTACTAGATTACAAGAAAGAGAGTCCACACGTACAAAATTTACAAAACGGAACAAGCACGTGGAAGTAGCCAGTGACGACCGAACAGGAAGAAAGATGAATAGACAGCATACACACACTCTCCCTCTCTCTCATTTTTGATTTCTGTCCACTTTTTCTGTTCCTCTTTTCTCTCTCGCTTGGTACTTTACAAATGGCGGGAAGAAAATGGACGAGAATGAAGCTCCGAAGACCCTTAAATGAACGAAGCCACGAGCATTGTCCAAGAGACATACATGGGAAACGAAGTAGGCGCCCCGAAGCCCGCCACCCAAAGGGTAATAAACTGAGACACAAGTTTCCCACCCAAGACAAAAGACGGAAAAAACGATGAAAAGTACAAGAACGAACTCCGGGTATTAAAAAGTAAGTCATGAGGTGCTGTTGATGCTGAGGAAAGGAAAAGAAGAAAAAAAGACAAAAAGGAAGCAAGCACGCAATTCGCCGTGCATGCAGGAAAATCGTGCGGTTGAACTTGTCCCGCCCGAGACAGATCATGAATGTCTTCTCCAGAGCTGTAGCAGCAGCAGGCAGGCAGGCACGAATGCACATTCCATCAAGGAAACGAGAGAAAAGGAAGAAAGAGTAACAAGTGCCAGTCAAGGGTATGATTTTGAATGACGCTCATTTGTCCTCCCCTCATTCTCGTCCCTATTGTTTTCTTACCCTTCCCGCAACCATCCCGTCATCTTCCTGCTGTCCGTGTGAAGTGAAAAGAAAGTGCAGAAACGTTAAGGGTACTCGCCATGAGAAAATGAAAAAACATCACACGCTCATAATTTAATGTGAAGGGGGTCCAAAACATCCGTCAATCGGACGCAGAAACAAGCATTCCCCAACCGTAAAGGACCCCCTCAATCATCCATGGCATTCTCTATCCATGACCTAATCCAAGCGCATGTACAACCCTTTGCGCTTAGGCTCGAAGAACCGTATTTCTCCCCTTGCAAATCGTATATGAGCCGGAGTTGGACAGCGGCGATGATAGTGCGCCCGATGTGGATTTGCTGTCAATTCTGGCATGGACTGCATTTAGCGCGAGCGCTGCGTCAAGGTTAGCATTTTCAACATCATTGGCTGTCGGTTCGACTCACCAAGCTCGCCACTGCTGCTGCCGATGCTAGATCCGGCTTTCCGCTCACACTTCTTTGGGCCACGCGAGGCAAGGCGCTGTTCTGTCCTTGCGGTGCGGAGGCGTTGTTATTGTTATTGTTGTTAGAGCCACCCGTCTGGTTCTGTCCGTTGGATCCCCGCTTCATGCCGAGACCGCTGGCCATTCCGTTCACTGTCGAATGACGACGAGGAGCAGGTCCAGTCTTGGCCGGCGAGCCGGTACCGGGAACTCTAGCAGCGCCAGACTGCGCTGCACCATTCTTGAAGCTAGTGGCCGGCGGCTCCGGCAACGGCCTTGTCCGCTGGGGTGTCTGGTGCGCAACGGTGTTATAGCGCTTCATTGGAGATGACGCCGCCTGAGCCGCGGCATTGGCAGGACGCGGTCCTCCACGAGGCCGCTTGATACCAGTGATGAACTCGTGTTGCATGGCATCTTCGGGCTTGAGACGGCGGTCGGGATCCCATCGAAGGCAACGCGCAATGAAGTCGAGGAAAGCATCATCGCTGCACTTCAGGGACTGCTCGAGCGTCTTGGAGCTCGGGCGCCGTCTGCGACCCTTGGAAGAAACCGTGACACGTGGCTTTCCCAGGGAGTCGAAAAAGAGCTTCTTGCGGCTACTCTTCTCGATGAGGTGCTTCTCTGGCGGTCCGAAAATCTCCATGATACAAGCAAGCTGTTCTTGCTCGTTTTCTCCAGGGAAAATGGGGGATCCGGTAAGCAACTCCGCAAGGATACATCCGAAACTCCACATGTCGATGGGCAGACCGTAATTCATGCCCAGAATGACCTCAGGCGACCGATAGAAACGAGACTGAATGTAGGTGTAGACCTTTTCGTGCTCGAAACAGCTGGAACCGAAGTCGATCACCTTGATTTCAGAATGCAGCGGATGAGCAAGAAGGATATTCTCGGGCTTCAAGTCGCAGTGGATGACACGCTTGCCCTTGAGAAGCACAAGCGAGCTCAGGATCTGCCTTGCGAAGCGACGGATCAACCTGAGGGAGAAACCCTTGAACTCATGGGCCTTGATGAACTCGTAAAGGTTCATGCCGAGGAGCTCCGTCGAAATACACAGGTGACCTCGGAAGTAGAAATGCTGCGTGAAGTTGATCATGCTATGTTTGTTTTCAGGGTCCTGCTAAAGTTAGCTGTAAGATAGTGGCACATGTCATAATAGTACTCACCCATTCGCGCAACTTTTGCAGGATGTTGACCTCAACCAAAGCCTGCTGGTGGAATCTTTTCTTGTTCCTGATGATCTTGATGGCCACCAGCTTACCACTCTTATGGTCAACGCAACGAACGACTTGACCAAAAGAACCCTTTCCAAGCACATCCACGACTTCGTAGCGATAAGCCAAGTGGTCCCCAAGAACGATTTGGTAATCTCCGCGGTCGTCATCATATCCAAAGTTTGCCGTTGATGCATGCAAATCACCAACCCGCTTCTTGGCACTCTTCGTGCCGCAGAAGTAGACGTCCTTGTAGTCGATGATCTCACCGCGCTCGAAGATGTTGAGAGGGACCATCTGAAGCGCATGTGCTGGTGACACCCTCTCCTGTGGCTTAGCCCTCTTGCGCAAGTCGTCGACGTCTCTGGCAGCCTGCTCGAAATCCTTCCGTCTTGCACTAAGCCTCCGCATCTCTTCATCCGCTGCAAGGTCGTCCTTGTCTAGGTTGGTGTCCAATGACCGCGCTTTAAGGGCACTAATGGAGTTCTTGGTTCCAAGCATTTTGTGCATCATAGAGCTCGAAGCCGATCTAGTTGTAGGACCCGTGTACGGGGGTGGGTGGGCCTTGTGAGAAAGTGATGCCTTGCGCTCGCCGTTCGTGGAGTTTTGCGTCTCGGAATCACTGGTAAACAAGGGACCGGAAGGCTTCCTACGCGCCGTGCGTGGCGTGGGTGCTGTCTTGGTCGATGGGCTCGGGGTCGAGGTGGCGTTGGTATGACCGCTCCATGTGGCAGAAGCAGGAACCTTCGGAGGAGGCATATCGTGGTGTTTCGGAGGCTGAGGGGGCTGCTCATTGGTGGGCTGAACACCAATATTCCCTTGAGAAGCCTGGCTCCTGTGCTGACCCTTAGATGAGCTTCTCTTCCAGCTCAGGCTCAGCTTTCGCCTTATGGAAGATCCAGAAGATGGAGTCTCTGGTTCAGTCGAAGTTACGGACGATGCATCATTCTTTGCGGTGTTATGAGTTGCCTGTGCCCTAGGTCCGTTCAACCTAGAGCCTTGCGGCTCCTTCTCAATGTTTCCAGACTCATATTCGTCCTGCGTCTTGGAGCCCAAAGCACCAAAATCATCGTTCTTGGGCAAAGAGCTAGAAGAGTAAGGAGTAGTGTTGCTGTCCCGGTCGCTGCTCCTTGCTTCCGCGTTTGGCAGCGATTCAGTGGGAAGCGGTTCAGTAGGGAGCGGAGGAAAGGAAGGAGTTTCGAGCGTCCTGAGGTGGTAATGTGATGTGTTGCTTCGCATCGGCGGTAGCTGGTCCGTCTCTTCATCGTGGAAAGGGAATGTGGCCTTTGACGCCGTCAATGGCGTGCTCGGCGTCTTGGTGTAATTTCTCTTCGGCGGAGGTGTCGATGGCTCACGCTCATCGACTTCGGCCGATGGTTGCGGGTACGAGGCAATCTTCGCTGCAGTTGGAGTACTGAGAGGCAACAGGTTCAGAGGAGGCAGCCTGAGCGGCGCCAAACCCTTGTTAGTACGGCCGCTGTTTGGCTGGTGTCCACCTTTGTCTGCATCAGAGTCTGCTCCGATGGTGAGTCCTCTCCTTGGTCTGCCAGTGCCTTGCGCCTTCTGGTGGCCATTACCCGACGCCTCGACTGCTTTCTTGGCCTCAGCTTCCTTCTTCTTGTTGTTATCGCTATCGGTGTTCTCCACTACGGATGCGCTCCAATTGCCCTCATCAGCTGCTGGTGTTGCCGGGGCAGGGTAAAGGGGCTGATCAATCTCCGTGCGTGGAGATTCAAATGCTTTCGGTATGGCGGGCACAGGAGGAACTTCTTCGGTATTCTCAGGTCCAGCTGAGCTGTGCACGTTTCGCGGTTTGGGGGTTGGGAGGCGCGACGTGGAAAGAGCTTGGTTTGAACGAGTGGGAATCTGGCTGTTGCCGCGGAGAGAGCTGAAGCTTGAGCTGTTAGATAGTGCCGGTGCTGGGATTGACTTTGCCCCACTGTTGTCGGGTGTGGCACGAGCAGAAGATGAAGGGGTGACACTCTTTCTGAGAGCGAGTGCAGGGCTGTATGAGGTCGGCAGAGGTTCTTGCTGTATGTCAGGCTGAGGCGTCGGCGGGTTCCGCGGTGAGGCGGCGACGTTCGGTCCCATTGACATGCGCTTCAGCCGTCGGGCATCCGTGGGGCTGATCGTTCGTGCACCTAGGCCGCTGGTATGGTGAAGGGATTGCCTCTTATTGGCAGTGGAGGGAGTGCCAATCTTTGGGCCAGGGCCGCCCTTCGTCGGGGAGCGCCCGTTGCTGGCGGCACGACCTAAATCCGGTGACAGTGACGTGTAGCTGTGGCTCGATGGCTGAAGAAGAGACTTCGTTTTGCTGCTTCGCGTTGCTGTGGAGAGCCGTGGTACGTCAGAATTGTAGCTCGGTCCCGGATTGCCAGTTCGGTTATTCTTGCTTAACGAACGACTGTGTCCCAAATTCCCTTGCGACACCTCCCTACGCTGAGTGAACTGATTCTGGTTTTCCATACCGCTAGCAGAAAGGAGACCAGGTCCGACCGACTTGCGGGGACCGCGCACTGTAGTGTTGCCAGATGAGAAGGTTGAGTTATCTGAGACTGGAGCGGGGCCCGGAAACTGACTCTGCCGGCGCGTGCGGACGGGAAGCTGTGCGCCGGACTGGCCTGCACTTGCATCGCTGAGGTCGCTTTGGCTGGGCTGGCGGCGCTGGGACAGACTTGGGCGGCGGGAGTAGGCCTGATTGCTGGGAGCCCGACTGGCGGGCTTGCGCTCAGGCGGGGCGGTGGCCATGGTGTCGGTGTCGCTCTCCTCGTTCGTGAATATGGCGCGGCCGCCTCCAGGGACGGGGAAGTCGCTCAGCTCGGGGCCGGTGAGGCGTTCGTGGAAGTCGTCAAAATTGACGCTGGGCAGAAAGTCGTAGGAGGAGGTGTCGGTGCCCCGGCTTGGCAGCTTCCCGAAGCTGAAGCGCGGGTTGGACCCGGTGGAAGGAGCGATAAAGGGTTCGCTGGTGGACGTCGGCAGTCGGGAGGCATTGTTCACAGAAGTGGAACCGCTGACGATCCTGCTGAATTGTAAGCTCGAGCCCACAGGTGAGCATGCCGGGTATTCATGATACGTGCCTCCTCCCCGTATCCATGGCGCGAGGCCCTAAAGGCGCTTTATGTTCTCTCACCGAGCGCTGGCGCCCAGCAAAGCTCGGGGTGGGATCGGCGCTCGCCTTCGCCGTCGACATTTCCTGCGGCGGGTTGTCGCTCTCGCCGGGCGCGGGTTGCAAACTGCTGGCGACGTTTTGGTCGGCTGCCGCGTTTGTTGTGTCAGCGTCTGCCGAAGCCGAACAGGCGCCCTGCAGGTACCCGGAAGCGGGTGGTGCCTTACCTCCAGCGCTGTGCGAGTCGTCGGCTGCGTGGGCGGACGCGGGCATCGAGTCGTCTCGAGCGAGTCCAGCCTGGGAGCTGCGGGTTGCCATGGTAAAGGGGCAGCAGGCCGGCTTTGCGTCCGAAGCAGCTCAAGGACGGTGTGCGGACCCAATGCCAGCACGCCGCCGTGGATCCGCGTTGGTGTGTTGTATAGATGTGTGGGCCGGGCCTTCTCCAAGCTCCGAGGCGTGGAGTGATCGCTATGAGCGCGTCGTCGGCTCTTCCATGCTCGAAGCGGGCAGCGCAGAGAGGCGGTGCGGGCGCGGCGGCAGCGCGGAAGGCTAGGAGTCGAGGATTGCGCGCGGGCGTAAGGCAGTTCTCGGGTGGCTGCGTGCGGTGCGACAGCAGAGCAGAGCAGTGGGGGCTCTTCGCGCGGTGCCCAAGATGGTGGTGGGTAAATCTGGGCTGGACTTTGGGCTTGCAGGTCTGTTTGGGGCTCTACTGACCCGCACCCTTGCCCGTCGCCAAGCTTGGCCGACGCCGTTCGCAGGGCAGCGGCAGGCGGCGTAGGGCTCAGGCTCCAACGAGAAAAACAGAGTGGCTCAGGGCCTGTCTCCCCGCGAAACCGCCCACGCACGACACCTCACCTGCAGAGCGGCCCAGGCCGAGGGCGTGGCTGGTTCTGCGCCAGCCGCATGCTCGCGACAAGGCGAGGCGCGCTGCGAGAAGCGTGCCAAACACAGCCAAGTGATGATTGCTTGCTCCACTTCCCCATGTGCGACCATGACGCTCCGCAGCATCGGCGCCGCGCTCGTCCACACGACCGCCACGTACCTGCGCTCTGAGATGCGTCCCGAGCGAGCGCGTTGGCTCGCGACGTGACACTGCACCCGCTAGCTGACAGGCGTCTGCGTCCGCTTGTGTGGTCTGCGCAGAGCCGCCTGTGTTGCCGCGCTCCGGCCAGCTTGAGTCGCAGCCCTGCCCGCTGTCGTCACATGCCGCCGGCCCGCGGTGCCTACACCTGCGACCACCGGTGCGACTACGACAGCACTTCACGTCGCACTCCCACAGCAACAAACCGGATCGAGCTGCCCGCACGTTGCCTTGCCGCCGCCACTGCCGCCTTCTTCGCCGCCGCGCGTTCCTGGCGCTGTCCCTGAGCCATGGACATGAATGCCCACTCCGACCCGCTGGTGAACCGCGACGACCCCATCCCCGTCGTCGCCATCTCTGCACCACGGGACGATCCCTCGCCTGCGGAGCATGACCGTCCAAAAGGCAAACGCGCTGCCATCAGGCACTCGCTGTCCGGCGACAAGCTGAGGGAGAAACTGGACTCCTTCAAAGGCCACGGAAGCAGCTACGCCACCAGCTACGGCAGCAGCCACGGCCACCAGCGCAGCGTAAGCTCCTCCAGCGCAAACGAGTCGCCCAGCAAGATCCAGGACCGCTTGATGAACATGTAAGTGCGTCCGAGCAGCCATCTCGCTCTTCTTCCCGCACAAAGGCAGTTTCCGTGGCCTGTAAAATGGGAGTTTATGCCTGCAATAAAGAAGCTTGGACATCCTCCTTTCACGTCTGGCGGTTGCCGTGCTTCCAAAATTACCATTACTCTTCTTGCAAAGATGTGCGCAAGGATCCACCACCACCCCGGCCGCCACAAGATTCGAGACCGCTGGCCGAGCTTTAGTCGCAAAATGTTGCAACCCAGCGACTGCACGCGGTTCTTGAAGATTTGGGTTGGACAAAGTTATCATAGCTCGTTATCTATCTCTGCACGCTTGCTGCACGTCGCTGCAAATCTTCTCTCTCACACTTGTCTTTTTCTTCCCTCAAGCTTCACTTTTACAGTGCTTTGCATCTGAAGTTTCCTTTCTGCACTATGAGAAGATCGACAAATTCTCTACATGACAGTAGTTCTGACTTACTGCAGGCTGCTTCAACAAATGATCCCCGGCGGAGATCCCGATGATGGCGGTCGTCCTAAGGACCGACGGTCAAGGAAATACGTCGAGCGTCCAGGCTTTAGCATACCGACGATGTCGTATAACTTCCGCCGCTTCAATTCCAGGTTTGTCCCGAATTTTTCAATCGCATATGTATAGTCGTCTAAGACTGGCTCCAGAATTGGCGTTGTCTTTGTCTTCGAGAACCGTCTCATCCGTCTATTCTCATGGAAAGACCCGACGCACACCCTGGCTTTCCTAGCCATCTACTCGTTCGTCTGCCTCGACCCGAACCTGCTCGCAGTAGTACCTTTAGCTGGATGTCTCTTCTTCGTCATGGTGCCGGCATTCCTCGCTCGGCATCCTCCGCCGCCTTCTCATCTACCAACTGACGTCCATCCGCTGAACGGGCCGCCGATGGCAGCGCCACAGAACATCAAGCCCGCTCCGGAGCTCAGTAAGGACTTCTGGCGTAACATGAGAGACCTGCAGAATACCATGGAAGATTTTAGCCGTGTCCACGATGCCGCAATCAACTTCATTACCCCGCCCACCAACTTCTCTGACGAACGCGTCTCCTCTGCTCTGTACTTGATCCTCTTCATTACCTCTATTGTTGGGTTCATAGCCGCTCAAATTCTCCCCTGGCGGTCAGTCCTCCTTGTCACAGGCTGGGTACTTGTCTGCGCTTGCCACCCTCGTGCGCAGACCTTCCTGGAGGAGACGCACGTGGAAGACTTCATCCAAGAGCAAGGCCAACACGCCGCGCACTGGCTGCATGCCTTTGCCGAGTCGGACATCGACCTGTCGCACGCGCCAGAGCAGCGTGAAGTCGAGGTGTTCGAGCTGCAGCGGCGGGCGTCGGACGCACCAGACGCCGAGTACGAGCCCTTCCTGTTCACGACGCAGCCATACACTCCGCTGTCGCCCGCGCGCATCGCCGGCGACCGCGCCCGCGGGTCGCGCTTCTTCGAGGACGTCGAGGCGCCCAGGGGGTGGCGGTGGGCGGACAAGAAGTGGACGCTGGACCTGTTGTCGCGCGACTGGGTCGAGGACCGTTGCATCACCGGCGTCGAGGTCGAGATCGAGGGCGAGCGTTGGGTCAGCGACATTCAGTACGACGAGGGCATCGACTTCGCCTCCCTCGCCCTGGCCTCCAACGAGGACATCACCAAGACGGGTGTCGCGGCTGCCGGGCTCGCGCTCGTCGGCGGTGGCGGTGGCCTTGCGTCACAGTCGACGCCCAGCTTGGCGCAGACCGCGGCATTGAAACCGAAGGCAACGGTCAAGAGCTGGGAGGAGGGAGACGGGAGCAGGAAGAAGGGTCTATGGAGGCGGAGGAGATGGGTGCGGCTCGTGGAAAGGCGGCCGCTGCCTCCTCCCGAGGATGTGTATTTGAGCGCACAGAACGAGTAAATGGAAAGATGTTGCAGGAGGTCAGACGAAGAGAAGCCAAGCTTCATCAACCTCAAACCTCCTTCCCGAAGAGGAAGTTGGAATATCCTTTCCCTTTTTGAAGCAGAAATTTGAACGCGTCAGCTTCTCGCCTATCACTTGTCTGCTTTCTAATCGCTTGCCAATAAGCGAGAAGGGTTCACTTCCTCATGCGGGGTGAAGAGGAGAGTGAGGAGGTGTGGGATGCCCGTGATTGTGATCTTCGGTCAGTCACGGGGAGTTGTTCAGGTCTCGTGTCGCGCGCTTGGACAAGTGCCAACGCATCGTCAAGGCGTCGCGCGCGAAGGATTTTGAGTGTCGGTGGCGTCGAACGCCTGAATTGAGGCTATGTTCGTTGGCCCGTTCCGCTCCTTCTAAAACGCACGTTCCTCACCTTCTTCCTTCTGTGGTGTCACATTGGAGGACGACCGCCTTTCGGGATGCCTGAGGAGCCGCTTAAGATCTTGGTATGCACGTGGGTTGCTGCCATTGCTTGCCCTGTGGTCATACAGAAGGGGAACCATGTTTTGTAATGTTTCCGCGATGCCAACGGCCAGAAGAACCCACTAAATGCTTAGCTCGTTGTATGAAAACCGTGTACAGCTGCGATCATCCTGTCACAAGTGCAAACTTGAGACATCCAGTCGGCCACTACATCCATAGTCTCAGGGACCGAAGCGCCCATGGTACTAACCGCTAAGAATCTCGGAGCAAACTAGTAGTGGGCATTCACTACCGGTGTGACACCCGGATCAGCCTTGTGGGTCGAGCAGACGACTAGTGATGTGTGGTGTTGAGTGGGTTCTTGAGATGTTACGGTGTTCGACTGGGGTTGAGCATGAAAAGTCCTCCTTCCGACGTCGGGGAGAAAGCTTACGATATGCAGGTGATGTCGTGCTTGATGGTTTCCGACACCATCCTCCTACCATGCCCCACGGCCATCACCAGAAGATCCGTATCACAGTATGTTGTAGTGGGGCTCGAAATCGGCACGCTTCGCTCCTCTACAACAAGCGTCAGACGTCCTTTTGACACGGTAGGTGGCCGTGCGGTCATGCTTGATGGTGGCAGTGCAGACGTAGTTGCGGCGATGAGACGGGTTTCATCTGGGTAGCCTGGTTGCAGGTCGACGGAAAGCTTGATGCAGTCTACGCTTCGGAAACCGCGAGCATGAAAGAGGACTGGCGGAATGGGAAATCCGTTCTCTGCGAGCTTACCTTGACCCAAGAAACCTATTCTTGATCTGTGAGACGGTTTTTGACAGGATATGTGTGGTCATGAACCGAAGAGTGACAATTGGTCCGGCTAGTTCAACAAGAGCTCTTGTTGGTTTTCTTGTATTTTTCTTCTGTGGCATTCAAATGCACTTGAAGGATAGTCAATTCATCCCGAGTGCGAGGCACGCACTATAAACATATTTGGAAGAGGGATAGAGTTAAGGTGGCCAAACTCCTCGTAAACGTAGCACTCCGCGACTACTGCCTAAACAGGACACGAGTTTCCGTATTCCGCGAGTAGTGATGAGCATGTACACATTTTCGCAAGAGATAACGACATTTCCGCTCGTCTTTCTTTTGCGTAGGTCCGATCATCAGAAAGATACACGAAGACGTCATCTTGTTGAGAAATCAGATTTTGGCCCCCAAGCGTCGTTCCCAATCTGCTCGGTGCTGGGCGTTCGTGCGCTTATTTGGCTGGGCGTGCTTGACTTGGTCTTAGCTCCCGCCGCCAAGGGCCCCAAGCGCCACACACGGCGACCCGCAAAGAGGACGGCACGGCAAAAGGTCTAGAACAACGCCGGGATTCTTCAAGAAGCATGCCTGTCTTGGAAGTCAGCTCGTGTGTGTCCGCTCGTATCAATACGGCTTTTCCAAAAGCGAAAACAAAAATGGGCAGCGTGTGGCGAACGACTGGGGGGATGAAAAGTGTGCGACTGGTGCATAATCGCTGCAGGAGGAGTAGCAATGTGAGCGTGACTGATCTTGGATAAATATGCAGGGTGCATTACACATCCGCAAAGTACACAGTAGTGCTCACGCCTGCAGGTGAGGTGAGATTGCTTGCGTTCCCTCGTTGAGTCCGAAGAAAACGTAATGGGCATGAACTGTGGCGGAATATGACCTGACGCCTTTACAATGTCGCCTTGAATTCCTTCGAGTGATGCGTTTGCTGCGGATGGGTTGTGCGTTGGATAAAGCAGGGAAGCGGGGCTAGGGTACTGGGGCGGAAGGAGAACCTTGACAAAGAACCTTAAGGTGGATTGAAGAGGCCAATCGTCCGACTGGCCAGCCACCCGAGATTGAGGTCCGGCTGAGACACGGCGGATCCCCGGTGCAGCGGGAGCGATTCTCCGTCAGAAGGAGGGTGGTCCGCGAGAAGGCTCGCATGCGCACCCTGAGCAACGCGGGAGGCCGCATTTTGAGACCTTCGGCGATGCACACGGCGTTCGAGAAGCGTGGGCAGCTGGTGCCTCCTGAAGGCGATGGGAAATCGTATCTACAGTAGCCCGCGGCAAAATCATGAGATGCATTAAACGAGCCTTGGAAGGGGAAGGTGTGGCGAGCCGAGCAAAAATAGTACGCTGCCGCGGGAACGGGGAGGTGGGGACGCTGGCTTGCATGCTCGTCATTCAGGCGCGCACACCACCTGGTAAAAGCCGCCGTTTGGGGCCCCTCCCGCTACGGGAGAGTCGCAGGTAAGCCTGTGCAGGCGGGCGGAGCTCCTGTTATAACAGAGGAGATTTGGATGGCAGGGCGGAGCGGGCTGGAAGCCATCATTCCGCGACACCGCAGTGGCCGGTGCCTGTCCGACAACGGGCTCGTCAGGCAGCCAGGCTGGAACAGCCCACTATTATGGTAAAGTCCATGCTCGTATTGTGTGCGCCCCGGGCGAGGGAGATGGGAGGCGACTCCCCTCGCAGCCGCAGCACAGCCCCGGGATGCGCGAGGGAGCTGGCGGTTGGCGGCTGGCGGCTGGCACCGCAAGGCGAGGGAGGGCGGCGGCCGCGGGCAGCGCAGCCAGTCACTCGTGTTGCAAGCGCAGGCGCGACTGGCGGAGGCGCCGTCACAGGCTCGCGGCGGGGCCGGTGCGGAGCGCCCTGAGCTGGCGGACTGGTGGTGGGCATGACGGTGGGCGTTGCAGATTGAATTGGGTGCTCTCGATGACATCGTTGCGGAGCGTTGCACGCGGGCGATTGGGCGGGCGAGATCATGATTCGCGAAAAACTGGAGCAGGCCTGTTTCAGTGCTGGTGCGCCAGAAATAAGGAGACGGGGATCGTCTGCGCTGGGAGAAGATCCTGGCCCGGGCGGTGCGCCTCTTTTCCACGGGCGGCGCTGGAGGCGGGCCTTGTGCGTCCGGGGTGCTGCGATCGGCCAGTCGAAAACACCACACCGGTGCATGCCTGGCTGCCACCGCAGCGCCTTCCCACATGCCTGCCGCCGCACATCCCTGTTTTCGCCCTCTCCTTTTCCTGCGGCCGCCATTTACAAAACCCGCAGCCTCCACCTGCCAGCCTCCCTTCTTCTCTTCTCCATCCACACCATTTCCTGTTTCCCACCACGCCCAGGCCGCTTCCGGTACCAACTAATTGCGCCTTTTCTTCTGGAACGCTCTCACTCTTTCGGGCTTCCACATTCCGCTTAACTGATTGTTTACGCTCGCTCAACAACAACCAACTTCACACTCGACCTCCCACTTCCAAATCCACATCTCATCAACCACAATCACAATGAAGGGCTCCGTTGCATTCATCGCCGTTGCGCTCGCCGCTCCCGCCCTGGGTTCGCCGGCGAACCTTGAGGCACGTGCTTCCTCCACCAGCTCCGGCTCGACCCCCCAGGTCAGCGTCAAGGGCAACGCCTTCTGGGCCGGTGACAAGCGCTTCTACATCCGCGGTGTCGACTACCAGCCCGGCGGTTCCTCTGACGTTGCCGACCCCATTGCCGACTCCGACCAGTGCAAGCGTGACATCAAGAAGTTCACCGACCTCGGCATCAACACCGTCCGTGTTTACACCGTCGACAACTCCAAGAACCACGACGAGTGCATGAAGCTGCTCAGCGACGCCGGCATCTACCTGGCTCTCGATGTCAACACCCCCAAGTACTCGCTCAACCGCAACGAGCCCAAGACGTCGTACAACGACGTCTACCTCCAGAACGTCTTTGCTACCATTGACGCTTTCGCCAACTACGACAACACCCTGCTGTTCTTCTCGGGTAACGAGGTCATCAACGACGACAAGACCACCGATGCTGCTCCTTACGTCAAGGCCGTCACTCGTGACATGAGGCAGTACATTGGCAGCCAGGGCTACCGCAAGATTCCCGTCGGTTACTCTGCCGCCGATGTCGACTCCAACCGTTTCGAGATGGCCCAGTACATGAACTGCGGTACTGACGACGAGCGCTCCGACTTCTTCGCCTTCAACGACTACTCTTGGTGCGACCCCTCTTCGTACTCTCAGTCCGGCTGGGAGTCCAAGGTCAAGAAGTTCGCCGACTACAGCCTTCCCCTCTTCCTTTCCGAGTACGGCTGCAACACCAACAAGCGCAAGTTCGAGGAAGTCGCTGCCCTTTACTCTGACAAGATGACTGGCGTCTACTCCGGTGGTCTCGTCTACGAGTACGCCGAGGAGGGCTCCAACTACGGTCTCGTCAAGATCAGCGGCGACTCCATCACCAACAAGGACGACTTCGATGCCTTCAAGTCTGCCCTCTCCGACACCCCTGCTCCTACTGGCGACGGTGGCTACAAGTCGGACGGCAAGGCTTCGGAGTGCCCCTCCAAGTCCGACACCTGGGACATCGACAGCGACTCTCTCCCTGCCATCCCCGAGCCCGCCAAGGACTACATGACCAAGGGCGCTGGCGAGGCTAAGGGTCTCAACGGCCCTGGCTCTCAGAACGCTGGCACTGGCTCCACCGGCACTGCTTCCGCCGGCTCCGGCGAGGTCACCGCGACCGCGACTGGCTCCAGCTCCAGCTCCGGCTCCTCCGGCTCTGCCGGCGCTGCCGCCGGTCTGAGGGCTCCCGCCTTCGAGACTGCCCCCATCGTGTGCAGCCTGGTCGTCCTTGCCTCGACTTTCCTTGGCGCCGCCCTCCTGTAAACGAGCCTCTTGCTCGTTTCGGTCATGTCTTTCTTCCAACATAGTGCTTTTATAAATAGTGTTGGCATGCAGCGGGTTCTGTTTTCTTCTTCCGAATCGGCATAGGTTTGCTTTGCTTTGGGTTAGGGGAACTATAATGTCTTCTTGGTGACCGGCGGTCTGGTTAGAGGTCCGGTGTCCGACTTTGCTTTTTGGTGGTTGTCTCTGAGTGCGCCTCGCGCGAAAGAATTGAAAAGGGACTGCATCAGGGATACAAGTACTTTTACGAACACAGTATTATGTCTTATTCTGCACGCTTGAGTTTGGTGATGTCGCTGCCTGTGACTGCCAAAAGGCCGTTGAAGTGACGATGATTTATGCTTGCTTCCAAGCGCCGAGGATTTGGGGGGCTGGTGCTTGTCGTGCTTGCGCCTTCAAGCCTGCAGCGGCGATCGTCATTAAGGGTCAAACGGCGGCCAACCAATTGTAGACACCCGCCGACGCCGCCCGAGACCGGGGTTCGCCGGTGCCTTAGGCGCGCCAGCAGCCTTATCGATACAGCGAATCTTTCGTTAAGTCGCGGCGGGTGACGGCATCGCGCTGCAGCAACTCGCGCCTCGCACCACGCACTTCGAACACAACCTCGCTACCTTCCAAACCGACTTGCCCAATTGAACAGAAATGCCTCGCGACCCTCTCATCGGCCTCGTCGGCAAGCCGTCGTCGGGCAAGTCCACGACGCTGAACAGGTGCGCCCCGCTTCCACCGCCCCCAAAAATTGTGCCCGCACGAGGAAGGGACCAGCCGCTGAAGCTTCCTTCCGCTGCGACAGTTTGACAGACGCCACCTCCAAAGTCGGTCAGTAGCGTTGCCCCCCTCCCGCTCAACGCCGCCTGCTAACAGTTTCCCAGGAAATTTCCCGTAAGTCACCCCACCCACCCGCACCACCTCCTACGCGACCATTGTACCCCGACCGCACCACGAAACGCAAAAAACACTCCCTCCTACCAGCTTCATGAGCTCATTCCGACACAAAGTTTCACGACCATCGATCCGCAGCGTGCAATCGGCTACCTGCAAATCGAGTGCGCGTGCGCGCGCCTCGGCGTGTCGGACAAGTGCAAGCCCAACTATGGCGCCTGCGTCGACGGCCGCCGCAGCGTGCCCATCGAGCTGCTAGATGTCGCCGGCTTGGTGCCCGGCGCGCACATGGGCAAGGGGCTAGGGAACCGGTTCTTGGATGATCTGAGACATGCGGACGCGCTGGTGCATGTGGTGGACGTGAGCGGGACGACGGATGCGGAGGGTAAGTCGTGAGCGAGGATTTGGTGGTTGTCTCTGTGTGTCTTGGGGGAACACGTCGATCGAGTGGCGGAGGACTCGGGGAAGTTTGAGATCTGGGCCGCTGATACGTTGGGTAGGCAAGGCGACGCGAGGGTATGACCCTTCGAAGGATATCGAATGGCTGCGGTTCGAAATCGTGCGGTGGATCCAGGGTAACCTCATGGAGAAATGGTACGCACAACAGGTTGGCGAAGGGCTGGATGGACGTTGGCTGACCGCGGTTGTAGGGGCTCGATAAAACGACGGCACGTTGCCGTAAGTGAGTTTCCATGTCCAGTCTTCCGTGTAGAGACACCCGCGATTTCTAATTATCGCTGTAGAGGCGACACCGGTCGAGACTTTGCAGAACCAATTCTCTGGTTACGGTAGTACCTCCTCCGTAGTCCAGAGGTGTCTGGACAAGCTACAGATCAAGGAGCCTCTACAGGACTGGTCAAACGAGACGATCGAGCAGGTCGTCCACGCCTTCACGGACGAGAAATTCCCAACGGTGATTGCGCTGAACAAAATCGACCACCCTGATGCAGATAAGGTAAGGACGAACTTGTTCTACCGGTAGTAGAAATCAAGTGGTACTAATCTTTTTTTCCTAAAAGAACATCGCCAAGATAGCAAAACAGCAAGATCCGAAGACGATTGTCCTGTGCTCCGCCATTAGCGAAGTTTTTCTCCGCCGTCTAGCGAAACAAGGTTACATCAGATACACGGAAGGCAGCGAGTTCGTCGACACAAAAGAGGACCTAATCGCAGACGGCGACCCCGAAGGCGGCGGCCTGAAAGAAATGGACGAGAAGCTGACGCAGTAAGCTTGAGACCATCCCTTAGTCATTGCTGTTGGCTCACCGTGATTCAGGCGAATCGAGAACTTGAAGGATATGGTGCTCTACCGCTTCGGCAGCACAGGTGTCGTTCAGGTGTTAAGCCGTGCGGCGGAACTGCTCGGCCTGGTGCCCGTCTTCCCCGTCCGCAACATCCATAGCTTCGCGTCTGGTTCCCAGGATAAGGCGGTGTTCAGAGACTGCGTCTTGGTCAAGAAGTATGGGTTCACCTTGCATTCAACTTGGATAAGGCTTATTCCGGACTACGTTTACTGACATAATACAGGGGATCCACGGTTGGCGACGTGTATCGCAAGGTCATGGGTGACGCACCTCTGGCGTACGCCGAGACCACAGGTGGCATAAAGGTCGCGGAAGACGATCCAGTCGCTGTCGGGAAAAACGACGTGAGTAATCTGTGTCTAGTGGGGCAGGATACAGATCTAATCTCTTGCGTAGGTGTTGTCATTCAAGGTGGGAAGATGAGTTGGCACTGTTGTCCCCGGTTAGCCATTGTCGAAGGACCCGGTAGCCGCTTTCCATTCCCTATACATATAGAGCTAGTACACCCTTGTTGGGTGAGAACGAGCATAGAGATATCTGCAGAATTACACGAGTCCTATCACAATTTCGTCATTATGACACGCTTTCGCAATGACCTTGTCTGTACTAGCGGCTCCAATGTATACCATCCTGTAATAGCGGTCTGTCTGGTCGACTAATAACCAGCCGGTTTAACTGGGCTGCTATGGACAATTCTTGATGTACACAACGCGACAAACTGGCCAATGCTTGAATTCGAAAGCCCGATTTCAAATCATGAATGTGACCAAGTTTGCTATCATAGCAGGCAGATGGTCATGCAACGTACAAGCAAGAACTTGGTTGATGACATATTTCTTTTCTTCCTCGTCTACTAAATGCTCGCTCGTGAACAATTCGCTGAATCATGAGGACCCCTTGAGAATCCCAAAGCTATCGGAGACCATGCCTTATGCTTCAACCAACACCTGCGCATTGATAAAGGATTTCCGACGCGGGAGAGAGGAAAAAGAAAGAGACCAAATTCCGTTGCCCATACTCCACGGGAGAGAAGAACGAACAACACTCTTCCCCCCTTCTCTCTCACACACACATCATTTCACACTCCTAACCAGCTCCCTCAAATCCCCGCCCTCGACCCAAACCTCCCCCTGGCCCATCGGGCCGCCCTCGCCGCCGCCGCCGCCGCCGGCCGCGACGCCCCAGCCCTCGCCCAGCTCGCCGACGACGCGGGCGGGGCGGCCGCCGACGATGGAGTTCGACGGGATGACCATGTTGGCGGGGACGACGGAGCGGGGCAGGATCTTGACGTTGTCGCGGACGATGCAGAAGGGCTCGAGCACGCACCCTTCGCCGACGTGCACGTGGCTGCTCACGCTGGCGGCCGAGACGTGCGAGCCGCCGCCGACGAAGACGTTGTCGCCGATCTTCATCGGGTAGTACGACAGCTGGCCGCGCGAGATGCGCGACGGCGGCTTGATGACGCAGCCGGGCCCGATGACGGTGCAGCGGCCGATGCTGATGGCGTTGGCGGAGCTGGAGGGCGCCGAGGAGGATTTCGTCGTGGACGTCTCGCCGCCCGGCGCGTCGGCGCTGCTGGGCGCGTGCGAGGTTTTGAGCCGGTGGAGGTCGCCGCGCAGGTGCACGTCGGCCATGATGACGGTTTTGCCGCCGAGCGTGATGTTGGCGGTGCCTGAGATGTGGGCTTTGCGCGAGACTTTGTTGCCCGAGTCCTGGGGGGCGGGTTAGTACGGTTGCTGGTAGACATGGACGAGGGGCGGCTGCTGGGGCGGCTGCCGGGGCGGGGGAGGGGAGAGGTGTTCGAGAGGGAGGTTGCGACGGAGCAATGTGTGAAGCAGGTTTGGAAGGTTTTGGGAAACTTGCACCGCGTTCGCGGCAGTAAAGTAAACAGAAATAGAAATAGCGATGGAGGAAACTCTGTTCATGCGGACCGCGGATTGATTAAAGTGACAGGAAAGAGAAAGAAGAAAGTAGTAATGACGGCTTCGTGTTGGTGTCCAGGTTCGCGTTCGCAGTGCGGTTTGCGATTGAGCTTCTACTCACCGTCTCGATGTACTCGCCCTTAGGCGCCTTACGCGCCGCGGCCGGACGTGACATGATGTTGAGTTGTATCGGTCAAGGCAGTGTTATCTGCGCATGACACGACGAGGAATTTCCTTGTCTCAAAGGACAACGATTTGTGTGGAGGGAAGGACCAACGCCAACATTGGGAGGCAGGTGCTGCGTTGTCGTGGCCGGTGAGACGGCGATGCCGGGGATTTCTTGGCAAGCGATTGGGTGTCACCAAGCACGTGACGTCACATGAGTCAGTAGACGCAGCAATCGATTGGTATATGTATTAAGTACAAACACACCGCGCCTTGCTTCACCCTATATCGCGGTTGAAGCGGCTCTTTGTCCCAACACCTTTTACGCTTTAATCCATGCAACACCGGTGTGCCAGTGTTGAAGCTGACATGCATCGTCCCGCCCCGTCTACACCTTGTTGTCTGTCCGACTTACCTTCTCTCCTTCTCTCTAGGCCGTTGATCATCCGCGACTCATCATTCTCTACCTTCACCTCTTCACGGCTGGCCGGGCCACACCTCATCAGCGATCTCCCGGACCAGCTTCAACTTCTTCGCCATGCCCTCGTGATCGATCAGGTTGCCGGACGCGTGGCTGGCGAAGCCGCACTGGGGGCTGACGCCGATGCGGTTCAGCGCCTCCTCCCTGCTCTGGCCGGCGCCCTTGGCCATGACGTCCGCGGCCTCGTAGATGCGGCGCTTCATCTCCTCCTTGTCCTCTAGCTCCGGGAACTTGGACGTCACGACGCCGAGGATGACGTTCTTGTCGGTCGGCAGCTCCGCCAGCGGCGCGAACCCGCCCGCGCGCGGCGTGTCGTACTCGAGGTAGTAGGTCTGCATGTTCAGGTCGCGGAAGAGCTTGGTCGCAATCCGGTCGTACGCGCCCTCGGCGAAGTGGCGCGAGCCGATGAAGTTGCCTGCGGACCCACGTCAAGAGCAAGGATCAGTACGCAAGTATGATGCTTTGAAGCGGGGTTTGGGTGTGCAAGTGTGGGGTTAACGGGGGTGCATGTGCGGGGCTGTGCGTGTTCGGCGTCGAGGACTGGGGCAAGGCAAGCAAGAAAATCAGGAGAGGCAAGGTGACGCGCAGCTGGGTCGTTGAGCGGCTGAATTTACCTCTGCACAGGTGGATGCCAACGTGCATGTCGGCCGGCGCTTTGGAAATGCAGTCGTTGTACAGCTTGATGTACACGTCAAGCAGCTCGTCCGCCGAGTACTTGTTCCGCTCATCCTCCTTCCAGCCCTGAAGCATCTTGTCCGAGCAGAAGTCTGGCGCAATCGCAAGGGTATCAGCAAGTCGAGCTTTTTTCGAAAATCACGCGGACAGCCACTCACAAGCCAGGTTCGGGTCGTCGTACTGCACGTTGCGCAGGCCCGCCTTGTACAAAATGTCCAGCTCAGTCTGATACGCCTTCGCAATGTCCGCAAAGTACTCCTCGTCACTGCTGTACACATCCGCCGGGTAGGCCTGGCCCTCCCTGTAGCGCAGATGGTACCAGTTCGGGGCCGCGAGCGTGAGCTTGATCTCACCCCACCGCTCCTTGGGCAACAGCGTCTTGAGGTACTCGACCTGGTCAACGTAGGTGCTCTGGCCGGTGTGCCTGATCTTGCCCGTGCAGATGACCGTCTCGCCGGGGATGTGATTGGTCTCGAGGAAGGCCGCCATGTCAGGCACATATGTGCGGAACATGTCGAGCGAGGGCTGCTGTACCTCCTTCATACCGTCCAGACCGGGGAAGAAGGAACCCCAGAACATGTGCCGGCTACAGCGGTAGTTAGCGATCCACCATGTCTGGACCTCCACAGCTTGTGCGTACCGGTACTCGCCATCGCTCAGAGCGCGGTAGCCCCATTCCTGCTGCTTGGCCACAATGTCCTTGATGGCAGCATCTTCCAGAGGCTTCAGGTCCGCAGCCTGAGCATTGCCTTCCTGGACCTCGGCCTTCTTGTCGAGGAGATCCTTGGGGCGCAGCAGCGAGCCGAGGTGCTCAGCGCGGAACGGGGGATTGCGGTGCAAGCTGGTAGACATGATTTTCCTGGCGGAACGGGTAAGCTACTGCAAGTAGGACAAAGAAGACGAGCAACAACCTTTGGTATCGGCCTCGAGCAGAAGTCACGGAGGAGACAGGATCAGATGAGGGGTAAGCAAAGGCCGTGACAGCAGTTAATAAGAAGCTCAGCAGAGGAGGGGCTGTCTGGACCCTGTCCTCCTCTTAGCTCCTGCGGAGTAAGAGCCAGCTCGCCGTCATAATTGGATCCTCCTCCGAGCGGCAGTGGACCATAAAAGCGGGATGTTCTCGGCAAATGTCGAGAGTTGGACTTGGGAATGGGGCGTAGCGGTGCGGGTGTCAGCCGCTCGGATCGGATTCAAGGATTCGGCTTAGGGTTGCCGGAACGGGGCAGTGTGCGTCTGCCTTCACGTGGCCGCCATCGCCTTTTCGTTCCACGCTGCGGTGAGGAATGATGCATGGATTGCGACGGCTCGAGCAGGGATGGTGAATGACGGTCAATCATCCGCATGGGCAAATGCTCTGGCCGACAACCCCACATCTGCCTAAATCCGACGCCTTGGATCGTGCTATTTCCGTTCCCCACGACCATTTTTTCTCCGCCACTTGCTTGATGACAAGCCGCCTGCTCTCAGTGGCCGGTCCCTGCGCGGCTGTGGAGCTTTGCTTGCTGCTTGCGTGCGTGTCGCAGTCCCCTCTTACTCAGCCCGAGGTTCGGAATAAACAAAGTGTACGCTCTGCGCTTCCGCTCGGGGATATTCGATAGGCGTTAAGTCGCAGACAGAAGCGACCGAAGCGCCGCTCGGCCGGCCCTTCAACCTTAGTCCAAAAAAATTGTCACGGCCCGAATGTTTGTAGATAGGGCAGCCGGGCACTTCTCTAGACTGGAGCCAGCTGACCAAACCGTGGGAATCAGAGCTCCTTAGCCATTCGGAAAAATGAAATTGAACCCTCTCCTCATCCAGATGACCTTCGGCCGAACAGGCGCACGAAGCCATGGTGTATGTCGAGAACGCTATTAGCGAGTAGTCTTCTAAGCTGTGCTATCCCATAGTCCTCTATCTTAGCGCGAATGTAGGTGGTACCAATACCATGTGCGATCAATCTTGACCGCCCAACTCTAATTTCCGTACAAGACCAATCCAAAACAGCGCCACCATGGCGCAAGGAAAGTGCATCAATGACATTTTGTGATGCCCTTCCTCCCTGCGCACTTTTAATTTGGTTTGTCCACAACGTTTCACGCGTCACCTTGACTGGATTTCCCTTCATATTCGTCTACCTTCCAAGCAAAATCAAGCGTAGGTGGCCAGATTGCAGTACGGAACCTTCCGGGGTAATGGGATGCTAGACTGGTGTATCCAGATGGCAGCATGGACATATCTTCTATTCCAGAATGGTGTTGGGCTGGAGCTGGAGCCCGGAAAGGAAGTTCTAGCACGAGCAACCTTTTTGTAGCGTCCTCAAGATGTGCATCTTTAGGTTCCGATAGAGAGGTAGGCGCAGCATCCTCATGTCCCCCGCGAGGAGGATCTGGCTCCTCGGCCATGAAGTCGGAATTTGCTTCGTGTGGGCATCCGGGTGCAGGATATTCACGTTCTTGTGCGGGCTAAGCTCAAGTATAAACACTAGCACACGAAAGACGGAAACCAACAAAGCGGCTGAACAGCCGACTGTTGTTGCAAATCAGACTTCCTTGAGCCTCTTTGCCGGCCTCAGCAGCGAGTCGTCAGGTAATCCGCTTCTCTTCGTGCCTGGCAAGCTTCCGGTCCGAATGTCGTTATCGTCGGCCTTGACAGCACGCCGCGGGTAGTCAATGCTCGAACCAGCGAAGCAGTTGTCGCTTGGCGTCTGGCCGTCGGGCAGACCAACCTTGAAGTAAGGATGCTTGAGCGCCTTCTCGGCTGTGAGACGCTTCTGCGGGTCGTACTCTAGGAGGCCTTGAAGTAGGGAGAATCCTTCCGGGCCGGGAGAGTTGCCAATCCCATCCGGATAGTTGTTGGTCCTCATGCAGGTGTCGTACCACGTCCGTAGCCCCATGGGTCGGTTGATGCGTGGATTTCCGGCTGCGAGTGTGGGGAGCTGAGAGTATTCTGGCATGGCGCGAAGCAGAGGCCAGTCCTCGGCTCTAGGCATACCCAATATCTCAACGATCTTCTGCATCTGATTGCGTTGGAAGGGCGGCTGTTTCTTGTTGTCGAGCTTGGCTTCTTCACCCTTGAAGATTGGTCTCAGGGCAAGAAGCTCTGCGAAAATGCAGCCAACGGCCCACAGGTCCACGGCGGGCGTGTAGTGGCGACTGCCCAGGAGGAGCTCAGGTGCACGGTACCAGATGGTGACGACTACCTTGTCGCCGCTGTAAAGAGATCCTAGTGGCTTATAGAAAAGCCTGGCCAGGCCCAGGTCACCGATTTTGACGGCGCCCTTGCCGGTCACCATGATGTTGGCGGGCTTCAGATCGCGGTGCATGACCCAGTTCTGGTGGAGGTAATGGAGGCCCTTGAGGAGTTGCCACAAAATGGATTGGATGGTCTTGGCAGGGATTGGCTGGCGCGGGTTCTGAGTGTGATGATGGACTATCTGCAGCAGGTCATGCTCGGCATACTCGAACACAATGAAAATGCACTTGTCCTCGAGAATGATCTCGACGGTGTGCACAACGTTGGGGTGGGACAGCTCGGTGCACAGGGCCATCTCGCGGATGGCCGACTGGGAGATGCCCGTGTACTGGATTTCTCCCTCCTTGTCGGGCTTGAACCTGGCGAGGGTGAGCAAGCAGCCTGTTTGAGTGGACGGGCGGGACGTACTTCTTGATGGCGAACAGGCCGGGCTGGCCGGTGCGGCTCTGGGCCTTGAAGACGCGGCCATAAGTGCCGCTGCTGATGAAGCCGAGGATTTTGTAGCGCTCCTGGACGCGCTTCTTGCTCGTATAGCCGCCGTGGAGCATGGTGGCGGCGTCCTGGGACGAGTCTGGGGGAAGTTAGGACAGATATGCAACGACTGCGGTGCGACGGGCGGCGAGTCGGGGCGTGCGGGCGGAATTCAGGCTTCAACAGGAAGGGGAGATCTGCTGGAGGGAGGGCGCGGTAAGCTGATCGCACCGACCGTTATACGCTGCCTGCGGGCCGGTGCTGGCGGGCAGGGCTGCAGCGGATGAGGGCTGGGAACGTGGGACTGGGGACAGCGGCGCCATGCTGGGCGGCTCGATGCTTCCAAGAGGCCCCGGCGGCGGGTCTGCGGGAGTCAGGGCGGTGGCGGCGGCGAGCGAGTTCGTTTGCAGCTGCAGCTGGGGATGCGTGGAGCCTTCGCGTCACTCGCCGCGCACTTGCCCCCGCTGGGCTGCCGCCCGCCAGCGCAGCCGCGCCTTCCTCCAGCAACTGCCTCTGCTTCCACGACGCCTGCCTGGCCCAGTCCCGCCCAGTCCCGTCGCCTTCCTAACGCCCAGCTACCCCAGCCGCCGACCATCACTGTCGCTTCACCTCCACTGCCCAGGCGTGCCTGTCCGACCGCGCCGCCGCCGGTACGTCGCCTCCTTTTGCTTTTCCGCCCTGCTTTCCGCTCTGGCCACGGGCCACTCCACCCCGAGCGCCCTCCATCCTGCGCTGCACCATAAGCCTGCAGCACCACCATCATCACCATGTTTCAAGTGAACGATTCTTCCGTGCCGGCTGCCCCGCCTTAGTCCCACAGACACATCTCCCTGGCCCCAGAATCCCATCTGACTCCATCAGGCCGCGCCCATATCTCGCATCCCTCGATTCGTCCTGCCATCGCCATCGCCATCGCCATGGATCCCAGAGCCTGGGCCAAGGACCTGACCGGCTACTTTCTCTTCATCCTCTTCACTGCCACGCTAGGTCCGCTGCTCTTTGGCTTCCATCTGGCCGAGCTCAACGCCCCCGAGGACGTCATCAGATGCAAGAAGCCCGCCGATGCCTCAGCCGCCCCCAAGCTACCCCAATGCATGCCCATGGACCCCGCACAATGGGGGCTCGTCAGCTCCATCTTCACCCTTGGCGGCCTCCTCGGTGCTCTGTCCGCAGGCCCTGTGGCCTCCAAGCACGGACGCCTGCGATGCATGCACCTCACCACCATCTTCTTTGTGATTGGCCCCGTGTTTGAAGCCCTTTCCCTCAACACCGGGGTCCTCGCGCTTGGCCGCTTTATCTCAGGCATAGGCGCCGGCGCAGCCGTTGTTGTCGTACCCATCTACATCTCGGAGATCGCGCCGCCCGCCGAGCGGGGTTTCTTTGGTGCTTTCACCCAGATCACGTGCAATTGTGGCATCCTCCTGACCCAGCTTCTTGGTTATTTCCTGAGCCATGATTCCATGTGGAGAATTATTCTTGCAGTCGGTGGTATTGTCGGCATCGTTCAGGCTGTCGGCCTGATTCTTGGTGTTGAAAGTCCAAAATGGCTGGCAGACCAGGGCCATCCATCCGCAGCCAAGAAGAATCTTCGCAAGATTAGGGGATCTGACGCCAACATCTCTGAGGAGATCAGCGGATGGGGCGTCGACAATGTTGATCAGATGAGTGGTATGATAGCCCTATCCTCTACACCACTAAGTCGTTGCTAACACGCTTTGAAGACGAGGAGGAAACCCTGCTCCATAGTGAGGACCGTGCGTCCCTTCATAGCGGCGCGTCCAAGGATAAGAATTCTAGAGAGAGCCTCAGCATGTTCCAAGTCCTTAGGCACCCGGACACAAAGAAAGCTACCTTTGCAATCATGGTCGTCATGGTTGCACAGCAATTCTCAGGTAAGTAACTCGGCACTTCCGCTTGACGAGTATGGCATTAACGATCCACCAGGCATCAACACCATCATAATGTACGGTGTCTCTCTCCTCTCCACCCTTCTTTCCGCCAACAGCGCCCTCCTCAATCTCTTCGTCTCGGCTGTCAATATTGTCGTCACCACTGGCTGCGCCCCGCTCATTGAGCGCCTCGGCCGCAAGACTTGCCTCATTAGCTCCATCGCTGGCATGGGCACCTCTGCCCTACTCCTCGGCATCTCCATCATTCGCGTTATCCCCATTCTATCCATAATTGCTGTCGTTGCCTTCGTTTCCTCTTTCGCTCTCGGCCTCGGCCCTGTCCCTTTCATACTCGCATCTGAGCTCGTGGGCCCCAACGCCGTCGGTGCCACCCAGAGCTGGGCGCTTGCTGCAAACTGGATCGCAACGTTCGTCGTGGCGCAGTTCTTCCCTATCCTTAATGCCAAAATGGGCGGATATGTGTTCTTCATTTTCACGGCGCTGGCCGTTGGGTTTGGGGCGTTTGTTGCTCTGGTCGTGCCCGAGACAAAGGGGAAGAAGGATGCGGACGAGGTGTGGGGACGGCATCCGGCTAGACGGGAGGATTGAATAGTGAAGTACCGTAAGTGGCCGATAGGTTGTTCTTGAGGTATCTTGTGGATACACGAGTGGCATTGCCCTCGTCACTTCGATCATCCTAGCTTAGACGTCTTTTTGAAAATAAATCCTGAAAATATCCTTTCAAATTGCATGAACTACACACTCATAGCCCACAACGATCTCAGGCGCCTGGAGAGATTTGTTGTTCGCATTCATAAAGGTTCCATAGTTGGGGGAGAGGCTGCGCCACGGGTGCTCAGGCACTTCGAGGATGACCTCTGTCAGACTGCCAAAGCTCAAACCCTTCAGGAAGAATCACACCGAAGAAATACAGGAACCCCACCCAGCCTATGAGAAGCTCAGAAGCAAACGGCCAATAAACATACCATTCGATCTATAGCAACGCCAAACCACTGGGTTACGGCCGAAGTGATGAGCATGTTAAGCAGAAGCATGAATATAGAATGTGATTTAGACCATGGCGGTATATCATGGAGTTTATTCTCCAGTAGAGGACCCGAGCTCTCATGGCCGGTTCCAATATTCATTGCTTCGTCGGCTTGCAGGGGCACATGAGGTTGTTGGTCAGATGTTAAGGATATTGCCGACGCTGAGTGCCGAGCCTTGGTTTCTAGAAGCACATTAGTTCCAGAATGCAAAAATGCAATTATGAACTGCGTACCAGTATATTCCTGGATCCCGTTGAAGACAGGAAGCGTCAAAAAGCAAAGGGGAGTCAGCTGTCCAAACCCCCATTCATCCAGATCGGATGTATTGGCATAGAAACTGTCATGCTCTCGATCCGTCATTGAATAGCTGATTCCGTATGATGCACCGAAGCAGAGCCACACAATCTCCCAGAAGAAAAAGTTGATAAAGCTGCGCATCGCCCAAAGAAGCAATGCCGAAATCTTCGCCATACGGGCAACAACTGCTTCGACTGCCCGAAAAAGTGTGCGGGAAGATTGAGCTTTTTTACAGCGCATGTCCACAGACTCCACGAAGGAAAACGTTCTTTCGTCCAAGAGCTTTCGTGGCAAAATAAGCTGCATTTTTCTCGCAATCGCCGTCTGGATCCAGCTGCGGGCTGGGTTCCGGTGCTCAGGTTTCGAAAACAGGAATACCAAGCGGTTCGTGTAGGCAAAAACAAGCCAGATCAGCACGGCTATTCGTGCCAAGGAATGTTGGACGTCCTCTTCGATCCGACGGAATCCGCTTGCCATGACACAGCCAAAGTAGAAATCATCACGTGGGTAGTTCAGATTTTCTGACCAAAGCAAGATCTGGGTGAAAGCCAATAGCAGGATCAAGCCGACCATGAGGATAGTGCGGAGATTTCGCATGGTCTTGTTCTCATCGAAATACCGTGGTAGAATGGTGATTGTGACAAGGTGCGTTGTTGACGAAAACCAGGCTTGGATGGACGCCATGTAGTAATCGTAAACTAATATGGAACAGTGCTTGGCGTAAAGCACCACAAGGAGCGTGATACCTGTGATCAATTGCTGGTCGCTCATAGCAAGGATGAATCGTTCGATACTGTTGGACCAAACTTCCCACATCTCGCGGCGTCTCTCAGGACTCTGGTTTCAGGAAAACATACCAAGAGCCCTAGCTGAAGCCGTCAAACACCTGAAACGACGCTTATGAACGAGGATATGAATGTAAATACCTCAAGATCCGTAGGAAGCAGCTCTGAACGCTTGAAATGAGTAGATCATCGACGTAGTTCATTCGATCATCTGGTAACGGAAGGCATTTGCAGAAATATGCTATGAGCACCGTCCCATTCGTCAGAAGGGCCGTGGTAACGAACGACCAGAACACCTCAAGACCGACAAATCAGCTAGCAGTATGGAAGAATGCTAAGAAGCTCACTCACACCAACCCCAGATAAGTCAGCATCGAAAGGATGAGGGGATTTGCATTGCCGAGTAACGCCGCAATACGTGTATGTAGTAGTCTCGTTGGAATCCATTCCTTCTCCGACAGCTGCATATACAAACAGGGTCCGCTGAAAGTGAAACGTCAATGTTTGATGAGGCGCCTGGTGGGAAGTGGTGATAGCACGAAGGAATGGCTCCCTACGTGGTGATCAAACGGCCTTTATCCCTTTGCCAGCATCTTTTCCGACCGTACAGTCGTGTGTACTTCCTTGAAAAAATCCTGCCGCAGGAGGGCAGCTCATGCATTGCTCCGCGAATCATACTGATATGGCCGCTGATATATGCTGATGAAGCCACGCCAAGGAACGCCCAGATCCAGAAGAATAGCACAAGGCTGGGAATATGGAGTTAGTCAAGGCCAATAGCAACCTTAATCATGTTTCTCTAACAGGATTGCGGTTCCTCCCGCGCGGAACCCCGCAAGCACATACACGTAAGCCGGTATGCCTTGCTAGTTTCTCAGCCGCAGATCGCAACGTCACTAGGGCATTGGCTACGTCTCAGACTATTTTGAATGTTGCATTTACCGGTCACGCCGAGCAGCTAATACGAGCACGCAACGAGCTAGGTCATTTCACATGCAAAGCCCGAACATCGAAGCTCAGTCAGCCATGGACAATCAAACTGGACATCACACATGTGAACACAGATATTCATCTCAAGAATCCTTGACCATTTCCCTCTAGATACCAGAGAAATCCTTTGACCACCTCTAAATAAGACTAATATGTAGACAATAGAGACAAGAAGATCGGAAGTTCGCTGAAAACGCAAGATGATAGCAATGGAACGCTAGGGTATCTTACTCTCACACGCTCGCTCGGAGAACGAGAGGCCAAGACTTGCTGGCCGCGTGTGCGCAACTCACGCGACGAAGGCGGAGCAAACAATCAATCAAAGGAGAACAAAAGAAAAAAGACTCAAGGCACTCCTCGGTCCATAACAAAGTCATTAGCCAGTGGGGTTGGATAGAAGAGAAAGTGAAAGTCAAGTAAGAAACTCGTTTATCCCAGCCGAAGCTGTGATGCAACGCCCTGAACGCCCTTTTGTTGTTGTTAATGTTAGTGGCCATATTCCATATCCCATAAGTTTGTCTATGTTTATTCTTTTTTTTTTTGCTTCAACCGTCTTCCTGGCCTCAGATCATCTTCCCAAGGCTGATCTTCCGCACAGGAAGCGGACCTCCCATGGCGACGCCGACGCCCGTGAACACCTCCTCGCCATCCCGCGGCGGTGGGCTCTCGGGCTCCTCGAGTGGCGTCTGATACTCCTCCATGCCGGCTTTAGCATCGTCGGAGGTGACCTCCGTCTCGTCGTCCGGCGGGTATCCATACTCGTACACGCTGCTGCTGCGGTCCGCGACGACGGGTCCTCCGTAGCGCAGGAAGCTTTGGCGCTGAGAGCCGGGGCTGCTGCCACCACCAGCAGGAAGTGCGGTATTGTTGGCGGAGCCGCTGTGGCGCTTGCTGGCACGGCCGCTGTCGGGAAGGTCGAGCTCATCTGACTCAAAGCTAAAACGGCTCTTGCGCTGCTTGGATGCCTCTTCCTCGTAGTTGAGCTGAGAAATGCGAGGGTGTATGGCGGCAAGTTGCTCGGTTGATGAGGTGGTTGTGGTGCCGAGAAGGATGCTGACGTCGGGCGAGGGTGTTGGGTAGGCGTTTTGGGTGCCTGGATAGGCAGCATAGTTGTAAATGTTGGATGTCACGTGTGATTTTTCCAGGTTTGAGCAGTAGTTACTCCCGCTGTTTTGTTGCCCGCCGTTGCTGTTGTACCCGTCCGGGTGGCTCCGGGGATACTGCCGCTCAACACGTAGACGCAACTCACCCATCTCACGGCGCAAATCATCAACCTGCGACTCGAGGTCTTTGCGCGCAGCGCGTTCGTGATAGAGGAGCGAGTAAAGAGCCGTCATTTGGTCTGGAGCGTACGAGTGTTGCTCGGTGTAGGAATGCGAAGACGGTGGGGGAAGACCTGCGGTGGCAACCACCGTCGGCGTGCTGCTCATGGTAGTCATGCTCGGAGAGCTCATGAGGTTGGGAAGAGACGTCTTGGGAGATGGGAAGCGTTGATGGGGGAGGCTCTGAGAGTATTGCGTTGGTGAGTAGAACATCTGGCCGGACTGGACCGATGAGCTAGCTTGTGGTTGAGTAAAGTGCGAATCATGAGGAGAGGAAGTCAACGAAACTGGAGATGGCACTTGTTGCTGCGAGTCGGTGAAAGGAATGGACGGGCGTTTGGGGTATCGCGGCGAGTCTTCCGACGATGTGCTCAGATTCCTGGAGTGGCCTCGCCCGAGAGGCGCATTCTCCAGGATAATCGTCTGTCGATTCTGGCGACCTTGCAGGCGCCGCAACGATTCATCAAAGTACCGCATGTTGCTCTCTAGGCGCTCCAGACGCTCGTCCAACGGGACAGGCGGCGGCTCGACCGAGGCCTCAAATTGTTGCCTGAGAGCTGGGGAAGCGTTGAGCGCAGGAGAATCATGGACAGAGCGCCAAGGCCCAAAATCAAAGGCCTGAATTTCATGCTCGCCCAAGGAGGTTTTGGGGGGTGGGCTGGCGCGCATCACAGTATCGCGACTGCTGGCCCGCGACACGCCCTCGCCTGGAGTCTCAAACACCTCGTCTTGCATGATCACATCCTCTTCCTCTTCCGTAGTGGGTATGTGGGACGTCTGCGGTCGGCTCCCCGGGGTTCTGCTTGGGCGTAGGCTGCTCACAATACTATTGCGATTTGACGGGTCCCGTTCATGCATTTTTCTCAGATCCTCTAACGCACCCGCGCTTCGTGACCTGCGATTGGACCTTCGTCTTGGCCCTTGCGAGCTGAAGCTTTGGCGACGTTCGGGGCCGGTAACCGCAATGCCGATCTCGTCCTTAATACTGCGCTGATCCTCATGCCTGCTAGCAGCCTCGCTCCAGATGGCGGACAGAGTAGACGCATCGGTGGAATTGAACACTACGCTGGGCAGCGTGGCTCTTCGTCGGTGAATCGGGCGCATCTGGTTGAATGCGATGTACCCGGGCGCGCTGCTCTCTTCCTGAGGAGCGTTGACGTTCATGGGGAAGGGAAGTTGGTTCGGCGTCCCGCGGCCGATATTCTCAGTAAACGAAGGTAATTCGTCTGAATTCGAAGTTCCTACGCGCGGCTCTGCGGTGAAGGTCCGCGGAGGCGACACTCGCCTGACCTGCGGTTCCTGAAGACGGTCAGCATTACTTGGGGAGGCGACGACACGAATCATGTATTTACGCTGTGGTGATAGGCATGCCTCGGCGGAGAGGCGGTGCGGCTTCTCTCGCTCTCGCGCTCAAGACGCCTCTTGCTGCCGAAGATCCTCTTGAAAGCAGCACTCAAAGAGCCGCGCTTCTGACGCTTGCTTGGGCGCCCGAGGGTGGTGGGCGTCGTAGTAGAGATGCCGCTGACGGATATGCTGGACTGCATAATGGTCTCTTGGATCTCGGTCGAGGTGCGCTTGTGGTTGGGAAACACACTATGAACACCCATCCGGTGGCCAATGTCCAGACTGGCCTTGCGCAGCAGACGGCGGCGAGTGGACGAGTGGGTGCTGCGCAGGTCCAGCGTGTGCGAGTCGGTGAAGCGCTTGGGCGACAGGGGCTTGTCTTCGTCGTCCTCGACGGCGTCCACGGGCGGCAGATCAGCAGGCGGAGGGCCGGTGATTCTCAGGTTTCCGCGACGGATGGCTTCGTGCTTCCAGTTCTGGCGGTCGGTGGACGATGGGTGGTCCTGCTGGGGCGCTGCAGGAAGCATGGCGGGCGGGGGCAGCACTCAATGCAGCTTGCGGGTGGCGGCAGGGCGCAATCTCGTCATGCAGTTGTTGGGTGCAGCTGGAGCATGCTCGCGGTGACACTCGAGGAGGCGGTGGGATATGAAGGGTCGGCGTTCGTAAGTAGGAGAATCGAATCAAACGGCAAACGAGCGGCGGGCCAGCACACTGACACGAGGGCACAGAGGGGCGCGGGAGCAGTGCCTGGATGGCGCAAGAGTCTTATGTATCATGATTGCTGGCGGAGCAGGGGCAGGGCCCTGACACGGTGCGTACACCTGCCGGGCCGCTCCACGCGTGGAGATGGGAGGCTCCGAGCCAGTGGCATGGATCCAGCGTAGGGGCCGTGGGCAAAGCAGCCAGCTGCCGTCGATTCAGGCAAGAGGGGCAATACCGTTTCAGGGCGGGAGAGTGGCCGGATTGTGCATAGCAGTATGCAGAACATCCACTGTGCCGGGGCGCGGGCAGGGGCCGCGCTGTTTCTGGACGTCTGGCAGATCGCCAACGGTGACGGCTGGTCCGCCCAGCCTGCCGGCCTGCCAGGTGCCAGGCACCCCCAGCCGACACAATGCCTGCGCCCGCGCTGCACCTCAGCACCGCGCCAAAGGCTGCCAGCGCGCCACGTCAAAAGGCGCCTGCCGTTCCAGAACTGCTGCCGCGTCGGTGTCGGCTTGCGCAAGCACCAATCCAATCCCGCCGTCCTGAAATTAGCAGCGGGGGGGCTGCAGCCATCGCACACTTGCGGCCGGTGCGCCGCCCAACACGGTCGCCGGCCCACCCTCTGCACGGCCAGCAACCGCCTTCCCCGCCCGCACGCTCAGGATCCGTACAGCTCCGCGGCATCCGGGTATCGCAGGTCCGCCTGCTCCTGCAGAAAATCCGTCCAGCGCTTGAGGAATTTGCTGCCCCTGCGCCCGTCAGCCGCCTGGTCGTGCCCTGCAAGGAGCCCGCTTACCGTCCCACCGTCTCCGAGTCTCCGATCACGCAGAGGTGCCGCTTCGGGCGAGTCATGGCCACTGCGAAGCGTCAGCGCTCGGCACCGTGCAACTGTTTCAGCTTGCCACGATCGTCATCTTCTGGAACGCGACGCGAGCCTTACCATTGAGCCGCCTCTTCTCGCCCAGGAACCCGACCTCGTGCTCCGCGTTGCTGCGCACCAGGCTGACTATCACCGCCTCCTTCTCGCGGCCCTGGAACCCGTCCACGCTGCCCAGCTCGATCCCCGGGTACTGCTCCTTCAGCACTTGAGACAGCGCTGCCAGCTGCGCATTGTACGGTGTCACGACCGCAATGTCCTCCGGTCTCACGCCCGCCTCGACGAGCTGCCCGACGTGCAACCGGACCAGCGCCGCCTCCATCTCGTTGCTCTTGCTGTCGCCCAATAGCGACGACTTCTTACCCGAGCCCTCATCCTCCGTCTTCTCTGGAAAGTCACCGCCCTGCGTGTCCCAGAACACCACGGGCTCCTTGGTGTCCTCGGTCTCCTGAACCTCATAGTCCAGATCCGCCAGGAGGCGCGCTTTGACCGAGTCCGCAGCAATAAGCTTGGACTCGTATAGCTCTTGCGACGGGAAGGCCATGATCTTCTCGTGCATCCGATACTGCGTTGTGAGCATGCGCTTTATCGATGGCCCATGCAGCGCCAGCAGTCGGTCAAAGAGGGTTTGCTCCAACGTAAAACCCTTGACCTCCTGCTGCGCCTTCTTCTCGCTTGTCTTGGCCTCCTTTCGTGGTCTGCTATTCAACGACTTGATCGTCGGGGGTAACTGCAAGTGATCGCCGGCCAAAACTACCTTCTTTGCTGACAGCAAGGGAACCCAGCACTGCGCCTCCAGTGCTTGACTAGCTTCATCGATGATCACCGCGTCGAACTGCTGGTCCTTGAGGTGGAAGCCACCCGCACCGTGCAATGTAGCGAGGACCACTTTGCTGCCCCTTACCAGCTGGTCCACACACCTGCGTTCGCGCTCGCGGTAGTCTTTCCGCAATTCCCTCATCTCGCCATAGATGGCTTTGCGCTCGCGTCCGTTGCGAGTCTTCTTTATACTCGCCTGCTTCGCGTCCATCTCCTTTCTAATGTCCTGCACAATAGACGCGGCATCAGACGTCCGCGTGAGAACATCCAACGAATGGTTCACCACCGACGGCAGCAAACGGGCGGGATGCCCGAGCCGAATGATCGGGACTTTGTGCGGAGCAAGTCTCTCCACAATGTTATCAACGGAAATGTTAGACGGGCCGCATACAAGGAGGCGCAGGTCCTGTTTAAGGAGCTGAAGGATCAGTTCGATCAATGTATGAGTTTTACCGGTGCCTGGCGGGCCATGAATCAGTGCGACCTCCCTAGAAGCCATTGCAAATCGGATGGCGTCCTTCTGTGACTCATTGAGAGTCGGGTCGATCCATTGAAGCTTGTCGAGGCCAGCTTCCGAATAGTCCTTCGGCAGAGGCGATAGGGACGACAGGCCGAAGAGGGCGCGGATGAAAGGCGAGTATTCCGAGTCCGTGAACTTCTGCAGTCGGGCCATGGTCTGTGTCATCCTTCCCACTGTCAGAATAGAAGCCGCTCTTATCACGGCAGTATAACACACACCTCTTGTACGTGACATCATTGGCAAGCTTGACTCTAATGTACAATCAGCACAATTTTCTGCCCATAGCTTTCGTACTGCGTGGGACACGCACAGCCATAGCTTCCCCTGCGGCACGTCGACGTCCTCCTTATCCAGCGCCACAGCCACCGTGGTAGCGCTCACTCTCAGCACCACGCCCTCGACGCCGCTTTTCTTCAGGTCGCTCTTCTCCTTCTTCTTCGCGCTGCCGGCGGGCTGCTCCTGCACGCCCACGATGTCTCCGGTGCGGATCCCGTGTTCCGGCAGGTCGGCGCCGGCGCCCTTGACCGCAGGGTCCAGCTCGAGCTCGACCACCGTCTTGCCGCCCAGACCCGTGCGCTGTGAGGAGATATGCAGGTTGAGGATCGCAAGCCCCGCACGCTGGAGTGTTTGAGGCGGGTGCGCCGAGAGGAGCAACGACGTCTCGGCCAGCTCGGCCTGCAGCTCCGCGTCGAGCAGGGACAGCTGGGCGGCAGCGAAAGTGGGAATGTCGGTTTGCGGCGGCATATTGTTCGTGGATTCTGGCAGCCGGAGGCGTGTGCGCTGCTGTCGAGGATGCTGACTCCGCGGAAGGCTTCTCGAAGGAACGTTGACCGGTGGTGCAGGGTGGACGCGGGGTTCGGTGGGATGGGCGAACGCACAGCCGGGAGGCCCGCCGATGCGCGCGCGCGGTCACCTGCTTGCGCGATGACATCGGCGCGCGCATTGCGTGTGCCAAGCAGCGGCCCTTCCGTGCCCCTGGACCTTACTAGCCGCCGGGGGGGCCGAGCTGGCGGGAACCGACCTGTCAAGTGCGCGCAATTGCAAACACCCACGCGACGCGCGCGCATCCCACCACGAAGTCCGCCACCAACCTCGCGCCCACTATACCCCCCATTGCAAGCCGCTACTGGAAGATGCGCACCTCCCGTGTCGCCCGCGAGACCGCAGCCGTCATGCGTGCATTGTCGTCGCCCTCGTCCTCACGGAAATTTCCAGCTCGACCCGACGTCGCTCAAACGCGGACGGTTTCAGACTCCGCCGCCGCTCCGAACCAGCGGGAACAGGAGCAGAACCAACGCGCTGCTAATGGCAGCAGCCCACCGCCGATCAGGCCCGCGGCGAACCAAGACGATGGCGCCGCCGACGACCACGAATGCGGCTCTTCCTCATCCGAACTCTCCTCCGTGCCCGACGATGACGGCGCCGGCGGCGATTCTACAGACCCATTTCGGAGCCAGCGACAAGCGCCGGCAATATCCACGACGACGGCGTCATTCTCCTCCTCGACGCGCAAGCGCAAGCGGAGCGGCACAGCAGCCGCTTCTGAAACCAAGCCGCCGTCGTTCACCGCAAGTGCCGCCGAGTCGTCGCACGCTCGCAAGTCGCCGACCTTACTCAAGCGCGCCGGCGACGCGCGGGACGGAACGGTCAACACCAGCACGAAAGCGAAAACGGCCCGCCGCGCCCCTGCGAAGAAGGCGGTTGCCGCTGACGGATCCGTCAAGGTCGAGCCGCCGCCCAATTGGGAAGAGATGTACGGCCTAACCGCCGAGATGCGATCCCGCGTGGTGGCGCCGGTCGATACCATGGGCTGCGAGAGCCTGGCGGACAGGAAGGATTCGCCGTTGGACCAGCGGCTGCAGACGCTGGTCGCGTTGATGCTGTCGTCGCAGACTAAAGATACCGTCACTTCCGTCGCTATGAAGAATTTGCAGGACAATCTGCCTGGCGGATTCAACTTGCGTGCGCTGCTGGAAGTGGAACCGGCGCAGCTGAACTCTTTGATAGAGAAGGTCGGGTTTCACAACAACAAGACCAAGTACATCAAGCAAACCGCCGAGATCCTGCGCGATAAGTTTGACGGAGATATTCCGGATACGATTGAGGGGCTGGTGTCCTTGCCCGGCGTTGGCCCCAAGATGGCTTATCTGTGCATGAGCGCGGCTTGGGGCCGCGACGAGGGTATTGGCGTGGATGTTCACGTCCATCGGATCACCAACCTGTGGGGGTGGCATAAGACGCGTAACCCTGAGGAGACGAGAGCGGCGCTTGAGGCGTGGTTGCCGAAAGACAAATGGCATGCGATCAATCATCTCCTCGTCGGCTTTGGTCAGACTATCTGCCTCCCTGTAGGCAGAAAGTGCGGGGAGTGCACGCTTGCCGAAAAAGGGTTGTGTCCCGGCGCGGTTGTTGCGAAGAAGCAGACAACGGTGAAGAGGAACAGGTCCACTGTTAAAGCCGAAGTAGAAGGCGAAACGGTGAAGCAAGAAGTGTTAAATGAGGTTGAGGTGGAACAGAACGTCAAAGCCGAAGACATGCCTGAGGCCACCGTTATGGATATCGAAGACATTGGCCAGCCCAGGAGAACAAGATCATCCAGAAGGCGATGAAGCAAGCGAATGGGAGCACGTGAGGAGTTGGAGCTTCGTCCGGATAGCTTTACAACTCATGAATACTCACACCGGATGATTGCTTCAACTCCCCACACCTGGTGCTCTCCTTGCCCTTCCACATCAGACGTTGGCGAACGTGGACGATCGGCCAAAGCCTACAGACTTGCAGCGGTAACAAAGAAGATGATTGCTCTGGAACGCAGGATAGCTGCATCCACACCGCTTGAATACGGTGCTACTGATTAATTTACTTGAGTGATTAGCAAGCTGAACAGCAAGGCAGGTGAGCATGAGTCGTGGATGCATCCGTCCGAGAATAGTAGGGCATCACGAATACGGCAGACTAGCGTTTCGACTCAGTATGCCTGCATCGCAACATTTAAAGCCGCTCAAGGATCCACAGCCTTGCAAGCATTCCGTCATGGTATGTAAGTGTCGTATCACCGTCTGCTTCAAAATTTGCCGTTGGAAACTCAATTTGGCCACGATCTGCCTTACCCAACGCATGCTCGCTCGGCGCCTAATTTTCCATGAATGGATCGCCACGTGTTGCCGGCCTGGAGCAGCATTCTGCCTCATGGAGGGCAGTGCACGGCTGCGCAACCCCAGCTTTACGAATCGAATCCGCGGGTGTGGCGCCCGCGTTTCACCAGTCAACCATACGCCTGGGATGCGATTAGTAGTCTAATATTACACTCAGTATAGCTGCTATCTGCCTGAGGCCTTCCATGGCTTTCCGGCGTAGGATTCTTGCTTCAACAATATTCTCAGGCAAAGCTCTAGTATTTTCTATTGATTGGCGTCTTATGCTTCTTGAAAATCCAGCACTTTTGCACATCGCTATTTAATGGCAATACCCACTTTTTTCTTGTATGAGCCATTACTTCTGTGACATAACCTCTCAGTTTCTACCATTAACTGATCATCCCTCGCTTTTCGAGGCGTCCGGTTGGCTTTTCGGAGTTCGCTCGTTGCTCCTCTCGGCAAGAACAAGGCTGCGGGCAGAGGGTTGCACAGGAGCTAGGAGAACGAAAAGGGGAGCCGAAGGTACGGATCCAGGGATGCGGGCATCCGGCAGCGATGTCCCTGTACCACACGCTGTGCGAGCTCATCAAGTTGGGTTTAGCTGGCTGTTGGGTGAGCAGTAGACATTGATCTCGTGTGCCGACCCCGCGTTGGGGAAGGCGAGGCTCAAGTGTGCCTGGCAAGCTTACGGGTGAGGTAATGCGTATTCTCGCAAACCTTATTAACGACCTCCCATGATTGCACATCTTCTTCTCTGACATTTCGCTTCTCGTTCGGACAGTTGCTTAATCCATTAGCCTCGTCTTGGTTTTGCTACGTCTCGTTGCTTTTTGCGAGGAGCAAGGCTGCCAACACTGTCTTAGTGCGTCATTCCGGGCCCAAGTCTATCTAATTGCGCCGGCCGCTACTGCACGCCGCGCCTTCATCTCGCATTTCCCCACAGCATTCTCCGGACGCAACTCTATCGCGCGACTCCGTTCCCGTACAATCCTAATGCTACCCGCTCAGAGCTGAACAGAGACCAGTGCTTGGCGTTCGGAGATGCGTCTCCCGATGCTTTCATTGCCCGCGACGACGCTTCGGGATCGAGGTCAGCCCCGATGGATAGGCGTACTTAAATGCTGTAGCTCTCGCTCTGGTGCATCTTGTTCCGGAGGTGTTCTTAATGTGCTTGCTCTTCTGATAGTCAATTTCACACGAGCTTCCTGTTCCACTTCTCATTCCTTCCCCTGTCTGTACTCAGCTCTTCGTATCTCCGCCACCAAAAGATGGCGCTCAGTCCCTTCATGGCTCTCGCCGCGGGGGTAGCCCTCACCGTTGCTGTCTGGCTCGTCCAGGTAATAAGAAGCCTCCCTCCAAATCCACGACGACGACGACCCGCAGCAATAACAACAATTCTAACCATTCCACCCAGGTCATCTTCCACGCCCTGACCTCGCCCCTCCGCCAAATCCCCGGCCCCTTCACCTCGCGCCTGACCAACCTGCCCCTCAAGCAGGCCGTCACCTCGGGCCGGCGCATCTTCCACATCGACGCGCTGCACCGCGCCTACGGGCCCATCGTGCGCATCTCGCCGACCGAGGTGGCCGTGGGCGGCGACGTGACGGCGTTCAAGCAGATCCACGGCGTGCAGTCCAAGTTCGCCAAGGACCTGTGGTACGAGAAGCTCACCAACTTCCCGCGGCTCAGCGTCTTCACCATGCGCGACGCCCGCCAGCACGCCGCGCGCCGCCGCCTGTTCGCGCGCGCCTTCGGCAAGGGCTTCCTGCGCGAGCGCTGGGAGCCCGCGGTGCGCGACAAGTGCGAGGCCGCCGTGGGCCGCATCCGGGCGGAGGCGCTCGCGACGGGCCGCGCGGACCTGATGAAGTGGTGGACGTTCATGGCGACCGACATCGTCGGCGTGCTCGGCTTCGGCGAGAGCTTCGGCATGCTGGAGGCCGGTAGGCGGACCGAGTATATTCGTGTCCTCGAGGCGGCGCTGGTGGGGAACGGCGTGGGTGCGGAGCTGCCGTGGGTGAGGGCCATTGGTTCGCGCATGCCGGTCAGGGCGCTGCGCGAGGCGTTCAATAGCAGCGAGTACATCTTGGCTTACGGCACCAAGGCGGTCGAGAATGCGCGGACGGGAGGTAGGGATTCGAACTTGATGGCGACGATTATGGCGGAGGCGGAGAAGGGGGGAAGCAGGGTTGATGAGATGGTAAGTTCTTGCTTGCGTTTTCGATTCTCCCTCCTTTACTCTCTTTCTTTCTCTTTAATCATGAGCCCGATGGCCCCTGCCAAAGGAAGGAGGTAAGGTCGATGATACGACAGCAATTTGCTAACATGTGCCGTATAGGACGTCCGCACGGAGTCCACAAGCCTCATCTTCGCCGGCTCCGGCACCACGGCCAACACCCTGACCTTCCTCAGCTACGCCGTGCTGTCACGGCCGGCGCTGCAGCAGGTGCTGGAAGAGGAGCTGGCGACGCTGCCCGAAGGCTTCTCCGACGCGGACCTCGAACAACTGCCCCTGCTCAACGCGATCATCAACGAGACGCTGCGCCTCTACTGCGCTGTTCCCGGCAGCCTTCCGCGCGTCGCCCCGCCCGGCGGCGTCACCCTCGGCGGCTACTTCATCCCCGAGGGTACGACCGTGAGCACGCAGGCTTACACGCTGCATCGGGATGAGAACCTGTGGGATAACGCTCAGGAGTGCGTCCAATTCACCTCCCTTTCCCCTCCTCGCTGAGATGAGATTCTCTTGAGAGGATTTTGAGTTCGAAATCGCTGACACCCGAGGGTAGATTCGATCCGTACCGCTGGCTTCCTGGCCGGGAGATTTCGCCCGGAGCGAAGGCAACATTCTGCGCATTCGGTGCGGGCGCGACGTCCTGCCTAGGTATCAACCTGGCGTGGATGGAGCTGAGGTTCGGGACGGCGATGCTATTCCGCGAGTGCAGGGGTGTGAGGCTGGCAGACAGCATGACTCCTGAGAAGATGGAACTGGAGAACTACTTTGTCATCACCCCGAAGGGCAAGACTTTGGAAGTTGTGCTGAAAGGTGAGTGATGGGAGATGATATCAATGGCGGAGAGGACTTGCAAGCTCGCATGACGCATTACAAAACAACATCTAGACCAAGACGATTGTGGTATTTGTCCAGAATAAACGAGATGCGAAATTGTACGCTGTTTGGTCGATAGAGAATAGTAGAGCGGTTTCCGAAGCCAACCTTGGGAAAGTCAAGACAATTCTGAGGACCTTGTAGCCATATAATGGAAGGAATAACCAGTAATGTCAGAGGCTTATCTGTCCAAGTGTATTGCCATACAGACAGTATACTTCACACAGACTGATTTGTAATCCCCTCGGTGTTACCTATTGCAAAGTTTGGAATGTCAGTCAGCCACAAAGTAGCTCTGTGGCCTTTCTTCGCCGGTTTCGTCGAGTGCATCAGTAGATGCCCATATCTGCCCTGAGGATGGCAATTTCTCACGTTCAGGCCGAATCGTAGGTGTTTCTAATTTTTCATTAGATTCTGGAACGGCTACCCTACGTGAAAGCAGTCGTTTCTGGATAGGAACTGGGATGATCATGCCTGAGATGGAGATTAGTAGAACCGACGTGATGGATTCAAAACAAGGATGTAAGAGCAAACTGAGGTTTCAGACGATTGGTGAAATTGGTATCGACACTATAGGTTCGGCAATACCACTACAAGTAGGCATCATATAGGTAGAAGAGTTGGGTATCAAAGCTGAGACCGACTTACCTTTGACATAACCGCGCGATTAAGCTCTCTACACGTTTGCCTTTGTGCGGAGCCTCTTGTGAGTCGTGGTTGAGTGTCTCAGCGTCGGACTGTCGTATTCTGAGGCATTAAATCGTCCCGGGCGGATGAACCTCTTCACGGGAAGACAGCACACCAGCTTACAGATGCGCTGCCTCACCTTTCTCCACCTTTCCCAAAAAGCCAACAACCCTTCGGCATAGGTCACCAACAACCGCGTCCGAATCTCCCCTCAGATTGTGACTGGCACCCGGCACAACACCTCCGAACTCCTCTTCCCACACACCTCCCGCCTCCTTTACAAATCCGCTCCACCTCTTGACTAGCCCCTCCTTGTCCACGCTTGGAGGACAAAATTCGTCACTGCCAGAGTAAAGCACACAGACGCCCAAGCCCTTCGGCACAGCTCCAAAAGTCTTCTTCACGCTATCATCCGGCAAATCATCACTGAAGAAGTCATCCGCGCCCTTCTTATCCGGAGACGCGAGCGCCAGCCACCGCCGGGCCGAGACCGGAGTCTTCTTGAAGTCCTTCTCCGTACACCTGAACGGCAAGACGTCTTCGCCACGACCCTCGTCCACGTACGCCTGCGCCACGGCGTTCGCTGCATCGAACTTATCTTTTCCTAAGGAGTGGAGCATGGCCTGCCGGTCACTGGCGGGCGCCTGCAGGATGATGGCGTCGAGAGGGGATCTGGAGGAGGCGGCGGACGGGTTCGATGGCGACGACACGTACTCGATCGCGTCCTGGCATCCTGTGCTGTGGCCCATGACCACGATCTTGGCGCCCGGCCCGTGACGCGACCGGAAGTACTTGACGCACTGCGCGAGCTCGTCGGCATCGCGGACGAGGCTGGAGGTGCCCCAGCCGGCGTAGGAGGAGCTGAGGAGCGGTTGGGCGAGGATCCAATTGGGTGGAAGTTCGGAGGCGATGGTAGTGGGGTACGGAACGGTGAGGAGGCCGTCGCCGAGGCCGCCGACCCTGTGAGGTATTAGTCGTGTGCAGTGTTATTTTTGGAGAAAATCAGAAGGTAGATAGAAGAAAAGCAAATAGTGGGATATGTTACCAGATCAGCACGTTAGCATTGGTTGTTGTTGAAGCATTGGGCGGCTTGTGCTCGAAAGCCAGCAGGCCGGGCGAGAAACGGTGGGCAATGCCGTCGTGGGCAGATGGCTGGAACGGCATGGTTCTTGATTCCCTTAGTTGGACGGCTGCGGATGTTTGGTAAATGGCTGGGTGATCCAATGGTTGAGTGAGGTGCTTGATGGTAATGCTCACGCGGAAATGGATACGGTGTTGTGTTGTTCCAGTGACGTCGGCGGGGCACAAGCCTATGAAGACTGAAAGTCGTGGCCGAAGGCCCACTCCCTTACCTGAGATCCTGCAGTACATACACACTTGAAGATCACTTTATCTTGACCTCCACATTGTTGACAAGCGTCTTTATTGTATCCGAGCCTAGAATTCCACGTATTGCATTTACAATAGAAGCCTCTATACAGCAGATTACACAGTAGCGGGGTTTTAGCCCCGCTCTATAGGGCTGAGGCTCGTGGGTATTGTTCCCGGTAAGATAGCCGGCAGGACAACGCCAACTTTTGTATCATTATTGTTACCACAAAGCCTTTGGAGTTGTTGGTTTGGGACCGTCAATCAACCGAATTCCAATATTTCAGGCCCCACTTTATGGGCGGTGAAAGCTTAATTAAATAGCGCTCGCTTTGAGGCTTAGCTCTGTTTCCTCAGGCCGCATTTTTGCGCCGGGGGCTGAAGGGAGGCCCTGTTAGTAGTGATCAACAATCAAGCACGGGCAGCATCAGGTGAACGAGAGGCAAGCCTCGAGGTAAGCGTGGCGCATATCGGTCGCGTGAGAGTGAAAGCCAAGGAGGCAAAACACGTCAGAGAAGAGGCTCGGAGGGCATGACGACGGGGATGCGCAGACTGCGCCACAAGTACTCACAGCGCCACACAGGGCTGAAGGCATCTGGGGAAGGCTTGTGGGCTGGCACTGGCACCGGCACCTGGCCAAGCAGCGGCACAACGGATCACGGAACAGAGCCCGGGCGCGTCCGGATAGGACGGAATGAAGCGTTGCCGCACGTTTCACGGCGGCCGGGGCGAGCGATTGGACGTGCGGGTCGGCTGGGGCTTGATCTGGTCGCACGCGCGCGCTGGGGAGCTCTCCAACGCGGGAAGAGATCGCAGGCGGCGGCAACAACAAGGCACGCTGCGATGGGCGCAAGGCAGCGCAAGGCAGCGCGCAGTCGCACGACGCGCAAACCGGACTTGGCTCTGGGCTGAGGGTGCAGGGCGTTGGGGCTAAATGATGAATGATGAGCGCGGGCGAGTCCAGCCACATCCAAGCGTCTGCGCAGTCAGGGATCGCGGCCCTTTGACATGCCCGCTACGTCATGCGCGCAGGCGCCAGTCACTGCCCATAAATACAGCCTCCAGCCACTGCCACCCATCCACTCCCATCACAGCTCCTGCGTTACTCCTCCAGCTCCAGCGCGTTTCGCCCACACTCAGACACCACATTCCCGAGTTTACCGCTCCAATCCGCCATCATGCCTTTCACCGGAAGGTGCGCTCGCTCCCCTCTGCGCGGCGGTGTGTCGCAATCCTTTGCTTACTGACACCACCTGCAGCGACATCATCAAGATCATCTTCGCCGTCATTCTGCCCCCTCTCGGTGTCTTCCTTGAGCGTGGCTGCAATGCCGACTTTCTCATCAACATCCTGTTGACCATCCTGGGTTACATTCCCGGCATCATCCACGCGCTGTACGTCACCGCTCCCGCCGTGCGTTTCGAAACAACAAGGCCGCTAACCCGCCCCCAGGTACATCATCTTCAAGTTTTAATCGCGTCGATGCAACGGAATATTACCACCCACTCGATACCCAATTTTTCTTTCTCTGCATGTTTCGGCATGCTGCGCGTCCAGCGCCTCACGGCATAATCATTCGGCGTTGTCAGGTCTCTCCTGGCGTGACGGATAGTCTTGCATGGTAGTCGGTACGGCAGCTGTAGTTTGCAGCTTCTTGTTGGCTCAGTCCTCCTTACATAGTGATGATCCATTAATGACGACCTTTTCCACACCGTAACACCTTCTTTCCGCTCGGAGCGTTGTTCGTGAAATTCGTTCCAAACCTCGCTGACATTCCGCCATGATGCCCCCGAATCCGCGTGACCGAGCGTTGCGCCTCGCCGCTAGTTGCACATGCATTCGACCGGTCGGGCGCGCGGCGCGCTTTGCTTGACTCAGGATCTGCCGTGCTTTCCGGCTGCCGAACTACCGTGCTTTTTGACCAACGCGCGGCTCCGTACTCTTCACATGCCCGCGGACTGCGCGCCCTTACATTGTCCGCCGTCGAACGGAGAACAAACTTTGAACTAGCAGGACGGCTGCGCTCAGGAGCTGCACTAACGTAGCAATCGGCTTTCTTTCTTTGTTGTTCCAATATCTCTTTTTCGAGTCAAGCATCCGAACACCACTTCTTCATTGTCGCTTCGAGGAAAACTACATCAGCATGCTTGTGTTCCGGCCCCAGTCATGCCTGCAGAAGCTTTCCTGTGTTTACAAAAGGACTGGACAGAAATGGGCGGTGGTTCGATATTGCGAGGTCCTGCTTACCAGCGCTTGCATACCGAGGGGCCAATGGCCTTGCTTTCCTTGTGTTGTACCCTTCAATCGCCCACCTATTGTGCTGTCCCAAGCGCCTTCCATTGTGCTCTTGATCCCGGGATGCGGGGCCGAAGAAAACGGCAAGGGTGAGGACAGCGTCAATATCCGCACTCGGCTAGCAGGCGCGTAGCAGGAGTCTACAGCGTACCTGCGTTTTGACTCTTGGGCCTCGCAAGTTGCTACTTCTTTTTTTGAGAGAAGTATGCCGCTTGCCGAAATCCCATTGATGTTTGGGTTTGGCAGGAAAGGACCCGCGAGCGGGCTTGGGGATGGACGGCGTTGGTTAAAAAATCGGTATCCAGCGCGTACGGTGTTGGATATTTTCATTTCAACACTGAAGACGGGGCTTGAGGGTTGCTGGGGAAGCGTATCTGAGAAACATCTCTCGTTGCTTGCCTGGCTTCCATCAAGGCTGGATTCTTGAATCTCTGCTCATCGAAAGCATCGCATCGCTACTCTTGAAGCTTCGGACCATTACAGGATTCCACGGCGCAATTGCACCAATGCCTGACGGTTTCAGCCGATTCTCATACCTTTCCCGGCACGCACTACATCAAACATGTTTCTTACTCCACGCCCTGCTCAGCCCGGATTTCCAGGTGGCTGTTCCCAAGTCCAATTGAGTGGTCTAATCCCACAACTAGCGGCATTGGCCTTGACTGGCAGGACCCGCAACCCTGACCGGGAAAGAAGACTGAGCTAGAAAGCCACCACATTGCCAAGAAAGGGTCTTATGGCGTGAGCGATGTTTGACATGGAAGCGGGGTTGTTGAGAGGTCGCTGATTTGCGTGTCGACGTGAGACTGCTGCATTGCATGCAGTTCCACTGCTCTGCTGACACGTTATCTCTTGCAATCGCCAGAAGCCGGGCTTGCTCTGGTTCGCCGATACTCTGCAGTATGCAGAGCCACCAGCCAATGCCAATTGGCATTCTCAACATGTCGATCAGCGTTCGGGGTCGATGTGAAACGGGCGAGACACAAACATGCATGTTCCAGCAACGCCGAGGGCGACAGCTCTCATGGCAGCAGCGCCAACGCCACACACTAGAAGGAACGGAGTGTCTCTCACTGGGTGTAACGACGGGTGGTGTATTAATAGCATGTTGCACGTGACTGGTTGAAAGACGGTGGCGGCGATCAGCGCTAGTCAACGGCAGGGCCCGCACAGCAGCCCGCGTTTCGGCGGGAGCTTTCGCTACCGCTACCCACGTCACTTCCGCAGCTCGTACAAACCTTCCGCGAGTAGACTGCGCGACCCGCGCCTTCTCTCCCTTCCGTCCATGCCTCCCACAACGCGCCCTGCGCATCTCCGGCAAGATGGCCGACCCGCAGCATCTTCCACATCTCGGCCTACCCATCGACGCAGCTAGCATTCACACCAGCCATTTGTTTCCCACACACACTAGCGCCATGGCTACCCTTCCTCGAGGTCCCGCCGCCGTCGTTAGGCTTAAGTCTGCTTCGAGCCGCTCCAAGCTGCCCGAGCCATTACGCCTATTCGCATTGATTTTCGCCGTCGAAACCGACGAGCTGCCGTGGTACGACGAGGTCTACAACGTTATCACCTCTAGCGACCCTGAATGCCGACCTGCGCAGCTGTGGTTTGGAGGTGATAGGTTCGCCAGGACAGTAAAACTGATCAATTCCATGCATCAGATGGAGTCACACTCAGACTCCAGTACGCACCCTTCTCTCAACAGATGATGAACATCAATACTGACGGCCGTGCCCCGCAGCGGCGGATATATCCATCAGACAAGTCGTCATACACTGCCTCGAATGCAACTACCAGCTTCTACTGCTTCATCCCGATTGCGAGTTACAACACCACCCCGCTCTGTCCCATTGGGTCAAGACCCTCCTTTTGTGGGACCACCCAGACATGCTAGATCTGCTCCCTGACGACAGTCACGAAGCCCAGCTTCTCCGCGTCGTCGTGCGGTATATCAAGCACATCCTTCTCGAGCTGGCCCAATCGCACGAGGATGCTCCCAAGAGAATCCCCATTCCATCCTCGTTCCTCAAGAACTTCAAACGGAATGCCCCAGAGCCCAAGTTCAGCATCGGAAACTTTATTCATATACTGGATAAAGAGGCCATTCCCTGGCGCGAGTGGTATAAAATGGAGCTTTCGGATGAAGTCATCAGGTTGAACGATGATGAGTGGGCCACAAGAGAGCAAAGGAAGGGCGAAGACTCAGACACGGGCGCCATTTGGGCAGTGGGTGCATCGAATTTCGAGGAGTGGTATGCCCCAGATGCGGGGCCAGAGACAGTACCTTCTCGTGAAATCGCACCTGCTAATATTTCCAAGGATGAGATCGACACTGGATTGCGACAGACCAGCGAAGCGCTAACCGCGGAAGAAATTGTCGAGCTGTCGCGGAAGGAGCCTGACCAAGCCCAACAGATGCTTGTGAGCTTACCCATCGATCTGGCTTCCATGGAGGTTATCAACGGTGTTCTTGCGTCTGGCGAAGCGAACTTGGAAAGCCCGGTCATCGCCTGCAACTACATTCAACATGGCCTCCGCAAACTCGAAGACTCGTCCAGCGACGGCAGCACCGGGACAAATGAACCCGAGGAGCCTTACTCTCCCTCTCTTGATCCCGAAGAGAGGAAACGAAAAGTGAAATTACTAGTTTTATTCATCAGGAACCTCATACGGCGAGGACTGGTGCCAGCTGACTCGCTTCAATACGACATCCAGGAAATCTGCGTTCGCTACGCGCCAATCAAAGAGGTCAGGGATCTCAAGCATTGGTTCCAGACAGGCGAGGACTTGTGATTTCTTGTGCATTCGCTGTGTTCACTGCACGCAGTCTTTTGGTCGTCGATACCCCATTCTTCTTCATGAGTTTCTTGTTTAGCAACATTGGGAGGTGTTCACCAGGCTTAGATTCTCTGAAAAATGAAGAATGGATTCGTTCGTATTCAGACATCGCAATAGACCTCCATCACTTGTGCACGCCTGATACCACGTACCCCCTGTAAGTCTAACCGCCCTGCAGAAAATGGCTGCTCTACAGGTGATTCTCACATTCTTGGTTTTCACATGGCCTCGCAGACCCTTACCAACACCATACCCTTTTGTGGCTTGTTTCAGCCAAAAAGTGCCTTCCTCGTGTCGTAGGTGTACTTCAGGTCCAGATGCCAATAGTTTGGTGTCGTGGGCTTGGCAACGAGCCACGCCTCATCGAGCGCCTTCAACACCTCTTCAGGCAGCGGGCCCTTCTCAAATGCTTGAAGGTTCTGCTGCAGCTGTTCCAAGCTGCTGACACCAATGATGACACCGTCATTGCCGCCATCCTTGATTTTCAGCTCCGAATGATGGGTCAACCAACGGAAAGCTGTTTCAAGCATGGTCAAGTCATGCTTCTTGACGACGGGTTCGATGATACGCAAAGCTTCCCAAGTCGCGTCCTTGAAGTATCTGGCACGATACATGTCCCCCATGCGGCCAACGGAATCCGAGAAGCGACCAGTCGTGGGTATTTCAGAGGATTTGTACTTGCCGGAGAAAAGACCACCGGCGAGGGGGTTGTAAATGACAATATCCAGACCATACCGGCGACAAGCAGGGATAAGCTCGGCCTCGATGGAGCGCGCTGGTTGCGGTCAGCAGCGGGATTTCTTGAGCCGGACGGCACACAGCAGCGGCGAGGAGAACTTACTGATGGCATTGTACATGGCCTGGAAGATGGTCGGACGGACCCAACCATTGTGCTTGCAGGTCATGACGACCTCGGCGACCTCGAAAGCCGTGAAGTTGCTCAGGCCCAGCTGCACGAACTTGCCCTGCTTGTGCAGCTTGTCGACGGCCTCGAGGGTCTCGGCAAAGGGCACGCTCCGGTCGGCGGCGTGCAGGTAGAAGATGTCGACGCAGTCGGTCTGCAGCTCGGCCAGACTCGTCTCGACGCTCTCGGTGATGCGTGCGGCCTGGTGGGTGCCGGGCTCACGTGGGTAGCACTTGGTCGCCAGCGTCAGGCCGCGGTCCTTCCACTTGGCCGAGGCGGTGAAGCCTTCCTGCTTGCCGCCGACGTAGGCGCGGGCGGTGTCGACCTCATTGTAGCCCAGGGACTGGAATTGGTCCAGGACCTTGTTGTACTCGTCCAGCGAGGTGATGCGGGCGCCAGTGGACTCGTCAGGTCTAGAGCGAGCGGGTCAGTGGGGCTGTTTTGCTTTTCGGTGACATCACAGGCACAATAGGCACGGAGGCATTCGTGGGTGACACGTGAATGGAAAATGTGTCTTAGTGTGGGATGTCGTGCTCACCCAAAGGTCATCAGCCCTAGGATCACGCGGGGCGTGGGGCGGGTGTTGGCGACGAGAGGCATTGGTGCGGATGCTGGCTTATCAGGGAGGGCGGAGGGCGGAGGGCTGGTAGGGCTCGATCGGCAGGTGGGAGATTGCCGAGATGGACGGCTGTGCGACTTCACGGACTCAGCCAGGGCGCCGACTGCTATTTATGCGTCTTATCACTGCTGCGAAGGGCGGGCATAGCGGAGCTGCCGTTGAGCTCGTCATTATCGTCAGCGGGGAACTGCTGCGGGAGTTATGCTAAATCCGTGGAGATCTGCCTTGACTCGAAGCCACGAGCCCACAAGCCCGGCGCCAGGCACCACGCACGCCATGCACCTGCGCAGTACACGCTGCCTCGGGGTCTGCCGCTCCCAAAAGACGCCTGCTCGCCGCCGTTTGCTAGACAACTAGACAACCAACGATGCTTGGGTCAGTTGCCCAGCCCGCTGCCCGACCCGTGATCGGCCGGCGCGACGGTCTCGGGCGCGCCGCCAAGCCCCGGCGCCATTCGTGCATCGTGGCCAAGCGCAGGTCACGACTCCGTCACTCGATGCGCCTGCTTTTGTCCCGAACCCTGATCATCCCCACCAAACACCGCATGGATGAATAACTCGTCAGCCCATTCCGTGCCCCAGAGAGATACACCCGCGCCCTCCTCTTCGCTCCATCCCAACGCCCACCAACTGCGCTCTCAACCTCATCAGCTCCCCCCAGACCCGACCCCGTCCCTGGGCTCGTCGCCCGTCGTCCTCTCACCACGGCAGCCTTCGCGATCCCCCTCGCCGTTCGTGTCTATTACCTCCGGGGTAGCCCATCGCCATCCTCCGCACGCACATCACGGCTCCGAGGAGAACAAGCAGCTGAAAGAAGGGAGGGAGCCTCCCTCTGCGGCTGCGTCAGACAGTGAACTCGAGTTCGAGGATTGGGAACTAGGTAGCCGGAACGACGCCGACGAGGATCACAACCGCAACAGCAGGGACTCGATCGCCGACGACGACGACATGCCTTCCGACCTGCGTCCCCCGTTCCACCGGCCGACGGACGGTCGTTCGCACCAGCCCTTGCTTGGCAACAAGCGCGATGACCGCCGCAGTTACGACTCGCCCACGCTCCGTCCGCAGATGGGCGCCCGTCGCCGCACTTTCCACGAACGCGACCCTGATCTCGAGGCTAAGACTGCGACCCGTAAGCGTTACACGTATGCTGCGGGCTTCCTGGTGTTGAGCTTAATCAGCTTCGCCGTGCAGACGGAGACGGCGGTCTACATCCAGCATCACCTGGGTTGGAACAAGGCATATTCAATGCTGTAAGTACCATGTACCTCCGCGAAAATCTGCTCCGCTTCCCGCAACGAATCTTTGAGATGGACCAATGGCGCTAACTTCAGGGTCCTTCCCTTACAGATGGTTGACGCACGGTTCCTGGTCCCTGCTCTGGCCGACGCAGCTCCTCATTCTCCGCATCCAGAAGTGGAACCAACCCTGGCCCGCATTCTGGCGCAGGCATTTGCAGATTCTCCGCAGCACCGCGCAGATGGTTGAGCACGGCACCCTGCGTCCCACCGGGCGGCAACTCTCGAAGTCCCCCGTCCCGTACATGCTCAAGATGACGGCCATCGTGACCTGCGCGTTGACAGTCGCCGGCGGTAGCTGGTACGTAGCCGTGGACATGACGACTGCAAGCGACTTGACGGCCATCTACAATTGCTCCGCCTTCTTCGCCTACGCTTTCAGTATCCCGCTGCTGCACGAGAAAGTTCGCACCTCGAAGATCGTAGCCGTCGCCGTTGCTATCGGAGGTGTGCTCATCGTCGCCTACGGCGATGTGACTCCGGCAAAGCACGGTAACAAATCCGGCGGTGGCGCCGGCGGTGACAAGGCTCCGGACTCCTCCGAAGCCAAGAATCGTGCTCTGGGTAACATCGTCATCGGCGTTGGCAGCGTGCTGTACGGCTTGTACGAGGTGCTTTACAAGAAGCTGGCCTGCCCACCTGATGGCTGCAGCCCTGGTCGCGGCATGATCTTCGCGAACACTTTCGGTAGCTTGATCGGCTGCTTCACCCTGTTGATTCTGTGGATTCCTATTCCGATTCTGCATTTCACTGGTTTGGAGAAGTTCGCTTTGCCTACCGGTGAAGCTGCATGGATGCTGGTTATCAGCGTGTTGGCCAACGCAAGTATGTATTCACTGGTCTATTTTTTTCTTTTTTCAATTGCTGACTCGAATAGCTTTCTCCGGCTCTTTCCTTGTCCTGATTAGTCTGACATCTCCGGTCTTGTCCTCCGTGGCCGCCCTGTTGACCATCTTCATTGTCGCTCTTATCGATCAGCTCCTCCCGCCGCCGCTCAACTCCCCGCTCAGCTTCGCCGCCGTTATCGGTGGCTGCTTCATCATCGGCGCTTTCCTCATGCTCTCTTACGATACCTACAAGGAGATGGATGAGGAGAGGAGGAAGAAGCTCGAGGAGGACGTCAGCGATTCGGATGTCGACAGTAGATTAGGCGACTAAACCTGCCGTCACTGATACCGGGGTCCAGTTTCCTCTCTTCCGAAGAATCTTGGGTTTATTAGATGGCCGTGATGCGGCCTTTTTTGATTTCTTTTGATCTCCTTCCGCGCCGCAACTGCTTGCTTTTACTCAGCGTTGTATGCTTTTGTCATTGTGCATACGCATATTTTCCCCCCTCTTCGAAACTCTTCCCCAATTCTGCATCCTTCCTTTCGATTCGGATCTTCAGTTGCGATATGTTCAAAGACACCATCCATAAATGGCGGTGGGTTACGATGAAACGAATATGGGATGAACTGGGCAAGGACATTCAACTACACGGCGTCAAGAGGGAAAGGGACTGCGAGAGCACCGGCAGTACTCCGATGTGTTGCGCAAATTTGTGTTTTTGTTTTCTGTTTGTTTGGTCATATCAGGAAGACGAGAAGTGAGGAGCGAGCAAACTCCTCGTAGTTTTTGCATATCCACTTGGCCGGCTTGAGGGGCTTATGGTGGCGGCGTTCTATGTGATTTTCCTGATGTGGTGGTTTGAATTGGTTAGGGTAGGATCGGTAGAGCATTGCGTTTATTCCTCGTCGTTTGGTTGCTTGTACGTGATATTGTTGCCAGTTTTTGTCATCTGGCCAGAGGCCGTCAAAAACGAGCACTGAATGCTATCGCCTCCCCGCCGCACTGTTCATTCAAAATGCCTCGCCACGCTCTTGATCACTTCCGAGTGCTACGGCACTTGATATGTCAAGATGTCAACACCCATAGTGCCGGGACCACCGACCCGTGGCACATCGAGTCGTACCGTACCACTTCCGGTTTTTGTCCTCTTTTCCTTTTGCAATTCGCAAATAGGGTATCATTACCGCCACAAATCTCGGCAGTGGCCTTTCGCCTCCCCGCTCGAAACGAGCCTTCTCGTTTAGACCCCCCGATTCTCAGGTTTCTCTTTTTTTGCAATTCCAAAATCCTAACGTGTGGTTTTCCTCTTTTGTTCTTTCTTTCTTTTTTCAACCAACACTGCCCTTCACCGGCATCAGCCCCTGCGCACCCTCGACGCTCTCCTTGCCCTCTTTCAGAACCGTGTCCACGTCCAGCTCTTCCATCACGCCCAACACGACGCCCAGGCTGTCGAAGAAGCCGTTCACGGCCACGCGCAGCATCCGGTTCGTCGTGGCGGCGTAGTGTACGTCGAGGACGGACGGGGTGTCGGGCGAGACGGAAAGCGTGCGCTTGACGAGGGAAGAGAGTTCCTCGTCGACGGCGAGGGCGCGCTGGGCGTTGGTGGCGTGCGTGGCCGACGGGAAGGGGATGTTGAGGGTGCTGGGTTGCGATTGCGTTAGCTGCTACCGTTTGGGTGCAGGAGTGGCAGCTTTCAGATGATGAATGAGCCGTACAGTGTGCAGGGAAAGGCCGCGGGATCGGTGGAGCTGGCCATGACGGATGGGCGTTTGTGGCTTGTGGTTGGGTGATTTTTGCGTTTCGCCAGGTTCCGTTCAAGCGCGGGCGCGGTGGTGATAGACCCGAGGTCTGCAGGAAGAACGGGGATGCGTCGGGACCAGGAGTATCGGCGGGGGCGGGCGCGTGTTGCGGCTCCAACGTCCAAAGGGGAGCGTCTGTGTGCTGCAGGAGAGGGCTGGCCTGTGTGCCTGTGATGAGAAGAAAGGCTGTCGAGCCCCGCGTGGCTTCCCAATGCGGGCTAGTCGGGGCCACTTGCTTCCCCGCGTCTCGGCTTGCGGTGCGGTGATGTCATGCACGCATCAATGACCAGTGAGCAGTGGCCAGACGTAGCGCAATAGAGCATGTGCCGGGCCAGGCGCAATGGCAGATGATGGCTTGATGCGAGATGTGATGGGAAGGGATGCCAGCCCGTCATGTACGTATACATGTCGTCCTACGGCTCCACTTAGTACTTCAGCCCGAGACTTGTCCATACAGCTCCGTGCCGTTTCCAATTCACTCTCTCCTTCTCACCTACCTCTTTCATCGCCTGCGGCCTGTTGTTTCGCACTTTCAACTTTCCGCATCTGCCCGTTGCTCCTTCACCACCAACCAACATGGCGTCCCCATCTCCATCAGAGTTCTTGACTTTCTATCGCCGCCTCACGACTCATCCAGCCTTGCGCCGCGGCCTCGCTGCCTCCGCCACCCAGACAAGTCGGCCGCTCAGCACCTCGATTCCGCGCTGGGGCTACGGCAAGTCTGACAACAAGGCCTTCTCGGACGAGCAGCACACGACCCAAAAGACGGACAGGTCCGACGTCCAGAACGAGAGCTCGCAGGCAGGGAGGGAGTAAGTGTTCCTTGCAAGCACCAGCCAGTCAGTTGATTGCGTTCATTTATTGTCTTTATTCACCATCCTGCATCATCTCGCAATGCCTCCCACCACCATGTTGCTGAGCTCAACACTGCAATTGGATTTGAACCATAGCTGATCTCGCCCAACAGAGCCCACGCCACCGGCACCGGCGGTTCCGCTTCGAGCCGCAGGGACGAGCGTTCAAGCACTGCACGCGCGAAGAAAGAACATCCTGAGGCACCCGACGTCGTCATCGGAATGCAGGACGAACGCGGTGGGAAAGGTCTCTGATTCATCGGATTGACCTCTGTATTACTTGTAACAAAAAGTATTGCGATTCGGTCGCTTGCAACCACTGGACGTGGTGCGTTGAGCTTGGATGGCTGGCATACTGCCTGTCGGAAGGCAGCGCGTTCGCTTCGGCGAGTATCCAAGCATAAGTTTTTGGGAATAAGGAAGGAATTGACCGTGGTGGTCCTTCTGTCACTATTGCATGATCGGCGTTGAGACATAATATAGGGAATTTGCTTGCAATTGCAGGCATTCAAATAATTTTAACGAAAGTTCAACTCTATCGTATCTGCCACTATCATCTTTCATTTATGATATGAATCTGTCGTGACCGTTCCAAAGGGTGTATGACCAGAACGGTCTGCTCCAGGTATCACCAAGGCGTCTTTTCTCAGACGTCGGAGAAGGCCTCGGTCCGTATCGAGGAACTCTGAATGTTGACGCCCATATGGCTGGAAAGATTTCGATACTGATAAACCGACACCTCCCAAGCATATTAGCAACAAGACTGTAGATTAGTAAGATATTCGTTTAGAATATCCCCAATGTATGCATTATGGCATGCATGTTGGCTTCTGTAGATTGAAAGAGGGCTACGAAAGAACTAACAAGTTCTGTTTATCACATGCATAGGGCCCAAAAGTCACGAGACTGTTACCGAAAAGCAAGCTAACATCAAAATAGCAGGTAGTTTTTGATATGGAAAACCAATTATGCTGGAAAACGCTTGCTAAGGCGGAAATGTATTAGGGTATATCGTCGCCTGTCATCACTCTACCGAAATCTCCTCTTCTTCGTCGTCACTGGTTTCCTCCTCGCCCTCTTCTGAGTCGTTGTCACGCGGCGAAAGGAAGTAATCCAGTGTTGGCTCATCCGGATGTTCCTGATTCCAGTCTCCGGGATAAATGAGAGGGGGTTGGCCACCATTGATACAGTAGTCCATGATCGACCTTTCGTAAGCACCACCTTCCCAAAACTCGAACAGGCCGGCACCGCCGTTATCTTCGCACGTGGAGTCCCATAGGGATTCTACGTAGATATGTTCCAATTTGAGTATGTGAGGGATTTGCTCGATGATAGATGCCCACGATCCGTGCGCTCTTGATAAAGCCATGTCCACTAGGGAAAGGTGCTTGAGTGTTGCTGAATGGCGCTTGAGGAGATCAATCAAAAGATTCTCTCTCGTTGTGAAGCTTGCACGTAAAGTATGCAATACAGGCCAATGTATGTCCCCCAAGATTTGTAAGGGATCATCCCAACGGTCGTCTTCCCGGTCTTTGGTTTCCTCGCTGTACCCGAAGTGAAGCCTTTCCAGTTTCCTAGCCTCCTGCAGGAAGGCTCGCATGCCGCTTCCTATCCAATCTCTCCGGTCCCAAAAGTGGTCAAATGAGATGAGAAGTTCGAGATGCGTCAGGTTCTGAAACGCGTGTCTCATTTCATAGACGCGGCCGTCGATTTCGAGGCCTCCGAGTTCCTTTGGCCACAGACTCTGGTGACTGAGTGGCAATCGCGTTGCTTGACACCAGAACACATTATTGTTGGTGGCGAACTTCAGTGACCGGACTGATTTGCTGGTCCTCTCACACAGCGCTTTGAGCAGGTGAGTTATTTGCTGCGCTCCGTCCAAGCTCACACCAAGAGATGCCTCCTCGTTCGAGTCGATGAACTTCCAATCGTCCGGGCCCTGCAGGATCCGCGGTAACAGTCTTCCCCATACTGGTCCGTGGTTCTTCGGCGTTCCCATCTCCTGCGTTGACACTTCCGCCATTTCCAGATTTGGCAAGTTGCAGATTGCTCGCCGAAGTATCTGGGTCCGCTCCTCATCCCATTCTTGCTGTTCTTCCCAGATGCCCTGGTATTCTTTGTAGTAGGCGTCCAGGTCTAGCTCCGGATCTACTTTCGGCAGCTTTGTCCAGATTGCGAGCGCCGCGCTCTTCGCCTCACGATACCTCATGTCGCCTGAAGGCAGCACCGGCAGCCCCTTTTCAAAGCAATACATCTGGTAGAATAGACTGAACGGCGGGCGCATGTCTATCCGTTCGGCGTACTCCTCTCTGTTCTCAAAGTAGGGCAGCAGCTCTCCATGGTAGGTCAGCTTTCTGACCATCTTGCGGAAGTCGGAGTGCGCAGCGATGCAACAGATCTTCTGCAAGCTCTCCATAAACATGCCAATGTGCACATGTTCGAAGACGCGCGGGGTAGTCAGACGGGCGAGTACTTTGCAAGTCCCACGCAGCCGCTTCAAGGAGGCCAAGTCGCACTCTGCGACTATCAGGTCGAGGAGCTCTTCGGGAAGTCCGTCCATTTTGGGGGAGCCGTTGTAGGGAACAGGGAGCTCGGCGTTCCGGACGCGCAATTGGCTGGCGGAGGGGTCAGGTTGAGGCTTGTGTGGGCCAGCGGCTGGCGGTTGCCGTTTCGGGGCTCGCCGGGGGCGTTACGTCATCCGAAATGAAGTCACGTGCTTGGGTACGAGGCGTGTCAGTGGAAAATTGCTGGCGCTCAGGGACAGGAACCAGCACAGCCTGTTTCACCGCGTCCCGTCTCCACCTCGCAAGTCATGCCAGGGCTGGGTGGCAGCCGCCGCACCGCTGCGATCAAACGTCTCCGTGTCATCCGCGGCGGCGGCAAGCGGGAGCGGCGCTCCGATTGCCCTGCATGTGTGCGGGTCTGCGGTTGAGGTGGCAGAATTTCCCCACCACGGCGGCTGAGGGCGCCCTGATGAGGCGGTGCGCTCTGCTTGACAGGGCTGGGCTGGCTGGCCATTGGGGGTCCAGATCGGCGGCGAAATGGCGCTGGCAGCTTGTTGCCGACCCTTGCGCAGCTGGCCTGCTCGCCGATCGACTCCGCAATTAGCTCCCCGAGCTTGTCCAAGGCATTCATAAGTACCTGACGATCCTCCTTGCTCTGCTCCCCTCTCTGCAGAGCCATTGTTCCCCGCGCATTCATATTCCCACGTGCCAGAAACACTAGCTGCATCATCAAATATGGCGTCCGGGTGTTCCTATATGGGCAGTCGCCGTAGGTTGTCCCTTGCGCGCCCACCACCACCAGCTTTGCTGATCGCAACTCGCAGCTTTCCACCACGAGTCGCACGAGCGCGCCAAAGATATTGAGGAAGAGTATGACCGTCTGCGCGATCAGGCGCGCAATGAGCGCTCGAAGCGCCAGGACTGCTTCGACCGTGCCCATGAAGCCTACGAGTCTGGCGACGGCGCAAAGGCGCACGAGCTGTCCGAGGCGGGCAAGCGCCACGGCGCCAAGATGGATGAGTACAACAAGCAGGCCTCCGAGTTCATCTTCCGCGAGAACAACGCCGAGGACCGTGTCGCTGGTGACGAGATCGACCTGCACGGGCAGTTCACCGAGGAGGCCGAGGACATCTTGGAGGAGCGCATTCGTTACGCGCAGAAGCATGGCCAGACGCACCTGCATGTCATTGTCGGCAAGGGTAACCACTCTACCGGCCACGTCCAGAAGCTCAAGCCCCGCTGCGAGCAAGTTTGCCGCGATCTAGGTCTCCAGTTCCGTACCGAGGACAACGCCGGACGCATGTACGTCGACTTGACTGGTGGTGACGCCCACCTGCCCTCTCACCTGGGCGGCGGTGGCCAGCGTCCGGCCAGCCAATTCCCCATTGCTACCCACGACCGCCCGGCCTGGCAGCAACCGAAGCCCGTCCAGCACGAGCAGCCCGTCCAGCACCAGCAGCCACACCACGAAAACGGCCACGCCGAGAAGCCCCACCATGCCACCGAAGGCCACTCCTACGCCAACGCCGTCTCCGGCGAGGAGCACGCCCAGAAGCCCCAGCAAAAGCCCCAGAAGACAGGTAATTCGCAATACAACAGCCACTACCAGGAGCCACAGCAGAATCAGAACGACGATGTTGATAATATCTTCAGAAAAGGGAAAAAAGTTCTCCGGGTTTTCAAAAGCTGTTGCGTGGTTATGTAAGAGGTCTTGGAAGCCGCTCCGCAAGGCGCTGCCCAAGAAACTCCCATTCCACAAGAAGCAAAAGAAATCCTACGCGGATGCCGCCGGCGAATCCTAATCGCTTCTTCGCGCGTTGCTTTTTGGCGTTGCGTTGCGATGCGTCCTTCGTCCGTTTACCGTCTACCGTCGTTCGTCGCCGCCGCGTTACCACTCGTTCGTTCTCGTCCCGTCGCCGTTGTTGTCATCCGTTTATCCCTGTAAATACTGTATCTTGTGATACCCGTTGTTTGAGCTTTTGGTAAGTTTTTGGCTTGATGACTTCAATTTTATTCCTGCTGATCTTTCGATCTTGTCTTGGAGATGGGCGAGATTTGGATGTGGCGGAATGAGGTAAATGTATATTGGAAATCGGAGACGCTAGCTCACGATGCGAATGGAATTCGTGTATGTGGAAGCGCTTGTTTATCGGTCACTCTCGAGTCAGAGTGGTGTTTTCGGACACAAAGATCTATTTATTGCGGTTAATATTGAGGGGATTAAAGGTACTGGGTTCGGAAGGCATAGAAGGAAGGAATATTCAAGGGACCGCATGGGCATCAACAACCGAGAATCCCAAAGATCCCGGACCATTGCGTTTCTGTGACCGTCGTTGTTTATTCGGTGGTGTGCTCCTCAAATGACGTTAGACACTGAGTCACGTATGATGCGCGCGAAACCTTTCCGATGCTCGAGTTGGCGGCAGAGTACCTATAGATGATGTGTGAGTTTGGAGATGAACTGTACTGTGTAGAGAAGAAGCCAAAGCTGGCTGGACGTCACAGCAAGTCTTGGCGCGGGCGAAAAGTGGTTGCCGGGGTGCTCCGCGCAGCGCGTCAAGGCGCATTGTTTTCCAGGTCGAGCTCCGGAGCTGTCGCAACTCCACCACCACCCACTCACCCACTCCATGGACATTTAGACGCGCGCATTCCTGGCGCGCACTCCGGCGGAAATGGCTGCAACATCTGGCGAATCCGTCCTTTTCCCGCCGCTGGACAAATGCCTGAGCGGAGAGCAGCAGCTGCTGTACGTGCCGCCGACCCCAACTCCGTGCCATCACACCCGCTGATCTTCTCCGCAGCTCATGGCAGGAAGCCTTCGCTGCCCTGCGTGGCTCTAGAGCTGGCTGCGAGGGCGATACCCTGTGCGCCTTCTTCTCCGACAACACCAATGCCGCCGTTCTCAGCAAACCATTCCAGCCTTTCCAGCCGCCAAACGCCCAGTCCAAATCCGCTTTCGAGACCAAGACCGCTGCCATCAATGTCACTCCCTCCGAGAACGGCCAGTACAATATCGACGAGATCAAGGAAGACACCAAATGGCTATCGGCTGAGGCGAAGATTGACGAGGTTTCTGCGTTGAGGATAGTGCTGCTAGAATGGCAAGTGCGGCCTTCTACTCAGCTACTTGCTGGCTTCACCGAGGAGGAGACACTCAGTGTTCAGGATGCTGCGGGCGGTGCCAACCTCGGTTCGTCTACCTTTCTGCCCAAGTCGACCATTATCGCCGCGACGGGCAGTGGAATGGGTCAGAATTTCGCTGCGTTCCATTCGAAGGAGAGGAGGCAATTGCGGATACTGGAGACCTATCTGGCCGAGCGGATATACATTTTGAAGATTAGCGACATTCTGGCACGGGTGGGCGCAGCAGCCGCACAAACGGACAGCTCGTCGAACAACACGAGACCTGACGCAAACGCTCAGACCTGGATCAAGGAGCTCGGAAAGAGAATTTTCTCCTCGCAGAAGACTGGGTTCATCAAGGATGGCACCCAGGCCCTACAATCGCGATTCCAGAACATTGAAAATGGTAGCGGTTGGTACAAGGACGTGCCGGGAGGCAATGAGGAGGCTGAAGAGATGTGGACACAGTCACAGCTGTCCGAAGCTATCATCATTCTCCAGCTCATTTTCACGCATGTGGACAGCACCCCGAACCTGTTGTCTTCGGACGTTGTCGTGGATTGGTTTGAGGCCATGGACGGTTGCCGCTTCTGCAAGGATATCCAGCTGCCATTTCAGAGTCAGCAACCTCTGGTCTCGACCCTGCAGCTCCTGATCGCCATGGTCTGCCTGGCAGTGGTCAACGTACATGCCCTGCTTAAGTTCATTGACGCGGAGGGCGTGAATTTTACCCCCACGGATGGCGCCGATGGCGGGGCTTACGTTAAGAATAAGTTCTGCGTCGAAAAGCTTACTTCGATTTTCCTGGAAATCTGCGGATCAGGCCCCACACCCGCGAGTCCTGCGTTGTTCGCCTGGTCCATCTTCAGTCTTACTGTCAAGGGCGAGAGCGATGCTCTCAGTCACGAAAGGGAAACACAAATCGCCCAAGGCTCTCCTGACGTCGATTTGACCGTAGTGGAAAAACTCAACGAGACGATCAGGGGAATCAACATTAACGAAGACGAAGAGGATGACAACGCCACATTACTTGTCAAGGCCTCTGTAATTGGTGCAAAGATCTACGAGCTTTTGCCAGAGATCGCTGTCACCCTGACGACCACTTTCAGCGACGTAATCATCCAGGATAACCTAGTTGCGAGCTCTGACCATGAATTGGATGCCCGCCTGCGCCTCCAGCTACTCTGGCTCATCCGTGCGGGCTCATTCACCGTGGAATACAGCTCTGAACTCATCATGAGCTTCCTCACAGTGCTCAGTGGCAGCCAGACCTATTGGACTCTTGCGGAACAATCTGCGAAGAAGATCCCAGACCCGGTTTTGGATGCATTTGTCGCCGAGGGCGGAATGGGAATTCTAGACCAGGCCAAGTATCGCTATCCCTACGAATCCGTTCCCCTCTTGCAGTTTGCCAAAACGTTGTGCTTGAGGGTCGATACGGACGATGAGGGCGAGCTTGTCACCGCCAAGTGGTTGCAAGAAAAGGCCCAGTTTACCCAGGTCATTCCCGCCAACTTCGAAGGTTACGTGCCAACCCGCGAGGATGAGGTTCCGTCTGTCCAGTTGAAGGAAGATATGAGTCTCTTCTGGAATCGGAAAGACACCAAGCGCCCTATTGCGGACGAAGAAGCCAACGGTAACGAGCTTATCCCACTTGACGAGATGCAAGAGGATGAAGTCCATTTCATTCCTGTTGGAACTGAAGGCATTGCACTCAATCCGGATTCCAGACCTCTTGTGATAGCGTGGATGCACAAGCATTCGGCCCTGCGCTATTTGGCCGCGTCCTTGTCAACATTTGTGGTAGGAAGTGAAACGATCGATACCGCAACACTAAAGCCGATCCCCATTGCAACAGCAACTGAATATATCGGTCTGCTTGCAATGCTTGTTGCTGCCTCAGGGAAAGCCGCTACTGCCAGGGATGCAGATGCACGAAGAGACGCCCAGTGGATCCTGGAAGATGCCAGCGACGGACTTGGCCGCAACCAGGATATCATCAGTTTGGTGTTCGATATCTTTGAGCAGGAGCTTGAGAGGCTGAGGGAGAGACCGAACAACGAGGGGTCGCTTGAGCTTCTGGTCAACTGCCTTTACTTCATCCACGCCCTTGTCGAGGTGTTCCCCAATAGGGTCTGGCCATTCTTCACAAGGAGTAGGCTGCTGGACTTGGAAGGCATTGGCGGCAGTCTTGTGGAGATCGTCTCCGGGACTGAAATGGTGATGGGTCGCTATGACTTCCTTTTAGCCTGCGCTCACCTCTTCAAAGTCTTGCTCAACGACTCAATCAAGAATGTTGTGTCCAGAAAGCAGAGTCAAAAGGCACTCGTGAGGTTCTCATCTCTTCCTGCCTCAGGAGGTGGATCTCCCGACAAAATCACAAGCAAGGTCCTGCTCAGCTTCACCAAGACATTCACTGGCGTTTTCGAGAGCTGTATCAGCTGGCGATTCGGAGCTGTTGACCAAAAGCTTGAACTTAACCGTCTGATGATGGAGATCTTCTCCGACATTTTGCGCACTGTTCATGGCTATGACGACGAAGCAAGCCCGAGTGAAAAGATGAGCTCGGTCATTTCGCCTTCAGCCGACTATCTTCTGGAGGCATTCTGCTCGGATTCAACAAACGACATCACGACCCACGCAATCCTCAACGTGTTCTTCACCGGAACGAAGTCCCTTCCTATTTCTACGCCTATCCGCATTGAGAATCTGTGGAGATCACAGACAGATGCGGCTATTACGTTTGCCACGACCATTCTCCAGGCCGGTGTTCTGCTCGAGCTTCCAACATCCTATCTGGAGCACCAGCTGTTCAAAGCCGCGCCCCTACTTGCCCGGCTATCAATTGCACACGAAAACTTCAAGCCCTCCACTATGAACCTCTTTGAAGTTCTGGTTAAAAGTGCGGCCCGAGGGGAGAAGGAACCCCCTTCGTTACTCGGACACCTGGGCCCCGAGACTGCGAAGGCTTTCCTCAGCGTGATTTCGTCCATGAGCGGAGCTTTGAAGGATACCACGGTCGAGGTCAGCATTTGGAGGTTCCTGTGTTCGGTTGTGAGCAGCAAACAGCAATGGCTCTCGATTTATCTCCTCACTGGCAACACGCCGCGAGACTCTCTCAAGAAGAAAGAGGACAAGGTGACTGGCAAGCCCCGTGGCAAGCCTCTTTTGGTCTCAGCGCTGGATCAGCTGTGTGAAATCAAGTCATTGGACCCTCGGAGAGCTGTTGCCATGTTAGAGTTCATCTCCCTTGCGCAAAATCACTGGCCGTGGGCTGTTACCAAGATGCACTCCCACAGGCATTTCCTAGAAAGCATCATGGATTTCATCCGAACATTGCAACCAGTGGCGGCCAGCGCACCACTAGCGACAGTGGAGACTCAGTCGATCAAGATCCACATGGCTTCCTTAGTCTCGGACATTGGCGCCATGTGCCTTCACTATGCACGACAACTAGGCGACATGCGCCCCGCACAGCACGTCATTGCTAAGCTCGATTTCCTTCAAAAACACGGCGTTGATCCGCCGGCGTACAACCAGTCATTACACAGTAACCTGAGGAAGAACGTCGAGAGCAAGTTCCCCAGTGTCAAGCTCTCGAACTTCAAGAGGACAATTCTCACGCGGTCCGAGTTTGGTCGCGATTACTTCTACGACCTACAGTACGCGTCTGAGGTTCTTGGCTTTGACTCTACGTGGATTGGCTTGAGGAAGGGCAATGGCTTTGTGGATGAGTTCCAGAGGGCTAATGTCAACCTGTCCTTGGTCGAGGCACAAATAATGCTTCTGAAGAGCTGGAAGCTGCTTGCGATTGAGCTCAGCTCGATTGCCAGTAAGGATCACCGCCTTGAGGGAATCCTTGCACAGGTCATCCAGCAATGCCTGAAGTCGAACCAGACGTCGAACGGATCGCAGGCGCTGTTCGATCGGTTGGTTCATGTACGGGCAGACTTTGCATTCGTTCTGATACAAAAGCTCACAGCAGCTGACTGCAAGAGCGACCACATCAAAGCTTTGTTCAAGCTCTGCTGGGACACGATTCGTATGTCGGGCGTCGACTTCGAGATCGCGTTCATGGGAGAGAACGCGGACTACTACAGGACGCTTCTCAGAATACTGCTCCTCACCCTGCAGCCTCACATCAAGGCCCATCAAAAGGAGGAGCCTGGCATACAGAAGAACATGCCCAAGATCGGATCCGAGCTCATGGAAATACTAGAAAAGGTCGTCGCCACCGGCCTCCGCTCGCTGGCGAACCAGGTGCACGAGGACCAAGAGAGCTGCTCGCCCGCGGACTTCGTGCTCGTCAGCGCGCTGCTGTCGGCCATCCTGCGCGTGCCGGGCATGCAGGTCATGGCGGGCGAGATCACGCTGCTATTCTCGGCCGCCAACACGGTGCGGCACGCGACGGCGCTGTTCACCTGGGCGGACCAGCTCACCGTCGGCGCCGACGCCGACCCCGTCTACGGCGAGCTCAGCATCCTGTTCCTGCTCGAGCTGTCGGGCATCCTGCCCATGGCCGAGGTGCTCGCGGTCGAGGGCGTGCTCGCGCGGCTCAGCACGGCGAACCTGGTCAACTACTACCGCCGCCCCCGCGGCATGGGGCCCTTCGACCACCCGCCCCGCCTGTTCTCCATCTGGACCCGCGGCATCCTGCCCCTCTGCCTCAACCTGCTCGACGCCGTCGGCGCGCCCGTCGCCGCCGAGGTCGCCGCCTTCCTCAACCAGTTCCCCGAGCAGCTCGCCCGCGCCTCGGCCGCGCTCAACCCGCGCAGCGCCGCCAATCCGAACAGCCACCAGGGCCCGATGAAGGACGTCGCCGCCGGCGCCATCACCCTCGGCGCCGCGGCCGAGGCGCACAGCCTCGCGCTGCTCAGCGTCGTCCTCGACCGCTTCCGCTCCGCCGACGCGGGCGGCGGCGGCGGCGGCTCGGCGGCCGCCGTCGGCGCCATGGTCAACCCGGCGGGCATCGCGCCGCTGGACTGGGACCGCGCGGGCGTGAGGGAGGACGTCGAGGGGTGGCTGCAGGGCGGGCGCCGGGCGCTGAGGGAGCGGCTGGTCCCGACGAACGAGCGGGAGGTGGAGTTCGCGAAGCAGAGGGCGGGCGCCGGTTCCGGCGCCAACGGGGAGAGCAAGTTGGAGGAGAGGGTCGTGGCGGAGTTGGTCGGCGTGGTGGAGTGCTTGAGCGACGGCGGGGCGGGCGTCGGGAGCGGTTCTGCTGCTGCTGCGGCGGCGGCGGCTGCCGGGGGAGGTGCTGCGGGAGGGGGTGGCGGTGGTGCTTGATTGATCGATTGATTTGAAAAAAAAAAAAGGGCAAAGTGAAGGTGGTTGCAAAGGGAGAGGGGAGGGGGATGAAATAGGGAAACGATTTCCTTTTTTTTTTTGTTTTGTTTTCCGTGTAGATAAGGGGCTTTGGACTAATTCTTTTTCCCCCCTCGTCTTATTTCAATGTCATGTAGGGACCTTTGAATCGGCTGGGATGTGCGTCATGCTCGTTTTTGTGTTGTTTTGCGTGAAGCGTGAAACGTGCATGATCTTGGTGGTGTAAGTTGAGCGAAAAAAGCCCGAGAAAACGGAAAAAGAAAAATCATTGACACGTCCTTGCATAGATGGGTTGTTTGGTAATTTGCTGATGAGGATGATGCTGCTTGCCTCCGTGCAATTGAAGCGTGATTGATCGCCTGTCGCTTTCTTCTCCTCCCTTTCTCTCTCCTCATATACATATCTTGTGTCTGACACATTCTATCCCTCCGTTCCAAGCTGGTATAGTTCATCAGATATCGTTAAGGTCATGAATCATTCCCTTCTCTCGCCTTTCCCTTCCGTTTGTTCCGAACGTGGCACAAATCCCGTCCTGTCATAAAGGCATGACGACGACCAAGCCGGCGATGGCGGTCACCAACGCCACCGCGCTCACGCTCATGCCCGACGCGCGGCTGCTGCCGCCCTGGCCCCCTTCCCGCGCTCTGCCGCTTTCGCCTTCTCCTCCTTCGCCCTCGTTGTCGTTGACTGTGGTGGTGGTGGTGGTTGGAAAGGAACTCGAATGCGAGCTCCAGGAGGGAGAGAAGAAAGAAGCGGGAGACGGGCGGTCGAGTGGCTGCTGGTTTTGTTGTTGTTGTTGTTGTTGTTGCCGTTGCCGTTGTATCTGCGGCGCCGTGCTCGTCTTTGGAGGCGAGCTGATGGTTGTCGAGGCCGAAGTGGAGACGAAGGTCGAGGTTGGCGTGGCATCGGCGGAAAGGGAGGCGGCTGCTGCCACTCTGTGGGATCGAGTTAGCGTTGCAAGTCGGTGGAAATGCTTGGATAAGGCAGGACGCGGTTTATGGTATGGGCCATCAAAAACGGCTTAGAGGAATTGAGTAAGGGGGCTAAAGATAGACAGGGGCGAAGATAGTGTGGTGGAAAGGGGGAGAGGGGGGTTCAGCTATGGCTGTGACGAAGAGAGTATTGCATCATGACAGAATTCGTTGATCTGCCTGTGCGGTATGATTGCGTGAAATGAGAGACAAGAGAAAAAAAAAGGAAGACATACTCATTGAAAGCCAGTGTCAGCGAGGTAAGTAATGCGTAGGCGATTAAGTATACCCGCCATAAGCGGGTGATGGAGGGGACCATAGCTCTGGTGTAGAGGTGGACAGGTACAGTCCCGAATACAGGTAGGAGTGCCGAAGGAGATAAGGGAAAGACGGCTGTTGTGATTTGCTCTGGATATTTTCCTTTGCTCTTTGCAGAAATGGATTTGAAAACGCGGCAGCATGCGCAGAGTAAATCAAAGCTGGAGGTTGTAGAGACGATCCGAAGAAACTAGGGGGCCGAATCTACAGGTTGGGCCCACAGCGAGGCTACCAAATTACGTGCCTGAAGTTGGGCAGAGGGGTCATTTAAGACCTGAAAACCACGTTCTGGCCCGAATGGCAATGAGTCCTTTTTGTCTGGTCAAAGGGGAGTGTAGGAGAAAACGGCAAAAGGGAAGAGAGGGTAGCGAGGATTAAATGGAAGAAATAGATTTTGAGACGAAACCGGGGAAGAAGTAGACACAAATAAAACGACAAGGGTCCTCTCCTAAAAAGCAAGGCTGTGTCTGTTGGCGTTGGCGAAGGTCGTCAGTTGGGCGGCGCAATGCCCGTACACTGCCACGGCGACGGCGAAGAAGCGGCGGCGACGACGAACATCTGCGCGGCGCCGGTCCTTTTTGCATAAAAACCAAGCTGACGGCGAGCAGTACGACTACTGATCCTTGGATACTCGGTGCAGCTTCTTGCTCTTTTCTCCCGACGTGGGCCAGTCGCAATTCAGGCCACCTCCGGCCTTGGTGGTTCGGGGGGCCGAAGCAGGCGAATGAGAGCGGGAAAGATGATGCAAGCCGAGCCTTACGACGAAGCAAGCCGTTCGCCTCCCACCCTTGCGGCGGTGCAGCAGCTCTCGGAAGAATGGCCGCGGATCGCGGCGACGGATGTGAATCGTTGCGCCCAACACCTAGCCACGGTGCCGCACTGCCGGACGGATATGATGCGTTACCCTCGCCACTACCCTGCTGAAACACGACTGCCGAGACGGCGGCATGTCATGGCGCGGGGGTCGTCATCGTCGCAGATGGGTCGCGCACCTATGCCGAGCGCGTCTCTAATCGCGCTGCAGATTCTTGTGTCGAGCGCGGCGCCGCGCGTCCGTCTGTCACTGCTGGATACTGACTCTCTCCCAGCGCTGTCATGGTTTGTCAGCAATAGCGCAGGCAAAGCATGAAGATAAGGCTGACGACGTCACGTTTTTGATGTACATCCAGATTGCCCTGACGGTCGCGTGCGCGATCTTCCCTTCTTCTTCACTGCCACTGCCGCCACGTGCCTTCAATCGTCAGCGCTTCTCCCATCGGTCGCCTGGCGGCCTGAGGCACCAAGCTGCGCGCCGGGCATGCAGCCCGTGTTAAATTCAAAAAGCATTATTGCATGGAATGATCCTTGCGCGCATTGTATTCAAACACCCCGCACTTCTCGGAAAATAGCACTGCCACCCGTTGCGGCGCATGGGGACAGAGGTGCGTGAGAAAGACGGGTTGGTAGGTAAAGACGGTTGTTGGTGGAGGCGGATCCGTTGCAAAGAAAGACAAAATAGCAAAAAGTCGCAGTGCAGTGCAGTGCAGTGGATGGTCGCTCCAAAAATAGCAACAAAGTAGAAGGCTGAACGAGCATCATGCTGATCCACCCCCGAAAATAAGCTGCACACTACTGCTATGTTACCCGCTGCTGCGGCTGCGGCCCGTTAGTATAATTAGCTGGTTGGACTTGAGCCGCGCCATGCATAGTAAGTATCTGGACGGCAGGAATGCGCACTAAAAGTAAGCGTGTGTGGCGCGCATCGCAGGACCGTTGTGCCGATGGCTTGCAGTAGAACTACTTTCCCTGTCCCGCCTCCCGTCGTCGAAATGCATTTCTCGAGATGCCTTGGAAAAAAGATCAGCAAGATGCGGCTCGGAGGCCCCGTCGGTGATCGCGCATCGAGATTCGACTGCGGATCAGTGCATGTCGAGGCGTCGTGTAACTACCACCTTGTCAGACGCCAAAGAATGCGAGGGGACTCGGGCCTGACCGCTACGGGCGTATCTACCGTGCCATCGTTCCTGCAGGCGAGAAACCCGACTGTTCCCTTTAGCCTTTGACGTGAAACGCTCGAAAAGTGTGAGTTGAAAGCAGACACCAAAGAATGGACAAGGATGGATGCAGGTAGATTTGTACATGTTCAAGCTTTCAACTGCTATGTAGTACGAGTGTAGATGCGAAATGCTTCCGCAAACATTGCGAGGGAGGGAAAAAAAGGGGGGGAAACTTTCAGCCCGACATCAACCAGCGAATAACAAGCGGAGAAACAGAATGCCACCCAAATCCAACACCAAGCTCCGGTTTTATGTGCCAGTAATCCACAGGTTCTGTACCAAAATTTACGCGTGATAGCAACCCAAGTGTCCATCTCTTATCCAGACAAAATCTTATCAACACCAGTCTCCCATAACTTCCATATCCACGTGGCGGCGCGTCCTAGTCACATCTCATCCGAGAACACCACACCCAGCCGTTCGTCCCACGGCAGACCCTCGGGGTGCTGGTGCTTCAGGCCGCCCTTGGTCGCCGCCGACCCGCAAGCCGGCAGCCGCTCCGTCGGCCTCGGCTTGCTGCCGTAGCAGGAGTACATGCGGTCGTCCGGGCCCGCCCAGCCGACGCACTTCCAGCAGTTGAACAGCCGCCCTGGATCCCACTTGTCCTTGATCTCGAGCAGGGCGCCGAAGTTGTCGCCGAAGAAGGTGTCCTCCCACTCGGGCTCGCCGTAGTCGCCCTCGTTGACGTAGCAGCCGCCGCCGGGCGTGAGCTTCTTGAGGAAGGACATGGCGTCGCGGCTGTTCTTCCAGAGCGCGTCGACCCTGGGCCGCGCCGTGCCCTCCATGTACCCGGAAACGTAGTCCAGGGTCCACAGGGCCTCGCGCCATGCCCTGTGGGCCGAGGTGTGGCGATCCCCGTCGGGCGTGTTGGCCGGGGTGGTTGCGTAGACTTGGATCTGGAAGTTCTCGTTGTCGGCGCAGCCGGCGGCCATGCCGTTCACCAGCGCGTCGACCAGGGCGGTGCGGTTCTTCTGCGAGGCGAACAGTGAACGCGGCACGAGGCGGCCTGATTCGACCACGGCCATGCCGCCCGGCGCATTGCGCTTGATGATGCCGCGGTAATCCGAGTCGGTGGCCCAGTCACTGTAGGTCGGGAACCTCTCGTAGGCGTGCTTGTTGATGCTCATGCCGGGGAGGGAGGTCAGGAAGTCGGCCCATTTGGACGAGAGGTCGATCATGGAAGAGAGGGGCTGATCTGCGGGCCAGACAAGGTGCGTCTCGATCTTGTTGCGGGAGAAGAAGTTGTAGCCAGACATGTTGGCATTGGACCAGGCTTGCTGGCTTTCGACAAACTGGGTGAAGATGGCACGGTAGACCCAGTCCTGAGTTGCGTCTGTGATGTCCGCCAAAAAGCTGTAAGTGTTGAAAGGAACTGAAGGGTGAACCTTGAACTTGTAGTTGATCATAACGGCGTAAGTGCCGCCACCTCCGCCGCGAAGAGCCCAGAAGAGATCCGGCTCCTGACACGCGTTGATGGTGCGCAAGACGCCATCGGCGGTGACAACATCGAACTCGACAGCCTGATCAACCATCAAGCCATGCTTGGGGCCCAGAGGACCATGACCGGCACCTTGGCCGAAACCACCGGCTGCCCCGACGCTTTCAAGGGCACCCAGTGTGATGTCCATGCCCTGGGCCTTGAAGTAGCGAGCTGCCTCGCCTGCGCTCACACCGGCACCGATGACGCCGATGTTCTCATAGGTCTTGGAGCAGCCCTGAGGCCTGAAGTCCTCGTGGAATTCGTAGTTCTGAATGTTGCGGGTCCACAGGGCAAGGGAGTTGGCGGCAACGCTGCGGCCAAAGTAGTCATGGCCAGAGTTCTTGATCGACATGCGAATGCCGGTCTTGTTGACGAAGTTGATAGTCTGTATAACGTCTTCGGCGGTCGTGGCGTTGACATAGTACGCAGACAGCGCGCCAAGAGAGCACTGTCCCTTGTCGGCAGCCTTCAACATACACTTCTGGGCGCCACACTCCTGCCATTGGAGGTTCTGAGTTGCGCCGTATATCGAAGCTCGTGCGATGTCGTTTTGGGAGTTGGACTTGACCATGTTACACAGAGAAGAGTCGTAATTTCCAGAACCATCGTAGCATGGGCTGGCCCACGGCTCGGTGATTCTCAGGCGGCCGTTTAAAGTGGAGTTGAAAGATGCCCATTGCGATATAGAGGGCCAGCACGGTTCACCGGGGAGGCAGTCGAAGGAGGTGGCGGAGGCGGCAGCGGCCAGCCAGAATAGGAGATTTAATAAAGAAAGCATAGTGGCTTGCATGTTGTCTAGGAAACTGATGAAGAACGGGGCGGCGGCATGGTGTATATATTCTGGAGAGGGCGGGCAGGGGGCCAGAAGGCAGAGACGGGCTTCGCGACCAGAAAGGCAATCGGACGATAGGCGGCTTGCGGCCAGCCGCAGCAGCTGTGGGCAGTGGGCATCGTGAATCGTAAGGATAGACGTGGGAGGAATGCGATTGGATAGGCGCCTGAGGCGTCGCTGGGCGCGGCGCAGGCAGAAAAAGCCGCTAAGATTTACTACCCATCAGACGTTCGGGGCCAAAAATGGCACCTGACGTGAGACGTCCAACCGCAGCACGCGAGGAGGAGGGCGGGATGAGATCATTCCGGGGCGCCATGAACCGATGTTGATTGTTGTGCTGCATGCGCCGCGGCAAGGGAAAGGCCCGCTGCTGCATTCAGCCTCGCTGCAGGTGGGGACTCTGGACTGGTGCAGATGGTGATGGGCCGGGGAGTGGAGCGGACTGCAGGTCCCGGGCGCAGCGGAGGAGTGATCAGTACTCAGCTGCCGAGCGCTAAGACCCAAGAAATCTCGGCCTGCGCGACGCCAGTGGCCCGCGTTTAGCGAACTCGGGAAAAAGGTGCCATGCCGCGACGCTAGAGCTGAGCACCTTCCCCTCCGTTCTGGCGGCCTCTTCCGTCGCCAACTGAGTCCATTGTCGCTGATGCCAAAGACGACCCTGCGTCAACACCGACGGCAGCCGCCCCTCAAAGACGATAACCCTGTGGCGCCCCGCCGATGACGCCTTCTCTACGCGCATCCGCATGTTCCATGTCGCGCGGGGTCGAGGTCGAGGTCGAGTCCATCTGCTTCACCACCGGGGAGCGCGAGCGAATCTCCTGCGCCTCAACTGAGTGATGACTGGAAACGGCGTCCCGACGTCACTCGCCTGGTGTACCGCCTCGTCAAGGACCCACCGCCCGGCCCCTTGACATGGCCAGGACTGCGGCGCGGTCCTGCCTTACGTACTGCGCTTCCGACCTCTCCGTCAGGGATGCTACTCGCACAATGCTGCCCGCTGCAGCTCCATCTCCTATCTGAATTTTCGACTCGGGTTCAGCTCTCATGGTTTCTCCGGCCCGACGCCTTCGAGCAGAGTGCTAGCCTACACCACGTCTTTCCTTTACTGGAAGCGCCCCGTAGCCACTGACATTACGAGGCATAGCCTGCAGTCCGTACGCCATTGAGTGACAGAAACACCCAGCACGTCTCACCTTGGAGTGTATGACTTCATCCCCTCATGGAGGCATTGGCAGTTGACAACCCTGGATCAACAAGAACTGATTCAAGCCTCTTGAATGGCTCAATGATAATGCGTCGGCCGTGGTTCGGTCATGATGTACTTCAACCGAGACCTACCGTTTCCGTGTCCAGCCTTCTTAACTGTTATCGAACATCTTCCAATGATACACACAGTCGTCAGCTTCGGCCTAGGTACTCTACAGGCTGACTTAAAGTCCATGCTAACAGAGAGGAAGATACGGCCCTTCCGTACATAAGTGGTCATGTACCTTACCACGTGGACGGTACGCCTTGATTACGACTGTGCCTAGATTGTGGTTCTATATGCGCTATGCCTGCGGCCTGAAAACAGCTTGTTTCCCTGAGTTTCAGGAAAGTCCTTATACTCGCCTATCATGATGTTCCGGATTCAGTAACACGTCGGATCGGTCCGTGTAATGATGTTTTACAGCTCTGACCATTTGTCTCGCGTCCTGCACCATCCACTCGTACGTCTGGATGGAACCACACTAGTATCTACCTTAACTTGCTGCCTTCGCCAGTGCTAGGAAATCTGAGCGTGCTCACGTATGGTAATGCCCGTCATTGTTTCACCCCGAGCATCGAACTTTCGGCTTCCTCTTGATGCAAGAAAGCATTACTGGTACACAGAAGGCGCCTTCTTCCATTCGGAACGATCAGCGGGAACAGCACATGTACGTCATCACACGCGATGTACGCGGACTTATGCACCCTGCAAGTGATTCACAATCCTTCCGGCGCACCTCCGCACGGAAACTTCACACGGATCATCACGAAGGATTTGCGGCGCAGCGACCCGCCTGGCTGAGAGTCGGTGTCCGCGGTGGATCATGAGGGCTACCAAAGGTAAATCCTTCCATCAGACGCGAGTCACGCGAGCCCGCATCAAACAACAACGTCTTCGCCGTGAAACGCCAGAAAATAATCCTTGAACCTTTTGTCCAAACCGCCGGGCCAGTCGTAGAGTTAGCGCGGGCACGTAATCTTCCGCGACCCTTACTACAAACACACGCACACGCACACGCAGAGGATTTTGGCCCCCCCCCCCCCCCCCTCCATAAAGTGATAAACATGCGGATTAGAAAGACGGACAAGAAAAAAAAAAAAGAAACCTCGGCGTGACACACACGCCTGCGCCTCCAAACCCATTATTTTCTCCGGGCCGCACGCCCGTCCCTTCTTCCGTCAGCCACCGTCCCACGTGCCCTGATCGCCTTACCACCAATCCATCCTCCGCGTCGCGGGGGTGGCTTTGCGAAATGGTTTCCCAGTCACACAAAGGCCGGCCTCCGCCCTTGTTCTTCGTTTCCCCCTCCTCGTATGTACATACGCGAGGTGCGGCAAAAGCCCTTTTTCTGCCTTGCAATGCGGGGGCGCCCTCGTTTTTGTGTGTTCCCATGGGGGTGAAGGGAACGAACCGCGTGGGGGCCGAACACCGAACGGAACCGAACCGAACCGCAGCGGAGATGCTTGGGTTTTTCTTTGGTTTTGGGGGCGGGCCCCTTTCCGCCGGCTGGTTGGTTGGTTGGCCCCCGCATATGTATCGCTGATGGTTGGGTTTCCCTCCGTACCATTTCCGCCCCCGCAGATTTGGTGACCGCGATTGGATGAACCGGGGTGGAAGGGTTCGATAAGTAGGTGCGGATGGTTTAGGATGGACTTTTTTTCGCTCGCCTGCGTGAGGGTGGTCAGCCGCAGGCGCTTGATATCACAATTTAAACATCTACCGGGATGAGAGAAGAGGGGGACAAGATGTTGGTGGTAAGTTTTGGCGGTGCAGCGGCTATGAAAGCGAAGTTCAATAGTGGTCATCGACGTCATTGTAGAAGCGCAGGTTGAGTCACGGTGAAGTGGCCACGTGGAGGCCGTTGCGTCGCTGCGGAGATAGCGAACTACAAAGCTGAGGTTTATACCGGCCGCTTGCTTTCTAGTCTTCCCAACGTACGCTGTGTGGATTCCTTCCGACTATGGTCAGCCCAGTTTCTGTCCAAGCACGCGTGTGGCAGATAAATTGGACGAAAGAGGACAGGCATCACGCCTACACACACAAAGAGAGCAAACCCTGATACTCAAGACTAATCAAGAGTGCAGTCGGAGGCGCCCATACAGATGAGAAAATTTTATTCAAGTTTATCAACGCTTGCATCTAGCCTGATGCTCTGCCTTCCCATGAGAGAATCCGAATGAAATGCTCACTTCAGCGCCTCTGGTTGATAACCAAATGTTATCAGCTGTCCAATCCATCAACGCTCAATCAGAACGAAGAGGATACTATCAAGCCAATTGAGACCAACAAAACATCAATGTAATACCAAGCAAGCACCCAGTCAGCCTCGCAATCGGAAATCAGAAAAAGGAACAACCGTTATACCAAGAACCTTCAAGAAATGACCAGCGTCCAGGCGCCGTCATTGGGCTCGTCTCCAGGAATGACCGGATACTCACCGGCCAATGCGGGCGTCTCACCCTGGGGCTTGCTCGACGCCGGCGGCGTGTACTTGTAACGCTTGATCCTGCAGCTCTGCAGCTCCTCCTCCGTCAGAACATCTTCGGGACGCAGGGGTCCCGCCGCCTTCTTCTTCGACTTGCTCTTGTTCTTCTCTCCACCCTCACGGATAGGGCTCAAGCTCCTGTTCCTGCCGCCCTCTCGCTGTTCGCCAACCCTTTCGAACATGAGTTGATCGAGCTTCTGCTTCTCCCACGCCCTGACGCAGTTGGAAATGTAGTCCGGTGCAATCGAACGCGCCTCCCAGCTGACCCGCGTGTACTTCTTGAATGCCTTCCGGAACTCAAGGAAGGCGGTCTTGTAGTCGGTGCCATTGGCAACGATTTCGGACTTGAAGGCCCTGCCTGGGCCGTAGATGCCAACATGGGTCATGTAGTTGGGAGGGGAAAAGTCGGCCTCGAAGATCGAAAGGAGGATTCGTTCGTTGGTGTTCTTGGTGAGGTCCACGCGAGTGAGGCAAATGTCGTGGTAGCGGAAGCCGGTGCCGTCAACGTACGTATGGTAAACATGCGAGCCGATAGTCTTCCTGGCATCCTCCTTACCAATTTCGAATTGGTCTCTCTTTGCCTTGACGGCGTCTGCCTTGTCCACGCCTTCCTTGCGGAAGTTATCGACCCACTCACCCATGGCGATCCGCTTCCTGTGCTCCTTCTCCGACGTGACCTTGTCTAGCACTTTGATCTCAGCCTCAAGGGCTGCCCTCAACGAGGCCTCGAACGGGGTGTCCGATGAGTTCTTCAACGAGCACTCCTCCGGGGGCGTGATCGGAGAATTGGTTTGGGCTGGCAGAACTTGGTGACGCAGAGTGTCAGTTGTAGCAGGTTGGCAATTCTTCTTCTTCGCAGCAGGGGTCCAGATGGCCCCGGAAGCGACGGGAAGGGGCTTGTTGGTGGTTAGCGTCCTCTCAGGAGTGAGCAAGCCAGTACTAAGTTTGTCAGTGCGAGAAGGCGTCTGAGGCGGAGCCGGAGCTAGGCAAGGTGTGTAGGATAGGTAGGGAGCAGATTGATCAGATCCGATACTAATCGTAAGAAAGCCGACTGTCTCATCAGCCCCTGCGGAGCTGGGCTGCTGCGCGCCGTAAGGGACAGCAAGAGAAGCGAGCTGATTGAGGTCTGTGTAAGGACCAAGTTGCTGGCCCAAAGGCGTCGTCCTATCAGTGGCGGTCGAAAAGTGAGGCTTGCGCGAAGTGAGCTGCTGGTTGTTGGACCTTGTCGGGACAGCAGTGTGAGGAACACGGCTTGTGGAAAAGGCGAGATTCTGCTTATTGGGCCTCCTCAGGGCAGCAGGTGGGTGAGGTCGAGTTGTGTGAGAGGTGAACTGTGGGACAACGGGTGTATTCGTGGCAGCAATGGACGGAGTACGACCCGCGTACGGGTTGAACCTGAACTGCTGAGCCGTGGGTCTGGTCCTGACAGCAGCAGACTGATGCTGAGGCGTGTATGGAGTATGGTTCTCAGTGCCGTTTCCGTTCCCTACAGCAGCGAGCGGAGTATGCGAAATGTTGGATGTGAGCTGCTGGGTATTGGAGCCGATCATCTGAGGACCAACGATCAGGGGCAGGTCATGTTCATAGTAGAGAGGAGAATCAGGGTTGAGGCCCAAGTGCTTCTGGTGCCAGGGCAAGTACTTCGCCTCAATGGGCAAGTACTGCTGGCCCATGTACTGCTGATCGATGGGCGCCGTTGTGGGTGTGACGGACGCATTCTGGGATCCGTTCAGCAGGTCGAGCGAGGCAAAAGGGCACGCCTGCCAGCTGAGGTCGTCGCAGTAGCGATTGCCGTCCGTCATGCTCAAAAGAGCAGGGTCAATACCCTGAGGCGCCTGAGGCGCGTGATTCTGGTGCTGCGACATGGTGCCTTTGCTGGGCTGCGTCGCGGGTGGGATGTAGTAAGGAAGAGGATGAAGAAGAGGATGAGGAGGACGAGGAAGGGAGGGTGGGAGCAAAAAGCAGGCGGGCGAAGCGAACCTTGGCTGGCGAGCTCGAAAAATGGTGGCCATTTTGCGCGGTGCTTTGACGGTGAGGTGCTGGTCAGAAGTGAAAGTGAGGTGACGTGAGGCAGTTGCGACGCGGCCTCCCAGACAAACGTCCTCACTTCACCACCATGTCAACCGCGAGAAAATCAGAGTCATTTCTTCATTGCGCCTCCCTCCTACATATCGTACTTAGACGCCAGCCGCGCGAACGGCGTGCGCAACGTGAAAATCGAGTCCCCAATCCTTGCTGTCTCCGCTTCCAGGGGTGAGCCCCATGCCCCACGCCGGTTATTCGTCAACAATGACGAGAAAGTCGATAATGCTTGCCGGCTGTCGATGAGCGGAAGTGAGGCGGCGCGGTGCTCGGTGTCCCGCGCAGTCAGCCTACATTCGTCGCCGTAGACATTGCGCGCAAGTGGTTAGAACCGTGTGTTCGTTCCTGCTTGATCAGTCATTGGAGAGCGCCTCGAGCATACCTGGGTCGCTAGGTAGTGAAATCGCACGAACGGCGTGCGGCGCGGTTCTGGCCGTCGGTAGTCCTTCGTGGAGGAGGCCGGCACCCAGCACCGTATGGTGGGCGCGCTTCCAGGCCGCTACCACAGTCAGTTGCTCACTCGAGGGTTTCAGGCCCGACCGGCACCGCCAGTGATGAATTCCCCAATGATGCACGCAGACGGGATACGACGAGTGGAGCACGAACAGAGCACAGCCTCTATCCTGACGAAGAGCTCCGCATAACAAAACCAGCGGAAAAGCTCGAATTTAATTCCCACGAAGCGAAAAAAAAAAAGCCCCAATCATCATCTATGAGAATCCCCTCAAACGACAAGGCCTAAGCCGCGGCCTTTGCCGCCTCCACAAAAGCCTTGATCTTCCCTAAATCCTGCTTCCCATCCACTTCGACGCCACTACTCACATCCACGCCCACCACCCTCTCCGCCAACTCGCCCAGCTCCGCAATCGCCTCCCTCACGTTCTCCGGCCCCAGCCCACCCGCCAACAAGACGCGCAAACTCGTATCCCTCTCCAACGTCTCCTTTACCTCCTTTAAGTCGAGCTTCTGCCCCGAGCCGCCGGCGCCCGAGTCGAGCAGCGAGAGCGCGTGGTAGCCGCGGCGCGCGAGTCCGGCCTGGCCCGGCTTGAACGCGTGCACGACGGGCACGGGGATGCTGCGGGCCCACTCGACCGGCTCGTCGCCGTGCAGCTGGACGACGTCGAGGTTGAGCGCCTTCTGTTGCGCGAGGACGTAGTCCAGTGGTTGGTTGCGGAAGACGCCGACGAGGAGGGCGCGGGAGGGGTGCGAGACGTGGTGCGCTGCGGTGTGCGAGAAGAATTCGGTTGCAGCATTGGGGATGCCGGAGGTTGTGGGTGAGGATGTATCTTTGCGCGATGGCTTCGGTGTGCTGTGGATGACTTGTGAAATCTCGAGGGCGGTCTCGTTCGAGACGCACCGCGTGCGGCCTTCGACGAGGATGATGCCGATGAGGTCGGCGCCCGCCTCGATGGCCGTCTTTGCGGCTTCCGCCGACCTGGTGCCGCAGATCTTGACGAGCGGCGCTGCGCGTGGGGTGGTCTTCACCGTTTCTCCCGAGCCGCCGAGAAGCTGCGCGATGAACTGAGCGGTGTTGGAAGCCCTCATCAGAGCCTCGCCGACGAGAACAGCGCCGACGCCGTTCTTCTCGTATGGCTCGACGTCCTTGGGACCTGAAATACCGCTGAGAGCGCAAACAATGGTTTCCTTGGGGACAATATCCATCAGCCTGCTGGTGGTCTCCAGGTCCACCTCGAAGTTGGTCAGGTTGCGGTTGTTCACACCAATGACCTTCGCTCCGAGGTTCACTGCAATGTGCATCTCATCGGCGGTGTTGACCTCAACCAGAGGCTCCATACCAAGCGATTGCGAGTAAGTATATAGCCTCTTCAGGGTGGCCTCGTCCAACATCTTGACGATGAGTAGAACTGTATCAGCACCAGCCAGCCTGGCCTCAAGGATCTGGTATTCCTCAAAGACGAACTCCTTGCGCAGAATAGCCGGGCGGTTGGGCATGCCTTCCAAAGCCTGGCGCACAAGCTTCAGGTCATCAATGCTTCCCTTGAACCATTCGGGCTCGGTGAGGACAGAGATCACGCTGGCACCTGCGAGCGCGTAGGTCCGAGCCTGCTGAGGTGCGCACGTGGACAGCGAAATGATGCCCTTGGACGGGGACGCACGCTTAATCTCTGCCATCAGCGACAGCCGGTAGGGCGACTGCCTGAGACGATCGGGGAAAGAAATGAGAGGCGGGGAAATGTCCATGTCAAACGCAGCCTGCAGGTCCACAGGCCTTTGAGAAGGAATCTGCTTCTGCGCCGCAACAGCGGCACGGCGGTGATCGAAGATCTTCTCCAGGATGGAGGTCTTCTTGTCGACGACAATGGCGCCGTTGGGAGCGGTCGCAGCAGCTGGCTGGGCCTTGACGAGCTTCTCGTTCTCAGCCCAGGTGCCTCCCTGCATCTTCAGGAAGTTCTTGATCTGCGTCCGGCCATCCTCGGTCAAGATGCTCTCCGGGTGGTATTGCACACCCTCGATGACATATTCCTTGTGTCTGACACCCATGATTATACCCTTGCCACCGTCCGGGCCGGTCGCAATCCAGGAAGAGACCTCGAGGCATTCGGGAAGCGTAGGGTGGGTGCCGGCCAGGGAGTGGTATCTCGTCACCGCCACATCTTGAGGAACGTTCGCGTACACGCCCTTGCCGTCATGGCGCAGCGGCGAAGTCTTTCCGTGCAGAATTTCGCCGGTCACGTCGACACGGCCGCCGAAGACGGAGTAGATGCATTGCCTGAGCGAACGAATGATTAGCGGAGGGATTCGTCGCGGCTACGGCCTGGAGACTACGCACTCTCCCATGCACACTCCCAGAATGGGAATCTTGCCGGCGAAGTGCTTGATGGCGTCCCTGCTTATGCCAGAGTCGGTCTCGGGGTGGCCGGGTCCAGGGCTGACGACCAGCTGGGTCGGGTTCTTCGCAATGAGCTCGTCGAGGCTGATCTCGTCATTGCGGAAGACGGTGACGGTGGCGCCCTCGAGAACGAGGTACTGGTAGACGTTCCAGGTGAAGGAATCGTAGTTGTCTATGAGGACGAGGTTCTTGGCCGTTTTAATCGACGCGGCGGGCGCGGGGTGGTGCGGGGAGTGGTCGACGAGTTCTGCGGCCATTGTTGCGTCCGGAGGCACGAATTCCTAGTGGGATTCCGTGGAGAGCGGTCGCGGAGGTGTCGCCGGCAGGGAGGGAGCTTGTGGAGGGAAGCTGTCTGGCGGAGGGCGCGGGAGCAGCTTGAGTCACAGCGCGAGCTTTCAAAGCTACGGCACCAAGGGACTTTTGTTCACGACACCATGCCGATCCGGACAATCTCCGGCCTCTCCGACTTTTGTTCGAGAGCATCGACCACACAGAGCTCCGCAAGAAATGCTATCACGTCCTCGTGCATGTCTGACTCAGTCTGACGACTTTGCTTACCGTCTTCGAGGGTAGGGTTCCGGGGTGAGCCAGGCGCCCGAAGCTCGCTTCTACCGAGTACACGCCTGCTTATACTGAAACCACTCTACTCGTCACATCTGTTCAAAACCCCCGTGCATTATTGTTTCATAGTCCGCTGTGAAAACGCGGGCATGGATCATTATACGGTCTGTCATTACGTTCTCCAATGGTATCTTAATGCACACGCTCAACCTTCCAGATCAACCTTCTAGAACAACCTTCGCTCAACCGCAGCAAACGGTAGGGTCCTCTTCCACTCCCCTGTTACCGAACGTCAGCAATGGAAATTCCAAGGGAAAGCTGTGCCGCTACTCACATTCCAGTGGCGCCTCCGACGGCCACCTCGACGCTCTCCCACGAGAAGATGAATGCGCCCAAAAACGCGCCAATGAAAATGCAGATGATCAGGTAGCCGTTGTAGTACATGGCGAGCAGCATGACAAAGTACGCCAGAGCAAACTGCAGCAAGTGCAGCAGCGCCCTGATGGCTTGCTGCATGACATTCGGCCTGAACCTCGTCGTCCTCCTGCTCGGAAAAGGGGCGGTTCTGGCGGCGGTGGTGACGGCAGCAATGGGCTTGGCAGAATCGTTCTTCTCGCTCTCGATCGAGTCGGTGTTGTCGCAGCAGCTGGTGGGAGCGGGATCGGGTGCGGGCGCGGGCGCGGGCGCCGCAGTCCGTTGCGGCGTGGAGCTACCGGAGGAGGACGACGAAGCCTCGGCGAACATGGCGCGCTGGTGCTGGCGCAGAAGCAGGCGGTCGTACTCTTTTGCGGCGCGGCGGAGGAATTCGAGCAGCATGACCATCAGGATCACGCCGATGCAGGACCCGGCGAACATGCCGCGGGAGGTGATGTGCCATGATTTTGCGAGGAAGCCTGCGTGATTGGGTCAGAGCCTTGTTCGTGCGTCTTGATACGTATGCTGTGCTCTTTCAGGTCCTTGGTTTTGACCTTTTCCAATCGCTATTCCAGGGTCTGACGAATCAGGGGGACACGGGGAGTATTTGACATACAGGCATCGATCGTGTACCAGTTCCACAACATCTGCAATAGTGTCAGGATTTCGTTTTCGGCAAGTGTGAAGACTGTGCAAGGGTCCCTTACCGAAACTTTGCAATCGCCGCCCATGTCCATCGAGGAGTCCATCGACGACATGTCCATGGTGCTGGTGGCCGAAGCAGCCGCCGCAGTCCCGGTTGATGACATGGCCATGTCCATCGACGAGGCCATGGTCGACATGGCCATGCCCGACATAGAACTCATGTCCATCCTGAGCGATCGGCGGTCCGGGATTAGGGTATCAAAGGGTGGCGCCGCCCGAGGTCGTAGAATGCGGGTGAAGGTGAAGATGAAGGTGGGAAGCAGCGAGCACGAGTAGATATGTACCTAGTGGATAAATCGGGCCCTTGGACTGGTGGTTGGACGGTTGGACGGCGCCCACCGCACCCTTGGCGCACATCCCAGATGGGGACGCGTGGGTTTGAGCACGTTTCGCAGTAGCGCACAACGCGAATCCGCCTGCCGGTAAACATGCCGCAATTGACATATAAGTTGCTCGCCCCTCGGGTGTGGCCGTGTCGCCTGCGTCCGTCTTCGGATGATCTCCCCGCTCGCAGCCGGAGCTGGGGAGTGCGACGAGAAGGTGGTGAGGCAGTAATAATCTGCTCATCAACCCGGCATCTTGACGGCGGGGATCGCCTGACTCGCTTGCGCACTTGGCAACCCTGGTCCCGCCTGCTCCGCAACTCGGCTGCTGTTCGGCGGCGCCTGCCTTGTGCGGTGTAGCGAGATGACCAGGGAGTCTTCGGATACAGTTGCGACACCTCGACTGCTCTACATTCGCACTAACTACCTAATTCTAAATTATGTGGGTATACAACACTACGTCTTGAATCAAACTATCATCTACCGTCTAAACATACGCCCTCCTTTTTTGCTGCCGCATCTCGAACACCATGGCAGCCCGACCGCCGCCTCCTCTTGTTAATCACCACCTCGGACCGTGATGCTCCCGATAGGGAGGTGGTAGATAGTCTCCAGGGGGTGGCGGAAGACGGTCGCCATGGGGTGGGGGAGGAGGGTTGCCATGGGGCATCAGGGGACGGTCACCATGAGGTGGGGGAAGATGGTCGCCGTGAGGTGGCGGCGGCGGGAGACGGTCGCCGTGAGGTGGAGGAGGAGGGTGATCGCCATGGGGTGGCGGCGGGAGACGGTCGCCATGAGGAGGTGGAGGGAGACGGTCGCCATGAGGAGGGGGAGGACGGTCGCCATGAGGAGGTGGAGGAAAGTCGCCGTGAGGCGGCGGCGGAAGGTTCTCGTTGTGAGGCGGAGGCGGCGGCGGCGGGTAGTGACCGTAGGGTGGCGGCGGATAGGGTCCATATGGCGGCGGTCCCGGATACTTCTCCTGGAACTTGCCCTCTCCATCCTTGGGAGGCCTAGGTCCTGGTCCCCAGCCGCCCCAATAAGAGTCATCATGCGAGCTTGGTAGGCTGCTCTGGCACTGAGGGTTCTCGTAATCCTGCTTGCGGCCGGCGGGCCAGATTGGGATGAAGCAAACCTCCTCGGCGCCGCAACCACGGCAGCGCTTCCACGTGGTCCACTGGAGATACGACATCAGGTCCTGTACAACAGCGTTGGCGCTGTCTACATCTGTGGCGTTGGACAGGGATACAAGGGTGCTGCAGATGGAGGAAGTCACAGCGTGGATCGCCTGGGCGGCAACCGGAGCAGTGGAGAGAGACTCCAGGGAGGAGACCGGCAGATGCTGTTCGGCACAGCGCTCAACCTCCGCAGCGCTGTCACGGGCCCCATAGTCAATGTACGGCTTGAGGGCTTGCTCCGCTTCCCTCTGCAGCGTCTCCAAATCGGAAAACGAGGCGAGATACTGGATTCGGTCGGAGTAACGTTCAACGACCAAATCTGCCACAGCCTGCCAGTTCGTAGTCGGTTGGATCTTGCCATAGGCCGGAGAGGGGCGGGACATGACAAGCTGTGTCACATCATTGTGGATCAGACTCAGCGTCTCATTGGTGACATTGACAAGGCGCGGTAGAAGCTCGCCGTTGAAGAGGTCAACATCGTAAGTGAAAGCCGTGACAAATTCGTCGTAGTTGACAGACACGCGGTTGCCGCCAATACCGTCGAATCGAGATGCTACGGCGCGGTAGTAGGTCATGTCGCCGAATCCGCCTCTGGGTGGACCCCGGTCATCGGATTTCCGGCCAGCTGTCTGAGTGATGCGCTCCACATCAAGGTGCTTCTCGAAGTCGCACAATATGATCTCGAAGCCCATCTCCATGCGCAGGAAGCCGTCGACGCGGTTGCCCCATTCATCACGGGTCAGGTTGCAGAGTGCTTGACCGCGCTCGAAGTCCCACATATGCCGATTATGCTCTTCAATGTCCACTCCAAGCAGAATGGCATCGGTGGAATCCAAGGTTCCTTTCTGCGTCTTGCCGGCGGACATGCCGTCAATGTACAGAAGGGATAGGTTGTGCTTAGTACGGTAGGTATGCAGATAACCTCCGGCACTGTCGTCTTTGGCCTCGGGATCCCTCTTATCCATGGGTGCTTGACGGTCAGCTCCGTGATGCTTCTCCCAACCGGGACGCTTCCAGTCGGGGCGGTACTCTTCACCATGCGGCGGCTTTCCCCATCCATGATGTGTTTCTCCCGCGGGAAATGGTGGCGGAGGACCCTGTCCGGGAGGGCCTTGTCCAGGAGGGCCTTGTCCAGGAGGGCCTCGGCCGGGGCCGCCACGACCAGGACCTTTTCCCTTTCCCGGCGGCGGGCCATGAGGTCTGGCAAAGACCAGAGCATGTTCGGGCTCAAAGGCAAGCCATTCCATGCCCTTGACAGACTCATTGCTAGACCTGCCATGGTAGAACTGAGTGCCTTCGGGAACCGAGGCGAGGAAGAAGGACATGCCGTTGTGGCTCAAGGAAGAGCCCCACTGGCGCATGGATGAGTGGAGGGCGTTGAAAACATGGTTTGCGTTTTCCAGCGGAAGAGGAGATTCTGCGCTGAAGTCGGCCGCGGCAAGGGTGGTTTCGAAGGAAGCACTGGCGGCTAGGCCGGTGAACAGAGAGAGGTTTGTGAGACGCATGGCGAGACACAAGCTTGCCTGCGCCAGCGGTCAAAGTGAGTTCAAAAGAATGTCAAAGAGCTCAGAGAGCAGAAGAGACAGGGCATAATAATGAATAGTTCGACGACAATCTTATCAGTCACTGCAGCTAGTCCGAGCATCAGGTCGTTTTCGTATGGCGCAGCGGCTTTGATTGGCCTGTTTGACGGGTATCCATCTGCCGCGCACGCAGGCGCAGTGGGACGCGCGTCAGCCCGCTGTTCGCAGAGGGCAACGTGGGCTCGCTCGCCGACAGAGGAGCTCGGAGATGGCGGCGTCGGAGGCGGAAACGGTCGGGCACGGGCGCAGCTTCCATTGGCGATGCAGCTGCGCCAGCGCGGAGCTCGGCCAGCTGAAGCTCCAGGGGTGCGAGTACGAAGGACTCGAGCATTCTGTGTAGCGCGAAGGCCGGCTACACTCTTGCCAGGTGGGCAGTTGGAGCAAACACCCGGATGAAGATGCGAAGATTAGAGCTGGAAAAATACATGCGAACCTAGAACTCCACTCTCGCGGTGAGAGGATACGAAAGAACGCAGCCGAAGGTGGCAGGGACAATTAGGCTACGGAAGAAGGGTCACCTGACCCCGAATTCTTCGCCCGCGACCCAGCGGCGTGTCCCACGCGTCTCCGCTAACACGTCGCCAGCAGACCGCGCGACTGCGACAATTGCTCGCCGCATCGACAGCCCGCCCCGCCACGCCGCCGGCCGCAGTCCTCATCATGCCGCCCGACACCAGCGGCAGGATCTACTCGGCCACCTACAGCAACGTGAGCTGCGCCCGCCCGTCGCGCTCAACGCACCCCACAGCTGGAGCTGACATCATCGCCGCCCGCAGGTCCCCGTCTACGAGTTCAATGTTGCCGGCAACCATGTCATGCGCCGCCGCGCCGACGACTGGATCAATGCAACCCACATCCTGAAGGTCGCCGACTTCGACAAGCCTGCCCGCACCCGCATTCTCGAGCGCGAGGTCCAGAAGGGCGTGCACGAGAAGGTGCAGGGAGGATATGGCAAATACCAGGGTAGGTGTCGCAGCTCTGCCGCCGCATAGCAGCACACTGAAAGACTCGCTGCAGGAACCTGGATCCCGCTTCACGAGGGCCGCGCCCTTGCCGAGCGCAACGGCATTCTTGAAAAGCTCGCGCCCATTCTCGACTACGTCCCCGGCGACAGGAGTCCGCCGCCTGCCCCCAAGCATGCTACCGCTGCATCGTCGAGACCTAAGGCTGCACGCGCGGCCGCGGCTCGACGAGCGCCCGGTGAGTGCTACCGTGCCGCCAGCTTGCACTGACATCTGCTGATAATGTCTCAGTCGCTTATGCAGCCCCTAGCCAAGTGAGCGAAGACCTGTACGAAAGAGAGAGCCTCCAGTACGCCGACGAGGAGACGCCCGACAATGTCACAATCGCCGAGTCCGAGATGGAGGAGCACAATCTGTTGCATGGTGTTCACTACTCACAAGGAGGACGCAAGCGGAAGCGTGATGTGGACCAACCGTCTGCGCAAGATCGCGCGCACCAGATCTGGGCGGATGCTTTGTTAGACTACTTCATGCTTCTGGAATCAGAAGATCGCTTCCCTGCACCCCCAGAGCCGCCGCCAGGTGTCAATCTGGACCGCATGATAGACGAAAAGGGGCACTCAGCCATGCACTGGGCGGCTGCCATGGGCGACGTGGACGTAGTGAAAGACCTCATCCGCCGGGGAGCACGCATCGACTCCCTGTCAAACAACCTCGAGACGCCCCTCATGCGTGCAGTCATGTTCACCAACAACTACGACAAGAACACGATGCCTCAGATGATCAAGATCCTGCAGCCAACCGTTGTGCGCACTGACTGGTTCGGTAGCACCGTCTTCCACCACATTTCCGCGACCACAAGCAGCAAGAACAAGTACACTTGCGCCCGTTACTATCTGGACTGCATCATTAACAAGCTCAGCGAGACTTGGATACCCGAGGAAGTTACGCGCCTACTTAACGCCCAGGACAAGAATGGTGACACAGCGATCATGATTGCAGCACGACACGGCGCGAGGAAGTGTGTCCGTGCTCTACTTGGTCGTAATGTTGCCGTTGACATTCCAAACCAACTGGGCGAGACCGCCGACGATCTAATCCGCGAACTGAACGCTCGCCGCCGTGATGGACGGCATCGGGGCATGTCCTCATCGCCGTTCGCGCCGGACGGAAGGCTTGGCCTTAATGGCAATACAACCTTCCCTGGCTTGCGGAACGGAAGCACCCTCCAGCAAGTCGCAGCATCACCACACCAGTTTCGCAGTCAAACCGCCCAGACTTTGATGACTAAGATCGCACCGACATTGAACGAAAAGCTTGAGCAACTGGCAGGCGCATATGAGGAAGAGCTTGTAGAAAAGGACGCCGAAGCAGCAGATGCGGAACGAGTAATGCGGAAACGGCAGGCCGAAGTTGATGCCCTAAAGAGGCAGCTTAGGGATATGGGCATCGCCGAGGTCGATAGCGTGATCGGAGATACTTTGGATGATCCAATATGGGAAGAGGACGCAAGGCAGCAAGAAGAGGAAATGGAGGCTCTTACACGGGAAGCCGAGGCGCTCATGGAACTGGAACAACAGGCCGAGCTCCAACAGCGCATAGCACACGCAGAATCCAACGCCGAACCACAACGAGATGGCAAAGACGGGAGCGAAGCCGCCACCCGCGAAAGACTACGGCTGGCGCTCAGCCTTGGTAATGCTCAGAAGGTACGACGTGGCCTGGTAAACGAGGTTGTGCAGAACTTGAGCGTTGCGGGCATGGGTGAGCGGCAGACTGAGTATAAACGGCTCATCATGGGAGCATTGGGCATCAGAGAAGAGGATGTTGAGGGAATGCTTCCGGAAATATTGAGCGAGTTGGAAGAGGCGCGGGAGCGCGAAGTGCTGGAAGCAAGCCCGGAGTAGTAAGTCGGATGATCGGGCATCTTTAACATTTTCAACAATCACTGCTGGCGCTACGGAGAGGCGTATGCATCAGCAGTAACCCCAGCGCAGGCACAGCCTGCGTATTCCCGGTGCTTCCTGATTAGGACGAGAGGAGGTCGCTGCGATAGTATGGCCGCCACTGACGCTTTTTTTCCCCAACTTTTTTTAACGACGTCTACGATGTCAAACTCAAGATTGAGGAGGGTTATTTCAGCGAGCGATCTGTACCCTTCCTTGCTCCCCCTTCCCAATCAAATCTTCCGATCGATCTGGTTCAAGGCGTTGAGCAGTTTGACAAAAACATAAAATACCCAAAGAAAACCCGAATTTAACAATGAATCAAGGCATTTGCAAGGCGTTGGATAGCAAACTGCTCTGTTCCTCCTTTTGTTTTTCCCATGTTCATCAGCTATTACCCAGGTCCACCTTTGCTCGGGCCGTTCTCCTTTTAGGCTTTTTTCTAATTTCTTTCGGGTTTTTTGCCTTTTTTTTTTTGATTCTGTTCCTGGTCGTCCATTACGCTAGGCTGCGGTCGATTGGATATCTGATGCGAGGAAGATGCCGTCCGCCAGATTACGTGGGAAAGTTGGCAAGGGGAAAACTTGTGTCAACTAGGGAAGGGGAGCAGTAGCGAGCGGGTCAGCCCCGTTGTGACGAGCAGTCAGGGAAAGATGCACCAAGAATGTGGAAGCCGGTGTGGGTGTACATCCTCCTCTGCGGAAGTCTTAATTTACCAACGGTGGTTGTTCGGTCGGCGAGAAGGTGGGAAGTGGCGAGAATACATCAGTCGAGGATAAGGTCCTTCCACCAAGTCTCCTCTGCTCGTGACCACGTGCAGTCAAGAAACGAAAGGTACAAGTGATGTCAAAGGGCCATTGAGAATCCAATTTGGCGACTTGGAAAAAAAAAAAACTGGAAAAGGGAGGGTGGAAGAGAAGGTCGGTGATTTGAGCACGGAGTTATGAGTACGTGCCAATTGGGTTTTCTCGTAAGACGTAACGCAAACCAACAAACCCCCAAACTCCAAAGAGAGAAAGAAGACGAAGTAGCAAGCATCACCCATTTCCATCATCGACTCAAGACCAAAAAACTCCGCCGGCTAAACCTCCACCGCCGGATTCCCCCTTTCGCCCTCCTTCGCCGCAACGCCATCACCACCACCACCACCGCCCTCCTTCTCACCGCACCCGTACGCCCACGCGATGCCCCTCCCCACGCCCTCGCCGCTCCAGTACGCGCCCGTGACCGTCCCCAGCGCGAGGAAGCTGGCCGTGTGCTCGCCGGCGAGCCAGACGCGGCGCTCGGGCACGCCGCGGCGCATGGCCTCGACGTCGGCGTCGCCGCGCTCGAGGCCGGTCTGGAAGTTGCAGTAGCTGCCGCAGCCCGCCAGCTCGTCGTTGGTCCAGGCGGTGGCGAGGACGGCGGTGGGCCGGTGGGCCGGGTCGGCGGCGTCGAAGTTGGGGAGGCGGGTGTAGTAGGGGGCGAAGAAGGAGAGGAGTTTGGCTTGGCTTTTGTCGTTGTTGCTGTCGGCTTCGTTTTCGTCGTCGTCTTTGAGGAGGGCGGCGAGGTGTTGCGAGGTCGGGCCGAAGGTGTAGAAGAGGAGGGTCGGGTGGGCGGTGGCGCCCGGCAGCGCCGCCATGTTGACGCATTCTTGGCTCCAGTGGTGGGGGTTGGTGGAGGGGGCGTAGCGCGGGGACGTCCACTGCGCGAAGCCCGGGTAGTGGCTCTGCGGGCCGTTATTGCTGCCTTCGGCGGCGGCGGCGGCGGCCTGGTCTGCCTGGTGGACGGGGGCGGTGGTGGCGGTGGTGTTGGGGACGGTTTGCCGGGCGGAGATCGGGACCGGGACGGGGAAGGTGGTCGAGGAGGGGGACGAAGAAGGAGTCTCCCAGAACGCGGTCGGGAAGGTGATGTAGAACTTGTCGAGGCAGCCGTATCCGATGCTGTCGATGGCGTCGGATAGGCGTTCGGGCAGCGGCGGCAGGAAGGCCGTGTCCTTGTTGCGCTTCAACCAGCCGAGGGGCGTGGTCATGACGACCTCGTCGAAGAGCATGCTCTCGCTGTCGACCAGATGCACCTTCACGGCGCCATTCTCGTTGCCCTGCTCGTCGGCGACAGTCTCGACTGTCTTCACGCGTTGGCCAAACCTGACGTCTGCGCCTTCGAGGGCGGGTTTCGCTATTCTCTCCAGAATCTTGTGGTAGGTTTCGGCGACGAACAGGTTCTCGCCGTCAATGCATTCCTCGAGCCAGAAGAACCGCAGGCTCTGCCGTTCGACCGGGCTGCCGACGAAGGCACCCCACATCTCCGCAATGGTGTGCAATAGATGGCGTTTCTTCTCCTTTTCCGCCTCCTGAAGGTGATTCCAATTCTCGTCGGAGTACAGCTCTTTCGTCTTCTCGTGGATGTAGTCAAGCAGGCTTTTGGTCGGCGGTATTGACGCGCTGTTCTTCTTGCTAAACTCCATGCCGTCACCTATTATGCTCCATATCGTCTCAGAGGCCTCAACCGCCTCCTTCTCAGAGAGCTGTGAGCCTTTCGGGTCGAAGATACCCTGGCGCCCGTCCCAGTTGTGCGTGATGGTGCCTGTTTCTTTTGCCAGGTCCAGGATTGGATTGTCTTCAGTCCCGTGAATCCAGTTCGGACCGCTGCCGATTCCCACAGATTTGAGTTAGCCCCTGATTGAAAATTTTGACAGAGCATTCTTGAAAAGAGCGCGAGGTTGTGGGCAGGGCGTCGAAAAGTGCACCTGCGCTACCGAATCTCGTAGCAAGTGTGGGATGTTGAATGTGCACAAATCACTCCCCCATGATTCCTTCACTGAAAGGAAACCGCACATTTCACATAGGCTGGTAACTCTTCGAGGTGGTTGGAGTTTGACACCACTGAACCCAACCCCGAGGTATTCGTACCGACGTGAAAGTAGGTACCCTTTTGCATGAAATCCAGAAAGTACTTGCACTGGGAACCCTACCTCCTTACCTGTGCCATCGGATGCATCCTTCGGAAAACGGGCAGGAAGGCAAAACAAAAAGGTGAGAGCTAAGGGGGAAGACCTACAGATCGACCATCTGGCCCGCCTGCGTTTTCGCCTGACAAAGCTGCACAGCTCAAGGAGATCAGAACTCATGCTCAGTTGCACACAAAAGCCGCCGAGATCCAATAAGACCACTTACCCGTCCACCCACTCGATTTCTTGCCTCCAGCACCGTCACCCTCAGCCCCGCCTTCAGCAGGATGTCGGCACATCTCAGACCGCTGACGCCCGCGCCAACAACGCAGATGTGCGGCTTCCTGCCGCCCTTGGGCAGCGCGCGGCGGATTAGGGGCAGCGACATGCTGGCAGCTGCCGGCGGCTCTGCTCCCGTCGGTGATGTCGGGGAGTTGTAGCCGCTGTCGATGCGGTCTGGAGAGCTGGAGAGGAAATATTCCGGACGATGCGGGCTGTAACGGAGGTCCAGCTGCGCGCGGTCAAGGCTGCCGTCGGTGTTGATGCCTTGTATGGAGTGGGATCGGTACGCTTTGAGCTCCATGATGCCTACTTCAGAAAACGTTCCTTTCTTTGGTGTGCTTGTGATTTGGGGAATAGCGTTATGGCTTTGGAAGGGGTAGGTGCAGGGATATAGAGGAAACGTGGAAAACGACGATGGAGTGCCAAGAAAGGGCTGGTGTCGTGGAGGAACTGTCACTTAAGAGGTGCAATAAAGAAAAGCAAGGAAAAGGGCTGAGCAGTAGCCAGTCAAGGTGTTGTACGAAGCGAGGGAAGCGGGTGTAGCAGTCGGTAGCGCTAGGGTCTGCGGCGTGAGGCTACGGCGGCTCGTGATAAGCTGCAAACTAGTGGGAGCGAGGCGGATAGTTCCCTAGCAGGCACGCGCTAAAGAAGCATGTACTTGGGCACATGGCTTCGAGTGGGCACGTCTCAGATCTGCTCTCCTCTCGTCCCCAGGGTGTAGGCCCACTGGTTGACGTGCAGGACGACACCACCTGCGTGGCAGAGACACGGGGCGTGCTGATTCCGCCTCGGTCTCGGTTGGCTAAAGCAGGGGCGACAAAGGATCTGTAATCCATGAGGGGCGATGCTGGTGGACGAGGCGGTGGCAGCTCGTTGGTCCGCCTGACGCAGAGGTGCAGTGCGCTGCCGCATTCGTCTCGCGGCGCCAAGTTGACTCACACGCCGGGAAAATAATGGGGCGTTATAAAGGGAACAACTAGCCAGCCCTGGGTCGTGGGGCGCGCGGGGCGTAACGAGGAGCGATGCAGTGCCGATGGCAGCCGTTGGCGGGACACAAAAGACGCAAACAAAGATGTCGGCAAGAGGTTGAAGGGGAATGAACGACTTACCTTCGGGGTGGCCGGGGCCGGGGATATCACTGAAGACTGCAGTGCAATGAAGAAGAGAGGTGAGTACGAGTACAAGCTGACGGACAGGGCGCTTTTGCCGTCTTCATCCGCCTCGATAAGTCCCTGGAGCTGATTGGCCCGTTGCGCAGCCTTGCACCCACCCTATTCGGGCAGCCCGTTTCACCTCGATTCGCAGCAGAATAATGGCGGATATCAGAATCTCAAGCAATTCCTGGCACTCCAAAATACGTTGCAGCGCCATATCTACTGACTTTGTACACAAGCCCTGCCCGAACGCCACCTGTATCCCAAGAACCCCCGAAAACTGCAAATGCTTCAAATGCTCCGCTTCTCATCGTAGCTCGGCGTCCTTCCATGCAAAACACCCAGCCCGTCGCCGCGGTTCTTTCTCTTGCCATAGAACTCCAGCAGCGCCTCGCCCACTCTGAAACACCATCCACCCGCGACCATGACACCGCTAACCACGTTGACCAGCCGGATCAGCAGCGCAAGAAACCCGCCGTTGTACTCGGAGATGGTGAGCATGATGGGCTCGATGTCGAACTTCACAAATACACCAGGCACCGATACCTCGGACACGCCGTGGGACTGCTCCGTCACCGCGTACTGGTTGGTCACGATGGTGTGGCTGTTGTCCGTGTACACGGTCGGCACGACCGAAAGATAGTACTGGAACTTGTAGAAATGGTCGTTTTCCGTCGGCGTCACGGCGCGCGTGTCATCGAGCGGGTTGGTGAGCGAGGGGTAGTAAGGGCCGAACGAGAGCTCGTTGATCTGGTGCGAGAAGTTGAACTCTGCCATTATTCGTCAGCAACATGCAATCGCGCTCGCCGCTCTTCCTGAATACTTACGGCTGTGTTCCAAGTGCTCGCCAAACGCCATGTAGCCGTGGCCTCTCGCCGTGATGTGGAAGTCACCCTGCACCCTGTTCGCGTCCAGACTGCCGTAGATCCTGCAGGAGTCCGCGGGGCCCCTGAACCGCGGCGTCTTGGGGAACTTCCTCTTCACCTTGGCGCCGACGTAGTCGTGCACATCCTCCTCGTCGTACCTCTTCTGGCCCTGGCTGCGCTCCAGCTTGTGCACGTTCTTGCTCTTCTCGACCCATTGCAGCCAGCGCGTGTGGTCCTTGGTCAGCGCGGAACCGGCCAGAATGCGGTCGCCCGAGGCGTCCTGGATGTTGACGTGCAGGTCATCGCAGCGCATGGCCACCACGATGTCCAGGTTGATCTGCATCTCGTGCCCGACGCCCTTCTCGACGCTGAACGTGTGCGACGTGTCGCCCACCCACCAGCGCATCGTCTCCGTGATCGAGAGCCACACACATGTTACTATGAGGAGTAGCGTCCAGTTGGCGCCCTGCGTCGTCTGCTGGAGGTATGTCTTTTTCGTCTTGGCTGGAGGGAGGCCGTGTCAGTCAATGGACGCCAATTTTGCGATTAGATTCGCAGGAAAGGCACGAGCAAAGGCAATGCAAGGCGCGCAGCGAGGTGCTGGGGCGATCGCGCAATCGAGGGTGGTAGACTTACGAAAAGCATCGAAAGCCTGGAGCCCGCCGCCAGAGGGTCCGAAGCTGTCCTCAGGGAGGTCTTGGTCCGCGAAGCCGTTCATGGTAGCAGCTTCCATTCAGCGACTGCTACATGGAGCGGCAAGGGAAGCAGAGAGGGGAGTTGCAGATTGGTGGGTGAAGGCGCGCGCAACAATGCGTCGTCGGAAGAGGCCACCTCAGCTGCAGCGAGGGTCCGCATGGCCTGTGCCCCCCGCCCGCAAGCCTTCTCTCCTCCGCCGCCTCCGCCGCGCCGCAACGCGACGAAGCTCGCGACTAGGTTGAAACACGGCAAAGTTGAAACATGCACAAAATTGCTGCCCGCGTCATCAAAAGCTAATGTGAACTTCTATTTTTAGGCTGTCGAGCCCGTTCGAATTAAGAGACCGCTGATATACTAATAATCGTACAGTTTATGTCGTAACCCATCAACCGTAACTGCCCTCCGCTGTTCCTTTAAGCCGACGTCTCCTTCAGAACGGAGTAGGGCTGGTCGCCAGTGTCGCCCTTGTCCTTTGGCTGCGCCGAGTCGAGGCCGCTCTGCTGAGCCTGACGCTGCATCTTCTGCTCCGCCACGCGGCCGGGGTCGTTCTTGGTGCCAATCTCATTGTTGAAGCTGGCATTGGGTGCGCTGAACATCTCGTCGCTCTCGGTGATGTTCTTACCCTTCGGCTTTTGGTCCTTCTCGTGCAGCTGGCTGGCGCTGTACACAGTGGGGGCGGTGCCGGATGCGTTGCTGGTGGTACCGCTGGTGTTGTAGGTCGGTCCCTTGCCCGTCAGACCGCTGCCTGCGTTCAGCTGCACCTGCTCGTTCCACTCCGACTGCGCGTCGCGCGTCTCGGCGTCCGCGGCCGAGTTCAGGGTGCGGGCGGCCGAGGTGTCGGTGGTGTTGGCCGTGGTACCAGCGCTAGACTGCGAGGTAAGACCAGACTTAGGGTTGCCAGCGGCGAAAGAGCCGTCGCCCTTCAGCGATTCGGCGGCCAAAGAGTCGCTAGTGACGACGCCGGTGCCCTCGGAGACCGGGGGAGCAGTGGGGTCGTTGACCTAAGGTGTATCACGTCAGCCGCAGCCTTATCATCGTAGCTGTTGTGTAGTAGTGGATAGCTCAAAGGTGCGCGACGACGAGCGTGTCGCGCAGGCGCAAGAGCTGCCAAGATCTGACAAAATGGCCTAACGTACCTTCTGACCAGCGGAAGACGGCATGATGTTATTGAAAGTGGATGTGTGTGGGAAGTTGTGAAGCACAAGGATGTTGTTCTGGACTGAAGCTGAGGAGTACCTTGATGGCGTGCAGAGGGTGCAGAGCTGAAGATATAAGCTGCAGGGGCTCGCTTGAAGCAGGAATATGTCATTGCCTTCCACCATAGTGACATCATACGCGCATAAACTGTGGAGGTCGGGCTCCCGTGTGGTGACGATAACTAGACTATCCGTGAACCACATGTGCCAATCTGCCCCGCCACCCCGCATGCCATAGATCGGCCGCCCTCACCACAATCACCAGTTCACGTATTTCCCAGCGGGCCGGAACACGGCAATTTTGCAATATCGAGCCTTGATTTCCCATATGCAAGCCGACTTGGCTGATTACAAGAACATGCATGCAAAGTCAAGTGGTGGCTACAATATCGGTGCTACCAAGAAAACGTCACAGCAACGGCGCGCTTCTCGCAGTGCGGAATCCGTCGCCTGGTTGCAGTCGAGAGTCGTGCGTTTTTTGTACAGATTTCATCGAACGCAGCGTACAGAATAAATTAGGAATGCTATCCAAACGTAAATCCACATGTGATTTCAATTCAAAAGTTCGAATGCGAACCACTCTCCAAGACAGTTCCAAATATTGTTCATCGATGATTCATATTTCTCACGGCTTCGAAGACAACACTCTTTTTGATCGTTATTCATTTCAATCATCCGTGTCTGGATATATATAGTACATGAAATGCACCGTGGTTCGCCTTTGGTATGATGTTTAAGAAACCGCAGAGGTGCAGACTGCGCCAGTCAATGGCCGCCAGAGAAGATGATATCCTTCATCCCCATGCTCCGCCAACATCGATCCGTCTACTGCCTGGTCTCCTGGGTACCGGTGTGGCCCCTCTTGTCCTTGGTGACGGCATCGTTGGGAAGGCCGCCGAGACCATCCTTGGCCGTCCTGCCGACGTCGATGTTCTCGTCGCTCGTGGTGGGCTCGCGCAGGGTGCTGGCACCGCTGCCGTAAGAGATGTCATCGGAGACCTTGCCGGAGCCGACGTTGACGTTGCGGGCGTCAGCGGACTGCCAGTCGGACGAGGTGGGAGGCTGCTCGGGCAGAGGAAGCTCGGCCTTGCGCTCCTCGACGGTCTTGGGGTTGGCGCTGTCGATACCGGAGATGGGACTGCGATGTGTTAGCATCAATGTCTGTTGTTGGCGACGATGCCTCGCCACATGTGGCAGGTAGGAGCTGTAACTACTTACACGTTGTTTGTGACCGGCATGATGATGGTGTTGTAGTGGAAATTGTGATAGAGTGTGTGGTGGAGTTTTTGGAAGTAGGTTTGCAGAGATTGTTTGTGTGTAGAAGATGAGGATATGCAGCGACGGAAAGCTGTGGTTTTTGTAGCATGCGGCATGGGGAGCTCACGCAGAGGGGCAGCTGCGAGAGGCGTGGTGGGGCGGCTGATGACATCACAGGGACGCAATTGCACCGGACACTGAACGCATCTCTGAAAATGCGCCCCACCTCCGCGCTGATGTGCAAGGTCCATGGCCACATCAAACTGCCATAGATCGAGCTTTCACCAAGGGTAATCGCATTTGCGATCGCCGGTCTCCTACCCGCCCGTTGCGCAATTCCCCTCCCCCTACCTTTTCCTCCCCGTTATGACGCAACCCGCCTCCACCGCACCCGCTGGTTCATGGCTTTCCAACTAGAATGTCACCGAATCCACCAGCCTCACCGCGTCACTACTGAAGTCCAGACTCCGCGCTGAGGCCCAACGGCCATGAAAGCGCCCGCAATCGCGGCGAGCCGGCTTCAGGTACAGCCGACGGCTACACTACAAACAGGGCGCATTTTTGCAAGCCCCAACCCTCGATACGAGGCCAAGTTTCGGCCGGGCCCGAGAGTCATCAGTCTCACCTATGCTCGCTTGCTCCTGTGTAACCAATTCGTGCCCAAGGGCCGGGCTTCCCTGCGTCCCTAAGCGCCATTCGCCTTATGCTGCCTTAAGCGACTTGAGGTGGCAACCAGGTAGGTTTCGTCCGCGAACAGGCAACAGCGGCGGTGTGGAAGACTGTCGAGGCTTCAGAGCGCCCCCCACTGCGGGTGTCGAAAAATTCGTCCTTCTAGGCTTCGCAGAGGACTCCAACTTATCCTACGCGGGTAGTAGAATCCAATATCTGGACGCAGTCGTTAACATTTGAGGCTCACATCCACGTTCAAATATTAGACTCCACTACCTACGTAGATTGGACACAATATCTTCAGCGGAGCAAGGTCGAGAGGGCCAAATTATTTTGTCATCCGCCGTGTCTCCTTAATTCCTGGTTGCGGTTGATCTCGACAAACACAACATGAACGTATCAATCAACACATAATTGTAAGAACAGCATTCTAGTAACAAAAGTACCGAAATATAACGTGAAGAAAAGGAGTGAGGACTGCCGAATCCCTGCTCGATATTGCCGTCTCAATCTGAATCCCCTGCCTTGATGCTGGAGCCAAAAGAAAATTATATACCGGTCCCTGCCGGCGTGTACCAAGGTCTCAAATCTCGCCTACGGCGCTGCTGAGTCCTCCTTAATCGATTCCCATCCCGTGCCCAGGTATCCGCTGGCTGGGGAGTGAGAGATTTGCCGTCCCGTGCCAGCCCATGACCACTCTCCGTGTATCTTCGGACATCTAAGGGACGCCAGCCCAGGCAGACGCCAGCCAGTCTCTGAATCGAGTCATGCGGATGTGAGGGAAGAAGCTGTTGAGGTTCGCATCGGTGAAGTCGTGTTGGCCGTCAGCCGTGGCGGCAAGATTCTGCAGCCTCAACTGCTCCGCTTGCGTCGATGCGAGCGATGCCTTGTACCTCAGCGTCTGTGTGCTTTCGACCGTTGGCTCCGTGTAAAACTCCCTTCCTGTTATGCGCGGGTCAGCATTCACGCAAGAAAAGCAAGTGTCAAGAAAAGTGGCATGTGGTTTCCACAGCGTCATCCTCTCACCTCGAACACTTCGAGCGATAGAGACCAAGTCGTAGACTTTGAGCCTTTCACCGCACATCCGGAACTCAGGTGGCCACGTAGGCATGTCTAGAGCTGCAACGACCAGTCGTGCAGCGTCTTGCGCAGCCGTCATGCAGACATGGGACGGGTGGTTGGCTGAATCGTACGCCGGCACCTGGGCAGTCATGTAGCGGAGATCCAGAATGTAGTGCCCTTCTTGACCAGCGCCAGTCGAGGATCCAAGACGGCCAGCAGCCAACCCGCCTGGTTGAAAGCGCTCGTAGAGGATGCCACAGACAAAGACGGTAGTAGCTTCAAAGTATGGGCGGTAGTGCTGAAGGTATGCCAAAGCGGACGCCCTGCCGCGGTCTAACGGGTCGTTGTCCTGTCGTAACGATGGAGGTCCCTCGAATTCGGCGGGGGCAAAGCGACGCACACCTGCGTTGACCGATGCCTTGATGAGCGCCAGTTGCGGCGGGCCGCTGACTGTGGAGATTACGATGTCTATGCCTGCTAGGGCATGCTCAAGAGAGTTCAAGTCATCATAGCTGACTACTTGGGTTTGATAGCCTCTGGCTTCGAGACTCGGTTGGGCCTAATAGATGGTCAGCGTCTTTAGCACTAACAGAAAGATTTGAAGGGAGATTTGGTGGCGAAAAACGGCGAGGCTTGAAGGTCAAGGCGGTAGCTGGATTCTGACGACCTGCAGGAGTTCGGGTACAATCAGGCAGCGTCCACACAGCCAAGGCAACCCCCGGAGACGCCCTGCAGTTGTAGCAACTCGTAAAAGGGTGATGGCCAGCCTCGTGCCACTTCGAATTGGCGGGGCGGGCAGACAGATTGCGACCGCCAGATATGCAGACACCCAACGCCGAGCAAGATTTCAGAGCGTATGAATGTCCTGAGTATCAAGCAGTTCCCATATCGTGGGTCGAGTGCTCCTGCTACCCTAAAGTGACCTTCTGTGCCTTCGGTGATGGTAACCGAGCCGGAATTTGATGGGGAAGCGAGCTTTAGCAAAAAATACGAAAAGTGACACTTACCTTCCTCGAGAGCAATACAAGCTGGTGGCTCGTTTCCTCCCTAACGTAGTGTGCGATAAGCTGCGCCAAACCGCTGGACCCTGCCACTGCGACACGCATGATGTTGAAATGATTTTGGGTGGGGTGTTTGGGGATCATGCGGCTGTTCCAACGAGGTGGTTTCGGATTAAATAGTTGAGCCTCCCCTCGTTCAACTAATAGGGCAATAGAGCCGCAAGCAGGTGCTGAGTAGCACCCAAGGCGTCAATCAAATCCAGAATCAAAGATCATGAGGCTATTCACGAAAGCTTGACTCACGAGTTGTCCCCTATTCGACGAGAAATTGTGTGTGGCCTCCAGTGACAGCTTAATCTCAGCAAAATCCAAGAGCCGGGATCGGTCGATAGTTACAGATTCAGGTCGAGATGCCTAAGAATGCCAGCCAGTTATCCAGAGAGTGACTATGAGGTGGTATCAGTGGCGGTACACTCAGCAAAAATTCCGGGGGAGCAAGACGGAAGTCCCGAAAGGCCAGAGCGAGAGGTGAGTGGCTTAGGACAGCTCTTCTTTGCTCCACTGACAGGCGCTGTCGGGGGTCTTGAAAAATTATGGAGCAGCTGTTGCCTGCGCCCGTTGTCCCAAGACCGGCTATAGCGAGTTAAGTGGGGTATGTCTGGTGGTTGGCTGCAAATCGGCCGAGACATTCCGTGCTGCGGTTTGCCATAATCCCAACATCGTGGCCACGACGGTACGGAAGCGATATCCGACAATTTGGGAGCTGGGAATCCCGCGTCTGTGGTGGGCCTGCCAGAAATAGCCCATGTGGCTTGCCCGCCAGGGAAACGCCTAGAGACCTCACAAGAATCTGGGACTTCTGCCTGACTCAGGAACAGTGGCCGCAGCCAAAACGCCCGCTACCAACGAAGCAGAACCACCAACTTGGTTTGGAAAATGGTCCCGAAGCCCGCCGCGCAGAGGTCGTACGTACACCTCCGGCCTTAACATCTGGTGGCGGTAAAAACATCCGGCCGTTGCAGTCCCAAGTCCGTCCCGGCCGCGTGGGGTCCGCAAATCCAGAGGTAATGGAGGGTAGAATAGATTCTAGCAGCTCAGAATCCGTAGCTTATAGGACCTGATTGGCTGTTAAGTAGCGGAACTGAAGACAAGGGCTGAGCGAACTGGAACGAAGCTTTGCTGCCCACTTATACTATCCCTTGGAGGCTGCGGTACAGGTGACCAATGGCACTCTTCAAAACAGTCCTCCGTGACTGTGACATGATCCGATGACCCGAAGGACGGGGCAAGGAGAACCAGGCCATATTAGCCTTCCGACGCCACTGGCGGTGGTTGTGGTAGTTCTGGCCTCATTGTCGGCCGCGGGGCTCCGACACTGAACCATTTTCTTTTTCTCACTGCAGCCTAGGCCAGCCCTGTCTTTCGAACACCTGCATGGAGGCAATCGGAGATAATACCACCCTGACCAATGGCGGAGCGAGCTGCCATCAGCAGAGGAACTCTAGGTGACAATACAGCAAACGGTGAGGAGTCGGAGGATTACTATAATCTGAAAAGGTGGGAAAAGATCGTCGGGTGCAGGAGGCTGTACCGCACATTGAAGCTAAGATTCTACATTGGAAAGGGCCGAATCGGAATGTGAGGTAAGCCTGCGTAGGACGGGGTCACGGAGAGATTTTTGCATATCCCAGGCGTCTGCCTAAGCTGCTGTAAGATGAGAGGCAAAATACTGACTCAAGTAGACTGCGTATCAACAGAAGATGATGAGCATGGCCAATGAAGCAATTGAAGCGGGTTGAGATGTTCAGAGGCCGCCGTGGCGTGTGGTCACGACGAAGGCCCAGTGAGGCTCATCTGGTGACGGTACGGGAAGGAGGTTCCTCCGGTCTTACGCTTCACTTCTCCCGGGCTGGCCTAGAGCGCTTGCTGCCTGGCCAGTTGCCTCATGCCGTCCCACGCAGTCCATGTCCGACATGGTCATATGTTCCGACAAGAGTAAAGAGCGGTCCGGGGGGCCGGCGGCCTCTACGTGTAGGGCTGGCGCACAGGACGCGCATGAGTCGCGCCTCAGCAGCGAGAGGGGACGCAGCAGGTGGACGGTACGGCCTGCACGTCCACGGAGAGCGGGGCGCACAGGCGGAGTTCCCCACGCGTGGCGACTCACGTGAAAACGCGTGCCGTGCGCGACAACAAGTCGACAGTGAGGTGAGCGGTTGCGGGCAGGAGTGATGCAAGCCCAATGCCGGATGCTAGTGAGCCGGACGTAGTCTTGCGGGTTGTTGGAGAGTGGTGGTTCAGCAAAGGGCGCGCGTGCTCGTTTCGCGTCATCATCCCGGGGTCGAGTGCCGCCGATCTCGACACACGCGCATTCTCCACCACGCGCGCCTCGCCGTACGAGCTGTCGCACCCATACCCTATCTTCTATCCCTCGCTGCTCTCGTAGCTTTTTCATTTTACCTTGCCTGCTCCTGCCTGTCGCCATGAGCGAGCCGGGCTCTACCACCCCGCCAGCAGCCGCGGCGAAGCTGTCCAGTCCTCCCTCGGGCAGCCTCGCATTCCTCGTACACTCCCCCGACACGGTCAGAAGCAACCTCCCGCCCGATGTCGACAACAAGCCGCTTGCACGCCAGAAACGGAGACGAACAAGGTCAGTTTTGCTCTGTTGTGCTCTTCCCCGCTGTCAGCAGCGCGAGACGCGTTCAAGTTTGGCCGCGTCAGGGCGTGAAACCCGCCAGCTTCATGTGCCACCGAAATCATGCTAACGCCGTTTTTCGCCCAAAAGCCCCGAGGACCAGAAAATACTCGAGGCAGAATATCAGAAGAACAGCAAACCGGACAAGACTGCGCGTCTCGAGATCGTGAAGCGCGTCGCGCTTGGCGAGAAGGAGGTGCAGGTAGGGATCCCCGCTTGGGCCACTTGCCTGCTACACATGCTAACATTACGCACCACCAGATCTGGTTCCAGAACCGCCGCCAAAATACGCGTCGTAAATCCAAGCCACTCGAACCGCACGAAATACAATCGCACCTCTCTAGTTCTCAAGAGCCCATCACAGAGCCATCTTCATCCGCTCCGAATTCAGACGATGCCGAAGCAGGAGAGCAGGAACAACACACAGTAGATGCCACAGCGGCGTCGCTGGACGACTCACGCAGCCTTCAAGAGACCTCCGCCAAGTCTCCAGCTCGTGACACCGAGCTTCTACCAGAGGAAATCCCCTCCTCATCCGCGGCAGAATTAACGAACGCCGAATCCCAGACGTCCAATGCGGCAACCGAGCCGCGAGAGAGTCCTGGCCAGCCTGCTGGTGCTGGGCCTACAGAGTTTGGTAGCTCGCAGCCTCTTCCATCGTCGCAAGAAAGCCAGCGCCAGGGTATCGGCTATCTCGCGAATCGTCGTAGCCAGTCGTTCATCCGCACTTACGAGGAAGCAACTGCGGAAAACCCCGGCTCGGTGCTATCGTCGCAGGAACAGGCGCCCTCCCGGACTTTGAAAAAGTCCAGTTCATTTGTGCGACTATCGATGACGGAAGATGGAAACGCCAGAGTCATCACTGGCGAGGACTCCCCATCCCCGCCTCGGTCTCAGCCGAATCCAGCCCCCGTGAGCGAGAGAACGGAGGGCCTTCGTCGCAGTTACAGTGCTGCCGCGTTGAACGACCGCTTGAAGCAGACTCAATCGCCCCAAGTTATCCAACGCTCTTTCTCAGGACGGTCTCGGGACTCAAGAGCCTGGGAGTTCTGGTGCGATAGTGACGCAAGAAATTCCCTGACTGAAAAGGCCAACCAGGAAGGAAGTGGCTCCGCAGCGGATGCCATTGGTCTCATACGCTCTGCTAGCAAAGGAGCATTGAAGCTGAACCCGAACAAGCGCAATGCCCAGCTTCTTCCTCAAAGCTCTGCAAAGCGGGTCAAGCTTGATGGAAAGAGCACTCACCGACCGCCTTTGTCTCGCTCTTCATCCTCCCAAGGACGCCTTCAAGGCAAGGCGGCACCTGTTAGTAGAACGCCATTGAAGAAGAGTCAATCCGCCATCACCAAGAACGTCGATGACGATGGCTTCGAGATCCCCCAGACAGAGTCTGACAAAGAGAACTGGGAACCAGGTGTTCCTGGCGCTAGCCTGCGTCGCGCCAGGCAGCCCACTGCCGGTCAGCAGCCTGGTCAGCCACGACGCAGGGTCTTGGGCGAGAACACCAATATCATGAGCACAAGTGCCAGTCTCGGGGCTATGATGGACCGCGAGAAAGGGTTGAAGGCCACGCCGCACAAGAGGTTACAGGCTACACGCACCAGTAACCCAGAAGATGACGACGAGATTCGCGCGTTCATGGGCGGTGCAGGTGGCCATAGCCAGCGAACAAGTGTCTCGAGCGGCGAAGAGCTAGGCTGTGTGGAAGGCCTTCTCAAACTTAGTCAAGGCAACTGGAGGTGATGTTAGCGTGTCTTCATTACGGGTCGGCTTTATGGCGTAGCGGGTAACGACAAAAAGGAACTTGGCGGTGATTCTGGTGTAACTGGGCGGGTCTTGTCATTGCTGGCGTTGGATAAGGGTTCGAATGAGTCCGACTTGAATGTTCGCGTATTGAAGCACAGGTAGATCTGGCTTGGAACTGCAGTAACGCGTGTAACCATCGTCTATCGATTAGGCATCTAAGCAAACAGGCTGGGTGTCTGGCACTGTTACACAGCTTTGAAAAGAGGAATCGGCGCGCACCCTGTGAGCGGCGGGCAATTGAACACTCGTCCGCTCTTTTGTCTATTCGGATAGGTGCAGTAGCCGGGATACTCCGGATGTAATGCAATCCCACATTATACCGTAACCGATAACTCCTGCATTCAGTTTTCAATCTATCACCTCCTCGAGCTCCCGATCTCTCCTTTCTTTATGCCCATCTAGACCATTTGGTCCCGGCTATGCGCGGTTGTCGCAATATCCATTTCTCGCTCTCTGCCGCGCCGATCCGGTATCACTTGCCATGAGACATGCATGGAGCTTTGGCTGAATGGGTTTGCCGCCTCTTTTCTCTCATGCATGCCTCCTCTTACGGTAGAAGGACCATCACAGATCGTAGATCATTGGCTGATCCCTGTCCGGACATTGGTCCTGCCCCAGAAGGAACGACGGGATGGGCGATTTGTACGAACGCGTGTTCGAATGCTCTCGCTGTTCTGCATGCGCAAGAATGCGGGGTTTCGATGCGGTTCTTTGGCGCAGCGGGGGACCCTGGCGGGGATGGGCGGCAGAAGGGATAGGAGAACGCGCATGGATGGGCAACATGCGATAGCGACTCATGGGCCGACGCGGATTCGCGCGCGGCCTTTTGCGATTTCTATCGCATTCGAGTGATTGAGGGGGGTGACCGTGCCTCGCGTGCGCGCGCGAGCCAACCGCAGTTCCCAGCACCAGCACCATCACCGAACGATTGGTGGTTTAGAAGGGAGAGCGTGAGGCGGACAACATGTGGTCTTCTGGAAGAAGCCGTCCGATAGATCCGCGTTCCCTATGCTTCCTCTGTTGCGCGTCCGCGGCAGATCGACTCAAAAAAAAAAAAAGACGATTGCGTGCATTATTTCCTGCGCCGTGCGTTTGCTGCTGGTGCTGCTGGTGCCGGCGCTGGCGCTGCAGTGCGGAGACTGGGCCCGTCCGGCTGCGCCGCAACGGAAGCTGCTGCTTTCTGACGGACACGCAGCAGAGCGTCGTTGGGGATGGTTCGTTCGACTGGACATGCCGCGCCAATGAAACATGCATGGCGGAAGGACGAAGGGCCGCGGCGCCCTTGCACATGCTTTTGCCGATTTTGATGAGCCCCGGACGAGGCTGGCTGGCTCAACAGTTCAGACAGTCAATTGATCGGTGAGCGAGCTCTGAGGATTTCGGTGTGACGCGTGCAGGACTGAGTGACTGAGCACTGCTGGCGCGCACGTCGGCTCAACCACAGCGGCGATTGAAGATCCATCAGTACCGCCAAGTCGCACAGCCCGCCAGGCGCGCGGTCTAGTGGAAGGAAGCAAACATCTCTGGTTTTGCCGCATGCGTGGTGCTGACGGGATCGGTTATTTTTGGCTTATCTCGTATGCCTCCACGGCTGAGCGCTGCTGCAAGGGCAGCGCGCCGTCTGTCTTCGCTTTCTCCACCGCAGGCAAGCGAGAGCATTTCTCGGTTCGGAGGCACGAGGTATGCTATGCTTGTGGCATGGAGACTCCAGTACCGGGGAGGCCACCCGGGCACAGGGTGCGACGAACGACGGTCAGCTCACGCCCCGGAATCCGCCCCTACAACATTCTAGCGCGCTGCAAGTCGGACAATTGTCCTGGGGAGAGGTGCACCAGCGCCGGCGATGAGGCGGTGATTGGACGGCGGACGGAGACATGTGCGCCGCGCCCCTGGTCGCAAGCCGGCTGCCCTCGAGCCGGAGTCCTGCATCGAGTTTGGCCGGCGAGCGGAGAGCGCGGCTTTGGCGACTGCAGCAGCAATATCGATCGCGCGATGCCGCGCTGAGGGCGGAAGTGCGCCGCGGCAGAGGCGCCAGGAAAGCGGTAGAAGCAGCAGAAGCATCACGGAACAGCCGGACGTGTCAAGCGCTCACGTGCAGGGGCAGGGCAAACAAGCCGGCGTGCGACGGCGCGGGCGGGCAAAGGATGGATTGCCTGCTGGGCGGGGTGGTTAGTTAGGGCGCCAAGCAGCGCGGTGCCCTACGCAGTACTGTCGCACAGTCGTCATCACCTCACGGGTTCCATCACGCTCTCTCGCCGGGCGGCGCGAGGCAAAAAGGGAACGAGACAAGGCTGATCACGCTGCGGTGGGCTTGACCTAGGCGTCTCCCCTTGTCCCCTTACAGCTACCCCGGTCGAAGCCGCACGCATTCCGCAGCAGAGGCCCCGCGGGCACGCACACACGACCCTTTGCTTTGTGCTGCCCCACCGGCAGTCGCTGCGCTCGGTGCGACGCTCTGCTGAGCCGCTGCGCCCGGCGCCAGGGACCAAGCCCTCGAAACCCTGTCGCCCTGGCGCCGCTTCCCAGCCGGCCGCCGTTGATCTGATCAGCGCCTGCCCTGCCCTTTTGAATTGCATCTCCACCACAATCCTTGCACGCCTTGCTGCTTTATCGGCGCCCGCAACCACCCCGGCACCAAGGCATCTATAACACCCACCCCCCGCTCCTGGCCTTCTGACATCTCCCTGTCCCACCAGCATCACTCCCGCCAACCTTGTCTGTCACCTTCACATATCTCTCGAGACCAGAACTGCCTCCCCAAACACATATAAGCACCCTCCCCCACGCCTTCCAAAGGTCCGCCTAGTCACTGCTACTACCATCCGGAAACGGCACACTGAACTACTCCAACCACAACCACGACCATGTCTGCCCGCCCACGCACCGCCGTCATGTCTCCCCCCAGCACTCTCTCTGCCAGGGCCGGCTCGGACTCTCTGGCCATCCCGTCCCAGGCACCTCGCTTCCGTGCCAACCGACAGCCTAGCTCCGGCTCATCCAACCTCAGGCTGCCCTCTCTGCCACGCTTCCATCCGGCCAACTTCCCCTCGGCCGGCTCCAGCGCTGCGACCACGCCGAACACCAACCCCAACAGCCCGCAGCCGCCACCCTCGCCACGCTCCCAGCAGAAGCAGTACTCGGAGGCCCAGCGCCAGCTCTACGTCTACCAGAGAGAGCTCATCGCCAATGCCACCCGCAACATGGCTACTGGAAGCAAGCCTGCCAGTCCTCGTCTGAACCCTCTGGGCAGCCCGGGGCCAGTTACTCCTCTCGAGCTCGAGGGCCAGGGAGGCGACTACCTCTCGGCAGGGGCCAAGGGTACGGGCAACATCTGCGACTCCCGGAATGACCTCGTCGAGAAGCTCCTTCAGGATGAGATGAGGCGGGTAGGCCAGATGTCTCCCGGGCGGCCAGCTTCAGTGGGCAGCTGCTGAGTATCTACACTTTCCTTACTCGGAATGGTCTTCAACACCATTACCGACACGGCCTATTTCGACAAATTTTCCATGTAACGACCCGGTTTTCGAGTTCTCGGTTTTCTTCGATCTCGGCAGTTTTGCGGGCGTCATCTCACTCAGCATTTTTCGGCGTCAGCAACATCACAGGAGCAAGGGAGAAATTGAGCATTCTCATCCACCGTGGGACGCGTGTTCCACCAAACGCCAAAAAATCTGCATCACTCATATTCTCGGCGTCTTCGTTTCCCGGTTTTCGGTCCGGTCGACAGACTGGTGTTGTCACACACGGCGTTCAGTCCTGGATCCAGGGTGAAAGCCCACGCAGGGGGACAGCACCACACCGTCCGTTCGTTATCATGGTGAGGCGCAGAGGGGTCCACCTCCACGTAGCCACAGGGGCAAGCAGTCGATCACACTGCCGGGTCGCCGTCGTGTGATCCGGCATGGCCGTCGTCATGATCTTCGCCACTTCGTCATTCGCGACACAACACGCGCATTTTCGGTACCGAGAGATCGGGATCACAGAAGCATGGAGAGGGGGGTTTGGTGAGATTGGGGTTGGGATTTTCTGCCGTTCGCTTCACGGTTGCGCTGTTACATTTCGTCCCCACATACCAAGTGCTGGAAAGTGGGCCCTTTTTTCAAACATACCACATTCGCTTGGGCCTGCCCAAATTTCATTTTCTACTGGTTAACATGGGTTTTCCCCGCGCTTGAGGCGTTTGCGGAGGGATTTGTGAGCGGGTGTTGTGCGTTGTGCATTTCTACCAGCATTGGGAAAGCATATGGGCACCTGTTCTTTACTGCGCTAGCCGGGTATCTCGAGATTTGATTTCTTCACGAAGGCAGGGATACTGGAGTTAGACGGCCCACGTGGGCGAATGGAACTACACATGCCACACAATCAAACCTGGAAGGAAGTGAAGCCGTTCAAGCACGGACTCTGCGAGCCCATAGCAAAGGCGGGCTAATGCGCGAGAAACCAAGGCAGACCAGGCAGGCAGCTTGATCGCTCGATTGCAATACCAATTCGGTTTGGTGCCCGGAGACGTCTCAGTTGCTATGTGCAATACCGAGTGGGTGCCGTTTGATTTCTTCAACGCCCATCGCGACATGGATGTGCAGGGGCCGCCCGTCGTACTGGCGGGCGGCAGATGCTACTCTGGCGCCGCGACTATCATCGGGCTCTTGGTCCCTTTGGGCACGCTGCGCATCGGACTACGGTCTGCGCACTGTGTGCGTGACGACACACATGGAGAGTTGCGGAGTCATTGTTGTCGATTTTGCCGCGCTTTCGTAAGTAAAGGCATTAACGGTGAGCAACACGGCGCTGTAACGCGCGGATACCGTGGATTCGTCATCGCTCATCAAACCACGCTGCACTGCCCACACCGAAATGCTCGACAAGCCAAGCGGCAAGGCGGCGCGGTGAGCCCGTATCAGCAGAACAAAGACGGGGCGCCTTCGCCTATCAGCAGGTACATACGCGTGCACTGAAGAAGGTAAGAAACGAAAAACTTCCCATCCAGACATGCGATGTCTGCCCCTCGGGTGCCGCCTTGGCGTACCTGTTGCGCCCACCCTCCATCACCACCACGACGACCAATCCAACAAACCACTTGCGAGTCCCTGCGTCCACAAACTACGCGGCATCAGCCGCCACACCCCTCCATTCCTTCCGGCGAGGTACCGCACCACGCGCCGCTTGGCTCTGCTCACACCCGCCCACCCACCCTCGTTCCTTCCTTCCCTCCAGTAACCGGCCCGGCCAACCAGTCAACCCCATGATCACGCTGATTGTCTTCGCCGCGCTGCCCTGCAACCCCACCTTCCTCCGCAATGAGGCCGCCCGCACTCGCAGTCTCACACACACCACCACTACCACCACCAACTAGATGTACACTAGGCGCGCCGCCGCCGCCATGGCGCCACGCGGTGCTGCCGGGCGCCGCGAGTCACGTATCGTAAAGCGAGTCATCGCTTTGCCCGCACAAATAGCACCGGCTGAGTGGTGCCTCAAGTAGTGTGTTTGAAAAAATAAAGTGTAGCAAGCCACAGAGCCTCGTCGACGACGAGCGTGACGCCTGCAGCAGAATGAATGGGCGCCGCCGTCACACAGGTCACGTTAACATGGTAGCACACGTAATATACCTACGCATCTCCGACATACAGCCATGGGTAGTACGAAGTACATACGACGCTGAGCGGACGGGATTATTCGTCGCGTCGCGCACGCGACATGCAGCACTACTAGTCGCGGCTACTGTGCAAACGAACACCTCGCAACCTGCTCCTTCCACCCACTCGTTCGCTCACCCGCGTGGAGTGGGCAGTGGGCTCTGTGTGGGGATGGGGATCAAGCATCGCGACATGAACGGATGATACGCCCGCTCTTTTTTCCCTGCTCCTCTTCCTGCTCTTTCCCTCTCGGGAGCAGATCAAGTGAGCAAGGAAATAATAACACGACCCATTGCGTCTGTTGAGATCGCCCAAACCCGTCGCTCTTCTGACGAGCGGCATGATCCGCCCACATGAACACGCGCCAACCCCCTCGTTTTTTTTTTCTGTGTCGCGAGACTTGGCGGGGGGCTCTTTGCAGGAAGGAGACGGTGACGATGAACCATCAACCAGATGTTCCCCACCTTTTGACCACTTCTTTTTCTCCCGTTGGAGTAAAAGGCCGCCGCATGCGTGGGTTCGCAGCACGGCGCGGGACGACCGGCAGATGAGCGTGCCGGAGAGCAAGAGCCTCGGAAGATGTGGGGTGGGGTGGGAGGGAGAGAGCGAGCGAGGACCTGTTCGTGGAGAAGTGGTCGTGCTGCCCTCGTCACACCCGCCCATCATTCATCTGACAGGGAGAAAGAGCTTCTGGAAATCCAGGACCGCGTACTATCAGTCCGAGAACGTCGCCGTTCCGCTTTACAACCTTCTTTGCTTTTGGTGTTTTCTATCGTTGCACCGAATCTCCGCGGACGTGTTGCCAGGCCAGCGGCCCCGAGGCGTTTCTTCGCATAGTCGGAGAGGCCGTATGTCGGAATCACACCTCCATCCTTCTTCCTTCCCCGCGGCCCCTTGCCGCATTTCGCTTGCTGAGCGGCGCCCGGCAGAATACGATCGTGATGCACCCGAGCAACAGGCACGCTATGACGGCATGCTCGCCCACCCTGCCACCATCGTCATTCCACGATTTTAAGCGCAATTAGCGCCTAGTGCGGGGCGGTGATGGGCTTGCTGGCCTCTGCCCGGCGGTAAGGAGACGAAAAGGAAAAGCCAGCTGGGGCCCGGGTAACGAAGTTGGTTGTGTACTAGAGACGTAGGAGGAAACAAGGAAATGGTGGAGCGACGAATCACACGTGGTTGGGCAGGCACAGGCGCGGCTCCCGCCGGAGGCAACTCCATGCCCGCCCACTACCGTTTTGCGTCAGGGCGCCCATCATATTCCGCTGGCTCACCGGCGACGATGGTTGCGGCACGCTCAACAAAGAGTGGCAGCAGGCAGGCGGGATCGGCATCCCGAACGCGAGGGTGTCCGAGTGTCACTTGTGGACGAAGGAAGGAAGGAAGGAAGGAGCGAACGGACGAATGAACGGCGGCGGCTTGGGCTTTCTTTGCGGTGCGTGCTACCTACACCACGACTACGGACTACCTACTACGCCCCAGCCGGTCAAACAGTTGATCGTTCACGCCGCACCCGCCGGAGCCTCCACCGCCTCCATCTCTGGCGCCGCGTTGATGCTTGTTCCCATACGCTACCGCATGTGCCGGCCACCGAACTGGAAGATCCTCACTCTTCTCATTTACTGGCCGCTTGTGGCGGATAGTAGGCCAAGGGGATCGACAGTCGTCGGGCACTGCGCTGGCGGGTTGCTTTGAGCAGGCGGTGTCGATGACCGATCCCGCTGGCGTCGATGCGAGGGCTACCGTTACGGGCAATGATGCGAGCGATGAGATTGGCTGCTGCGAAGGGAAGTGGGCTGTTTTCTGCTGAGGATGATGATGTTGTAAGCGGGATGCTCCAGCGGCGCTGGTTGGATGCTTCGCTCTGACTTGTCACAGAGTACGAGTAGACGTGGGATGAGGTCACGATCTTCGACCTGAGACGGCCATCTGTCATCATTTGTTGTCGCAGACGTGGGTGGGACTGGGACTGGCATATCTTTCGCCTTGCGACGGGTGAAAATTGAAGACGTGCCGGGCGGCAGCAGGGAACGCAGGGCAAGGGTTAGTTTCCTGGCCACACGGGACGAGACGACGCGGAAGCACATGGCGCAGCGTGCAGCCCTCCATCATGCCGCTGGAATTTCTGGAAAAAGACCGGTGCGATCGGCTGGAACCATCATCCCGTCCGCCTCCCCGTCGCCACTTCCTGCAGGCATCTGCCGTCGTGCCTGCGCTTTCACATGTATCAGCCTCGCATTATCGTTGCTCGAGAGATCGTCAACTTCTGCAATGCAATGAGGTTTAAAAAAAAAAAGAAGGCCCGAGGTGCGCCGAGTCACCAGAGACAGCTGCGACGGCAACAGCGTACGTAGCAACGAGGGAGACATCTCCACACAGGGACCATCCTTTCTTCACGCAGACGCGGCTGCAGCAGATCTCGCGGCCAACCGCGCAGCCACGCCCCGAGTCGCGAATCTCACCAACCAGCGCCGCCCTCGTCCCTCCATTACCTCCCTCCCGGGTATGGCACTGCCTCTTTGAAATCGGCTCGCCTTGCCGACCCTCCCCTCTACCCTCTCCATCAGGCGCCACGCGGCAGCCATCTTCAGCCCGTTGCACCTACGATCATGGCCCGCTCCGGGCAGGTCGCTACCATCCCACAGCCACAAGATAGTGGCGACAACACCAAGGATAGCACCGTGTTTCAAAAAACAACAAAGGGGAAAAAAGCCCTTGCTCCGCTGGGCACCATCGTTGCCAACACCAGCGTCATACGTAATGATAGAGGAGGCGCAGAGAGACAGCCGCTACGTCAGCGGCGCGCCCCAAGAGAAGGGCAGCGCACCGACTGCTGGGCACCAACATGCAGCAGGCAAGCAAGCAAGCAACAGCCAGCGAATTACAGACCACGCCAGAAGCGGCCGGCGATCTGCCCCTGCTCACTGACGACGCCCCCGGGCGGAGGGAGCCCGTGCTGGGCGCAAACGCTGCCTGTGCCATTTTTTTTCTTCTCTGCCTGTGCCTCCAACGTTACGCTTCTCCAGCAGGGCGGGTGTCGTCCAATGGCTACGGGCCACTCCACCTGAGCGTTCATCTCCCTCCTGGTGCCATTTCCGCCCCCACTCTTCGTACATCTTATGTGGGCACCGCGCCTGGCTTTCTTTGCCCTTTGGCGTTTAACGGATGGGAAGCAAGCCACGGCCGCCGCGCCAGCCCGCCCACTTAAGGTGCCGAACGAACGAACGCCAGAGGCTAACGGCTAGTCTCGCCGAGTGAGTCACGGAGATAGACCTGTGCACGCCCACCAAGGATCTTTTCTGGTCGTTCTTTATTTCCCAAACCTCCCATCGTGAGTTGTTGCCCGGCGGAGCGCTTCTGCGCTGGCTAGCGCGATGGGTTTGACGGGCGATGGATGGCGACGGTGTGTGTGTGTCCGTGATGGCAGCCACCGTGTCTGCTTTGCTGGCGACGACGCAAAGTCACGGGTCAATTTCCACGAATTTTTTCCCCCCCCCTCAGTTCCTCCACTTGGCAGCATGTTGGCGCCATTTTGCTGTTGCGTGGTGCGTGGTGCGTGTTGCGTGTGCATGTGCGATGGGCCCTCTTGGCGATTGCCCGGCATCGAAAGATGATAGCACTTTCCGCCGGCAATGAGGCCCGGCCATCACAGACATGCAGCCGCGACACCAGATTGGAGAGACGGCAAGAGCGAGGCAGGCAGGCAGGCAGGTCGGTAGAGGGCCTTACAGCAACGGCTTCCAGCTGTTTCCTCGTGCGTGGGGTCTAGACACCCAAGGCCAGCGTCGCGGGGCTGCCCTGCTTCTTCTAGCTGCAGCAGCTATAGAGAGTTCCCCTCTCCCGTCTCCGCTGCCGCAACGCTGTCCGTCAAGTCTAGAACTCGGTCGTTCAAAACGGCATCCCGCCTTGCAGCAGCATCATGTTCCCACTAGATCAAGAGATGTGGAGAAAGACGGTAGAAAGTACAGCCCGAAAGCAGCGAGCGGGCTGTTGTTGTGTTCAGTTGAGCGAGCAAGCCGTGCCCGGGCGCTGGGAGGAGCAAGGAAGCTGAGAAGAGAAAAGAGGGCCTTGCTATCTCTCGACTCGTCAATTCATCACCGAGCTTCGTCCCGTACTCTTTCCTCAGCGAAAGCGTAAAAGCGCATGATCCTGAGGGCCACTCTTTCGCTTGGGCTCGCCGCTTTAACGGTGCGGTCAGGATGGACCTTGCTCGCTCGGGGGGCGGGTACCGACCAGGAACAAGGGTCGCGCTTTGGCCGGCGCTTCGTCAAAGCTTTCTCCCGCCGTCCATCCGTCACGCCCCCTTCCACACCTAAACTAAGTATTGCGCAACCTTGCGGCAGGATTCTAACCTTCTCATAGTAGTAGTGAGCCTGTATGTCTTACCAGACACTACATACCCGCACTTTCCATCCCGATCCCCTGCTATGGCAGGCCCACATGCCCGAGACAATGCAGGTCGATGAGGCAAAAAAAAAAAAAAAAAGAGAGGGAAGACACCACCATTGTTCAAAGACCCTCGATCGGCGTCGCGGGACCCTGAAAGTCTAAACCACAGGCAGATGCATAATGACGACTGTAGGTCATGCCGAATAGTAGGTCGCCTCATTTCCCTACTTCCGGGTTCCTCTCCCATGTTCCAATCTACTTTTCAAATGAAACCACCGTGCCCCTCCTTTACGAGTTGCAAACAGATACCCAAGCTACCCCGAATACAAGCCGCCCCTTTCCCCCCCTCCGAAAACGTAGAAGAAAGCCGTTGCCGAAGGGGGAGGTAGCGGTGTGTTCAATCCTACCTCGCGAAGGCTCGCAAAACATCGGTTCACTATTTCGTTAGCGAGATGGTTGGTGCCAGTCACCCACCTAACGTTTTGGAGAACGTTCCGCCCGCAGACACGTGCTACGCGCCAAGCACGAACACGCTGCCAAAAAAGTTTGGTTCCGCGGCGCTTAGAAAAGGAGGGGCGTGTGGAGAAAAGGAATGGCCGGAGAGAGATGCTACTTACTGCTAGACCGCGGCGGGCGGATCCTCCCTCTCCACCGCTACCTTTTTGACAGGAAACAGACCGACTTTGTGGCGACCAGTCCCGTAGTCTTGCTATGGCGATGTCTTCTTTGCGGTAATTGGACGACGCCCGCCGCTTTCTAAACATTCGGTCCCGGTGAAGCCCAATCAAGCACCGGCGTCGCCGCCGCCACCGCCGCCTATCGTCAGTCAGGGTCCATGAGGGGGTGGTTGAGGGGACTTGGGCGCCATCCCGAAACACCAGCCACATCTTTTTCCTTCCCTTTATCTCCCCCTCGCCATCTTAGAGGCGCCGAAGATCCGAAGAGCTACCGTGCAACTAGTGAACGTGCAGTGATGACCTTCGCCTAACCATGCAGAACGAGAGGACTATAGGCAAGCAGGATGTAGATATTAGTTGAAGATACGGCCCCAGAAAAAGTACAGGCCTTCGACGCCCAACTCTATGCGCTTCGTGAACATAGATCTTTCCTCTCACGTTCTCAAGCTTGCGAGGAGCAATGGGCACTCCGTGCAACGTACACGCACACATACGTGCTACCGACTACGGTCAGCCATAGTCCAAGAAACGAAACGCCTTGAGCAGCAGAGCCAGCCCTCACCAGAAACCACAGTGGAGCAAGCCGCAAGGGAGAGAGGATGCCATGAAACACGGCAGAAACGAGTGCTTTCCCTGGGACCGATCCCGTCCCGGCCGTTTCGAGGGTTCTACATACCGAGTGGCGCCGTGCCGTTTTAGTTCAAACTCGCTCGCGGGTTGGCGGTGCCTCGCGCGCCACTGTCTAACCAACTTTAAAGGTCCGATAGAAGGAACCGTCATTCCTTCTATCAAACACCGCGTCGAGCGGTCAATTTCCAGGATGCCTAGCGTAAGGGTTCGTTCGACGTTAGTACGGCATCGCCACCTCTACTTTCCTGGAGAAAGGAAAAGAAAAAAAAAGGGTCTTGTTGTAGGAAGAAGAGACGATCCTAATCCATCTCCACCTCATCCCCCCGTCCAGGCACCGCGGGTTCCAAAACAACCGAGCCACCCGCATCTGCCTCTCACACAGAGATATCACAACAACAGGTAGTCGAATCCAGTATCCGGCCGCATTCGTCCGCATCCAAGACCCACGTCTACGTCGCGGATATCAGATCCGACCACCCACATAGGAAGGAAGAGCGTACGGTCTTCGGCAAGGCGCGTATTGCCACGCCGCACCAAACCCGCGCGGCGTGCGTACGGATGACCAAGTACGTAGCTCTCCCTCCCCACAATAACAAAGTTACGCCTGCCGAGTACGGGGTGACGTGAAACCGCCTCCCCCTCCCGCTCTGTCCCAAGCCCGCCCCGGCCACCTGGAACTCTAGGGAAAAGAAAAGGCTCGCTGCATGTAACACTGATCTTGCGTCACCGCGCGTTGCGACCCTACGACATCCTTCTCCACCCGTGCGTGTGAGTGCATGGTGTCTGTCGGGCGACGGCAACAGCAACGGTGCGGCGGCGGCGTTGCGCGCGCGCGCGTGGACAAGCAATCTGACAAGAGAGCGAGCGAAACGGGGCCACGCGACGGGAGGCCCCATTTTCAAGAAGCGCCGAAACGGATGCGGGGATGGGGAAGGACGCGGAGACATGGGGTTGGCGTGTGTGTGGGTGGGAGGGGGTGAGACGAGACGATGTGGGGAAAGGGATTATCTTGGGGGGAAAAAAAAGGATGACGAGCGGCGACAGAGCGACCCGGCAGTGGAGGGGTTCGATAGAGAAAAATTGACGCGGCCTTAATGCGGGATCTGCGGGCAACGAGGGCAAGAGAATCGCCGTTGGCCGTGTCGGTTTCTCTTCTGACCGAGCGATGGTCTTGTGATTGCCGAAGGGTGGGCGCTAGTTGTGAGATCCCTGGCGATGGACGGGCGGGCATGGAGATGGCGGAAGTGTTTGGAATGCCCCTCTGTTGCCGTCTACGAGGTCGGTTTCATTAGTATTGCAACAGTTCCTCAGCGGGCATGAGGAGTTGAAGGAGCCGTCGGGACGTTAATCCGGTCGCGTCCGCCGATTATATGCGTCCGGATATCGGCTTCGACTCTACATGCCTCGTAGCAGTGATGTTGCAATACTACTGAAGCCGACTCTATACTTCCGTGCTGTTTGGAACACATTGTTCCAGGTCGGCGCTGGGTCTAATCAGCGAGCGCAGGTCTTCTCCTTTTTCGGCATGTTCTTTCGGATGCTTGATATCTCATTTCAGAAACTAATGGTGTTGAAAGAACTGGCTTCCCCGAGCGGCCTTTAGTCTTGCCTGCCGCTTCGTAGAGTAAGTTCTCCTTGCGGGTGGAAACCAGCTTGAGTGCGGCGGATAGCTGCTGAGTAGAAACTATCATCTACCGCCGAGCTTTTCCAAAGCACGCGCGCCCTGCTCCTCCCATTCCGCCTTGGTAACCCACATACTCTCCTTGTCGGACATCTACGAGACTGAGTTAGTACGATCAGGAGCTTCAGCATCGGAAAAGGATAATGTCTTACGATGTTAGCTAGGACAGCACCACCAATGAAGACCATGTGCCTTCTCCTCGGAGGGTCCTCGATGCGGACCTTGAATTTCTGTTGACAGCACATTAGTACCTTTGTCGACCAACCTCATCTTCAGATTGGACAACTTACGTTCAACCTCTCCGGGTTGCCTTGCAGAACCTTCGTTAACCAGAGCTGCTTCAGCTCCTTCTCCAACCGGCTGGGAAGACCGGGGTACATGCTGCTACCACCACTGAGCACGATAGCCTTGTAAAGGTCCGACCTAACATCGACGTCGGCGGCTTGAATAGTGTTGAAGAGGAACTCGGCCATGCCGGGCTGTTCGACATCGACCAAGTGGGGCTGGAACAGGCACTCGGGAGCCTCGAAACGCTCGCTACCGACCCTGATGACTCTGCCATCCGGAAGGGTGTACGACTCGACGAGCACAGTAGTGTCTTCGCTGAGGCGCTGGTCCAGTTCCAGGTCGTACGAGACGTAGCACAGCTTCTCCTTGATCTGACGGACCGTCTCGAAATCGGCGGTGCGGTTCAGCGCGTAACCTCTCCGCAGGAGCAGCGCAATCAGATTCCTCGTGACGTCTCTACCCGCAACATCCAGACGGCGCGTGAGGTGGTTTAGCACGGTGCTCTCGTACACGGGCACAATGTGCGTGACACCGTCACCGGAATCCACGACGACGCCGGACGACAGACCCTGGGCGTACAGCGCCAGGACGGCCTGGATGGCAACATAAACGCCGCCGAAGTTGTAGCGCTCGAACATGACCTCGGCCATCTGCTCGCGGTTCTTAAGGGGGTTCATGGGCGGCTCGGTGAGGAGGATCTTGCGGCCGGTGGGGTCGATTTTCATCTTCTCGAAGAAGGTGTAGTCCCACAGGTGCTGCATGTCATCCCATCGCTTCACGATGCCGTTCTCCATCTGTTTGCAGGCGAAAGCCAGGTCAGCGCTGAGGTCGGGTGGACGGTGCCGGCGGGGCAGCCGCGCTCAGGGGAGCTCATTCGAAGCTCGCGGGAACGGGCAGGCGTACGGGATAGGTGATCTGTAGCATTGACCGGGCGGTAGCGGCCTCGTCACCGCACATGATGTCCTTCAGCTGTATATCCAGGCCATCGCGTTCTTCGGAGCGGAGGATCGGGCGGCCGACTATCGAGGGGTATTGGTGGTCAGGGAAGTTCTGTGACGTGGGCACAATGGTCAGCCGGGTCGGACGAGGCGATGCGCAGCTCGCGGGTGCAGTAAACGGACCTGTCCGGCGAAGCCGGCCTTCAGGAAACCAGTTCCGCCATCCAGGACTAGAGTTGGGCTCGCGTCAGCGGGGGTACGTCAGGAGCTCGGGGAAGCTTGTATACCAATCGGAACCTCCGCCATGTTGGGCTGTAGAGCGACTCGAAGCTAGCGGAGGTGAGAGCTTGGAGGTTGCGAATGGAGGTGGACTCGGGGGTGGCAGATGGCGGGATGAGTGCCTGGCGGGGCCCGGGGGGTTGACGTTGTCGGGAGTCGCCCGTGGCTGGGCTGACTTCGGCTTTTCCTTCATCCGGGGTAAGAGGCGCGTAGTGGGGCGGTGCATCGTCACTTCCTGTTCTGCTGCCACAGCGGGTGACAGAAAAAAGGTTGTTGCAAAATACTTAACTCATGTAGGGAGTGGAATCCAATATCTGGACGGACTTGTATGCTTGCAAGGTTCACTGCCACGTCCGGATATTGGACTCAACTACAGCGTCTGCACAGCTCGACTCGCGACACATACTCTATTGATAAGGAGAAGATAACCAGAATGGAAACCATTCATCTCGTATGGAGTGGGCACCTCCGACTCAGAAAACAAAAAATAGAACTGCATGGTGCCAAAGCATCATGCCCCGCAACTCGTATGCACCAGACGCCAATGAATGTAAACTTTCCAAAACAGCTCCCACCATGTACTGGCCGCTTCAAACCTCCTGGATATAGTTCGCGGGCACGCTCCTGACGATGCCTCCCTTCTCCACATCCGCCCATCCATCGCCCGCATCTTTATTGATGAGGACGAACCGCTCACCCTCGACAATCGTGTGCTCGGCATCGCTGCGCGCCTCGTAGTCGTACATAGCCTCGGCATACTTGAGCTTCTTTGCACCTCGCTTCGGCGCCACTGCCGGTCCCTTTTTCTTCGCTGCCACTGCGGCAATGCTGTCTGCGATCGATGCAGTCGAATTGGAGTATGTCGAGCTAGGACGCACGGGAGACGCGGGGAGAGCTTCGACATAGCTGGCAGGCACCAACCCTTCCTCATGGCCGGCGCGAACCTTGATCCATCCGGATCCATCTGTAAGAGAAAGTTGAGCAAATTAAAAGTCTTCAATGAGGTTGACGTCTAGACGTGGCAGCTTACCGTCTGGTTCCAAAATGGCAATGTCCTTGCCCTCGTCGACTGATATCTCGCCCTCGCCCAGGGCTGCGTAGGAGTACACCATCTTGCCCTTTGGCTCATTGGCCTTGTGACTATCGCCATTCGAAGACGCTGCAGGCTCGGCGGGCTTGACGTACTGCGCAGGAGGTGGCGCCATGATACGATTTTTCCGTATAGCAGCAATAGAGCTCTTCCTTTCAGGTTGCTTCTCCTCTGCAGCTTCCGCCGTGCCTGATATAGACCTGTGCGCTGTTGCAGAGTAGCCGGAGCTTAGTGTGTTCATCGAGTTGACGGTATCGCTCCGGCTGAGCTGAGGCAGATCTGACTGCGAATCTGTGGTTCCCAAGCTTGCCGTCGAGGCCTTCGCATCTTCCTGCCTTCTTGCTTTGAGCCTCTTCTTCTCCTCTTTGTTCATTTCGCCGGGGCAGTCCGCAGGAACCTTCATCTCGCACTTGCTGTGGCATGTGTAGCCACAGTCCTGGCAATCAAATCCCTTGGCGGACAATCCCCAGATGCGATCACCACAAAGATCGCAGTTCGTGGGGATCTTGAACGTTTGGGCTTTGAAGTTGTGATTCCGTGCTCCAATGCTGACATCACCTACTGCTGTTGTGATGGTCGCAACCTCCACCTCAGCAGTCGTCTTCTGCCGTTGAACTTCATGCGTTTGCTCCCGCAACGAGAATATGGCGCGCACACATTCCACTTCGTCGCGCTTATCTTTGCCCTCTCGAATGAGGTCTCGCGCTTTGCTAGCGTTCTGAACCTCTCTTTGCTTCGCCTCAACCTGCCGCTTCAGTTCCCCTAGCGACCCCTTGCTCTTCGTCAAAATATTCGTCAGGAAAATCTTTGTCGCTTCGTCCGCTGGAATTGTGTCATCGTCATGCCAGACGGGGCTTGGCTCGAAGAAGAAGTCTGGTGGGTCCTGCCACTCCTGAGCGTTGTGCCGGACAAACATCATGGAGTCAAGCTTGGGGTTATTGCGCGGAATCTCTGAAGCCAAGTGGTTCAGAAACTCGGTGCTCCGCGCAAGTGTGCCCGTCTCGATCTGGGCAGCCAACGACCAAATCTGGTTCAACTTCGCAACTCGCGTCTCGGAAAGGTCTTGCAAACTCTGTCTCTCGTTAGAAGTGGCCATGGTAAGGTAAAGGAGCCAGAAGCCCTACATCCAGAAGCTCAGGGACATATTCATGGTAGTATCTTTCCTTTTGCTTATTGGTTACATTGATGCTGATAATATAAGTACTCTGTAAAAATGTCAGCATCGTTCACGGCAGACAAAGATTGTGGGTATCGACCTTTAAGTTCCGCATCTCAGCCTGTTGCTGCTCAAAAGCGGCACGTGCCTTTGCCTTGCCATGGTCGAATGCGCCATCGGACTTCTTGCGACGGTTCTCAACCTCCTGGCAAGAATTGTCATATTTGCCCTTGACCTTCTTGAGGTCATTATATGTGGAGTCCCGCTCTTTCTCGAGCTTGGCCGCGTAATCGCCATGGAACTTGCGCAGCTCTTCGTAGCGGGCGGCAAGCTGCTTAAGGGGCTCGGCCAGGTTGGTGACGAGTTGCTGGGAGAATTGCTCGTGTTCGCTCGCGCGGCTTTCGAGGGTGCTGAGTTGGACTTGCCATGTGGTCATGGAGGCGCTGTTCCAAGGAGTCAGTCCTCATTCGTGTCCTCGGCACTGGAGGCCTGAGACGAGACGTACCATTCTAGCGAACCCGGGGTGACGGTAGGGGTTTCGCCAACGCTGAGAGTGCTTGACTTGCGGGCTTTCTTCTCAAAGTACTTCTTAGCCAGCGCGCTCAGCTTGCCGGCGTACTCCTTCTCTACTGCGGCGCGTTCCCGGTAGAACTGCTGTATCTCGTCCAGCCATCCAATACCATTCGCAACCTAACACGCACACGTGTCAGCACGTCCCTGCATTGCGAGCGGAGCAGGAGCTCGTCTCGGTATTTCCAGCGATTCCGGGGTGTGGGGTGGTGGTTGGCGGCATACGCACCCAAGCGTTAACCGGCTTGAAGCCATCCTGTCCGACGTGCGTCAGCCCATGCTCGCGCGCATATGCGGAGAGAGGAGCAATACCTTGAGCTCGGCGCCGAATTGCGGGTTAATGTCTATGTCGGCCATGGTTGCTGGGACAAGCCTGTGGAAGAGCGGGCGCAAAGGCGCATGGGAGAGTGGGCGTGAAGGGCGCTGCGGCTGGTGCTGGGCCGCAATGGAGATAGAGGGCCCCTGCGTACGGTATGGCGGGGTGTGACGACGTTCGGGCAGTCGGGTTCCCGGAATTCAGGGCTGAGCCTCGCAGCCAGGCGGCACTTTCCAGGCGGAAACGTTTGTCCGCGCTCAGCCCGCGGCCCTGCGCCCAGGAACATCATCACAGGCACTTTCCACTTTCATGCCCCGCGCCTAGCTCCACGACACACCCGCACCACCTTGCTCGCTACCTCAACCCACCTCCGCCGCGCGAAGCACAAGGCCGTTGCCATTCGCGCCCGCAGCTTGCATCCTCTCGTTCGCTGCGTTCTCAGTCCGCCCGCCCTCCGAGACAACTTCTTTGTCTGCGACGCGTCCACCTAGCATCACCCCGCCAAACTCGCACAGCCAACGACGCCCGCCATGTCTGACGCCGCACCCTCACTCGAGGACCGCATCACCCAGGATGAGCCCGCCGCAGAGGTCGCGGAAGCTCAGACCGATGGCGCAACGCCCGCAACCGGCGGCGGTGGCGGTCTCCACGAGCCCGAGTACGACGTTGAGGTCAAGCTTGCAGACCTTCAGGCCGACCCTAACAACCCGCTCTTCTCCGCTAAGACCTTCGAGGATTTGCAATTGTACGTTCCACACGTTTACAAGACCACGCAGTGTTCAGTGAGACTAATTGGTTGATGCTGCTGGTAGGAAGCCGGAGATCCTGAAAGGCCTTTATGGTATGCGCTTCCAGAAGCCGTCCAAGATCCAAGAGAAGGCCCTCCCGCTTCTTCTCATGAATCCTGCTGCCAACCTGATCGGCCAGTCGCAGTCCGGTACTGGCAAGACCGCAGCTTTCACCCTCAACATGCTGAGCCGCGTCGACCTTTCAACCACCGCCCCCCAGGCGCTCGTACTTGCCCCTAGCCGTGAACTGGCTCGTCAGATTCTGGGTGTGGTTCAGGAGATGGGCAAGCACATGGAAGGCCTTGTGGTGACCGCTGCCATTCCCGACCCCAGCAGGCGCAACCAGAAGTTCGAGGGCCAAGTCATTGTTGGCACTCCCGGTACCGTCATGGATATGATCAGGAGGAGGCTGTTGGACAACCGTGGTATTAAGGTTCTTGTGCTGGACGAAGCCGACAACATGCTGGATCAGCAGGGCCTTGGAGATCAGTGCAAGAGAGTCAAGCAGTACGCGTTGCCCAACACAGAAACATTTACTCCGGCTAATATCTTCGCAGGCTCCTTCCTAAGGAGACTCAGGTTGTCCTTTTCTCCGCTACCTTCCCCGATGAGGTCGTCCGCTACGCAAAGTCCTTCGCGCCTAATGCCAATCAGCTCACTCTCAAGCATGAAGAGCTTACGGTGGAGGGAATCAAGCAGTTCTATCTGGATGCCGAAGGCGAGGAGGATAAGTTCCGTGTTCTTCTGCAGTTCTATGGTCTCATGACCATCGCATCGTCCATCATTTTCGTCAAGGTATGTATCTCTGAAGCATTGAGGGATAGAATGTCCGAACTAATATCCCGTCAAGCGCCGTGACACTGCCGCTGCACTCGAGCAGCGTATGGCCGCCGAGGGCCATAAGGTTGCACAGCTTTCGGGTGCCCTGGATGGCCCTGAGCGTGATTTGATCATCGACAAGTTCAGGAAGGGAGATGCCAAGGTGCTCATCACCACGAACGTGCTGGCTCGTGGCATCGATGTTCAATCGGTGACGATGGTTATCAACTACGTATGTACCCGACTTTCTGATAGACGGGCAGATTTACTGACGGTTCTATAGGACATTCCCGAAATGGCCAATGGTGCTCCCGATCCGGAGACTTACCTTCACCGTATCGGTCGTACTGGACGTTTCGGTCGTGTTGGCGTTGCCATCAGCTTCATCCATGACAAGAAGAGTTGGATGAACCTGTCGGAGATCGCCAGGTACTACAACACGGAGCTCCTGCCGCTTGACGCCAAGGACTGGGACCTAGTGGAGGACATCATCAAGAAGGTCATCAAGAGCTCGCGGGCCGGCAAGACGACAGAGGAGATGACGGCTTAGAGTGGAGAAAAAAGAAGCTCGGGATAGGAGCTTGAAGATACCAACAAATTTCCTCATCAAGTTAAAAGCGTAAATGGTGGAGAGTTTTCTTCGGAAATGGAAGCTATGGAAACGACTCATGCAAAAGGAACCGTGCGGGCGATAATTCAGGAGGAAAACACATGTTTCTGGGACGAATGAGCAAAATGAACGATACGACAGATTGGCTCGGGCAGGCATGGAGAGATTCACGTGAAGTAGCCGACAGAAGTAATGAAGACATGCGATTAAATGCTGTAGGTGCAAGGTGAAATCGACTCGACGTGCGGGAAAATGAGGCACGAATCAGGCAAAAAAAAGTTGGGCAGATCGGCCCACGATGGCTGCGGAATAGCCGAAATACGTCACCAAACCCTGGAATCCCACCATCAGTAAAGACGCCGCCGGCCAACGAGACTTCAGGTACGCGCTTCTCTCATCGTGTGTCAGCCTTACCGTCCTTACCAAGCCAGACCGAGGCCATGACGCAGCAGAAGGACTCCGCTGATCTACCCGCGCACCATGTTCGAGCAGGGTCCGAGCGTTCCATTGTCACGAGTCCCGCGCTGGGGTAAGCTCTGGCGTGTCTGGCTGCTTCCTTGTGACACCGCTGCGTCTGGTGAGTAGGCTCAGACCCTTGACCGCCAGCTCTGCTAATTGATTCCGCTCATTGATCTAAGCCATTTAGACTTGAAACGGTTCTGCACGGCACGGCACGAGCACGACTCGCACACCACCAAGAGCGTAGAGCACAGGAGCTACCGCAAGCTACCGCGGGGAGCCAAGCCTTGTGTCGACAATGGCGCCATTCTGGAAGGATAAGGGCACTTTATCGTCCGCCTCCGGCCACGCTTCCGGGTCGCACCAGCGTCAATCTTCCGCATCGTCCTCCTCGTCGTCTTCGTCCTCGTCGTCCGCTTCCTCGTCGGCGAAGAAGCAACAAGTTAGACCGATACTACAACCACAACAGCATCCAGCAGATCCTACGCCGGCGTCCGGATCAAACTCCGGTCCTCCGTTTTCGTCATCCGGCCGTTCGAGCAACCTGAGCGTCAGCTTCAAGGAAATAGTGTCGTATTCGTCCAGCCGCGGCGTTGGCATTCTGCGGGGCGGCAGCAGCAACGACGTGCCCGACGTGCCCGACGTTGCGGAGATGGAGCGTAGGTGGTCGGAGCAGAGGCAAGCATCAATGGCCGGTCGACCCGGAAACAACGTGGATCCCGCCACGAACAGCAGCGCCGACGAGACGACGGGAATACTGGGCGCGGACAGAAACGGTGTGGGTCAGCGTACCTACAACACGAATGGAGTAGCGGGCTTGAACAGCCGTGCTTCTTCAAGTATCAGAAGGAGACCCGTTGGGCAGGATGGTGGTGCTGGGAACGGGACCACGGATGCGCAGGAGGCACAGCCGGAGGACTCTTGGTGGCAGAAGTTTTCCGAGAAGTATGGGAGCGTCGAATTGGACAACAAGGGAAGCGTCGCCAGGGATCATTTGGCGCTGGGTAGGTCATCCCCATTTCATGTTTTCCGTAGGCAGTGTGCACTGTCTCATCACTCTTCATACCCACGAACCTGTGGAGAAGCACCCCGATTCCGTTCATACCGAGGGCTTTGCTTTGAGAAAAGAAAGTGCTGCCAGCATTGGAGCTGACCATGACCATGCCACAGAACGCACCTTCCTCGCCTGGCTCCGTACTTCGCTCTCCTTCGCAAGCATCGGCATCGCCGTAACACAGCTCTTCCGCCTCAACACGTCAATTGCACCCGGCGACCACAGCCTCGAGCAGCACGATCGCCTGCGCCATGTCGGCAAGCCTTTGGGCGCGACCTTCATAGCCATCTCGATCGTCATCCTCTTCATCGGCTTCCACCGCTACTTCGAGTCCCAGCACTACGTCATCCGCGGCAAGTTCCCGGCTAGCAGGGGCTCCATCATGGTGGTCAGCGCCATAGCGGGCGCGTTGATCGTGAGCAGCCTTGTTGTGGTCTTGGTGGTGGCGCCGAAGGCATTTGAGCGGCGGTAAAAAAGCTCAGGAAAGCGGCGAGTACGCTGTACTGGGCGGTTGGGAGTATTTTCACTGGGATTGGGAGAAGTGCGTGGTGCTGGAATCCCTTTTTGCCTCCCTCGCAAACCTGTCGGCATGGAAATGTTAACAACTCACTCTGTCCACGAAAAACATCCCAGGTGACGATTCGAGTAGACCAGGTGCGTGGAAACGGTCAAAGTGTCATTATTGTCACGATGTATGATAGACATATTAGGGCGTTATAGGAAGGAGTACCGGAAAATAAAAACTTAAAAAAATTTACATCTACGATAACGCTTGCGGACCTTAAAACCATTTCATAGCATTTACTTGGATGGCGCCGCATGGAAGTCAGGTCTGATATCCCAGAGGGGTTGCCACCAAAGCATTTTAACATACTAGCATTTACTAGCTTAGGTGTATAGGTACTGCGGAGAAGTGACAGGATTGGACTCCATGAGCGCGCGCCCAAGTCAGAGACATCTGGGACCAATGCTAGCTATGTTTCATGTTGCATTGTCCAAAATCTGTGATCACTTTTTGGGATGTAAACGCCAAGCACGCATGTGTGTTGCTATGGGGGTCAGGGAACAGAAGTCGAGAAATATATGCTCTCATATGGAATCTGTGATTGGAGTGTGACCGGGCGCTCTGTACGCGCGTTACCTATACAACAGTCCTAAAGTCGTGCGTAGTTTTCCGACCCGTCCTTACCCAGCAATATCTCCAGCTCGCTTGCTAGTGACCAGGCTACATTCACCTTCTCCCTAGTAGCAGCATCCAGATTCTGGCGCGCGTTTTCCATGATCCGCCTCTGCCTCTCCCGCTCCTCACCAGTTCCCTGTTTGACCAAGGAAAGTATCTTGCTCATCACCTTCAAGTTCCTCTCCGAAGCGTTGATCGCTTCCCTCAAATATATGACCTCCCCAACCCGCAGTTTGTGAAATGCATTTTGGAGCTTCTTCCTCTCCCACCCTCTCCTCTCGTGCTTCAACCTCTCTTCGATAATCTCCACCAGCCGCTCGTTCACCATCTTCATAGTCCCCGTACCACTGTCGTGCTCCTGCAATATCTCCATAACATACTGCAACCGCCTGTGGACCTGCTCGTCTCCGATTTTTGCCTTCCTGCTCCACCGCAGAACCCGCCACCGTAGTCTCTTGATCGTGTCCTGCACCGTCGCGTCATCGATGTTGTCGGTGTGCCACATGGCCGCCCACATATCTCCCCTCTGCTGAACGAAGGGGCCGCCGCCGGCGGCCAACCGCTCGAGCCGCCGCGCCCAGGCGTCGGGGTCGAAGGCGGCGCACTGCAGCAGCAGGTCGATGCAGACGACGTCCGCCAGCCCGACGGCCTCGGTAAGGTAGGCGATCTCGTGGTGGCGGACCTTCGCGACCTTATCGGCCATCTCCTGCAGTTGTTTCAGCTCGGCGCGGCGTTTGCGGCTGAAGTATTTGCGAATGTCGCCGAATTGGTTTTGATAGAACAACAGCGTGATGTGGTCTACGTTCGCATCCTCGTCGCGGGGAGGAGAATGAAAAGATGGCAAGTCGGGCGTGATGTGGTCTACGTTTGCTTCCTCGTGGCGGGGAGGAGAATGAAAAGATGGCAAGTCGGGCGTGTGATCGAGATCCGTCTCCTCAAGGAAGCGAGAAAAGGAAGAAGACAGTGAATCAATCGTGTGGTCTTCGTTCGCCTCCTCGGCAGAAGGAGAAGAAGAGGAGGAAGAAGGTGGGTCGGGCGCGGCGAACCGATGCGAATAGGAGAGGCGGCGACTATGCTGCTTGGCGACCGGTACTTGGTCGTACGGGCGCGACCCCAACGTCGGCGCTCTTGGAGAAGTACGTGGTCGCCCGGCCTCAAAGGGGATGGTGGGTTGCGGCTTGGGTCCCAGCGAGCTTCGCGTCGATTTGATGTCTCCTTCCGCGGGACCAAGGACTTTCCAAGGCTTGATATCGGGTGTCTTCCTTATCGGGGCCATAAAGTCAAAGGGTTCAGAATTGGACCCTCCCGCAGGATCGAGTACTTTCCCAGGCTTGATATCGGATATCTTCCTTATCCGTTCAGAATTGGACCTCCCCATTGCCAAACTTTGTCGAAATTCCCCCATCTTGCGCTTTATTTTTCTGCTTCTTTTCCTGACCTTTAAAACAATCGCATAAATAGAATCTTCGTATTTCTTGCATTTAAGCGCTCCTGTGTGGCCAATATCCTCTAGAACTTTGGTGACCTCTGGTGCTCTGAATGGCAGCTGTGCCACCGCCCGCTCTTCAGCTTTGATACAAAAGAGCGTGTTTTTGAGTGAACCTTTATCAGTTAAGGCACGAACGGTGACTGAATTCCTTATGTTGGGTTCAATGTGTGGTAGTCTTTGGAGTTCCGCTGTGATGATTTGGTCAATGTATTGCGCCCAAGCTTCGACCTGCAGCTGCAACATCCGCATATGTCCATCACGAAGCCTCACCATGTGCGCCTTGGACGCATCGAGGCGGCTCTGCCAGAGCTGTCGCGCTGCGATGAGCGGAGCGTGTGCTTTCTTAGATCGAAGGGGCGGTAAAAGCCTGCGGTCAAGATGTGCCTGGCTATACTCAGCGAGCCAACGCGAGATTTTCCAAAAATGCGGGTACTTGTCCAGCGTCATGCAGAAATCCTCGGCCTTATCTTCGCGCACCTTGATCTGTGTGAGATCAATCTTTCTAAAACGCACACTGATGGGTACCAAACGTCGTAGCCCCTCTGAGCGGTGTCTGAGATAATGTTTTGTCTTGGGGAATCGTGACAAAGGAGTGGATGAAAAGGATCTGACAGAACATGTGCCAAAGGTGGGGTTTGCACGAGTATGTAGCGATCTACGGGCAGTTGCAGCGAAGGGGCCGGGACGAGAAGAGTTCAAGATATCATTCGGGCTACAAGCAGGCTTCATACAGTCAGCGCGACTGCTTACAAAACGAATAGCTATGTCCAATTCAAGAGACGGACAGGTACAGACCAGAAGCCGTTTGTGTGACTGAATTGGCATCTGTTCGGTATACTCGGAACTGACCTTTGACGTTGAAGCTTCTGCATTTTCTACAGTAGGCGTAGGAATCGCCCCTGGCAGCCGGCTGCTTGTGACAAAAAGAGAAAACGGGACGTCGACCATCGTTTGAGAGTAATGTTCCTTATTCCCTGGATCGCGACGAACGAACTTGAGACTCATACCCTGCTCTGACAAAGCGCCAAAGTATCCGGGCCAGACGTCGATACCCGGAGGTCCCTCTGCCATTGTGTCAGGGATGTCATCAATGCTGCTTGGGAGAGTGCCGAATACGCTTGTGTCATGATCGTATTTTGGCACGTCGAGGGATGAAACTGGCGATGTGAAGAATGTTATGTACGAGCCGGGCTCCGCCACCGCTTCCAGGGACTCTTCTGTGGATGGATCCACTTGAACGACAGTGCGTTGCACGGATTTCGAAGGATCCAAAGAAATAAGGCCTGCTTTCTTACCCCATCCGCCACCACCGCTAAGAACACGATGGAGCTTCGCACTCCCGACCATCAAGGCATTCCAGATGGCGGACTGGAATATCTTATGGTCAGCAGTCCAAGCCTCACTAACATAATGCGAAAATAGGCCGGCATAGTCGTAGTTTCGGCTGAATTGCTCGGGTTGCCACTTTCCGAGCGCGCTTAGGGCGGAGGAAGAGAAATATTTGACGGTTCTTTCAGAACAGACAAGCGCCCAGACGGGCATTGCATGCGGGGCCTGCCCAGTAGCCTCGAAGAATGATGAAACAGCCTTTTCCAGCTCATGGGATGCAGGTGCTGTTTTCCCATCGGGCCCGGTGATCTGTCGAATGATATTTCCCATGCCGGCTTCGACTTGTCTCGGGCCCGTCAATGGAACGAGAGGGACGTGAAGCTGGTGCAACGTCTCGTCCCAATTCGGGTGTCTTTTCGCCAGATGTGCCAAGTACCGGCCAGCCACCGGCCATATTACACGTTGACTCTTGGCCTTGTTAATTGTGTACGCGTGAAGAGTACGGCGATTTTGGAGTATGGCGCCCTCTCCATATTTGGGTTCGACGATTTCGCTGAGTCTGTAATAGATGTTATACAGCAGAGAGGTCTGTCCTGTCTGGAAGAGGGTGTTTGCAAGAGGAAGGTGCAGTCGGTGGATGGATTCGCCGTACGGCCTGCGTGGATGTCCTTTTAGATCGGTAAGTTTGAAGCGATCGTAGAAGTCGAGGGTGAGGCAAGCGGCATCGTCTTCTCGCTGGACATGGGTGTCCAGTGACCAGCTGACACGCGCAACGTTATCGTTGAACCACAGAGCATAAGCTAACCCCTCCCTGCCTTTGCTTGGCTGGGAGCCATCCTCGGGACTTGGGAGGCGGTCGACTACAGCGACGATAACCCGAATCCCTTTGACAGTTGTTTCGCGCTCGAGTGAGTCCTGGATTAAGCGGGTAACGGCCTGCGTGACGACTTCCGGAGCATTTCGCAATGAAGCGGGATCGTCAGGCTCCGAAGGCTGCAGGGCGGACGCAAACGATGGAGTGACCAGCAACATAGCAGTGGGGGCACAGCTGTCGGGATTCAAGAAAGGCAATGGCTCGATTTGGTCAACGAGGGTACGGATATCCTGATTACGATCAGTATTCCGTGCAAGACAAGCAACGATTGTGCACAAACCGTGTCGCCGGGCTTTTTGACAGTAACTGTGCCCATGTGGTAAAGCTCCTTCTGCACCACTAGGCCATGCCGATCGTGCGAAAGCACCTCTACAGCACTCCGACCATCGCTAACGTACACAGGCTTGCGCGCGGGATTTTCCCCCGGGGAATTTTCGTCTGGGGGAGTTGGGTTGGTGGAGAAGCTCCGCGCCAAGCTGTCGTTCGGACGTGGAAGCGGACGCACTCGCGGGCGGGTGGGGAGGCGAGCGCGAGCGGCGGTCCGGCCGCGCAAAAGCGGCAGACATCTTTGCGCGGAATTGAACATGAGCGGCTACCCGTCGGGGCGCATGGCAGAGCGTGATGGAGAAAAGTTGAAGATAGAGCGTGGCACGGGTGGGGAGCTTTGGCGCAGCCGGGCGTGCCTGACAAGCGCATTGCGCAATTTGCCGAAGAGCTGCCGCGAGCATCAGTGCTGGGCCAATCTCACTTGCGAGGGCGTGAATACGTAGACTGTATCCAGCGAGCACCGCCAACACAGCTTTCTAGCGCGAGCCTTTGCGGGCTTTCGACTGGAATGCTTTCGACCTTCTGATCCACAATCCCTCGCTCTTTCTCTGGCGCCTTGCCCACTTCGCAACCCCCGCTTACGCCTCCGCTCTGCGGCTGGTTTGGGCCGATTCTGACGAACACAGTTGCAGCTTCCGTACGTGCTTCTCCTTGTCTACCCCAATCGCTCGTCCTCCCGTGGCCAGACTAGTTGACATCATGTAGACTCCAGCACACGCTATCGACCCGCCTCCGCCGAGGCCCTTGACCATGATGCGTCCCGCGCGCTCCCTGCGGAGGACCAACCCCATCACCATCGTGCTCGCCGCGCTTCTCTGCTTTGGCTTCCTGTTCTTCATATTTTCCTCCGACGCCGACAGCTCGATAAGTCCGCACCAGCTGCGCACCTCTGCTGCCAATGCGCTGTCACCGCCGTCGATGCCCTTCCGGAAGGCGAAGGGCGATGCCGATCTGGCTCCTCCTCCGGTCGTCCATTACCACATGAACAACCTTACCACTACAAGCGATCCTATCGGCAACCATGAGTCCGTTCTCATCCTGACCCCCATGGCACGCTTCTACCAGGAGTACTGGGATAATCTCCTGAAGCTCAACTACCCCCACGAGCTTATCTCGCTTGGCTTCATACTACCAAAGACGCGCGAAGGAAATGCCGCCACTGCCGCGCTCCAGGAACAGATTGCAAAGACACAGAAGGGACCCCAGAAGAAGCGCTTCAAAAGTATCACCATTCTGCGCCAGGACACCGAGGTTCCGCTGCAGTCGCAGGAGGAGTCTGAGCGCCACAAGCTGGAGAACCAGAAGGCCAGGCGCGCAGCAATGTCGAAGGCGCGCAATTCGTTGTTATTCACAACACTAGGACCGACAACGTCTTGGGTGCTTTGGCTGGATTCGGATGTCGTGGAAACGCTGCCATCTCTTATCCAGGACCTCGCGTCGCACAACAAACCGATTATTGTTCCCAACTGCTACCAGCGCTACTACAACGACGACTCCAAGAAGATGGACATCCGGCCGTATGATTTCAACTCCTGGATTGACAGTCCCACGGCGCAGGATCTGGCTAAGGGCATGGGCAAGGATGATATTCTGTTGGAGGGCTATGCGGAGATGGCGACGTATCGCTCGCTGATGGCGTACATGAAGGACGGTGGGGATGGCAATCAGGAGAAAGAGATCGAGCTTGATGGAGTTGGCGGCACGGCTTTACTGGTTAAGGCTGACGTTCACAGAGATGGCGCCATGTTCCCGCCATTTGCGTTCTACCATCTGATTGAAACCGAGGGGTTCGCGAAGATGGCGTCGAGATTAGGATGGAAAAGCTACGGGTTGCCCAACTATCTTGTAAGCCTCCAGTAAGCCTCCCAAGACTTCGGCCGCTACTAACGATTGCTGCAGGTATACCACTATAACGAGTAATAGATATTCGCTTCTTGTTCACCGGGCGGCGTTCGGGTTTACGGCGGGGTTTCCGAGGATAGCGATGAGCACACAGAAGGGGAATCAAGCAGATTTATTTTTATTTTTCCCTCCACAATTTCTGAGGCGGCTCTGGACATTCTGTGTACGTGAAGGATGCTACGTGCGGCCCCGTACGGACGGGTGCCGTCTGCGTCGATCCCCAAATGCAGCAAGTCGCCGCGAACTAGGCATCGCCAAGCCAGAGGAACATGAATGTGAACTGGGACAAGGCTGAACGTTTTGCATGTGCATCAGCCACCCGAGCGTCATCCCGCATGCCTCGACTTGCGACGGGCGCCCGGGCGAATGGACAGATCCCGCGCGCGGAGATGGTGTCATGACAATTCTCCGCCGCAAGCTGGTGTTGCGAAGAGCGCGCCAGCGCCGAGGCGCTGAGGCGCGACGCATGCGGTTTCGTGGGCAGCTGCATGGATGCCGCGCGCCGGTAGAGGCGGCAGCAGGGCGAGATCTGCTTCGGCTAGGCGCACCTGCAGGGACCTGGCCACGGTCGTCCTCTCCAACAGCACGCCCGCTGTGCCCGTCTTTCGACAACCGGCGCTCTGTCGCTGCGGTTCTGCGGCGTCCCGAGCGGCCGCGAGTGCGCTGACCTGAGGCCTTCAGCACGCCCGGCCACCGCCCCAAAAATAAGCCAGGCCCGGCCCTCACAAGGCGCAACCTCGCCGCTCTTTACCCGTTTCGGCCAGGAAACCTGCTCAACTGCATGCGACGGCTCCCTTGGGCGCGCCGACTCTTCGCAACCCCACGCAGCACCTTGCAAACGCCGGCTGTTCTCGTGCTCTCGCCAGGCCTCACGCTGCCGTCCTGCTCGCGACGCCGGGTGCCACAGCTCGCAGCCGCAGTTTGACCATCCGCGGCTCTGCGCACCGCCTATCAAGGTACACGCAACCGCACCCAGCACGCACGCGTCGGCGAGACACCCGCTCCGCAGCGGTTTCCAGATGAAGCGGCGCCCGCTGACTTTCACGTCCCAGCCCACTGGCTCGCGTTCCCGGGAAAATCTGTCCGGCCTGCTCACGCCCGTTCGCCGCCAGATTGCCCATCCTTTGTGCTCCCCAGTCTCTCCACGAGCCCGGTAAGGTTTCAACTGCTTCGGCCAGCCTGTCGCAGAGCAACAATCGGCGCACCGTCGGGCTCCTCCTTTTGATGCCCGTGCGAGCCACGGTATGCGCAAGCTTCTTAGTCTATTCCCTTGGCACACAACGTCCAACTCACGAAGCCCCTCCCATGAAGCCTTGTGTTTCCGTCCCATCTATGGCTCGACAGCATGATGCAGGGGTCCGCCAGCTCACATCACTATAGGCCTTCCCGCGTTGTGCGTGCCGATGAATCTTTCTTGCCCCGCATACCAGCGAGCCTAAAGCCATGCCGTGGGTAACGATCAACGGCGAGCAAAAAAAGGTCGCCTGGTAAGTCCATCGTCCCTGCGTTTGCCCTGATCGCCTGCCCCCCTCTTGGCCGTGTCACTCAACTGGCTGACCCCCTATCTGGTACAGCGGACCCTGTATACGCGGTCATCGCTCAACATCATGTAATCACAAGGACCGCTTGCTGCTCGAAGTCCGCAAGCCAGGCAGACCATTGAGCAGCTGCCCACATGTGGGAGGGAACTGCAGCTGCGAGAGGCTTGTCATAAACTACACCATCCCCAGATGTATGTTAAACTTGCCTCCTTCCACTGACTCATTCAATGACGTCCATACCTAGCGTCCGATTGTGCCTGCCCAAGCAACGGCGAGGAACCGGCTCCTGTCGCAGAGGTTGTATCATCAACCATCGGCCCTCTCACCGGCCCTTCGAACCGCGTTCAGAAATCCAAACGAAAGTCTGTCAGCAGTAGTCGAAATCCTGCTTCTCTCGAGAAGGCTATCAAGGCCGCCCAAGATGCCGAGCAGAAGCCAGAGATTGGGGCGCCTAAGCCTTGCTGTGGCTCGAAAAAGCCACCTACCACGACCGGGAGTAGCAACACTTCGCCAGCGCCGACCACTGAGGGCAGTTCTCCAAGCAGTCATGATGATGGCCCTACATACCCAGAGTCGGCTTGCTGCTCATCGAAAGCCGCCTCTGAACTTGACCCCAGGCCTCTCAATATACAGCTCGAAACGCGCAAGCAGAGCACCAGCCACGCTTCTGCCGCACAGGTCCAAGGATGGGAGCATATCACAGTGGATGGCAACTCTGCCCCAAAGACAATTGTTGAAGAGCCTCCAAACACCAAGGGCAGCTGTTGTGGAGGTGGACGTGCCACTAAGAAAGAGGCTCACATCAACCAGTCAAACCAGGGGTTAAATCTGTCACCACAAGGCGATATTTATCAGCAGCCTCCAAGTCAAGCCATCAGCGGCAACTACTCACGTATGCGGTCAGCACAACAGCCATTCGGACAACGCCAGCAGTATCCGTTCTATGCTAGCCAACAACAATTCAGCAATCCCATGCATAGCACTGCGTTCTCTCGCGCTCCGTCGAGCGGCATGCATTACGCCACAAATGGCGCTCCACCAGGCCAGATTACTTCGTTCTATCCGTTTACCATGGGCCCACAGCTCTCGGGCGGCTTCGAGGCTAACATCCCCGATGTCATGCACAACTGCACGTGCGGCGATGCATGTGCCTGTCTGGGATGTGCTGTCCACCCGCGTAATGAAACTACCCTGCGCCACTTGCAAGAAGTGGCAAACTTCATGATCGAGGATCCTTTCTACGCTAATCCCTCCTCACCTCTGTACAACGACGATAATATTCACTATCAGCCCGCATATCCAATCCCGGACCCTACAAACACTGCCGCTGTAGATCGTCCATGGCAAGCTGGCAAAATAGGACAATCTTACCAACAACAATCTTCATTCCAACCTCCCGGAATACCGTATCCGCAAGATACAAACGGAGGCACATTCTGGCCGTCTAGCAACGGCTCAACAGTTCGATCCGTCCATGCTACGCCAACAACCGAAATTTCGCAGTTCACATTTCAAGATTCGCGGGATGGCCAAGGTGTTGTCCGACACGAAAACCACAGTATTCAGCCTAAGCAACTTGCCTACCGACACACGACTTCAAACGACTCCTCGATCCCCAACGTGAGTTTCGCCACCCCAGAGCCGGCACCGTCAACGGCCGCAGCTGAGACACCAACGCTGTCTCCCTCATCCTTCTTCTGGCAACAAGTCGAGCTTCCCGGATGCGACGACGCGAGCGGAGCATGCCGCTGCGGCGATGGTTGTCAATGTGTTGGCTGTCTGACTCATGGCGGCCATGACGGTGTACCTCTAGCGCAATCGAATGGTGATTATCGAAGCAGCTCAGGGTTTCAGTCGCAGGCGGAGCAGACCCAGATGAATTCTATAGATGGAACGCTTGACACAAAGCCCGCTGGATGAGTAGTTGGCTCGGTTTCGTTTGACTTGGACGTCAATGCAACACCCCTAGCCAATACTATCAAGGTAAAGGTAGCGATATTCGGGAGCTTCCCGAATGCAATGAGCGAAATTCGGACTTAGGATACCTCGGTCCGCCATGTCAAGCAAGCTGATCTGCGCTTCGCGGAACGTTGCCCATTGGTAGTTTTACATACGCATGGTGCCGTGCGTAGAGAGACGTGGAGAATGCGACGGCGGATTCTCAGCATCCTCCTGGAAAGAAGGACGGAAAGAATGAGGTGTTAGGAGAGTGAGGGATTGCGTGCAGAAATGGTGATTGCAAGAGACGGATGGGCCAGTCGCCAATAGAGAGGTTGATACCATACAGAAATCTGGAGGCTGTCTTGGCAGTCTCGTCTAGTGGTTTTGACAATGGAGGTGCAACATGCCACCTTAGGATTGCTGTAATTAAGTGTAGTCATGGTGAGCGACGAATGTGCACGGACTGTATTGGGCGTTGCATGGTGCATGGCTTCGGTAGGGAGGGAGGGCGGCGAATTTTCGGTCGCCAGGATGGTGCTGCTGCCGCTGTCGCCCACCACGATTTTTGGTGTTTAGGGTAGCTTCTGCAGGCTCGCTTAAATTTCGCACAGAAATTGAGCGCAACGCTGTTCTCTCCTCCACGAGCGACCACCGACGACCTCGACAACCCCACGGACCCAGCCTCGTAAGTCCAGCCGATACTCCTCCTCGCGATGCAACGAGCGTGCCTCAGCAGCGGCTGAGGCGTTTTGCGCGGCCACCGCTGCGCTGCGCCAACGCCCATGCTCGATCAAGACAGTCGGAACAGAGTCTCGCAAGTTGCTTCGGAGGGTTTCTGAAGCGTCAATTGCTGACTCGGGGTTTTGTTTGCAGTGTGAGCGACTGTCAAGATGCCTTTCACCAAGCTCGTCAAGAACAACGCGTACTTCTCGTAGGTCATCCAACAACTACCCGCGAGCGCACCTAGCTGACGGACATTGCAGCCGCTACCAGGTGAAGTACAAGCGTAGAAGGTCCGGCAAGACCGACTACTACGCTCGCAAGAAGCTCATCGCCCAGGCCAAGAACAAGTACAACGCTCCCAAGTACCGCCTGGTCGTTCGCTTCACGAACCGCGACATCATCTGCCAGATCGTCTCTTCGGAGCTCACTGGCGACAAGGTTCTCGTCGCTGCCTACTCTCACGAGCTCAAGCGCTATGGCATCACCCACGGTCTGACCAACTGGTCTGCTGCCTACGCCACTGGCCTCCTCGTCGCTCGCCGCGCCCTGAAGAAGCTCAACCTCGACGAGACCTTCAAGGGTGTTGAGGAGCCCGATGGAGAGTACACCCTCACCGAGGCTGCCGAGGGCGACGATGGCGACGAGCGCCGTCCCTTCAAGGTCTTCCTTGACGTTGGTCTGGTCCGCACCTCCACTGGCAACCGTGTCTTCGGTGCCATGAAGGGTGCTTCCGACGGCGGTCTCTACGTTCCCCACTCTGAGAACCGCTTCCCCGGCTACGACATCGAGTCCAAGGAGCTCGACGCCGAGACCCTCCGCAAGTACATCTACGGCGGTCACGTTGCTGAGTACATGGAGACTCTTGCCGACGACGATGAGGAGCGCTACAAGTCCCAGTTCTCCGGCTACATCGACGAGGATATCGAGGCCGACGGTCTTGAGGAGCTCTACGAGGAGGCCTTCAAGCAGATCCGTGCCGATCCCCTCAAGGCCGACCCTGAGGCCAAGGCCAAGAAGTCCAAGGACGAGTACAAGCAGGAGTCGCTCAAGTACAAGCAGCACAAGCTCACCAAGGCGGAGAAGGAGGAGCGCGTCAAGGCCAAGATTGCTCAGCTCAAGGAGGAGTTGTAAGCGGGGCCACTAAAAGCTATGGGTTCATGGGTTCGGCGTATAGCTGGATAGGGATTTGTCGGTACTACGCTCGGTGCAGCATACAGTCCCCAAGGGGAGCGTGGATGGCAGTTTCATGAATTCAAGACATCATGCGTCCACACACACACAGATCAGATACCCGTCTTTGAAATGCATTTTGACTCGATCCATGGTGCTTGCGGTGGCGTTAGTGAGGGGCGAGCCAGCCGCGTTGGCCAGACTCCCCCACGAATGAATGCCAAGAACAAGGTGCATGTCACGCGGCGCTGCAGAAGGCGCCTGGGTACTCACACTACGGACTTTCCCATCGCTTTCTTGTCGAATGCAAGTGCGTCGCTTTGTTGAAGGCACCGCAAGCGCGTGTTTTCCGTGGACTCTGTTTAGTTATTCTAGGAGTAACAGGGCGGCCGAGATTGTCAGCTGAGGGCCGTGTGAGCGAAGACCCTTAGTAGGTCGCAGTGCGATGACGCACGGCGAACCCGCAGCATCCCTTCGGGGCCGGGACCAATCCTGTCGCACATCCACTTAATTGTCATGGGCCTCGCCTCCGCCTAAAGAACCAGAATACCCATACATTCGTCCGAGTGCGTCCCTCTGCCGACATCACCGTCTCCCTCCCCCCGCTGTAGTCGATATTGGCGCGAACCGCGATGGCGCGCTACACCTTATAGCACAGAACACAGTCGATCGCGTCGCGGGCTTGCTTACGCCGATTGTCCTCCGCCCTCGCGCCCTGTTCGCCCCTCCGCCGTGCGCCTCGAGTCTTGCGATCGCCGTCCCCAAACCTGACACAATTGCCGCTGCGGCGCACCTGGCGCTGAGCCTGCGAAGCACACAGACTGACGATTCACCACTGCCGGCCCAGTAGAGACATGGAGGGAATTCACGGAGTAGACGTCAGCTGGTTGCACCACTCGAACAAAGGTGAGCGGAGTCCCTCAGCCTTGCGATGTGCGTGCTTCGCGACCGCGAGCGCGGCGATCGCAGAAGCAGCGCTGCTGGGCAAAATGTTGAGCGAGCACGCTAGCGATCGGCCGTAGCTGACGCACTCAAGATAACCAACAACGAGCGCATCCGCCCACAGCTCCGGCCGTCGCGCGAGATGCTGCGCCTCCAATTACTCACGGCTCGCAAGCCGTAGCCACCGTCGTTCCGCCCGCGCCTTCGCACAGCACCGAATCCCCAAAACCGCAAGAGTCTTCCAACGGCGCTCACGACGTGAAGGAGCAAGAAGAGGACCAGCCAGTCGCCCCGGCGCAACTGGAGGTGAACAATGCCACGAGCCAGCCGAAACCGATACAAAAGCGCCCGTCGCTGCTGGGCCGCAGCCCTTCCGACAAGTCCGGCACCACCCCGCCCGATTCGCGGTCCCCGTCAAGGAGGGGTTCGTGGGTGACGAGCTTAACGTCCAAATTCTCCTCGTCGCAACAGGCCGCAAACCACATCAATCCCACGAACGGCAACAATGCGCAGAATGGCAAGCCGCAGGCCAACGGTGGTGGTGGTGGTGGCGGCGGTGGCCTACCGCTTATCAACCCGTACTCGCCGGGCCTCGGCACCCCCACCCCACCCACCAATGGCCAGCAACAGCATCAGCATGGCGAGGATATGGAGCCGTACGTGCCACAACCTCCCGAGACGTCGCGCGTGTCGTTTTTGTCGAATGCCCTGAGACGGCTCTCGTCGGGATCGCAGGCGCCGCCGCCGAGCAAGGTTACGGGCAACGGAGGCATGTGCCCTCGACGCGTCATGAATATCGATCACAACCGCGAGAGGTGTCTTGTGCCGGAATTGGACAGCTCGAAGCTCCGGAGGGTTGCCTTCTGCGTCGACGTGGAGATTGCCGGCGCACCACGATACAGAGAGAGCGGCGATTCTCCAGAGCGGAAGAAGCAGACGACGAGGGATAAGAAAATGAAGGAGCGGGGTGAGGGCGAGGCTTTGAAAAACCCAGACGCCGTTGCATGCCAGAAAGAGAAGGATGGCGTGGTTCAGGTCAGTAACGAAGAGGTGGGAAATGACGAAGCGCCCAACCCGGAGGGCACGGTATTGGAAGGCGAGGAGAAGAAAGGAGAGTCTAGCAATAAGAAGAAGGAAAAGAAGAAAAGATCAGAAGCGGAGCGGAAGGAGCGGAAGGAAAAGAAGAGGCGAAAGGCGGAAGAGAACGGGTCCGTTCCAATGGAGCTTACGCGGGATGACGATGGGGGAAGCTCAACGCCACAATCAGCGGATACCAAGCCGTCGAAGCCTCAAGATCGTCCGACAACGGACCCGTTGAGGATATATCGGAGATGCTGCCAATTGAGAGAAACACCGATTTTGAAGCGGATTAGCGAGCAACTCCAGGAGGCAGCGAGAGGTCCGATCGAGACTCCCGGTGTCGTCTCTTGTCTGAATCTTACGGGCTCAAGGCTGACACTGGCGGATATGAATACTCTCGGCGACTGGCTTGCGGTAGTGCCGATTAAGAAGCTGCTCCTGGAAGACTCGGAACTCACGGATGAGGGATTGCGCGTCATTCTCGCAGGGCTACTGGCCGCCAAACCCCCGGACTACAACGGACGCTCATCCACCTCCATGAAAACGGACTCAACCAAGAGCTTTCAGGAAAGCACGGGTGTTGTGGAGAAACTGAGCTTAAAGAACAACCCGAAGATCACACGAGAAGGGTGGAAGCATATCAGTTTATTCATCTACATGTGTCGATCACTTAAGGCATTGGATGTCTCTCACATTCCTTTTCCGCAACCGCGCGCACCTCCTAAGGCCCATCCATCGGAGCAGAAGAAGCAGATAAAAGTACCCGTCGATGACATTGCCGAAATTTTGAATAAGTCCGTGTCGGAACGGCTTGGCGGCGCACATCTTGAAGAATTGCTCATGACGGAGTGCGCACTGAATTCTCAGAACATCCGCAAGATAATTGACGGCGTCATCGTCAGCGGCATTCAGAGACTGGGGCTCTCCAACAATTCCATCGACGCGGAAGGTATAGAGCACGTCGTACGCTATCTCCGTTCCGGTGTATGCCACGGACTAGACCTTGGCGGAAATGACTTGCGCAACCGGATGGAACAACTTTGCGAAGGTCTGCATGATAGATGTCCCTTGTGGGCATTGAGCCTTGCAGACTGCAACCTGGGTCCAGGTTCGGTAAAGTTACTATTGCCGAAGCTGGTGCAACTGCAGAACTTCCGGTTCGTCGATCTGTCGCACAACCGCGATTTATTCGCAACTGAGCCCAGCGCGTTGGCTACTCTGCGAAAATACCTCCCTCAACTTCGCTTCATGAAGCGGATCCATTTGGAGGATGTGTCGATGACGCCTGCTCAAGCTATCGGGCTGGCGGAAGTGCTTCCAGAATGCCCCCAGCTGGCTCATCTCACCATTTTGGAGAACCCGGAGCTTTCCACATTGGCATCTGCGTCGGACGAGGCGTCACAGGAGGAAGCTTGCGCACTCTACGCATCTTTGATGGTTGCTGTCAGGGTTTCGGACTCGATAATATGCGTCGATATCGATGTACCCAGCCAGGAGTCAAGCGAAGTTGTCAAGGCTCTTGCGAAGCAAGTGGTCGCTTATTGTCTTCGAAACATGGAGCGTGCTACAGCCCAAGAGACTGCTGCTTTGGCCGAGAGTGCTCCTGGCGCTCCTGGCGCCTCATCCAGCGGTGCTGAAAACGTTGAGATCCCCGAAGTGCTCCTTCATCTGGTTGGACACGGGGAAGACTCCGATAGTACTGACGATGATGCCGCCGCGCCGGACGAGGACTATATCGTTGGGGGCACTGGTTTGGTCAAGGCGCTCAACTACTGTTTGCTTGAGAAGGCGTCCGACAACCTCAGACGGAAGAGCATGCCCGGAAGCCGTCCAGGCAGTGGTGCCGCCACTCCTCGCAGCTCAAGCAGGCTCGGCAACCGCGAACAGCGCTCCGCGAAGGCGAAGAGCATGTCGAAGGATCTGCTGCACAGCGCACGTAAGATCAGAGCACGCCTCCAACCAGCCCTGGCCCGGGAGGCGCGCGCCGGCGATGAGATGGCCTACAAGCGGTTGCTGTTCCTCGACAACACCCTCCAAGGCATCATCCAGCGCTTCGAAGACGAGTACCCCGAGTGCCGCGTCCATCACCACCGCCCGCCCACCGCCTCCGAGATCTCGGCCGCGCTCGCCAACTCGATCGGCTCGCTCTCCTCCGACCGCGACTCCACGTCCAACACCAACAACAGAGACAACACCAAAAACGACACCGCCGCCACATCGTCCACACCATCCAAGAGCGACTACACCACGCACAACACCGGCTTCGTGGCCGTCGGCGACAGCGGCTCCGACGACGAGCCCGAGCACGACCTCCCGCCGCTGGGCCTCCGCTCGCGCCACAACTCGGACGTCTCGCTGGCCAGCCGCGCGCAGACCCTGGAGGAGGGCCGCATCCACCGCCTCGGCCAGTCCGTCCGCAGAGAACTGCTCAAACCACAAGTCCATGATCATCTGCATCAAACTACCGGCGACGATGACGAGACAAACAGCGAGCCATCGCACCTGCGCGTGCTGCGCGATCAGCTGTCGCAACTCAGCGGCGGAGAGCTACGCGACATGGTCGTGCGGGACGGCTGGGAGGAGACGGTCCGCAAGATCGGGGCGAACGCCGAGGAGTTGAGGGCGTTGGCGAGGGAAAGGCCGGATGAGTTTGAACACTGGAAGGACGCGCAGATCGCGGCGCAGGTCAACGCGGGCATGGATGTGCCGGAGGGGTTGAGGAGGGGGAGCGGGAGGGTACGGGCGCAAACTGATTGTGGGGAAAGCGCGATTATGGATGATTGAAGTGGTCGCTCGGTCGGTCGGTAGGTCGGTAGGGTCGGGTGAAGGGAATCGGGGGTGCATTTTTATGGTGAGGCATTTTTTTGGTTCCTTCCGAGGTTTAAGGGAGGGACTTTGCGCGCGCGTGACGGACGTGACGCGGGGGGGGTTTTTTTTTGGAAGGGAGAGCGGTAATCCTGCTTTTTTCGTGAAACGGTCGTGGCTCGTCGGTCCCCTGAGGAGGTGTTTACGTAGGAGGGAAGTTTGGGTGATGAGGATGAGAAAGAGCGTGACCAGGACCGAGGACATTCTTTTTTTCTTGTTCTTCTTCTTCACACGCATCGTGTCGTTTCTTGTCAAACACTTTTTGCGCAGAGCGGGAGGAAAAGCTAGCGAGCGTTCCTGTTATTTTTGCTTCTGCTGTTGTTGCCTTTTACCCTTTTCGCGCCTGTTGCGACTGCTTTTTCCCCTCTTTGTTGTTATTTCTATCCCTTTCTGTCTGCAGTACCCCCCTGGCCCTGGGCTTCAGGGAACACATCCTCTTTGTCACCGTCGTAGGAGTCGGAGCGAGGTAGAGAACGAAGATTGGAGGAGTTCGAGAGCGTGGTGCTTGGCGGTCTTTTAATTTTTTTTTTTTTTGGGGGAGGTGCGACAAGCAACCTGCGTCGCTGGGGGATATGGTGTTCAAAGTACGTAACGGTCGCTACGGTAGCCCCGTCTTCCTGTCTTGATATCAAATCGATTGTCACGGTTCAAGTGAACAGCAGCTCGGTGCGGTCGTGTTGTGTTTTGTCGGGAGTGTTTGTGTTTGGCATCCATGGCGGGGGTTGTGCAGTCATGGTAAGTGTTCACCGGTGTTCGTTTGCCTTCAATCGCTCGTTTGCTATCTGCCGTCAAAGTAGGTTGAAAAGTGTTTAATCTGGGTAGTTGAAGACGATGTCTGGATGTCCCTAGGTAGTTTTGAATCCTACATCTATGTCCGGATGTCTGCTTCGACTGGTCAAGTAGGAAGGGCGGTATCGCTTGCGGGACTTTGAACAACGGCAAAATCCCGTGGAACTCACTGTTTCTGTCAGCTCAAATACTTATTCAGCGGTTCGATCTTGCCAGGCGCAGGTATTTAACCCACTCCGTTGCATTGGCAGAATGGCAATCAAGCCAGACTGGTCTGCAACGGCATCCGGGGCGATGGCCAGATCGTCATCGCCCACCTGGTGGTTGATTTGGTGACGAGGTTATCTCCCCGGTTGTATGAAAAGCTGCATACAACACAGGCTGAATCGGTCTTGAGCTCCACCAAGCCCTGCCGTCTGCTCCTCGGCACTTTCTGAACTTACAAGGCCAACGCTGATGTACCCTACCAACCCGGACTAATATCCAGTGTTGGCGGCAGCGCCAGACCCAGAGCCAGAGGCCCAGCCTCCTCTGCCATTTCCACGACCGCGACCGCGACCATGCCCCCTGCCAGGCCGGTCGTTCTTGTTGCGACGGGCGGTGGGCGAACGCTCCCTGCGAGAGTCGTCCTTCTCTTCGCGCTGAGGCGACTGTGAGCGGCCCCGCTCAGATCCGCCACGACCACGACCACGACCGCGGGGGAGGAGGGTTGTTGGCCATGGGGTTGGCCGGGGGGGAGCTGCCAGTAGGCTGCGATCTGCGTAGCGAGAGCGCGATCATCACCTGCACGACCTACTGCAGCATACAGCGCAGTCAGGCTTCCCACGCCAGCTTGCGGAATAGCATAAGCTGGAGCGGGCGCAGGCGCGGGCGCAGAGGGGCGCGCAGGAGGGCAAGGCCGGTAGGCCATATGCATTCCACCGCACATTGGGCAGTGTGAGGCATTGCAGGGCGGCGGATGGTGCCTACCGCACCTGCCGCAGCGTGGCGCCCGAGACGCCTGCTGCTGCTGCTGCTGCTGCTGTTGCTCTTGCTGCTACCTCTGGCTCTCGGCCTTCTTCGCCTGCTTCACCTGCTTCAGGGCGAGCTCGAGCTCCGCCTTTTCGCGGTTCTACTCGTGCACCCCATCAGTGTGGGGAGGAGGGTGCCGCCGGTGACAAGTGCCGCACTTGGCTCTACCCATCTCCTTCCATCGCTGGCGGGTGGCGTCAGTGTCCATGCCGGACCACCACGGAGAAGGCTGGTTGCCCGTAGGCTGTGCACTCTCAGTCTGAAGCGAGTGCATGTGAGCTTCTTCGTCTTCAGCTGAGGTGGTCTCATCTTTAGTCCGCTGGTGAAGTGCAGGCGCCGACGAGTCGGCTCTATCCGCATCAACACCAGGCAGAAAAACGAAAATTACCAGCTTCTCGCTGTCTTCTTCGGCTCCACTGTCGGAGACCGAAAGTGAGGAGGAGGGGGAGAGGGGAGGGGAAGGAGAAGGGGAGCGGTCACCAGAGAACATGGACGGCATGCTGGCGGCGGAGAGGAGGGGGAAGGAAGTATGAGGAGCGAGGGCAAGTACGGTTGAAGGTGTCTTCGCGGGCGTGCGTGTGTGAGCTGGTGAGCGTGTTGGTGTTGCAGGCGCGCGGTGTGAAGAAGAAGAAGAAAGAAAGAAGGCGGAGGAACGAGCGAAATATATAGGCAGCAACCCCGGCGTCCGGAGCGCGGCGCGCCGATGGACTGCCAAACGAAGCAGGCACGTGGCCTGGCACTTCTTGTGGATATTGCTAGGTGAGGTGAGGGGCCGCGGCGGCTATTTTCATCCTATGTAGGTAGTGGAATCCAAGACCTAGACGCATTTGTTCACATTTAAGACTCACGTTCACATCCAGACATTGGATTCAACTACCTGCGTAACAATATATCTTCGGCAGGATAAGGTCAATATCTTTTTCACCTTACCGCAAACACTTCACCTCAACCCAAAAGCCTCACCTCACCATGTAAGCTCACACATGATATAGTTCGTATTGGAACGGATTTCGAGACACTGGCGGTGGTGGTTGCGAAGACGCATTGGGAAATTGCTTTGCCTGATGTCTCTTTTTAACAGCCAATAGCATAGCGGTAAACATGGCCGCTGTTTCTCTGTATATTTCCTTCGCTTCCCCAGGGAATCATGTGATTTCGCATCGATGGGTCGGCGCCGTTAGGTTCCCCACCATCGCTCATCGCGCTACCTACACACAACAACATATTCGACTGGCACCCGCATCCGCACGTCAACATCAGCAAAACACCGCCAGTTTCAGCCTACCTTACCAAGTACGACAGTGCCGTCGAGCTCAGCAACAAAGGTCGGACGCGCCGCCATGGATGGTGTCGACGGTGCAGGTATCGCATCATATACCACGCCAACGCCCTCTCTTTCTCTAATGCTCGAATGGCACTTTCCATGATGCCTCGATTCGATGCACGACGCAAAAGCCAAGAATGTTTCCAAAGTTGGTAGAGGGATTATATCCTCCTGGCATGTGAGAAGAAAGTCATCTGATTGGGAGTTATAGTAGTGTGCTCTAAGCGCCGTGGTCGGAGTAGGTGCCTAGACCGTCGCAATAATGGAACTCAAGGTGCCTCAACCCTGGCTGTTCTCGCATTGTCAGCCGCAATTGTATTGTTGTCAGTGCGTAGGTACCCTCATCCCTTCACTTTTTGCTCAAGACTGCAACTATTAAACAGTATAAAGCCCCCTTGTTTCGCTTTCTCTCTGGCCTTATGCCTTTGTCCGTCTCCACCGATCAAGATGCTCAACCTCTTCCACGTCGTCCTCGCCGCGCTTCTCGCAACGGCCAGTACTGCTTCTATTGTCCCGACGTCCGATAGCATTGGTACTGCCTCGGTCCTCCAGGTCCGCAATACTAAGCATGTCAAGAAAGGCCCTCGCGCCCTTGCCAAGGCCTACCTCAAGTACGGCGTCCCAATCACCCCGGACCTTAAGGCGGCTATCCGCAACACCACTGCCGGCGTCAAGCGCGCCACCGGCAGCGTCGTCGCCACTCCAATGGACGAGTACGATTCGGTATATCTCTCGCCCGTCTCTATCGGTTCACCGGAACAGGTGCTGAACCTCGAATTCGATACCGGATCGTCCGACCTATGGGTTTTTGGTAGCGAGACGCCCATCGAACAAGTGAATGGCCAGGCCCAGTACGATCCGTATACGAGTAGTACCGCAAGCAGGCTCTTCAACGCCACCTGGTCCATTACATATGAAGATAAGAGCACGGCTGGTGGTGATGTCTGGCTTGACAATGTTACCATCGGCGGCCTGACCGTCTATAGCCAGGCTGTCGAGGCCGCCAAGATCGTGTCGCCTGAGCTTACCGAGAGCTCCGACGTCGACGGCCTACTTGGCCTCGCTTTTAGCGGTCTAAATACCGTCTCTCCTACCCCGCAGAGTACTTTCTTCGATAACGCTAAGAACTCGCTGGACTCGCCTCTGTTTACCGCCGACCTCAAGCGGAACAAGCGTAAGCCCCCCTTATAATCCCTTCCGTCCACATGTCCACTGCGCTAACAGAACTTTAACATAGCCGGCACCTATAACTTCGGCTACATAGACAACTGCTCCTACACCGGCAGCATCGCCTACAGCCCCATCTTCATCTACAGCGGCTACTGGCAATGGATCAGCCCCGGCTACGCCATCGGCTCATCCGCCTTCAACGCGACCCCGATCGACAACATCGCCGACACCGGCAGTTCCCTCCTCCTGCTGCCCAACAGCATCGTCGACGCCTACTACGCGCAGGTGCAGGGAGCGCACTACGATACCAGCCAGGTCGGCTACGTCTTCCCTTGCAACACCACCCTGCCCAGCTTCACCTTCGGCGTCGGCGACGGCGCCCAAATCGTCATCCCGGGCTCGTATATCAACTACGCCTCCGTCGACTCCTGCAATTGTTTCGGCGGCATCCAATCGAATGCCGACCTCCGCTTTGCCATCTTCGGCGACGTTGCGCTCAAGGCTGCTTTTGTGGTTTTCGACGCCGGCAACACCACCCGGATTGGCTGGGCTTCGAAGAATTTGTGAGTCGGATGATGGACCGGGAGGGTGGGAAAGACCTGGCGGAGCTACCGGTGGACGTGCTGGTAGACGTGTCGGTGGACCGCGCTCATCTTCCATCATCTTGAGCCGTTTCCTTCAAGATCTCCTCAAGCCCAATCATCTGGCATGGGCTCGAGTATGAAGGGCCAAGGGGCGCCGGGAGTAGTGCGAGGGTTGGTCTGATTGAACGATTCCTCCATCTCCCCGATGATTCAGTCCATCCTTGCCACCATCTCAGATGAGCATGATGACGTAAACACCCTCTTGACAGTTTCAAGTACTTCAAGAGCATATCCATGCTTGAGGTAATCCAAAACCGCATTGGTGACTGCGATGTTTCCAGGGTAATGGTAGAATATCGTGCTTTCAACCAGCACAAAATGGAAGCCTGCATTGCGAAGCATCTGCGAACAACCGAGCCAGGGTGACCGATTTTCAGGGAGCGGCAGAGACGCTCTTGCGTTGCTTTGAAATTGCCATCAACCAACCCGCTTTTGCGAGCACAGAGGGCGGGGTGGTGATAATTGGCAAAAAGAACTGAGCCCACCTACATGTCTCACAAAGACGAACCTACATTGGTAGTGGAATCCCACATCCGGACGTGTTTGCACGGATCTAATACTCGTGTTTGCGTCCAGATATACGCTTCAACTACCCCCGAAGAAACGCTATTAACCCCCATATCTACGTCCGAATATTTGCTTCAACTCTTTACAATCCAGTTGTTTTGTATACAGCGTACGTCCAGATGTTGTGCATGAAAGGTCAGTTCATCTATACGTTCTCGCTGGCTTCATATTACCCACTGCCGCCCGCCCCCACTGCGTTGGCTGAGCTGAGACAGCGATACCATCCATGGCCCGCGGAAGACACTTCACACCTCCCGTATGGGCAGTTGAAGCAGATCCTCGGACGTACATGTTGGCTTTTAAATTACACAAAAACATCCACGCATGATCTTCCACTACCCATGTGAGTAGGGTGGATTTTCTGTAATAATCTGAGCTCCGGAAGGGTCAAATTCTTTTGCAAGCCATTGTAACATGGAGACTCAACCCGTTAATTACCTCACACAATTCTCCCAGGCGAACACGTTCAGAATCGTCGGTAACTGATGCTCTGAGAAACGTGCACTCAGGTAGCGCCTGCAGAAGAGCAAATTCATGCGTTAGTTTCCAAGATGCCACCCATGGGCAACAATGAGTAGAAAATAAAGACCAATTTAGGATTCAACTATCTACTCTTCCACGCCCCCCCTCGTCTCATGGTGCAATATCAATATCAGAATCATACCTCAGCGGCGAGCTCACAGGCTACAACTAAAGCACTGCGCCCAGGCGCACCGGATAGTAGGAATAATGGAAATGAAGAAAAAGAGAAAGAGTGAACGACCACCGCAGTTGATGGATGGTCTCGTTGAGCCGATGGCGTTTTTCTCAACGAGCGAGTTGAACGCTCGTGTTCTTGGCCTGGTTGAGAGACAAGTCCCTCCCATGTAGCTTTCGTTGTCTTGTTGTGGAAATCCTCCTAGAAGCCCTGTTTCTCTGAAGAAAAAATAAAGGGATACCGAGAAAGAATGAACGTCAGTTGTTAGTTCTCCTCAGGAGAGCAATCTGTTGGTGGATCAGCAAGGCAGAAATGTTCTGAAGCCACGCCGCCACCACACTCGCTTCGACACCCCTTCACCGGACGTCAGAAGCTCCCCCAAAATCTCGGCCCGGGAAGAGAGCGAGGCCGCCGCTTCTCAGCAACGGCTAGCTCTCGTTATTGGCTTTTCACACCCTCGGTATCCGTCGAAACCGCGTTGCTAAGCCTCTTCTCGCCGCTCTGCGTGGTGTCTCCTGAGATTGCCTTGCCCAGCGCGAGGCCGTACTGGCCGAACAACTGAGCCTCCGAATCGCAATCCTGGGTCGTCTGTTGCGATAGTGGCAGTCCGGTCTTGCTTGCCTTTGCCGCCGTGCGACGGAAGTAGACACGCTTGGCCCACTTCCACGCTTCAACGCCTGCGAAGAAGAGTGCCGCAGCGATGAACACAATACCCCACTCCCACGATATGCCTTGATGTTTGAAGACATCGTGGTTGATGACGGGAATGTACAATGTTGGAAAGATGGTGATGAATCCTGCTTGAATGGCCCAAAAAAGGAATTTGTTACGCCAAATGTCGTGAGCCCATTGGGTGAAGTGGCGCTTCGAGTCAGGCTTCATGCGGAAGAAGCTGCGGCGCATGTCTACCATCTCCCAGGCGAGGAAGAGAGCGAACCAGGTCAAGCAGGCAAAGGTCGTGGCCCGGGCGCGGAAGACGGTTTCGCATTTACTGTTGTAGAAACCGTTGCAGTTCTCCCCAAGGTCGCCGTCCCCAAAGCCATACACGACAAGTACAAAGGACCCAAGGCAGAGGGCGGAAATCCAAAGGCCATATGCCAACATGTCTACCATAACTTCAATGGTAAACACTCCCCGTTTGAGGTTCTGTGGTGGCCTAGCCATGATGTCCACTGCAGCTTCTTCGAACCCTAGGCCCATGTCGGGCATACCGCTGGTCGCTATGATGACAAACAGTACCGCTACCGGCGCCAAGGGGAAGACAGAGAGGCCGGATTTGTCTTTAAATACGAGGCCAACCAAAAGGACTGTAGCCTGGGCAATATTTTCGGCCAAAAGATGCAAGATGAATTTCTGAATGTTGTCGAACATCCGGCGACCTTCTTCGATGGCATTGAGAATAGATGCGAAGTTATCATCCGTAAGGACAATATCAGAGGCATCCTTTGCAACGTCAGACCCAGCTTGGCCCATGGCAATGCCAACGTCTGCTCTTTTCAGAGAGGGACTGTCGTTTACACCATCTCCAGTCATCGCGACGAACTTGCCACGACGATGGAGAGCCTCGATCATTCGGACTTTCGTGGTTGGGGAGCAGCGGGCGATGACCAGTGGGAGAACCGGAAGTTGATCAATATCCTGGTCAGAGAGTTTGTCAAACTGGGAAGCCGTCATGACCATAGCATCGATAAGCTCCTTGCTGAAAGCTTCCATGCGCGAAGGCAAGATGCCAACTTCGGTGGCAATTGCGCTGGCCGTACCGGGGTGGTCGCCAGTCAACATATGAACAACAATGCCCGCCTCCTGGCACTGGCGCACAGACGGTGCGGACTCAGGGCGAGGGGGATCGTAGATGCCCACCAGTCCACGGAACGTCAGGCCGTTCTCAATCTCGTTACGGGCCTCATCGCCCTCCTGAACCTCTCCAGTGAAGTCCCGAGAAGCCAGTGCCAAGACTCGAAGTCCAAGGGAAGCGAGAGACTCCATGTTCGCGATGACGTTGTCCTTGATGTCGGAAGTGACGGGTACGGCTTCGATATCATCCAGGTGAATGGCCGTACAGCTGTCGATAATACGTTCGACCGCACCCTTTGTGAAGACATAATTTTTTCCAGTCTGATGCTCCTTGAATATGACAGACATCTTCTTGATGGTAGAGTCAAACGGAAACTCAGCAACTTGTTTCCAAGCTGGGGTATCGCCGGATGTAAATTTGGTCCTGTTCAACTGAAAGCGAGATGCAAACACCTGAAGAGCTATTTCAGTGGGATCGCCCTGCGCTTTCCACGCATTGGGCTGGCTTTCATGGACGTGTGCGAGATTGGCCATGGACGAGACCTTGAGAAACTCCATGAAATTGGGATTCTGGTGCAGGAGCTTGTCATAAGTAGCCGCATCCTCAATGCTTTCATCTTCTTTGAAATTGATGCTCCGGGGATCCTTGGCCTTGAAGAACAGCATGCCGTCGGTTGGATTGTACGGATCGCTGGACTCGCCCACCGAGTAGGTACCTTTGCTGGGAATCCAGGCCTTTTTAGTGACCATTTTACCTTGTGTAAGAGTTCCTGTTTTATCCGAGCAAACATCTGCGAACAGTAAGTACCGTGAAGATGAAGAGCGTGCTTGGCAAAGTGTGCCTGAGGCATCAAAAACTCACCAGTGACGGCACCGAGAGCCTCTAGGGATTTAAGATTCCGAACAATGACATTCCTGTGTACCATTCTCTTCGTGCCCGCCGCCATCGTAATAGTCAATACTTGGAGTTGTGTTAGTGTTGTACTCTTTTCTTTTTGTTTTGAAGAAACAAACAAAAAAGTGATACTTACCAACGATGAGAGAAGCGGGTATCATCGAAAGCCCTGTTGCAACAGCGTAAATGATGACGTCTTTCTGGTTCCGGAACTTGTTGGCGGCGAGGACTATGATTGCGCACAGAATGGCAATGCCGAGCAGAAGAATCGCAAGCCAGGAAAGCTTTATCTGCAATGGAGTGCCAACGTTGACACCGAGGAACCTTCCAAGAGCATCAAAGCCCGCTAAGGCATATGCTTGGGCGTAACGGTGAGGTCCAGCCTTGCCACTCAAGTTCCGCTTGACGGGACGACGCTTGCTGTCATTGGCGCGGAGCGCGGCTGCGATCGTGCCAATCTCAGTGAACATGCCGGTTGCGAAGACGATGCCTCTGGCCCTTCCTTTGGTGACGGTAGATGAACTGAAAGCGACGTTGAGCCGGTCGCCCGGTCCGATATCCTCGTCAAAAGTAGCCTCGGCGTCCTTCCTAACGGGCAAGGACTCTCCAGTAAGGAGGGCCTCGTCTGTTTCAAAGTTGACGGCTTCGATCAAACTACGAACTGATCAGTTGTTGCGTGTTGGTCGGGACTCATGGCTCGTTGCTCACCGAAGGTCGGCGGGAACAGTGTCGCCGGTCTTGACTTCAACCATGTCGCCGGGGACGATCTCGGCGGTGGGTATGGTAGTGTTCTTGCCATCCCTCACGGCGCTGGCGGTTGGAGAGCTGAGAGACCTGAGCGAGTCCATGGTCCTCTCAGCCCCCAGCTCCTGGAAGAAGCCGACCAGGATATTGAGCAAGATGATTGCAGCTACAACGCCCCCTTCGATCCACGATTGAATCCCAAAACTGACCGCCATGGCCAAGATGAGCACCTAGGAACTGGATCAGCCTTTTCTTCGTCTTGGACGCCATGGGGGTAGCGGTGCGCGTAACTAGAGTCATTGCATTGGCAACCTGGCGGGCGAGGATTTTGGCCATGTTGACGCCTTCCACTTCACCGAGCTCGTTGCGGCCATGTTCTTGCATGCGGGATTGAGCCTCAGCAGCGGTGAGCCCGTCCCTTGGATTGGCGCCAATTTCAGCCACGACGCTTGCGTGTGGTAAAACATGAGCCGGACGAGACATGGGTTTGTTGGCCTGGCCGGACACGTGCCCGGCGAGGGCATCTTCGGGCTTGTTCTTTGCCATTGGATGAGGATTGCGGGAGCAATGTGGAGGAAACGAGGAGGGGTGAGAGTGAGGTGAGAGAAGAGGTGGGAATCAGATGGGGGAGAAGGTGGACAAGGCGACTTCAAATAGCAGGGGAGGCGAATGCTGGCGCGTCAAGAAGGTAGGCGCCAAGTTCGGTAGGGAGACTTGGCAGGCGCAGCTGGCGTCGTTTCGGGTGCGGCTGCTTGCCGGAAACACACGCCCGTCGAGTTGCACAGTATGGTCCAATAAGCATCACGTCACCGTAGTCTTGAAGACAGAGTGGCCGATAGTCTGCATGAAAGAACGTAGTCGTTGCGGCCACGATGCATGACGACGGAGCGGACAGCGGTGGAAGGACAACGGATGCAGGATGCTGACGAATGAGAATGAGCCCCACGCGTGTGAGTCCCTAGTGAGCAGCAATTGGATGATGGAAAGAGCGTGGTGGTGATTGTTCCCGGTCGCGTGCCCCCCACCGTCATGCAGTCCTTGGCCTCCGGATCAATCGGCATGGCTGGTACACCAACACCCCGCGCTGGACCCTGCATTCTTTTTGAGATCTCTGGACATTTCTTTTACATGGGCAGTTGAAGTGAATATCCGGACGTAGATGCGAGTTTGAAACTCTACAAATACATCTAGACATATGATTCCACTGCTCACGTAAGTGTCTGAGATAGATGTATACAGTAATGCGGAATGGCTTCCACACCGAGCAAAGTCGATGCACAAAGACCCCAGCGCTTGCACAACAGCCTACCTCCAGGAATTAGAATACTTTGGCATTGTTGAGCGGGCTAAGGTGACATGCCATCAGGCTCTCTCTCCATTACTTACGACCACGATCCTCCACATGCTTGCATCCGCTACGTTCGCAACGTTCGCACAAGCAAAAACAGGCTGTCTTGCTACTCTCATCTGCCGTGATGCATCAGTCGGGGCTTCGTGCGACTTCCTTATCTCACGCGGTGACACAAAGCGGGCTTGCCGTCGCCAATCGCTTGCCCCAACGGTGAGCTGGCATCGGGTGGGAACTTATCATGGGCGTCAGAGCAGAACGAATGTCATATTCTGTCATGACTCAACCAGAAGAAAGGAAAATGAAGCAAATCGAGTCTATCTGCTCTCTATCAACCGAAGGACACCTCAGCCAACGCCACCTCATCCATGTTATATCTCACCCTCCACCGCACCGACCCGCTCAGCCGTCCGCACGTCGACAGCGCCTGTGTTCTGCAAGCTTCCAATGACGTCGCAATCTTCGCTGTGTCGGCTGCGAGCCGTCAAGTGATCAGACTATGCCGGCGCTGTCGCAGATGCCGCTCGAAGCAGTCGATCTTCTGCTGCTGCGGTGGCATCAGAGTCCAAACGTTTTAGAGTGGTCTGACGGCACAGAAGTGGCATTACGGTCGCTGGTGGGGGCGCTGAAGTGCCTGTCCGTGGTCCGGACGCATGTGATGCTGGGAGAGGAGTGGGGAGGTGTCGTTAATGGCGGGAAGCTGAAGGTTGGCAGAGCCGACGGATTAAAGCCCGTGGATGCAAGTAAAATGCTGCTCGCGCGGGCGACGCAGACAAACGCGACGGCTTATGCGGTTGTGGAACAGGCTGGTGTTTGGTTCCTCCGGATTTTTGGATAGATGGGAAGTGAAAAGAGAAGGGCTCTGGAATCCGCGCCTGCTGACGCGAGAATGATACAGGCCGCTGATATCGAAAGCGGACCTATGAAATCCGAGGTATAAAATTTTCAGCAATGAGGACAGGTTTGTTGACCTGGACAGCCATTGTCGTAATTGAAGGCGGAGAGAAGGCAGTGATGGGGAAAAGGCTAATTTGCCAGTTGAGCGCCAATGGTTGTTGGAGAAGCAGTTTGCCGATGGAAGATGAGGATGTTTGCTGAGAGCAATAAATGAGTGTGAGAAGTTCAAGCATCCGCCAGCTTCTCCATGAGCTCTTTGACGTGCGGATGGTCATCGCCAAGGCAGTAAGTGCGGACACGCAGCTCCTCCTCCAGGTACTGGCGGTTTTCGGTTGCAGCAAACGCGGCCCTGTAGCTGCCAAACATCAGCACAACGGCTCTTCCAACATGCGGCAAAGAAGCCAAGCAAGAGGAGGGAGGAAGGTTACTCACAAGTTCGCCAGATGCGTACCGACCAATTCGGTCCTCTCATGCAGCTCCACGCCCTCTTCCACCAGTTCCTTGGCCCTCTCCCTACAAATTTTCCCCTTCTTCATCGCCAACTCGTCCTTCAACCTCCTGATCCTCCTCCTCATCTCATCCAGCACCTCCTCCTCCCCCGTGCACGCCGCACAGTCGCAGTCGAACCCGTACAACCTCTTCAACGACTCCCTCCTCTTCCTTCCCGCCCTGGTTGTATCATTGTATGCCACCGTCACCTCTTCCCCCTCCTCCACCTCCCTGATAGTCTGCACCGTGATCGCACCCACGGCATCATTCCACGCGAACACCGCGTTCGGCACGCACGAGTGGTTAAACCTCGCCGCCCTGGGCGCAATGACGCCCGCCCACCCAGCCGCGCTCTCGCCCCCGTCGATCCCGAAGCAATTCGTCGTCCACGCCGCCATGAGATGCGCCTTCTCCGCAACGGACAAGTCGGACGCAGCAGCAGCAACACCATCCCCCTCGCCCTCGCCCTCGCCCTCCACCGCCCCAGCCTCGCCGCCGTCTTCTGCCACCGTAGCACCACTACCGCCACCCCACGCCGCCATCCTTACCTCCGCCCCCGCCACCGCCGCCTCCATCTTGAAGAACTCCGTCCACTCCCTCACGGCCTCCGGGTGCGCCGCCAGCCCGGCGACGCGCCGCCGCCCGTCCCGCCCCAGCCCCGTCGCGTAGGCGCCGACCAGCCCCCGCGCGAACAGCTCGGCGTTGAGCATCTGCGCGTTGGTCGCCGCGAGCAGCGGCGCGTCGGCGACGAGGCGCGCGCCGCGCGCGAGCCGGGCCGCGGCCAGCGTGCCGACGCCGCGGTCGGGGAGGGTCGCGAGGCGCAGGGAGGGGTGGGTGGTTGTTGTGGGGTTGAGAGGGGCGGACATTGTTGCTGTTTGCTGTTGCTGTTGCTGTTGCTGCTGATGTTGTTGTTGTGGTTGTGGTTGTCGTCGTCGTCGTCGTTGTTGTTGTTGTTGTTGTTGTTGTTGTTGTTGTTGCAGGGTTGGGGTCGGCGGTTTCGATGATGGCGGTGGTTGTGGGGTTGCCCTTGGAATTTTGTGGGGGGTTTTTCGAGGTGGAAGATCTTGGGTTTGGGAGGGAGGGGGGCGGAGGGTGATGGTTTGCCGATTGGAAAAAAGATTGGAAGGTCAAGAGGTCGGATGATTCATATGGTCGCCGTTTTCGACGTTTTTTCGTGACTGCCGGATTCGAATGGGCAAGGAACGCGATTGTTTTTTCTATTTCCCCTACTGCCAAGCTCCGGAGTACGCATGGAGGAGCTAACGACTGTAAAACTGCTAAACAAAGGAGTATCTTTGTATCTGCACACATTTGTTAGCCTTTCCATGCTCGGTCCCCTCGAGCTGACTGACCAAGTTGAGAGAGCCGGCAGGCGATTTTGACTTATAAGAACGAGGATATGGCAGGGGCCATGAACTTGTTATAGCTTCCCAATCCATTGCAACTTTGTTCTATGGGGAGTTGAAGCTTCCGTCCCGATGAAGCTATCATGAGATGTCATGAGATGCGGCAACATCGGGACAGAAGCTTCAACTCCCCACAATACGATGCGACTCATAAGCATGGTACACGATACATTGGCATGAAATTCCTTTCGGTTTAATGTCATATTTACGGACTGTTGGCAATACACCTACAAGCCATTTTTGTAACACCTTGCCACCAGACCGTTATCGCCAAAGACCTGATGAAAACGTAACCAGAGATCATGAGCACATCACCATACCTCAGCTCGATCAAACTCCTTCTAACCGCATATCAACCTTGGGTAATCCAACCGACAAGAAACGCTTTAACTTTTTTTTGTTTGTTTGTTTGTTTTACTCGCGCATGTTGACGACGCAGCGGATGCAGTCGCCCGCCTTCATGTCGGAGAAAGCCTGGTTGATGCCGGTCAAAGGCTGGCGGTGAGTGATGAACTCGTCGACCTTGAGCTTGCCGTCGATGTAGTCCTGGACAAGGTCGGGAAGCTGGGTGCGGCCCTTGACACCACCGAAGGCGCAGCCCTTCCACACACGACCGGTGACGAGCTGGAACGCTGTTCAAGAGATGCGTAAGCAATCAATCAAATATCGAATGTTAAAGGAGTTTGAGGAACTTACGCCTAGTCGAGATCTCCTGACCAGCAGCAGCAACGCCAATGATGATGCTCTCACCCCAACCCTTGTGACAGGCCTCGAGAGCGCTCCTCATGACGTGGACGTTACCAGTGCAGTCGAAGGTGTAGTCGCAGCCGCCATCAGTCATGTCGATCAGCTTCTCCTGGATGCTCTTGCCCTCGGGCAGCTTAAGAGGGTTGACGAAGTCGGTGGCACCGAACTTCTTCGCCCACTCCTCCTTGCTGTCGTTGACATCGACGACGATGATCTTGCTGGCACCGTTCTTCACGGCACCCTGGATGACGGAGAGACCAACGCAGCCGGCACCGAAGACGGCAATGTTGGAGCCCTTCTCAACACCGTTCTTGCCGGCAGTGATGACGGCAGCGCCGTAACCGGTGGTGATACCGCAGCCAAGCAAGCAGGTGCGGTCCATGGGAGCATCCTGCTTGATAGGAACGACGGAGATATCGGCGACAACGGTGTACTGCGAGAAGGTCGAGGTACCCATGAAGTGGAGCAGGTCCTTGCCCTTGCACTTGAAGCGCGAGGTGCCGTCAGGCATGACGCCCTTGCCCTGGGTGGCACGGATCTTGCCGCAGAGGTTGGTCTTGCCGCTGATACAAAACTTGCATTCACGGCATTCGGGAGTGCTGTGGTTCGGCGGCGGTCAGCATTATTTTTTCCGAATGCGGACACCGCAAGCTTGGCCAAGCTAAATTGGCCGAGATATCGGCCAGCTAAAGTGGAGAGCTTCGGGAGCCCAAGCTCCCAGTTGGAGCAGCAAGGAAAATTTCCGCGACTTACTAAAGAGCAACGACGTGATCGCCGGGCTTTACGGAGGTAACGCCCTCGCCGATCGACTCGACGATGCCGGCGCCCTCGTGTCCCAGGACGATGGGGAAAGCACCCTCGGGATCCTTGCCGGAGAGGGTGTAGGCATCTGGAGGGGTAATTTCTCAGCAATGGCTTTCGCAGCTTCCCGGAGCTTCCTTGAGCTCACCTGTGTGGCAGACACCGGTGTAGTAGACCTGGATGCGGACCTCGTGAGCCCTCGGCGGGAGAACCTCGACGTCTTCAACGCTAAGCTCCTTGCCGGCTTCCCAGGCAACGGCGGCCTACAGAATGTGTTAACGGGTCGATTGCGTCATTGGCACCGAGCACTCAGGTTGCGCACCTTGCAGGTGATGGTCTGCGCGATGGGTGTTAGCTGGCAGGTCATGTACAGGAGAGTCCAGTCGGCGGCGACGCACCTTTCCAACAGTGTCGGCAGACATGGCGGCTAGCGGTGGTTGTGTTGTCGGCGGGGGTGGTGGTTGAAGGCGAGCTGCGGGGTATCTTTGGGAAGATTCGGACGCGGACGCGGTGAGAGGGGAGGAGGGAGAGGATGAGTTCAAGGCACGGCGACGGCGGGAGGAGGCGGATCTATTTTATGTGCCTTCGTCCGAGAGCAGGAGCCATGTGGGGGACTGCGAGAGGGCGCCTGTGCCGACAGCATACCTCATGGACCCAATGAGCGTGCAGCCATTGACCGGCTTCCCATCCGACTCCGATAACTTCCAAAGCTTCCCCTCATCACCAGCTGGGCGCGATCCTTGCCCGGCGGGGCAGGGTTCTCGGCACTCTTTCTGACGAATTTGCCAGCGATGACGAGCCTGCGCGCGGCGGCGGGGTAGGTAGGCGGGGTCCATCGCAGCTTAGCCCGCCTGCCCGTCGGGACTTTTTTCCGCATCGGGTGCCCCAACTACCAGTGGGTCTGCTTGCCGGAATGGACTCAATTACTGCAATTGTGCCTTCGAGGCTGCTATCTGCCCGCCGCCTGCGCCAGCTTCCTGCTAGTTGAGCCTCGTCTTCTTTGGCCGGCGCCTCGTCGTCGCAGGAACGCCCGAGTCATGCCCGCCATCTCCGTGTCTGGCCCCAGAAAGCATCTCCGAATAAGGTTTGAAGGAAGGCTTTCACGCGTCGACCCCGCCTCCATATGCCAGCATCTCTCTCAAACTAGCAAGTCTTGGATTCCGAGAAATCATCGCTAAGTACCCGTACGGACTTTGTTCCCTTGGCTCCGTAAACGCCGCTGCAATGCTACTCATGGCCCCGCCTTCCGATAATTTCCTAATAAACACGCTTATGAAGTCTTCTCGACCTCGGCCTTCAGGCTTGTATCAGCTTTTGGAGCCTCCGCTCTTGCAAATAGAGATCTCCTCTTGCTCTTCCTCCGCTCCTTCTCCTTTGCCTCACTCGACTCATCCACCTCCACTACTTTAGGTTCCCGCGACCTGCTTCGGTCCTTGCCGCGCGAGTTGCTCCGCTCGTGCCTGCGACTCCAGCTCATGCTCCTCGCCATGGCTTTGAAGCCGTCATGTCGCTCTCTCCTCCCCTCGTCCTTTCCAGTCAGCCCGAGGATGCTCCTCAGCTCATCGATCTCAGCGTGATCGCGCGTGTTCTTCATCCGGTGCACCCACGTCACCTTGCCGTCCTCGAACAGCATTTCGCCGCCGACCTGCCTGAGGTCGCCACCCTGCACGATACTCTTTCCGCTCTTGATGCACTGGTACATGCTCTGCATCGTCGTCGACACCATGCTGGCCTTCATATAGTCCGGACGCTTGGGCCCCAGCGACAGCGTGCGCATCATGCCAAAGTAGTCGTACAGCTTGGCGGTCGGGTCGGCGAAGATGGGGAACGGGCAATTGGTCGTCTGCGCGTACATTGAGATCAACTCGGGGCGGCCGCAGCCGACGACAGTGATGAAGGTGGGCGTGGGCAGCGCGAGCAGCGCGTCAGGGGTGACGCTAGCGGAAAGCGTGCGCAGGTACTCCTGGCAGTTCTGTGGGCTAGTTGTCAGCAACGTGGGAGAGAGCACGGAAGGGTTCGTGGGCCGTACTCCGCAAAAGAAGTGTCGCACGAAGATAATCAGCTGTCTTTCGGCCACACCTTCGCCTGAGTACAGGCTTTTGAAGGGCCGCGACTCGCCGTCCGCGCCCAAAACGAGCATATCCTCGCATTTCTTGACGTCGGCCTCCGTAGGAAGCTCTTGCGAGACCTGCACGTCGCCCTTGAAGTCGGCGGAGGGATCGAAGTCGCATGCTGCCGCCGCAGTTTCTGGTTCCTTTGCTAGCGACGCGTCTTTCTCGTCTGTGATGTCTGCTGCGGGTGCTGGCGCAGGAGTTTGTGCTTGAGGCTCGGGCTTCTTCTCGGTAGAGACGGGTCGCTGCTGCTCGGGAGCTGACTCCATTGTGGCGGCCATGGCTGGTGGTAGAAATTTGGTATGGAGTGGGAGCGTGAACGAGATGCGTTTGAATGCTGCAAGCTGGCAATGTTAAGTTGAGCACGAATTTAGCAGCAGGGACCTGCTTGCTGTAGTTCGTGTCGGGGGAGGCTTAGAAGCTTATCGGGAGGGCTAGCTCGGGCAAAAAGCAGTAGAGATGGGCACGATGGCGCGGAAGGGGACGACTCCGGGAGAGACGACCCGGGAGGGGCGGCGACTACATGGACCACGCGCTCCCCGACCGTAGCTTGGCTTGGTTAGAAATCAGGACATTGTGCCGATGCGATTTGGCAGCATGTGCCTGGAGTGACGCTGGGGCGCACGACGCGGAGATGGACTGAGCGCGGGCTGACGCTGCACACGGTTTCAGGCGCTGTCGGCGGCGGCGGAGTGGCTGGACCTCAGGCCAAGAGGGGCAGTGCCAGGGGGTCGGCCACAGCGCGGCCAATCGCGCCTGCCCACTCCCCGCGGGCCCCTCCAGCCTGGCCACACAACCATCCCCCAACGCCACTTCAACACCGCCTCTGCAAGCCAAGCGACCTTCCGCGCGTTCCCGTTGCCGCTGCCCGTGCCGCTGCCGATCTCAGCATACGTACCCGCTCAACTGCACCATACCGAGATCCGCTTCAGCCCTGGCTGCGCAGGACCACGCAGCATCGAGCCGCAAATCTCCGAGCATCGTCAGTCTGGCCGCCAGGCGCTCATCGCCCGCTCATTTTTAGAAATAAAAGGAATTACAAAGTCTGAGACACCTTCTATTTCTGCTCGAGCGCGTGCAGGCCCCGACAGTAGCTCGCAAATGGCAAGCAACTGATAGGCTTCGACACGCAGACTTCTGCGACGCCGACACTGAGCCCCGGAAACCGATCTCTCGGTTCAAGATGCCGCTGTGAAGACGAACGTGGCGCGCCGGCCCGCCGGGTCCACTGGAAACTCTCGCAGCTCCGGCGACGATACGTGTGTCGTTTTGGGGCCCAATCTGTCGGCCTTGGCGCAATGCTTCTTGGGACCTTCTGACTCCTTTGGGGGCATCCGGATTGACTTTCGTTCTCAGGGGGCAATATATTGATGGTCAAATGTCTTTGTCCAGGGAGGCGAATCGGCACCGCCACCGCCCCTACACGTGGCACAGCCTTTGAGCGCGTACCTCCGGCCGAGGTGGATATGTTGAACCGCAGCGCTATGACTTGGGAAGTTGAACAACACACGGATGTCAAACTAGGCGCGGCGGACTATGTCTTACCTCCTTGGCGGTTGATCGTGCACCATGCGATCGTCCAGGGATTTCAGATCAGCGTGTCGCGGAGGCCACCCTGTGCGCTTCCAGCAGATCCACCCCTCCCTCGGGTACACCCGAGTACTTCGCACTTGTGGAGAACTCCCTGGTCTCGGCGAATCATTGCCGGATAAGTGCTGTGGAGAGCCTCTGGATGGCATCAGGCTGCGACTGTGCCACAGTCTCAGGTGCCGACAACTACCGTCTACTTGTGACTTAAACGCAACGGAGATCGTCGGACAAGGCGCGGAATCACTCCGCAGTCTCCAGAAAAAGAATTAGTAAAGTCGGATTTAGCAGTTTTGCATTGATTGCTTTGGAAGACGGCCGTTTCCCTGGCGCCGTGGGCATCTAGATGGTGAGTGAATTGTTGCGGCAGTTTCAAACTTCAGACTCAACTACTGTGACTGTTGACACCACAGTGGGATACCTTATTAAAAAGTTCACTCTTGGTAATCATACTCCGAATAATGTATTACAGTCTAGTTTTTCCAGTAATGTCAACATCCAGATACTGTCATATGACTTTGAGCCCACATCTACATCGAAGTATCTGCTTCATGGACCCACAAAACTTTCCTACGGTCTTGATAATCAGCCGAGAAGGATACCATCTTCAGCTCACTGCTCAACATTTTTGCTGGACTTTCAAATACATACTCGTTCTTCTTAGCAATTACCTCATGGATGCGTCATGCTACCAATGCCTTTCTTCTAGTACTCAATGTCAAATCTGTTGAAGATCTCCGACGAATTAAATCGTGTCGTGGGTGGGCTCAATTATTCTACACTGCGCTGTGGACTGAGCATTTCTGGAGTCAGGTATGCTTTGACAGACGAAGGCCGAAGAGTCAACGACCCAGAAGTCAATCACAGGCGTTATTTACCAAATCCCTTGTTTTCCTTCCCCTATTTTCTTTCCATGGCTTGCCATTTGAAAACCTTCCTTTGCAACATCAACTCTGGCTACAAACTCGTTATATCATAGTGGAGGACCTGCAAGAGTATTTGTTATCTACAATTGCTGACACGGATCGAGGTATCAGTAGTGACCGTCGCCACCTCCTCTTGCAAATTTGTATTCCGACAGTCTGTCAATAAGCGCGAACCTCAGATGTGCGATATCTGTTTGCGAATGCGGTTAATCACGTACGTACGTTGAGCGGCAGACCCAACAGCCAACACCGACAAGCCGTCAAAAGTAAAGACCCAGCGCAAACACGTAATCCATTATCATCTCATCATCAAACTATACCACACCCACACCATCGTGCTTCCTCCCATCAACTTCTTTCAGCAGAACACTTATCCTCTCACCAATTGCAACCCCACCACCATCATTCCAGCCATCCCCCACACGCATCCATCACAACACCCCCACCGGATACGCATCGGGCACACTCCCCCCATCCGGCCTCACCACCGGCACACTCCCATACTCCTTCACCTCCAAGAACGCCCTCGCCCACTCGGGCGCCCTCCTCCTCGCCCTCGGCCCCAGCGCCTCGCACACCCCCTTCGCGACCCCCAACAACGCCCTCTCGTCCCACGGCCGCCCCAAAATCTCCATTCCGATCGGCACGCCCAGCGGCGCCTCCTCCGTGGCGGCCCCGCCGAACCCCACGGGCACCGTCACGACGGGCGAGCCCGTCAGCGCGGCGAGGATGCCGTTGCGGCCGGCCTGGCCGGCGGCGCCGACGCGCACGACGAGGTTGCGCTGCTCCGGGTAGAGCAGGGCGGCGACGCGGTGCGCGGACAGCGTCGCGGCGAGGGCGAGCGTCAGGTTGCGCACGCCGGCCTGGACGGCGGGGTAGGTGGCGTTGGCGGTGCTGGAGCGGAGGGCGGTGGTGACGTATTCGTACTGCGCGGGGATGACGAGGAAGGAGCCGTTGCCGGCGCCGGTGCCCTGGCCGGAGGTGTTGTTCGTGGCGTAGAGGTCGGCGAGGGTCTTGGGAAAGGGGGAGGGGGAGGGGGAGGATGAAGTGTTGGAAGACGACGTGTGGCTCGGGTTCTGCAGGTACGCCTCCATGGACTCGCGGTACTCGAAGCGCTGCGTGTCCAGCGTCGCGGCCATGGCTGTCGCGTTGAACAGCGCCGTGTCGTTTATTCTGACGACCGTCGCGCCCGCGGCCTCCAGCTCGCCGACGACCGCGTCCATGGCGTCGTTGACGGGGTCGTTCTCCGGGCCCGCCGTGCGGTTGAAGAACGGCTCCAGCAGGCCCAACCTCACGCCCTCCAGACTTCCCGACGCCGCGACCAGCTCCGCGGCGTAGTCGACGCCGACGCTCGCCTCCGGGATCAGCGCCGTCGCATTGTCGCCCCTTTCCTCCGCATCATCGTACCCGACGCCCGCCATGGCCGTCAGCGCCGCCGCCACGTCCTCCAGACCGCGCGCGATGACGCCCACCGCGTCCTGCGTGTACGAGATGGGCATGACGCCGCGCCGGCTCAGCAAGCCGCGCGTCGGCCGCACGCTGAACAGGTTGTTCGCCGACGCCGGGCTGCGCAGCGAGTTGACCGTGTCCGTCCCCGTCGCCAGCACCGCCAGCGACGCCGCCACCGCCGCGCCGCTGCCGCCCGACGAGCCGCCCGGCGTGCGTTCGGTGTCGTACGGGTTGCGCGTCTGCCCGCCCAGCGAGCTGACGGAGAGCCCCTCGAGCGCCAGTTCGTGCAGGTTGGCCTTGCCCAGCACGACGGCGCCGGCGCGCTGCAGCGCGGCGACCGTGGGGGCGGAGGTCGCCGGGTGCAGCGACGCGAGGGCGAGGTTGCCGCCGGTCGTGGGCAGGCCCGCGAAGTCGAAGTTGTCCTTCAGCAAGATGGGGACGCAGAAGAGCGGGCCGGTGGTGTTGCCTTGGGCGAGGGCTTCGTCCAGGGCATCCGCGGTGTCCAGGGCTGATGGGTTTAGTGCGATGATGGCGTTGATTCTAGGGTTGTGCGTCTCGATGCGGGTCAGGAAGGATGAGACCACTTCGCGGCAGGATGATAGACCAGTGAATAAAGCATGGTGGACGGTGGCTATTGTGGCTTCACGACTGTCGAAGCCGAGGGACTGGGCTGAACCATACTCTGAGATGGAAAGTAGAAAGACGGTGGCCAAGAGACGGATGAACGATTTTAAGAAGAGCATTTTGGGACCATTTGAACTTTTTCCTTTCACCTTTCTAGATTTTCGTTCTGGCGAGTACACTTATAAACGTGAATGCGGATACTCAACTCGGCGTCTTCATCAGATTATAAGAAACAGAATCAAGAGCTCGGAGACAGAACAACAAAGATGGGTAAGGTAAGCTGATGCGGTCCGAAAGGAATTGATGCAGGCCGTGAGACCTAACGAGATGCTAAAGGCAGCTTTCCACAATCTGCGGTCAAAGAGTCGAATGTTTCTTTAAAAAGGTCAGCGATGACGTCCGCAAGACAGCCGGAGTGCAAAAGTAAACCCCGCAATCAGAAGGCGGAAAAGTAGGGCAGTAATCGTCGCGTCCAATCCGATCGGATCTCCACGACCTTTACCGAGCATCTTGACTCATGACCGAGTCTACTTATCACCACATCGTCTCTTTGCAGAGCCTTTCCACCGCGGGAAATCGAAGTTGATACCGCGTGGTCATTGCTAATGCTCTTGACTTTCTTCGCTGGGCGACGGCATTGCGCTCGCCAAGCAGCAATCACCCTGCGTCCCCACTCGTTGGTGAGGCGAAGCGCGAGCTAATCCAGAAGCAGCAGCAGAGCCCCTGACAACCTTCTTTTCTTTCTTCCCACCAAACATCTCCGGTACACACGGCATGCCATCGTGGAGACCACTACGACGGCGCACCCAGAACCCCACAGGCAACTGATCCGTCGGTGATTGCCATCGACAAGCAATCAATAAAGGCGGCGGAGGATGCTCGGCAGTCATTGCTCGAGCGCACCCCATCAGGCAAAAATAGAGCCCTTTCGGGCCGGATCCCGGCACACCATAGGCCTTATGAGGTGCATCGGTAATGAGCAGCGTTCAAGCCGGCGGCTAGACAGGGTCTACGACGACCAGACTTGGATGCCAAGAGTGATGAAGAGCTTGGGACGGCAAATAGGGGCGCTCCCTGGTAATAGTACTTACCGAGTCAGGACATCTGTTTGTTCATCGCTCTATGCGCTGCTCCTGGCTCGAGGGATATCAGAGCTTTTCTTATCGTCGCATGAGCATCGAGCGATCCGCTAATTGCCATGGCAAATGATCCTCCAGAACACCGCAGAATGGCGCGTGCAGTCGACCAAAGTTTCCCACGCGCTCATGCTGGATGGGGAGCGCCGAGCATAGAAACATCAAATGAAGCATACCTATGGATGGCATGATTCTCGACGGCGCGCCGACGTGAGCGCAAGTGTACCAAGCTCTGCCAGCTCCGGTGCGCTAATTGCGGCCTGACGGTCCCCAGGGTCTGCCTGGTGAGCAGGTGCAGGGCAGTCGAGGGACCCGCAGCAACGTGCACGTCAGTGGCAGAAGCCCTGCTGCACAGTACAACGTCTCAAATTCTGTCGGGTCCTGGAGTAGGATTTTTGTCGTTGCACCAAATCTCGCTTCGCCCTGTAATCCCAATGCTCTTCTTGCCTTCTCACCGCCGAACAGTAACTTGCAGCAATCAGATCCATCACGGAAAGTTCTTGTCATGATCGAGAGGTGGAGGATCAGCGGGATCTGGCGCATCGCGCAATGATGTTCGACCACGTAGACGAGAATTCTGCTGTATCAGTTGACAGTATCGGGAGCTTGCCTACAAGCGTCAAAATCCGATGGCCACGGCTGTCGTCAATCTTGGGATGCGCTCCCTTGCATTGCCTTTCGGGCAGCCCAAATCAAGCGACGGTTCCCACAGATGTGAGCACGGCAGAGCCTTTGGACGACAGGCGCTGGCTCCTCCGGCAATGGTGTTTTGCGGTTCGTCTGGGTGGGTATAGAGCATGAAGCGGAGAGAAGGCCTTGTGCGCGCCATATGGTCGGTAGGAGGTTCGCATACGTGGCTCGCATCATTCCTCGTGCTTGGCCCTACGAAAGGGCCGGCAGGTATTCGTTGAGAAGCTCCAGGACGTGCGAAGGGCGGAGGTCGATCCAGAAAGCCGTGGCGACGCGTCTCAGAAGCTAGCACGGACCGAAGTTTGGCGGGCTGACGCGATGGAACGGTAGCATGGTCACGAGGGCAAACGAGTGGTAAAGGTTGAGGGACGGTGGCTGGCGGACGCTGAGTGTGGTGTGCCTTATCTTCGCGATGTTGCTCAGCGTCAGCAAACGGTCGGTGTAAGGTTAGCAAAGAGGATGCAGGAGGAAAGTTCGCGATCTGCAGGAGGACGAAAAGCGCTCGTATCTTGCATGCGGCGTTGGAAGCCGGCAGCACGTTGCGCGACGTGTACCTGCAGCAGGCGGCCTCGCCCTACCAGCTGCTGGGACCGGCGTCGGAAACGGCGTGGAGCAGTACGAGGCGCTTATATGCGTTGCACGACGGCGCATGGCGGGAGATTTGCGTGAATACGGGACAACGCATCACCCGCGTGTGGTGCCATGGCAACACTCAGCCGGGATATCCGGCAGCCTTTGAAGGTTTGCTGTCGAGGTCGTTCCCCGGAGTCGATGGTGGCGCGCAGATCTGGAAGAGTATCTGCCCCGGTGGCGCCTGTCAGTTGCAGGGCTCGCAGTTGAAATGCACGCGGGATAGGTAGGAACAGCAAGGCGCTGTAGGTAAGTCCGGATCCGTACTTGCGCCAGCGGCAGTGTAACAACGAGCGCGCGCAAGAGGTCGAGCTGAGAGCGGGCTGGCCGAGGGGCATTCTTGCGGCCACGCGAGCAGTGACCTCATGCGCAGCGGCATTCCGGAGCAGAGCCCGGCTAGGTGCAAAAATGAGTTGACTCGGATTGCTGTGGTGACTTGGGACAGAAGGATTGCGCGGTTACGCAATTGGGCAGGGTGTCACCGGCGTGGTGGTGGAATGCCTTGCATGACACGCAGCTATCGATTGCACTAGCGCCAGGTACCCGAGCAGCCACCCGAATTAAGATGCTGACTGGGCCCGCGCGAGTCGCCGAAAGAGTCAGCGCCAGAGCCAGCGCTGGGATGTGTCAGGGACAGGCCACCTCGGGTCCCCGGACTGGGGCGTGCGTGCTGCGGATCGCCACAGGGAACCAACTGCTCAATTCCTCCACCGCCCCTCTTTCCGATCCTCACCTGCCCGAACGGGACGCTGCGAGATGCGCGTCGCACAGTCGCCGCACGTTCTGACATAGCAGTCCTCATAAGGCCGGGCAGCCCCGCGGTCGCAGCGCCGGCGCTTGAGCCGTTCTTCTTGACGATTTTCTTGGTGCATCGACACGAGCGGATCCCCTATCGCCAAGCACAGCAATTTCCACAGCACACCCAGCCGGCGGAGTCTTGGCCCGAAGCCTGCCAGCCTGGGCGATCTTGGAATCGCCTCCTGAGCGCGCGGCAACCAGCGGATTCGCGCGCACTGCGGGTGCGATCGCCTCTGGAGAGGCCTGTGGGTGAGCAGTCCTCAGCGAGTGGTTTAGGGCGGCGGAGTTGGCTGGAGCAGGGCGTCAGCGGACGTGGAAGCGGCGCAGATGCGGAGAGGGCGCGAGATTAATATTGCCTTGGACGAGCCAATTAAAGCCTGGGCGGCCTCCTGCCAGGCACGAAGGCGTTCTGTTTTGGGGAATGCCACAGCTAACATCCCGGCCGCACGCTCAGACGTCCCCCGGGCCCTGCCCCAAAAACTCCACGCCGCCGCTCCCTTCACGCCTTTTTGCTGGCCCGCTCCCCCCGACTGATGCTGTAAAGAGCTCGCGCAACCTCGCTCTCTTTCACCGTCGCTCTCTCCCCCCACCCACCTTCCGACCTGGGCTTTGCGCTCAACCCACGTTCGTTTTACCAACCACTCCGTACGTCAACCATCACCTTGAGCCCTCCGTTGAGTCTCACCCGCCATGGTCTAACCTTCGCTTCAGTCGCCCACTCTCCTTTTCTTCGTTGCACAGTCAAAGATTCACCTGAATCACCGCTGCGCCACGCCCTGCTCGCCAAAGACAAGCACCTACCCTCCCAGTCGTGCAAGCATTCCCTACTGTGAGCCCAGTCCGCCTCGTATTTGTTTAAGCCTGTCTGACTTTGCGCGTGGCAGGCACTGTGACTTCCGTCTCGCGCGCTGTGCTATAAACCGCCATTACTGCCTCAGCATCTCTGCATCCAGCAACCTTCACCATGCGCAACATCGCCCTTGCTACCCTGCCCCTGTTGGCCTCGGCCTCGGCCCTGGCCGTCGGATCTGGCAGCCACCGCCATGCCCACTTCCACCCCCGCCGTGAGGTCGAGAAGAGGCAGGACGTCGACATCCAGATGGAAGTCGTCACCGTCTGCGAGCTGAACGGCGCAATCATCCCCCAGGCTGAGTGCGACGAGGGCATCGCTGCCGGCCGCCTTATCTGGGCCGATGGCGAGCTCTCCGTTGCTGCCGCGTCTTTCGAGGCCCCTACCAGCTCCTCTGCGCCTCCCACTTCGACCCCTGCCTACACCCCGCCGGCCTCCTCTTCTACCCCCACCCCTACGCCTACGCCTACCCCCTCCAGCACCTCTGAGGCTGCGAAGAGCACGCCCACGAAGAGTTCCTCTTCCTCTTCCTCCTCGTCCGCCAAGGGTCTCGATGTGGACTTCCCCGACGACATTCCCTGCTCCGAGTTCCCCAGCGACTATGGTGCCGTGTCGGTTTCCTGGATGGGTCTTGGTGGTTGGATCGGTGTCCAGACCGCCAACATTATTGGCACCAGCGGCCTCGACGACATCATGACCACTGTCGCCGACATGTGCCTCGGCGACAGCTGCTGCACTGAGGGCGCCTACTGCTCTTACGCCTGCCCTGCCGGCTACCAGAAGGCTCAGTGGCCCACCGCCCAGGGTGCTACCGGCCAGTCTGTCGGTGGTCTCCTCTGCTCGGATGGAAAGCTCACCCTCACCAACCCCAACTTCAAGACGCTCTGCATCAAGGGTTCCGAGAAGGTTTCCGTTCAGGTCCAGAGCGAGCTTAGCGAGCAGGCTGCCGTTTGCCGTACCGACTACCCTGGTAAGCTTCCCCAGTGTTACTTACACCACCGTTTAATCTGACCGCTTTGCAGGTACCGAGGCCATGGTTATCCCCATCGACGTTCAGCCCGGCGAGTTGCAGCCGCTCACTTGCCCTGAGCAGACCAGCTACTACCAATGGCAGGGCAAGGCCACTTCGGCCCAGTACTACATCAACCCTCTTGGTGTCTCGGTCGAGGAAGGCTGCACCTGGTCCAACGGCGACTCCCCCATCGGCAACTGGGCTCCTATCAACCTTGGTGTCGGCTACTCCAACGGCGCCGCTTGGCTCTCTATCTTCCAGAACAAGCCCACGACGCTTGAGAAGCTCGACTTCAACATTGAGCTCAAGGGCGACAACATGTCGGGCACGTGCAAGTACATTGTTGGCAAGGGCTTCTGCTCTGGCAGCAATTACGATAGCTGCAACAATGACGGCTGCACGGTGAGTGCACGAGGTTCCCTCTCATAACAAAAACATCAAAGCTAACGAACGAAACAGGTTTCGGTCTCTTCTGGAACCGCCACCTACTTGCTCACTGACGCATAAAAAGATTAAGCCATCGGAATATCCGACTGCGCCCGGCATTTCATGCTTTATACCCCGGCGCACGGCTTGTTTTCAACCTTCTTGTGGCTTAATATTTATCTTGGTCCAGCTTTGTACAGTATATACGGAAGCGTTGCGCAGCGAATCATTTAGTGTGTTTTTCCCTCCTCCCACATGAGCGAGTCTGAAATGTTCCCCTCTGGAGAATCATCTTTCGGTGTTGTGAAGAATCCCGGCGGTCGATGTGGCGATTTCGGAACAGCTTCACCACACGCTTTGATACGAAGATATTTCTCTGGTTGTTGCGTCAAGACCTTTACAGTATTCTTCTTTTAAGTTGCAAGCATGAGAAGGAAGGGTCGAGTTGGGGGAACGTCATGCTTGTACGGCCGAGCAGGACAGAAGTGTCGTTCTTCTGTCTTGTTATTTCTTGTAGCTACTTAACTTTTAACTCACTTCTTGCTGATGGCAGGAGAAGCAAACACGATGACCAACGTCTTTCTCGTTCCTGGATTCTGTGCAGCTGATGGGCGTTGATATTGAAATGCCAAAGAACTGCTAGAATTTACTTTCCACAATATTTCTTGTTTCGATTTCAGTTGGGACAATGGCATGGTTAGATAGCGACTACGGCTAACCAAGTCAGGCAAGTTGAAGGTGTGGTACAGACAAAGTCATTTATTGATGGCGTCTGAACTCGCAATCAAAGGATTTCAGCTACCACATTCCTCGGTCGAAAAAATTTGCACGAACTTGCAACACACTTTCTCTTTGAGTCATATAACATTACATTAGTATAATCAGATTCCTTAGCTAATTTATAATCTTATATGTTCTTTTCCACCACTCTGTTAATCTCACTCACGTGCCGTAGGCCCGAAGAAAAATTCACCGGGGTTTTGCCGCACGGCGAAGGACTCATCTCGAACAAACCCAACCTCCACATCACTTCTGAACTCAACCCGCTCGTGATACCCACCGGACTCAGGTCAATTTCGATATGTCGTCAGACGATGAGGCAGGAGGTCTGGACCTCTTCCAAGAACCTGAGGGCTACTTCCAGCCAGAGAAGCAGCCGACGTATGCGACGCACAAGATGAAGTCGGGCGAGGAATTGAAGGTCAGGCTGGTGGGCTTCAATCCGCTATGGGTAAGTGAGGTCCCGGTCGTTCGCACCTCTTGTGCATTGAATTGTGGCATTTCAAGGCTCTCATCGTCCGCGTTATCAACCCGTCTTTTTTTCTTCTTTTTTTTCTTTTCGTCTTTCGCCAGCTTTCGCAATTCTGCCTTTTCAACCTGCTCCATAAGGCGACAAAATACCACAACTTCCTCCAGTTTGGCTTCGCGTTTTCTCTTGGATAACATGCTTCTCCCCTCTCCTTTGTTTTCTTCGATTCGAAGCAAAAGCACCACATAGACAAACTCTCCGAGACATGCATCCTCGCACCACCTCTCCCTCTTCACCACCTGCCCTCAACACCCCAACCCCAGCCCCTCTCCAACTCCGACAAGCACCCCCCTTCCCCAACCCCCCACCAAAAAAAAAAAAGAAAGAAGAGAAACCAACACGAACATCCCAAACAACCAGGGCCACCACATCTGGAACGCCGCCCGCACCATCTCGCACTTCCTCGAGACGCCACCCGCCACGCAGTCCGTCCGCGGCCGCACCGTCCTCGAGCTGGGCGCGGGCGCCGGCCTGCCCAGCCTCGTCTGCGCCCTGCCCGGCGCCCGCGGCGGCGGCGGCGCCGCCCGCGTCGTCTGCACCGACTACCCGGACGCCGACCTCGTCGACAACCTGCGCCACAACGCCGCGCACGCCACCGATCCGGAAGGTACCATCTCGCCGGACGTGCTGCGCGTCGAGGGGTACCTGTGGGGCGCGGACCCGGCGCCGTTGCTGGCGCACCTGCCGGCGGGGGAAGAGGGGAAGGGGTTCGACGTGCTGATCTTGGCGGATCTGCTGTTCAATCACAGCGAGCATGGGAAGCTGGTCGAGAGCGTGCGGCGGACGATGAAGAGGGAGGAGGGGGCGGTGGCGTATGTGTTCTTCACGCCGTACAGGCCGTGGTTGCTGGAGAAGGATCTGGCGTTCTTCGACCTGGCGAGCGGGGCCGGGTTGAGGGTGAGGAAGCTGGGGGAGAGCGTGATGGAGAAGGTCATGTTTGAGGAGGATCCGGGGGTGAGTGGCTCTCTTTTCTTTTTTTCCTTTTTCGATTCGTTGCTACTGGTTGTTGGTGGTGGATATGGCACGTGCTGACCATGTCGACAGGATGAACTGCTCAGGCGGACGGTGTTCAGCTACGAGCTTCGCTGGGCCGACCTCGTGGGCGAAGAGGACGGCCAGGCTGAGCAGCTGCAGCACCAGCAACAATGATACCGTGGCGCTGGTACCACCGGCCATTGCACGGGATTCCCGACGGGTGGCTGCGCTGGGTCCTTCTGGAAATAAAGTGAGAGACACATCCAGCCACATTGTATGAACACATTCCCTGATGCGCGTGGCAGTCTTGGTATGGTGGCGGACGGGATGGCCAGTAAGCAAGACAGTGGTTTTAAGACATTGGTGGCTGGAGCTGAGGCCGAGTAGATTTGGAAGGCGGCGACCAAAAACACTATGGCTGGGCACTGAGACACTAATTGCATTTTTAAGGCTCACGCCGGCCACCCCGCCCATTTCATTACTTGGCTGCACGGAGTGGAGATTGGTGCTATCAAAGGGGCTGGGACCGGTGAGCAAGTGCGGAAAGGGCTGGCTGTTAAAACGAAAAAAGCGGTTCAGAAAATAAAAGCTGGATTGCGCGGCATGTCTTGTGAACGCACGTAGATGCTTTATGACGTCCGCGCCCGGTTCCACTGTAAGCGTTTGGAAGGAGCAATAAATAGTTTGATGTCACGCTCCACAATCACCGAGGAGAGGCACCTCGACATATAAAATAAAGTAAAAAAGGGCTTCCATTCCTCTGCGCATACCATATCGAACGCCTAGTGCTCAATACTAGCACTACTACGAGATAGATAAGACTTCTGGTTCTTCCGGCCCGGCTGGTTCATGACCGCGTCCAGTAAGGCCAATGCAGTTAAGGCAAGTATTGGTTTCAATGGGCTACATCATAATACAATAATAATGCACAGCTTCATTTCGGTTGATGCTGAATTACTCCAAGAAATGATCGAGGAGAACGGCATGGATAGGGTGAAGCACGTGAAATGCTGCGCCCATACGGATAAAGCAACGATAGTTGGATGTCACCATTCCCCACACAAGAACGGACACAGTCAAGTCGGCTACCTTCATCAAATGGATATGGTCGAATGTTGGTCTTCAAAACTACTACAGTAGTTCAAACAGCGCTTTTTAAATGTGCATTTGGCGGCGAAACCCGCCAGTGACAGGCCAAACATCGGCTGCTGCGTTTTTTCGTCAGTCACGGGACCGATTACCTCGTAATCAATTAGAGAGCTACCATTTGTTAAAATCGAAATAGTTGGTCGGCGGAGGTCATAGCGATACCTTCAAACGTCTATATGGACAATTGCTCCATCGCCCTATACGATAGATTAATGTTGATAGGGGCATAGCGGGCGCTCTCTTGAAAAGATTTCATTGTCGGCTCCTTCGAAAGCGAGATTGAAGCAGAAAGTCATCATTGAGGGTAAGGATGAGGATACTTGCGTTGAGAGTGGCGGCTGATTCGTGTAGATAGCGGCAGGGGGACGAAGTTGGTGTCGCGTGACGCCTAACGTCCTTATTCACAAGAGAAGCGTGGTATTGTCTACAAGTAATGCTGCGTATTATCATCGGAGCTACATCATGCGTCCTCGGCGCATAGGAGCTATCATCATATGGTATCCATCCTCAACAGTCTTACTTCTGAGACTTCCTTGAATAGAAGAATCCTGTTGACAGCCCGACGCAGGAAGCTGAGATCGGCAGCACCCACCACGATTTAATGCTAAAGGTTCATAAAACTTATTGCTGATAAGCAATAAGGTAGAGTCATGTAGACGGAAGAATCACCGACTTGAATTTCCAACACCGCCTAAGGCAAAGTTTCGTCTCACTGCACTTTATTATATGTCGAGGCACGCCAGCGCAGAGAGTAGTAGAGTACGTCTTGCCCCTGATTCGTGGGTGAGGCGAGTAACCACTAATCTGCTACACGGCGATGGAGTTCTGTGGATGGACAGCTTTTATAGAGTTCAACCCAAAGCATTTGCCAAGTACAATGCGTCTGGTTCATGGGAAAAATTTGCCGGCGTTATGCATGAACTTAGCATGTGATGATCTCACATTTTCGCTGAAAATGGGTATAAAACAACCCCATCTCAAGGCTTAGATGTTTAAACTTGAAATAGAAGTGCTGGAGATCTAAAAGATCTTTCACATTATCTTCCGCCGCATCGATTGCTCGCACCCTTGTTTCTTCCCGAGAGCCCGAAACGTCCTGAACTCCAACGTCAACACCATCACTTCACCCCCGCAAGCCACCACCAGGCCACGCGCCAACCACCCACCCACTCCCAACATCAACCCCCCAAATACCATCACCCAGCAAACGCACACACCCTCCTCCTCAATCCCTCGTCAACTTCTGCCCCAACCACCACCACTCCCACAAGCCCTCCCACTTCCCGACCAACGGATCCCTCCACTGCTCCGGACACGGCACATCCGCCGGCCACCGCTCCCAGTCCGCAATCTCCGGCCACACGCGGTCCCAAATCGCCATCGCGCTAGCCGCCACCATCAGATACGGGAACATGGTCGATGCGGACGGCGTGTACGCCAGCGGGTCGGCCGCGAACGTCCTGACCCACTTCCACACCGAAGCCGCGACGCCCGCACCCCGTTCCTCGGCGGGCGAATGCGAAGAGCCCGAAGAAGGAGAAGACGACGACGATGACGACGACGACGTTCCGGTCGCCGTCGGCGGCTCCAGCAACGCGTGCTGCGCCGCCAGCGCCTCCTTCTCCCACAGCCGGCGGCCGCGCACCGCCTCGCGCACGCCGCGCAGCATGAAGGCCGCGAACAGCAGGCGGCCGCCGACCTCGACGAAGTAGTAGCCGTCGCGCAGCGGCGGCAGCGGGACGGCGCCGAAGGAGTCGTAGTTGGCGACGACGGCGTGCAGCGGGACGGGCGGGAGGGTGCCGAGGTCGGCGGAGATGAGGAAGGCGTTGATGGCTTCGAAGTAGAAGATCTGGCGGAACTGCTGGAGGTAGGTGAAGAGGGAGGGCGCGTAGCGGGGCGCGTAGAGGGAGGGGGCGGAGGTGTCGCGGAAGAAGAGGAGGGCGTGGTGGAGGGTGCTTTTGCGGTAGGAGGCGGGGAGCGGGGGGATCGGGGTGGTGAAGAGGCGGATGGGTGTGAGAGGGGTGTGGGGGAGTGATAGGAGGACGAGGAGGATTCCTGCTATGGAGAGTTGGAGGGCGAGGAAGTCGGCGTTGACGAGGGACGCGGGGTTGTGCGAGCGGCGGCGCAGAAAAAGCCTGATGCTGAAGACGCAGTAGGCAAGGTAGCAGATGAGGCTGGCGAACTGTACGAGGATACCGAGGGTTCTGGCGGGGCCAAGGAGGGTTGAGAAGTCGTTGGGTTGAGTGCTTGTTGGTGGGGAGGACTTCTTTTCTTGGGGCAAGAGAGACTCGTCGGTGGCCTCAGCTGTTGAAGTACGCGGGACGCGGCCAAAGAGCACGCGTAGAGGAATGCGAATGTCGAATGGTTGCTCTTCCGACCTCAGCTTTGACCGGAAGTAGTGGAAGACAATAAAGAGAGCAGCAAAGACATGCTGAACAACGATGGTAAGCGGGGAGAAGAGGAAGAAGAAAGGTCTCCAGTCCCAAACGGATTCTCCACGCATCCAAAGGAGATGGACATATGAGAGAACGCCAGTGAAGTAAAGAGTGCCAAGTTGTCCGAGTACGTCGTCATATGTCCTCATATAGTCATGTCTGGCACAGCCGTGGACCGGGATAAAGGAATCATCGGATATCAATCCGCTGGCCAAGGCTCCTCGCTTCATGGTGGTGGAAACAACGAGCGACAAAAACGAGGGCGTTGGTGGGTGAAGGCTCGAGAGAAGCAAGATCTGTTACCCAGTGACCTTATAAGAATCTGGACGGGGGCGACGTGAAGCCATCGGTGACTCCTCCGGCAAAATAGTGTTCCTTCAACGCCACGAGCTATTCCTAGGTCCGTATAGAAAACTTCCTCACTGCCATGTCACCATATAACGATCTTGCATGTAGACTACGAGATTAGCGAGGGTACCTGGATCCTCAACCCTGCGCAAGTAAAAATAACAGCTGGGATGCACCATAGAGAAGTCGGTGCTCGTTGCTTGAAGACATGTCGTGCTGAGCTGCGGATTCCGAGCAAGGCATAGCGTCCGTGTCGCGGGCTGGGGCGAGTTTCAAGATCACGGTTGATGATAAGGGCGGTGGTGGGACGAGGGCGGCGTGACAGGGCGGGAGTGACGTGGGTCGCAGGCGTTGGGGAATCGAGCTTGGGCGGTGGCAGCAACGCGAGTTTGCGCCCGCAACGCGTCTCTCGCGACTGAAGCTTCACACTACCTCCCCACACACCACAATGCCTAGGTATGCCAGCTCCATGACCCCGCCACACCCTAGACCATGCGCTGATCCGCAAGCAGAGAGATCATAACCCTCCAGGCCGGCCAGTGCGGCAACAGCGGTACGTCTGCTCTCCTCCGCCCATCTCCCCGCAGCTCTCCACCGCGCTATTCCGAGTCGCGCATACGATGAACATCAAGCTAACTCCTGTACAGTTGGCAGCCAATTCTGGCAGCAGCTTTGCCAGGAGCACGGCATCAACCAGGACGGCAACCTCGAAGACTTCGCGACCGAGGGCGGCGACAGGAAGGATGTCTTCTTCTACCAGGCACGCTCCTCCCCCAACTCCATTGCCATGACAACCGGCTACGATGCTAATAGGCCTCCCAGTCCGACGATACTCGCTACATCCCGCGCGCAATTCTCCTCGATCTTGAGCCTCGTGTACGTGGAAGAGAGAAAGCCCCCAGACAACACCAACTTACGCGCGCGCTCTACAGGTCATCAACGGCATTCTCAGCGGTCCCTACAAGAACATCTACAATCCCGAGAACTTCTACGTGCACAAGGATGGCACCGGTGCCGGCAACAACTGGGCGGCAGGCTACGCCATGGGCGAGTCGGTGAACGAGGAAGTCATGGACATGATCGACCGCGAAGCCGACGGTAGCGACTCGCTGGAAGGATTCATGCTGCTGCACTCGATCGCGGGTGGTACCGGCTCTGGTCTGGGATCCTTCCTGCTCGAGCGCATGAACGACCGCTTCCCCAAGAAGCTGATCCAGACATACTCGGTCTTCCCGGACACGCAGAACGCGGGCGACGTCGTCGTGCAGCCGTACAACAGCTTGCTCTCCATGCGCCGCCTGACGCAGAACGCCGACTCGGTCGTCGTGCTCGACAATGGCGCGCTCTCGCGCATCGCGGCCAACACTCTGCATGTTCAGGAGCCTTCGTTCCAGCAGACGAACCAGCTCGTCTCGACCGTCATGTCCGCCTCGACCACGACCCTCCGTTACCCGGGCTACATGCACAACGACCTGGTCGGTATCGTCGCCTCGCTGATCCCCACCCCGCGCTGCCACTTCCTCATGACGTCGTACACGCCCTTCACCGGCGACCAGGTCGAGTCGGCCAAGACGGTGCGCAAGACGACGGTGCTCGAGGTGATGCGCCGGCTGCTGCAGCCCAAGAACCGCATGGTGTCGACCAACCCGTCCAAGACGTCCTGCTACATCTCCATCCTCAACATCATCCAGGGCGAGGCCGACCCGACGGACGTGCACAAGTCGCTGCTGCGCATCCGCGAGCGCAAGCTCGCCACCTTCATCCCCTGGGGCCCCGCCTCCATCCAGGTCGCCCTCACCCGCAAGTCGCCCTACGTGCAGTCCTCGCACCGCGTCTCCGGCCTCATGCTCGCCAACCACACGGGCGTCGCCACCCTCTTCAAGCGCATCCTCTTCCAGTACGACCGCCTGCGCAAGCGCAACGCCTTCCTCGAGCAGTACAAGCGCGAGGCCCCCTTCGCCGACGGCCTGTCCGAGTTCGACGAGGCCAAGGCCGTCGTCCAGGACCTCATCGCCGAGTACGAGGACGCCGAGCAGCCCGACTACCTGAGCAAGGAGGCCAAGGAGCCCGGCGAGGCCGGCGGCCCCGGCGACAATCGGTAATCCTTCGTCGAGGGGGAGAAGGAGGGGCTTGACGTGCTCGTACGTGAAACTGAATCTTGCATGGTGCTTGGCGTTGAATGATTTAACCCACCTGGAAATACACGGGTGGAGGGTTAGGATTCTCTTAATTCGATAACCAAAGGGAAAGCAAAGAAACATTTGGGAAATGGAGGGGAGGTATGATACCTTTTCATTTCTCTCTTTCTTGTTTCTTCTACGATTCTTCTTTTTGCCGTAGGCTTTTTCTTTTCTTCTCCTTCTTCTCCACCGCTTGGCCGGGCTTGACTAAGGGAGAAATGTCACAACGAAGCCGTGAATGAAATACGATGAATAGTACGAACAAAGATATCCACGTCTTAAAATTCGGGGTTCGCAAGATGAGGTAATGATGTCCAAGCCAATTCTTCTCTCTGATTTACAGTCACCAGCTGTGCTACTATTTGCCCATTCGTCTGACGCTCGACGCTTGATTCCCCTCGTAACTAAGAAAGATGGGCGCCATCTCATCTTCGTACTGCTCTGTTCTGCTGCGTTCCCTTCACTTCCCGACAAGAGAAGAGGGGGGAACTAGACAAGCGAAAAAGGATAAACACATCTAGTACCCCGACCGCAGCCCGTACTCGACATTGTCGTCCAGCCCCATGCCCTTGGAAATCTTCTTGATCAGCGCCTTCTTCAGGAACTGCTCGCGGGCCAGGCCTCTCGTTTGCTGCAATTCGCACGAAAACCACCATCGTCAGCATAAACATCCTTGTCCCGTATACAAAGAAGGAGAAGAGAGCAAGAGTAAAAAACAGCATACCTTGACAAAAACCTCGGCCCCCACCCTCCCGCGATCCAAGCCGCGCCCGAGCAGGAAGATGGCCTCCTCGAGCCCGCGCTCCTCGGCGACGAGGCCCCAGAGCTGCCCGCCGACGACGGTGGGCGCGACGAGCGTGTCGTCGACGTCGGGGACGGTGCGCGTGCGCGCGTCGTCCATGGCGCGGTCGGCCTCGCGCATGGCCTCACCCAGCACGCGCTCGTTGGACGCCAGCGCCGCGTCCAGCCGCTGCAGCTGGTCGAGCTCCTGCTGCAGGCGGGCGTGCGCGGCGCGCAGGGCGGCCGACTGCGCGCGCAGCGAGGGGAGCGCCGCGGCGTTGCCCTGGACGGTTTGCGCCGTCTGCGCGACGAGGGCGGAGGAGAGGGCCGAGAGGAGGGCGTCCTTTTGCGGGTTGGGCGGGACGGGGGGCACGGGGAGGGGGATGGTGGAGGAGGTTTGGGAGGGGAGCTGGACGTCGAGCTCGGAGGTGAGGAGGTCGGGGACTGGGGGTTTGGGTTGCGGAGGCTGGGCTGGCGGCGGGGGTTGCGCGAATTGAGGGCCGCCGGGGGGTGTGGGCATGTATGGCGGTTGGTGTTGCGGGTACTGCTGGTACTGAGAAGTAGGTGGTGGGTAGGCTGATGGTGGATATTGATTAGGTGGAGGACTGGCGTATTGTGACGGGCCAGGGGGAGGCGCTTGGTAGCTGGATGCCTGCTGCTGCTGTGGCGGTAAAGGAGGTGGTTGCGAGTATCTTGATGGAGGTGGTCCAGGTTGTCCGCCGGGAGTTATGGGGCTGACCGGACTATCACGTCCGTATTGTTGGACCTGGAATGGACGTGGCGGAGCAGCTGCCGGGTCCTGCGGCGTCGGAGGGAGAGGCCGGTCAGTCAAACTCGCTTGCCGCTGTGGAATACTCTGCGGGTGATGTCTGCCATAGTCAGGGTAACCACCAGCCTGGCCCATGCCAGGCGGTAGGGGCGGCAGAGGACCCTGCGGCAGCTGATGTTGCCCATACCCATTGGGATGAGGGCTACCATTTATTATGCCCGTATCCTTTGGCGGTTTTGGAGGAGGAGCAGGCGCTTGATCCGTGGTAGGAGCTGGGGATGCTGTAGGCTGCGGCTGCATCTGCCTTCTCCACTCTTCTGGAGTAGGAGGAACTGGAGGTGGTGCTGGGCTTGCTGTGGGCTGGGGGGAGCTGTATTGGTCTTGCTTCGCGACGACAGGTGGCTCTTTTGCGAAGACGCCGCGGAGGACAGTGAGGAAGTCCGATATGGAGGATTTCTATGATCAACGTCAGCATGCACTCCAGTAGAAGACCCGCGCCAAGCTCAGGCAGACACGCCGCAGAGCTTACGAGGGCTCCAGCAAACGTGCTTCCAGTATTTCAGTTCCCAGCGAATTATTTCCAATCATAGAACTCACATCCCAGTAGCTCGCCCAGCCGCTCAAGTATGGATGGTATACTCTTCCCTCACCGCTAACATGTTGCCCGGGCCTCACCAGCATATCCTGTGTCGGCGTGACATAAACCATCGGAGGCTCGCGTGGATAGTCATGTGGGACCCAAAGAGCTATCGGAAACCGGTATATTGCGCCGCGAAATTGGACGGGCAGGGTGCCGTTGAGAAGGAGCATGAGAGCGGGGACGCCATTTTCGTAGGCTGAAGCGACGGCAAAGCGCGACATGGTTAGCGGGTGGACCATCGGCGTGTTCAGAGAGGAGATGAAGCTCGATAGGAGCATTTATGATGGGAGGCGACTGGTGCGAGCGGGTGCGGGAGGGCGCGTACTGTAAACATCTGTCCTTGGAGACAGCGACGGGTACTGCGCGAGAGCTTCGGCGGCGTCGTTGTAGGCGCGGTTCACGTCCGTGTATTCCTGTGCGGGCGCGCTGGGGATTAGAGAGCAGCTGCAGGACTGGCAAGGGGTGCGGTACGTTAGTCAGAACGCTGTAGAGCCAGTTCAGGACGCGGTCGTTGACCGGCGGCATATTGGTAGGTGGTGATGCGGGAAGAGACGTCAGATCGCGCATGGATGCCCACGGCACCTCAAACCCCACACCGACGCGGGACTGCCGCGCCAGTGCTCAACCACAACCCCTGCCATCAACACAACCCAGCCATCATCCCATGTCGTCATTTCGGAAAATCCGCATATCCACATCAATCACACATCATTGAGACATTTTTTACATATCGGAACCGTCATGTACGTGTATTCCTGAGGATATCGAACCATCCCACCCTGTAGCTACCTATAGTACAACCTGCCTCACGCGTTTAGGGCAGTTTAGCCGCCCATTTGTCCATCCAAAACGCCGCATTCATAATCGCTGCATTACTCCTCAATCGCATATTAACAAGGAAATTAGTGCTGGCTCCACTCAATGGTGTTGAGGTCGATGCCCTCCTGAACAAGCTCCCACAGAGGGCTCAGTTCCCTCAGGAAGTTGACGCGCTCCTTGACCGCCTTCAGGACGTAGTCAATCTCACTGTCGGTGGTGAAGCGGCCAATACCGAAACGGATACTGCTGTGAGCGCTCTCATCACTGCTGCCGAGAGCTCTCAGGACGTAGCTGGGCTCGAGAGACGCCGAGGTACAAGCACTACCAGAAGAGAGGGCGATGTCCTTGAGCGCCATCAGGAGAGACTCGCCCTCGACGTATGCAAAGGAAATGTTGACACAGCCAGGGTAGTGGCGTGTGGGGTCACCGTTCAAAGTAGTGTGCTCCATGGCAAGCAGGCCATCCCTGAGCCTCTGGGAGAGCGCGGCAATGCGCTTAGTGTCATACTATTGCGCAAGTCAGCGATTGAGCCAGACTGCAGATGAAATGAATCGAAAAGAGTGTTCCATCCAATCATAACCCCTGCTGTAAATCAACACTGCATACGAGGTACAGTGCAAGCACCGTAGACACCCCCGAAAAGCTTCAGAAAGCCATGCATGTATAAAGCAGATAATCATATGAGGAAAAGGGAATTGAGGAAGAGGAATTTCAGCTTACCTCCATTTCTTCCTTGCAGAGACGCGCAGCCTCACCAAAACCAATGGCGAGAGGAGGAGCGAGCGTGCCGCTTCTCAGACCGCGCTCCTGACCACCGCCAGTGATGAGAGGGTCGAGCCTGACCCTAGGCCGTCTCCGAACAAAGCAAGCTCCAATGCCCTTCGGACCGTAGATCTTGTGACCGGAGATGGACATGAGGTCAATGTTCGACTTGTTGACATCGAGAGGAATCTTGCCAACCGCCTGAGCGGCGTCGGTGTGGAAGAAGATCTTCTTCGACCGGCACAGCTTTCCAATCTCGTCAATCGGCTGGACGACACCAATCTCGTTGTTCACGGTCATGATGCTGACCAGCATGGTGTCAGGCCTGATGGCCTTCTCCAGCTGCTCCATGTCGACCAAACCATTGGGTTGGACCGGGAGGTAGGTGACGTCAAAGCCCTCATCCTGCAAGTGGCGACAGCTGTCCAGAACGCACTTGTGCTCCGTCTGGCAGGTGATGATGTGCTTCTTCTTTCCGCCCTTCTTCAAGAACCGCGCGACACCCTTGATGCTCATGTTGTTGCTCTCGGTGGCTCCGCTGGTGAAGATGATCTCCTTGGGGTCGGCGCCGATGAGATTAGCAAGATGGGCTCTCGCCTGCTCAACTGCCTTCTCCGTCTCCCATCCGTAGGCGTGTGTCCGCGAGTGCGGGTTGCCGTACAGACCGGTGTAGAAGGGGAGCATGGCATCAAGGACGCGCGGGTCCATGGGGGTGGTGGCCTGCATGTCGAGGTAGATGGGGCGGGAGCCGGCATCCATGACAGTGGCCTGCTTGAGGATGCCGGCGTTGGGGCTCATCATCGCGTCGGCGCCCATGCCTGTCGTTGGCATCGCGGCATCTTTCGGCTGCAGACCGCTTTCGCGGATGAAGTTCTTCTGCTCGGCCTTGATGGCGGCGTCGACGTTGACGGTGGCATTCTGTGGCTTGGTCTCGGAGACATAGCCGCGGCGGGGCGCGAGGGAGGTAGCACGCAGCGACGAGCGCGGCAGGGCGCTGTGCGACGCGCGGCGGGCGGTGAGCGAGATGGCCTGCCTTGCAGCACGGGGTGCGAAGGTTGACATTTTGAAAAAGTGGGAGAAAAGTTGATGAGGTTGAGGCGGGCGGGCAAATAAGAGCGAGAATCTGATAAGTCATGGCGTACACGGCGCGCGTCGTGTCACGTGCGTGGCGCGCTGTTGCCGGGCATCCGAAAGCAGTTGCGCCAAGCCCTTCGGCCGCAGCTGGCGATGGGTCGCTTCGCGGGCTGCGGCTTCGTGCGATTCCGAGGATGCCGGCCAGCTGTGCTCCTGCGCCCTGTGGCCCTCCACGGCGCTCACTGTGCGCTACCGTGTCCCGGTTTGTCCGCCCCGTGTCCAATTCTGCTGCCTGCGAGTGGCTCGCCAGCCAGACCCCCGGCCTGATTTGCACTGGGAGCACAGGAGCGCCCTACATCATAAGCCGCGTCCGATTCCCAAGGGCACAGCCCGCACTTGGCGCCCGAGCCACACCGTCGTCATCGCCGCCTTTGGCTCGCTCTAATACCCTGCCGGCGCCGTCCTCAAGTATCCACCAACACCTCCCGCGCCCGCGCCCTGAGTCGCTTCTACCTTTCAGAATTCTACCTGCGCCTTATCTCCCCTCGCCCACATCTCGCCTCCACCTCCGCCGCACCCATGAGTTGGAAAGGTTTTACCAAGGGCGTGACGCGCGTAAGCAAAGCTCAGCCAGAGCCCGGCCAGCGGTTATCGGTGCCTGACATGTCTCTGTTCTCTAGGCCCCTCAACAAGTCAAGGCAAAATTCAACCTTGTAAGTCCTGGGACCTCGCTGGCTATCCTCGCCGCTGCCGGGGGCTGCCGCGCGCATACCTGGTGCGCACATAGCTGACGAGGGGCTCCATTGCGCAGGGCGAAGTCTCAAAAGACCCCGTGTACCTTGATGCCGAGCGGCGGTTCGCGGAGCTGGAAAAGGAGACAAAGAAGCTGCACGATGAATCCAAGAAGTAATTATGGCCCTACAGTCTGCGCCGGCCTCATACTGACATGTGCAGGTACTTCGACGCCATTAATGGTTCGCATTCCACCGTGGCTTCAGCTGAGCGCGTCACTGACCCTACCACCCAGGCATGTTGACCCACCAGATCGAGTTCTCCCAGGCCATCCAAGAAATCTACAAGCCCATTTCCGGTCGCATGTCGGACCCCGACTCGTTCGTGGCAGAAGGCAACCCCGAAGGCATCCGCGCATGCGAGGAATACGAGGCTATTGTAAAGGAACTGCAGGAGCAGCTCGCTCCCGAGCTGGAGATGATTGACTCGCGTGTCATCAAGCCGGCGGACGAACTCACGGAGATAATCAAGATCATCCGCAAGGTTGCTCTCAAGAGAGACCACAAGCAACTTGACTACGACCGACACCGGGCCACCCTCAAGAAGCTGCAGGAAAAGAAGGACAAGTCACTTAAGGATGAGAAGGCGCTCTACAGGGCAGAAAACGACGTAGAGCTGGCGACACAGGAATTCAACTACTTCAACGATCTGCTGAAGGATGAGCTGCCCAAGCTCTTCGCTCTGGAGCGGGAGTTCATCCAGCCACTCTTCCAGTCATTCTACTACATGCAGCTTAACGTCTTCTACACCCTACACGAGAAGATGCAGAACATGGACATCGGCTATTTCAACCTCCAGCTGGACATTGAGGCCGGGTTCGAGGAGAAGCGGGGCGATATCAAGGAACAAACCGAGGCGCTTGCAATCACAAAATTCAAGACGACCGGTGGAGTCAAACGTCCAGCAGCACTTAAGTACGGCCAGCAGAGGCAGCTAGCCATCGAGGGCAACACATCTTCGCCAAGCCGCCGCCTTACTATGGACTCTGCAGATACACAGGCACCGCCCCCGTACAGCAGCGCCCTGGCTTCGCCTACCGTTGCCAACAGCCTCAGCGCTGGTGGCTCCTCCGATATCAAGCGCTCCGCCAGCACCGGCAGCAACTGGGGTGCTTTGGCCAAGTCGAAGGGCGCCGCTCCTCCACCCCCAAAGCCCAAACCCGCTCGTTTCAGCAACGCCCCTGCAGTAGAAACGTGTGTTGCACTGTACGATTACGAGGCACAAGCAGAGGGGGATCTCAGTTTCACGACGGGCGATGTCATCCAAATCTTGACCAGAACGCAGAACGAGAACGAGTGGTGGACAGGAACGGTGAACGGACGGGAGGGGCAGTTCCCAGGTGAGTGAACGCACTGACTGCATTTTTTCACATGGATCACACAATTTACTGACGACCGTACTAGGCAACTATGTACGCTTGAACTCTTAGACCAGCTAGAACGGAGACTTGTTTGCGGTGATTGGGGCGTTTTTTGGTTCATTGTTCTCCCCCCTTTGCGCTTTATGCTCAACATTCCTGTGTTCAGCGAACAGGAGGCCTGTCATGTGAGCCGACGGATAGCTGGATTTTTTCTTGTTATCCCTTTCTTCGTTACCCCCAAACCATTTTTGTCGCCAGGAGAGCTCCCCATTCCACTACTTCGTATACCAAGGACTCTTAGGTAATCCACTTGGGTAGTTAAAAAATGCAGTGGCTGCATACATCACGTCGAAGAAGTATATGCAGATCTCCTGCTGAACCGTGCATGCCCATCGTGTCTTGATCTCGAGCGTGCAGTCAGCCACGGCGGAAATTCGGTGCAGAGGAGGGGGATGAGGGGGAGGGGCTGCGGTGCAGGTGCGCAATAGCCAAATGAGCGCCCAGACTTCCGATTTATAGGTGATCGACAGGACACCCCTGGGGCAGGGTAGGTGCTTCGATCACGCCGTGACTCCGACTTCTGGCACTTTGTCTGAAGTATGGTGGCTTTTTAAGAGCTCCTTCTGCAGGCGTCAGACTTTTCCCGCCGTTGCAATGCGGTTTTCTTGGGGAAGTGGGAACCAGCTACTTGCAAATGCGGTGATGGAGCTCCACTACTGTGTGGGGGCCTTCGCTGTGGGAGCCACTGAGTTAATGGGGGTTTGCCGCCTATGCGTGAAGGATGACGGGCTCGGTTCCTGACTCAAGGAATATTGGTGAGCTTCATCAAAACACTGGGCTGATGCAGAACAGAAAGACGGAATGTTGGACGACATCACTCTTCGTATGGGATTCAAGCTTGCATATTGGGCTAATGTGAGGTGAATCCTCCGTGCAGGGAGGCACGACGAGTCCAAGCTGCATTTTTGGTTCTTTCCAAAGCAGGAACAAGTATCGCAACACGGACTGTCAGGAGCTGAGAATCCCTTTCTCGAGCTCCATGACGTACTGTTAAAGGGAAGTTGTATGAAAGCGAAGCTCTCCTCTTATACTTGAGCAAGTGACCGCTGGTACTACCCAGCTGACACAGTCCGCAACTAATGGTGCAACCGTGGCCAAGATTGCGTCCATGTGACTGAATCTTTGGAGCAGAATCCTCAACGTGACGCCTGGCACGCCCGGTCATGCTCGTGGCAATTTTGGGCGACAAGGTAGACATATGCGTCGTTTTCTCTGAACGTCCATTCTTGTACGTTGTTCCCCTTCACTGTCATTTGGAAGTAGGTCTCGTGGGATAATGAAGTTTGACGTACGTCACCAGAAATGCTACATGATACCCATGTGGATAGTCGGATTCTGTGTCTATATTCTCCGACGTAAGTAGTCCCCGCCAAAATTGGAAGTGATCACAAAGGCTCCATGAGATCGTATTACTTAGGCATCGTCTGCCATGACAAGGAAGTGAGCCGAAAGCAAACATTTGGAATAGTCAATTTACGCTCGGGGAGCTTCACACGAGCAGCCAGTCTCGTCAGAGTCAGGGAATCGACCCTAGCATACAGGAGTTGCCTGTCAATGAAAGACAACGATGTTCGACACCACATCCGATTCAGTGGTCAAGGTATAGCTTATCCCTTGATGCCTTTGGACGAACTTCCACACCACGAGTAATGTTGTTCGTCGTGGCTTCTACAATCATGAGACCATGCTATCTCGACGTCATGGCACTTGGTGGCTTTTAAAATCTCTGTTCTCATATGACCTTCCAGTGTACATGGAAACAAAGTCCCTGTCGTTCTTTGACCGCACCGCAGTGATGATTATCATTTACATGTAACTACCATCCACACTTGTTGCCCTTTGCTTCGCCTTGCGCAAGCAGATGACAAAGTCCTACTTATATTAAGAGTTCTATACTCAAGAGACCATGCGTACTCTAGCTTAACTCCTCACCTTGGTAGCTTTCTGCGTCCTGCTCCTCACGGGGCAGGCGGCTTCGCAAAAGCTCGTCTTCGTCCATTACATGGTCTGTCGATTCCCTCCCCAACTTCTCCTCAACGCCTTTCAGCTCTTTCTCTCTTTCTCTCTCTCACACGAAATCGTGGGTCGGCACCATCACGTCCGCGCACGCCCAGCAAGACATCAAAGACGCCGCGGCCACGGGCCCCGACGGTTTTGCGCTCAACCTCGGCGATCCGACGCAGCCGTTCATGCGAGACGCGCTGAACAAGATGGTTCGACCACACGCGACAAATACCCCAAGTTCAAGCTCTTCTTCAGTCTCGACCTGTGGGCGGCGGGCGGGGCGGGCAAGAAGCTGGGCGACTACGACGCGCTGCTGCGCGACTTCATGGGCCACGGCGTGTACCAGACGGGCGCCAACGGCTTCCCGTTCGTCAACACCTTCGGCGATGGCGGCACGCCCAAGGACGTGTGGCTGGAGTGGAGGAAGAAGTGGGCGAACAAGTTGTAGCTTGTCCCGGACTTCGATCAGACGCAGGGGTACTACGAGAGTGCGCCGGGGTGGTGGTCGTACTGCGGGGATGTCGTCGATGGGTTGTTTAGCCGGGAGTCCAGCTGGCCGAAGGTTGGTGAGAGAAATACGGCGAGTGCCGATCTGGATAAGACTCTTGCCGCTGGTGCTAGGCAAGGGAGAAGTCGTACATGATGGGTATGATACAACTGTTGTCACTTGGAAGAGGATGCAGCGCGTATGAAAGCAGATGAGAACCTGAGTGTATATTCGTGAAAGGGCGCCTCTAGGAAGACAAAACTCAAGCACTCCCGGCCCTGATGCCCATCTATAAGCGAAGAAAGAAATGCCTTGCACAAAAGAAATTACATGGATCTTGCCGGTCTTCACCACATCAATGACGAGAGCTACTCAAAAAAAAAAAATAGTAAGATCCGCTCACTCATTCACTCTACCGTCATCATCATCATCGTCATGAAGCCATCATCAAAACAAACCCTCAAGCCGTCATGGCACGATGGACAGTGACCTCCATGTCCTCTGAAGTTCGGGTAACCCCTCCATGCTCTTCACCAACAGTATCATGGAGAACATCGATCGGAAATGACACTCCCTTCAACAGTCGCGGTGGTTGTCCTTGCAGAAGGCTATCGTTGCTTTGATAGACCTCCACCATCGGCCCTTCAATGGCATCACCATAGGAGTCGTTTGGTGGTACAGCATTGTTCATAATTCGACCTTCGTTGCTCTGTGTCATTGGATCCGGGTAAATCACGTTGCCGGCCTGCTCCCGGTGGTCGTTGTCGAGATGCGCTGGGTTATCGGCTCGGGAGTGTACGGACGGCGCAGATGGTTGGGGTGACACCGATGCATGATGGCCCATCTCTATTTCACTCGTGGAGTCTGTGAATGTATGAGAGTAAGATTCCGGTTGGTTGGGGTGATAGGTGATACTCGACAACTTACCAGGTCGAGGTGACGGAGACGCTTGATGTGGGAACCGAAGCCGCTGCAAGAATGCAACAAGGCTTTGGCGCTTCTTCCACAGGAGGAAGGCGACGGGCAGTGCGGTGATAAGAACACCGACAAGTGAAATGATGGTGTTAACAGACCAACTGTTTCCGTTGTCGGAAGAGAAGGCTGGGATAGTATCTGCGAGGGAAAATAGAGGTAAGCCAACGCCGGGGTATGCGAGGTATCAAGCACACTAACAACTTGTATTGTTGTAATGAGCTGGTGGAGACATCCTGGCTTGATGATAATAGGTGGGGGCGAGAAGGCCGCGGAATAATGTAATGCAGAAGCTTCGAATTGAGGACGGAGAAAAGTCAGAGCCCTCGCCAGTGACTACGAGGGAGGGCGGCGTAAAATAGAAGTCCTTCGAACAGGACGTTATACACGCGCACCGCACAGCACGACTTACCTCATTGTGCTTGTCCTGCACGATCCTCATTGTGCTTGGTGTGCTTGGTGTGGCCGGCGGCATTTCAGCTAACGCATTTTGGTACCGAACATGCCCAGAAGTCAGGAACGAGTTACAGCACACACGCCCTTTGGCCGGCCGGCCAGCCTTCATGAAGCTAGCGCACTTTGGCCGGCCAATGATAAAGAGGACCGTGCAGGAAAATCAAACACCGCTCTGCATGTTTTAGCCCGGTCAAAGCCCCACGGCCGCACGCCAGCACGATCCAAAGGCACCGCAGCTGGCCCGTAGTGGGGGCCTGGCAGCGGCTGTCAACACCAATCCCAATTGCGTCCGAGGGCGATATCAAAATTTGATCGCTGACCACACCGTGCGACTTGTCTCAACGGCAGCAGCGCGTGTCAGCTAGGCCCTTGCGTTACGAGAGGGTGGCCGGTTATTGTACATACAAGGCGAGCTGGGGTTGAATGGGAGACCACTGTCAACGGGGACAAGAGCCCAGGCTCCCGCGTCACCTTCTGTGGGGCTGACGGTGAAGTTGACCGCCTTCCCCCAGTTGACCGCCTTGCGCCAGGCCGGCAGGCAGGGGTGTGCACAGCCCCCGGACTCTTGGCTATTCCTCCACCTCCCCATTGACTGTGGTCGTGCTTGCGATAATGTAACACATCAATGGCGCCGGCTGATTGTTCAAAATCTACACTGGGTTTTGTATTTGACCGTCAAAGCAAAACTTCTTGTTTACGAGTGGTATATCAAAGCGCTCGTTTCTGACTTCTGGGAATGTTCCGTTCTCGTCGTCTGCTTGTGGAGCGTCGAAGAAACATGGAGATGTTTCTTCCGGACAAAAATGTTTAAAACACGCCAATCGGGATAGCCACGCTTACATGATGTTGGGTAAGGCCGTGCCCGAAGCAACGATTTTGCGGCTCCCGTCTCTACCCTCCTCAATCATCAGTAAGTCATACCCAGTAGGCTGGCCTCAAAACGTGTTTGCTCAACCAGCGTAATGCTCTGCCCCCATGGCTGCTCCAACCACCTGCTCCACGACCGTAATATCAAAAGACTACCAAGCGAGTGATGAGGTCGGCCGGCTAAGGCCATGGGCGACACTATCCTTTGCACACTGTCCATATCTGCTCCGCCTCGGCCATCAGATCAGAAAGACATCAATATCGTAAGTTCATCATCACATCACTTTATTTTCCCCAAACCCCACCTATATACCATGGCGTATCCGACGAGCTTGGCATGGAGCTTGGCAAAGTGGCTTGAAAGACGCGAGGGGCCCCCGCCTTTGGGCCGATGATCGTAAACGCACAAGCTCCCCCTCCATATTGAGCACATGCGGCTGGTCTTGGCATCACCCGGCAAAAAAACAGTGATTTGTTCACCTCAACTTCGCATTCTCCATTGGTACATATGCACAGAAGGTGGTGGGCTTTAACGTCATTCGCATACAAAAAAACGAGGAAATTATGGGACATGAAAAAGCAGTTTTAACTTTAGGTATCAAGATTTCGGAGGAGCTTGATTAGAAGAAGTTTCGACAAAAAAACCAAATAATGAAAACAAAATTCGCTTTAAAATAAAGCCAACGCAGCGATGCCCGACCTGCTACGCAGTAGCTTAGAAGTTGGAGTCGCAAGTGTGCGACTGGGACGAGGCGACGGTGACGTTCTTGGTGATGACCTCCTTGCCGGTGGAAGACGTGACCTTGACGTCGACGAGGTCGGAGCCGAAGCCCTGGTCGTACTCGAAGAAGTTGTAGTCGGTGCGCGTGGTCTCGGTCCAGGTGGAGCCGCCGTCGACCGAGACGTGGAGGGCCTGGATGGGCAGGTTGCTGTTGACGACCTGCATGCTGAACCAGTTGGCCGACACGCCGTCCTTGTTGGCGAGCTGCAGCGGCGTGGTGATGCCGCACTCGACGAGCTCCCAGGTGATGTCAAGGACGCCGGTGGCGAGCGCGCCGAGCGTGCTGAACGCGTCCTCGAACAGGTCGAGCGCGTTGTCGCCGCAGTCGGGGCACTGGTCGACGATCATGGCCTTGACCGTCTCGCCCGAGGGGCCCTTGACGTTGACGCAGGCACCGCAGTTGCTGGCGGAGTCCCAGTTGGAGATGGACAGCGCGGTACCGAAGATGGACGAGGGCAGGCTGTAGCCGCTGAAGCTGCAGGTACCCGACTCGATGTTGCCGGTGTAGTGGGTGGCTTCACCGGTAACGGCCTCGGTCAGGGCGGTGACGGCGCCGCCGACGGTGCTGAGAAGGCCGGAGCTGGAGCTAGAGCTGGAGCTGGGGGTCGACGCGGCGGCGACGCTGCTCGAGGTGGCGAAAGTGGTCTGGGCGTAGGTCGCAATGGAGGTCGAGGCGCTCTGGATGTTCACAGCCGGGGTGGAAGCGGCAACAGGGGTGTAGACGGGCGTGTCAACCGCAACGGACGCAGAGCTGGCCGAAGGGACGCCGTTGGCGCCCTCGACACCAGCACCGTAGGCGGGGGTGGAAGCAGCGGCAGCCGGGGTGTAAACAGGGGTGTCAACAGCGACGGAAGGCGTGTTGGCCGAAGCGCCCTCAATACCGGCACCGTAAGCGGGAGCAGAAGCAGCGGGAGTCGGGGTGTAGACGGGCGTGTCAACAGCGACCGAAGGCGTGTTGGCCGAAGCACCCTCAACGCCGGCACCGGAAGCGGGGGTGGAAGCAGCAGCAGCCGGAGTGTAGACAGGAGTGTCAACGGCGACGGAAGGCGTGTTCACCGGGGTGTAGATGGGGGTGTCAACAGCGACAGAGGCCGAGCTCGACGAAGGGATGGCGGCACCATCAACACCGGCGCCGTAGGGAGTGGAGGCGGGCGCAGGAGTGTAGACAGGGGTGCCGAGAGCAACAGAGGGAGTGCCGGCCGGGGTCTGGGCAGGAGTCTGCGTAGCAGTGACGGGGCAGACGGTGGTGCCAATGGTGACGATCTCAGTAACAACAGCATCCGAGGAGCTTCCAGCGGCATCAACGGTGGCGGTGGTCTTCACGGCGGTGCTGACAATGTGGGAGGTGGTGTACTGAGTGATCGTCTCCGCCTCCGGAGCAGGGGTGTAGACGGGAGTGTCGACAGCGACGGAGGGGGTACCGGCAGGGGTGTTCGCCGGGGTCTGGGTGGCCGTAACGGGGCAAACCGTGGTGCCAACGGTGACGACCTCGGTGACAACGGCCTCGGAAGAGCTGCCGACGGAATCGACGGTGGTGCTGGTCCTCACGTTGGTGCTGACGATGTGCGAAGTCACGTACTGGGTGATGGTCTCAGGGGCAGGAGTGTAGGCCGGGCTGTCGACGGCCGAAGACAGCGAGTAGCTGCTGGGCGTGTACTCGGCAGCGCCGACATCAGAGCCATCGACCGAGCTGGTGGCGCCAGCGGACGGGGACACGGTGACCGTAACCGGAGCGGGGTCAACGGTGACAGTGCGGGTGTTGGTGCACTTGCTGGTCGACGAAATGGTCGTCAGACTAGCGTCCTCGGTGGCCGTCACGGGGCAGACCTAGTTGAATAGTCAGTTTCACAGCAAATTGCAAAGATCTAAAATTGGCGGCTCACGGTGGTGGTGTGGGGCACGGTCACGATGACAGTACCGCCGGTCGAGTCGACCGAGGCCGAGGTGGTGTAGACGGTGGAGGTGGTCCACTGGGTCGGGGTGGCAGAGCACTCGGTGCAAGGCACGCTGATGGTGACCAACTTCTCGGTGGTGGAAGTCGTGTGGAAGGTGCTAGTCGACTGCTCAGGGACACCGGCGACCGAGGACTGCACAGGGGCGCTCGAGGCCGAGGCCGCGGACTCGCTCACGGGGCAGATCTAATCGGGAAAAGTCAGCAGCTGGAGGATTGAGTAGACAAGACTGGTTAATTACCGTGGTGTACTGGCTGACGGTCTGCCAAACAGTCTCGCCGGCGGCATTGACGGTCGACTGAGAAGAGTAAACGGTCGAGGTGGTCATGGGGGCCGTGGAGCTGGCCGGGGGCGTAGAGGTGGCCGGGACCGGCTTGATGGTCACGACCTGCACCGAGGTGGTCTCATCGGCCTGAGCAGAAGGGCTCGGGCTCGAGACGACGCCCTCGACGCTCGACGAGGCGACGGGCTCAGGCGTCGAGTTGACGGTGGGGGTCAGAGTCACGTACTCAGTGACCACAAGGGTGGAGCGATCACTGCAGTACTCCTGGGCCTGGGCAAGGCTGGCGCCGGCGAAGAGAGCGCCGGCGGCGGCTTTGTTGAAGCGCATAGTGGAAGGGGAGAAGGACCGGAAGTGTTGCTATATTAACACGAAGGGAGCGTTGGAAGCCGGGAGCTGGAGGCGTGCAGAGCAAGCGAACAGCAAAAAGAATGGACCTCTGAAAAGTCAGAGAATAACGAGTGAACCGGCCGGCAAGAGGCGCGAAAGCGTGGGTGAAGGGCAATGGTGGAGGGCCAGTACTTTTGTACTTCTTTCTCTGAAACACATGCGCACTATTAGGGAGCTTGGGAAATGACAGCGCGACTCGGGCCAGCTGGGGCAGCGTCGCCAGCACTTCCCGAACCGGCTAGCCACCGGTGCAGTGCCGGTCGCTCAAATTGCGGGACGCATCAGCGCGACGGGTCATTTGCTGGCCCCCAGCCCGGAGCCTCGCCGCCGTGCACGGCTGCATCCGCCCGTCCAAAGCTGCGACATGTTGCTCTGCGCCGCAGCTCGGTCGACCGTCCGGATCTGCAGGGTCGCAGCGATCGTGCGTGCAGCCTGGCAATGTTTCGCTGGAGGCGCGAGAGGGGTTGTTTGGTGTTGAGGTTTGCGCGCGCAGGCCGTGGGTTTCGGTTTCGGCCCAGTGGCTCCGACAGGCTAAGAGAAGGCGCCAGGAACAGGAACAGGCTCCTCTTCCCTCCGCACGGCCCAGTCACGGCTGTTTACCCAGAAGCAACCCTGGCATCGCCGCACGCAGCGCGCGCCCGGTGCATCTCTCCATCACAGCGCTCAATCTCAGCCCAGTCGCTTGTCCTCGTGCCGCCATTGGAGGGGCCTGCACCACCACGCGATTTCCCTGGCTCCAAGCCGGCCCTCTCAGCCCTGTGCCTCATCACCGCCTCTCGTATCCTTGCGCCGCCGCACCCGCGTAGGTGGCATACCGCCGTTTGACCTCTGATGAACGCGACCGCCACACGCAAGCTGCCGGCGGCTGTGCGGCTGTTCTCAATTTCCGCCTCGCGTGTGGGGTTGCCTGCCTAATGGAGCCGCCTGCCGTAGCCCGCCAGCCTGAGGTAGCCCGGTTCCGTCACCAGACCTCACCAGTACCAGCACCACTTGCCTGCTGCCACCCGCGCTCAACGTGTAACACCAGCGGCGGATACATCGCACGCGCTTTTAAGAAGCTTCATGCCCGCCGCGAATGCCCAGCTTGGCGACGTTTCATCCTTCCGCTCGCATGCCTCCTCGCTTCTACCTCGAATTCATGCTTAGCACCGCTCCTTTACTTGCTGAGGACAACCGCCGAAACACCAGACCGCGATCATGTACCCACAATCGCGCCCGTCAGCACGAGTTCCGGTTGCATCATGAGCTATTATTCTTTCAACCGTGCTGAAAATCGTCATTCGGACCAGGCCAACGCGCCGGGATGAGCTTGTTTCGAAAGCCCACCGACAGCTACCAAACGCCAAACAATGCGTCTCTGATCCTTCTTTCCCGCTCAACACCACATCTGCACCGCCCCGCGCGACCCTTTGGCCCTTCGTCACGAGCGATTGCGAGCGAGCGAAAAGGGCCGTGTTTGACTGAACGCCCTACGAAGATACCGAAAGGTTGGAACAAGGCGACCGTTTTTTTTCTCCGACGCGCTGATCGACAGCGATCTGCGCTGATAACCCATGGGAGAACGATAGGCAGCCAGCCACAAGCTCATATCCAGGGTACGAGAAAAATTGTGGAGGCGAGCTTCAACGTTCACGTGGGGTGCAGATGTTGCTGCTGAAACTGATGTGCACTGTGTGGCACAAGAAAGACCATAACATCATAACCCCCTCATTTCGACACTGCCACAACATCCCCACCGCCACTTCGCATTGCGAAAACTCTATTAGAGCGTCGTTTACTCGCAAAATTGAGTTTCCCTACGCTCTGTCTGAGGAAGGCCGCTGTCTTGGCAACTCTCTTCGGGGCTGCGAATGAAAGCATCTTTCAGCAAGACGAACCGACGCTCTCAGACGCTCGGGGCGACCCGTTCAATTGGCAAAATCACTTGCCTATTCTTCGAGTTTAGCGATTCGCAGCAGCTCATTTCGAAATGCTACCATTCTTTCGGCAGGAGAATACGTCTACACATCCTCAACCGCCATCCGGTGCTCTTGCTACTTCGGCGTCTTATCTTGCTTGTCACCCGATTTTTTTTTTTGGCGGACTGCATGTTGCTCGCTTTCTTCATTTCCACATGAATCATGCAAGTTTCCCACACAAACCAGACCGTGGGACTACCCCCGCTTCGACAGTCGGCCGTTGCAGTCCCTTTTCTCCAAAGAAGATGATCGCTACACTGTTCGCGAAGCTACTCCGTTGTTCCCCCAGACACGCCCTATCCATCTCTCCGTCTCGCCACCGGGCCCCCACACATCAGCCGATCATGGAGCCGAACGTGGTACGTTGGTATCCTGAGCATCGCTTACAACAAGCACATTTCATATACTGCGTTCTCCGAAGTTTCACATACACTTTGCTAACACGAGAAAGGGGGAGCAGGCTCAAGAATAAATGCGTCTATGTTTGTATGGCCACGGACAAGCTATATGTCCGTCTACATCGCACGGGCAGGCTCTAATTAGAGAAAGAAAGGGAATACATGTGTCGACAGCGGACTGCAGAAGTGTCCGCTTAGATGCTGTGGCCGTGGGCGTTGACCTCGGAGAAGCCAGCAGCAGCACCGCGAGGCTCGATGGGAGCGGCGTAGTGGCGCAGAGTGTTGCGCCAGTTGTGGCCGGTGCTCGTCTTGATCACACTGGGGTGGAACTCGGTGTAGTCCGCCGACACGGCCGCGCAAGAGGCGGCGTTGAAGCCGTCGATCTCGGACAGGCAGTGGCCCTTGACGCCGTCCTGGATGGCGATCAGGTGGCGCCAGTCGAGGCTGTCCTCGGCGAGCGACCAGGCCATGACGTTGCCGACGCCGAGCAGGTCGACGATGTCGACGAACTTGTTGGCGATGTGCTCGGGCTCGTCCCAGGTCCAGAAGAGCGAGGCGTTGGCGTCGAGGAAGTAGTTGCCGCCGTTCTCGGTGTCGACGACGGCGCCCGCCAGCGCGTTCTGCCACGACTGGATCGCCGTCAGCCCGTTGCACTTGCCGTAGCCCGCCTGGCACGACAGCCCGCAGTGCGCCTCGGTGCTGCCGCACCAGCCGCCGGAGCTGCAGCACGAGCCCTCGCCGCACTTGAGGCCGGCGGACGCGCCGCAGGTGCCGTCGGAGCTGGCCGTCAGGTTGGCCGGGACCTCGCTCGCGACGCTGGTCGGCTCGAAGGTCAGGGCGCCGGACAGGCCGTTGTCGGAGCCGTCGGCGAGCTCGAGCGCGACCGTCTTGCAGCCCTCGCCGAGGGGCTCGGCGGCGCAGTCGGAGGCCGGGTCGATGGTGAAGTACTTGGCGTAGAAGGCGAAGCCGAGGGTGGCCTTGGAGGCGGGCAGGCCGAGGTCGAGGTAGCGCTGGATGGACTGCTTGGAGCCGACGAGGTCCGAGTGGTGCTTGGTGTAGTTGTCGCGGCGGTTCATGAAGTCGTACGTCATGATGCCGAACCAGTCGACCAGCGGCACGATCTTGGGCATCGTGTCGGCGGTGAAGGCCATCATGTCGCGCTCGAGGCCGGGCACGGCGATGGACAGGAGCTTGTCCTGGCCGATGGCCTCGCGCGTGGCGTTGAGCAGCAGCGGGAAGGCGTCGATCTCCCACACCTTGTCCGCGTTGGGGACCGTCTTGTAGTCGGCGCCGTTGCCGCCGACGTACTCGTAGTCGATGTCTATTGTCGGAAGCGGTTAGCATGGGTCTGTAAGTTCTTCCTTCCCACAGCTCACGTGCTTTGGGTTCAGTGAGACTCGACTTACCAATGCCGTCCAGGTTGTACTTCTCGACCAGCTTCTTGCAGTTGTTGGCAAAGCGGGTGCGAGCGGCCTCGTCCTTGAGGGTCAGGGTGTAGTTGACGTCGTTCCAGCCGCCGATGGCAGCCAGCACCTTGACGCCGGGGTCGAAGCGGGCGCGGAAGGTCTCGACGGGCTCGAACAGCTCGAAGGTGCCGCCCTCCTCGGTCAGGAAGTCGTTGGTCGACACGAAGGCCATGATGGCGGTGTCGATGCCGGCGTTGGTGGTCGCGTTGCCAAGGTCAGACAGGTGCCATTCATCCGCATACATGATGTAGCGGGCAGAGGCCAGCTGGGTGGCCGTAGCCAGGAGCGTGGCTGCGGAGAGGAGCTTCATGGTGACGGTGGATTTTTGGAGGAAGTTGTTGAATCAAGGGAAGGACTGAGGTCAAGATGGTTTTGTAGGGGTTCCAAGGAGTGTGATTGAAAGATGGACGCAAAAGGAAAGAGTGAATGCCGTCACAGCTGCCCACGCGGAAGGGAGGGTCAGGTGGGTGATGGAGGAGTGAACAAGGGGAACAATGCCCATGGTGGGCAGCAGGCTGCATTTATTCCGACCATCTTGGCCTCCTCGTCGCGGCCGTGTCAGTCGACCGGTCGCGCAGTCGCAGCGAAGAGCCTCAGTCTCTTCTCATTTCAACGCGGAGGCTCGGTTGAGTCAGTGCGTCCCCGCAGAAAGGTGTCGCTGGGGGTTGGCGCGCATTGGCAAACACCGCCAGGCCAATCACCGCCCCTGAAACGAGTCGCAAGTGTGCCCAAGGTTGCCGGCTCTTACACAGCATACTTTCGCAATTGCCGTATCCTTCATTCTATTTTCTCCCTCCTTTGACGCCCGTCGTCGAGCGTTTGTTGGCAGCAAGCACTGGCACGTCGGCATTGTTCGCGCACATGCGTTTGCGCGTATACACATACCCCGCACCGAGAAGAAGCGCGCTACCGTTTGTTTGATCGCAAACGGACGGGACAATTGCACGCGGCCACAACATCCCTCACTCACGTTCAGGTAGGTTAGGGCGTTTCACGCGCATCAACGCCCATGACGCACGACACGAGCAGGGCCCAAGGCTTCCCGGCTCATCCGGCCGCCGGCATTTCTTCCACCTCCCAATATTCGAGCCAAGTAAGTTGCCGCCCATATACGCGGTCTCGGGCGGTGTGGTCGAAAAGGAGGTCGAACCAGGCTACCCAGCCCAGACGGTGGTCATACACGCAGAACCCTGGAGATCTGAACCCTTGCCCGGCCTCGTGAGCTCTCCAGCTGCGACACCCCGCAACGACGAACCCTGCGCGTCGAGTCTGGACGAAGTGTTCATCGCGGTACTGTCTTGTCCATATTCCAGGGCGTCAACGGAATGACTCTCGATATTCTATGTACGGGCCAACCGACTAGAAGCTTTCACTTCTTCTAGCGTTTGAGAGTGTACAGCACTAAACGCCCGCCCACCGCTTCTACGATTCATCGATGCTTCCCCCATGACGACGCGCATCCCGTATTCATTTCAGGCCTCAATATAGCAACTCGATCATCGATCCTCCCGCCGCCCGCCAGCATCCGGCGATCCACTCACTACTTCAAACACTCTTCGCTCTTACTACGAGCCACGCGTTTCCGTCTCCTTGATGTCGCGATGATGGCGAGGCTTGTTTGAAAGAGCTGTGAAGTTGGCAAGATTCTCGAGTAAGTGACACACATGAGTGAAACAGCTTTGCAAGGATTGAAGATGAAGGTAAAATCGTCTTTTCATGACTCGAGCGAGAGCAACTCGCTCTATGTACAAATATTAAGGTATAGAAAGCCAACCAGAATGCCCTTGGAATGTGTCCAGTATATATACAAAAAGACATCAGACCAAGCATCGCTTTTTCCCTTTCAAACTCCCTTTTCGCTAACCGCACGCTTTGCAGAACAGAATCGAGAAGAAATATCTACAACGAATCCTCTCTCTCTCCCTCTTCTCCGTCACCCATTTACCGAGCGCGGTCGTTGATGGGCATGCGCCTGATGTCCCTCTTCGCGCTCGTCGCCTTGGGCAGGGCGCCGGTGCAGTCGGCCCAGTTCTTGTACGTGTCGCTCGAGATGCCGAGCATGCCGAGGCGGAACATGGCGTCGGCGAACTTGCCGGTCCACTTGCCCTGGTTGTCGACGAAGCCGCTGAACTCCTTGCCGACGGCCTTGGTCTTGTCGGACAAGTTAATATCGCTGTCGAAGCGGGACACGCCGGCGGGCGGGCCGTACGTCTCGCCGTAGTACTTGACGTCCCACTTGCCCGGGGTGCTGTCCTGCGGCGCGCCGACGGGGATCTGCGACGCGGCGACGTTCTTGCTCGTGCTGTGCGCGCCGATGAGGGCCGCCAGGTCGACGGCGTTGAAGCCCTTGTCGACGAAGAGCTGGAGGAGCGAGTCGTGGTCGCTGCCCGGCCCGAAGCCCGGGGGCATCACGCCGGTCGGCGACGCGGTGGTGGAGTCGGCGCGGCCGACGAGCGTCTTGACGGAGGGCCCGCCCGGGCAGGTCACGATGGCGTGGTTGCCCGCGAACTGGATCAGGTCGGCCGCGCCGACGCCGAGCGGGTGGTACGTGTTGTACTTGGCCGTGATGTACGCGTGGTAGGCCTGCAGCCCGTTGTTCTCGCCGCGCTGCATCTCCGAGGGGACGAGCAGGAGGGAGCCGTCGGCGCCGCCGGATGCGGGCGCGTAGCTGGGTAGCTTGCGCGAGAAGGTGCCCGCGTCGTGGAAGGCGTAGCGGATCGCGGCCCGGGCGAGGTCGGTGCACTGCCCGTCAGTGCCGAGGAAGTCCTTGGTCAGGTCGGCGGAGAGGGTGGTGAAGATGGCCGGGCACGAGGGGGTCTTGCGGGCGGAGAGGTTGGAGAGCGCGCGGTTGGTGAGGTCGTTGATCGAGGTGGAAAGGGAGTCAAGGGATGAGGGAAGGGAGAAGGAGTAGGCGACGCTTCCGCAAGCGGAAGTGAGGAGGATGGTCGAGGGACGCATGGTTGGTTGGTTGGATTGGTTGTTGTGGTGGTTTGCTCGAATGAAGGTGAGGCCCCTTGATGAAGGCTGAAGAGAGAGATGCTGCTGTTGATGGATTGTTCAGAAACGCAGGACGAGAGCCGGCCTATATACGACTTTCTCCCTCTGCCTTGGAGGGCGTTGACTTTGTCGCGGTAGCCACCATGTCCGCCCGTCAGGTCTCGAGCACGTTCGTGCCGCCACAGCGTGCCGCCGTCGGCCATGCTCCAGGTACACGAGGGAGCAGGGGCCAACGCCTCGCGTGTGGACGCTAGAACGTGGCATGAATCCACGAGGGCTGCCGGCTGGCTGGATCCGGTACGCTGCAGCAGAAGTGCTCGAACGGTTCGCCGGACTACTTGCAATGGCAGCTTTGCTAACAAACGCTAACGCCTCCGTCGTGTATCGACTCGGCTCGGCTCAACCAGTGTTCTTCTCAGTCGCGGAGAATGGCGGCTTGGCTCAGCTTATGCGGTCTGCCGTACCAGGTAATCGGCTCATCAAATGCCCGCCAGCTATACTTTCATCTGGATTATGGACGCATGTCACTGGATATCACGATGCTGTGATTGGGCATGGAGTTGGATCCTGCTCAGCACGAGCGGAAAGTATAACTTTGGCATCTCCACTCTGCCGCGTCTGACAGCTTCAATACAGCCCCAACCAGCGCAGTGTTGGGTGAAAGTCCGGAAGCGAGGTCGTGCGGCTGAAGGGCCTCCCTTACGATGTACGGTTTAGCCCCGATCCGTCCCCCGCATGCCATGATGCCCGTATAGGCAAGCGAGCAAGCCTCGATCGGGTAAGAGAGGTCGCGGAACCATGCGAAACGCCCGCTGTCATCGGGAAGATGCCGTCGCACCTGCTTGGCACGCCAGCCCAAGCTTTTCCCAGCAGCCACAGCTCCCACGATTTCCGTCCCGCATCTTCGGTCCCCCGGGTTTTTTTCGCTGTCCCAGTCAGCCCAGCCCCACGGTCTAGACTCAGGAACGTTGCTCTACTTTCCAGCTACGCGGTTCTGGATCGCCACGAGCGTACTATCGAGTACCTGGTACATGGATGAGGCGAAAAAAACGTCTCGCGCGTGGGCACCGTTGGCAACTGCTCACGCGAAAAAAAAAAACGCGCCGGCCGGTTCAATGTTCTGGCATCTTCCCGCGTATTGCCGGCCTCCATCGGCTTCTTTGCGTTTTGCGAACGTGAAGGGCAAACATGGTGGGCGGGGGAAACAACAACAGGCAAAATAGACCGCCTACATGTCGCCGAATCGTTATACGAGGACCGGAACTATTTTTGGCCCGCCCCAGCCACGTCGATCAGCCGTGTGGCGGGCATATGCATGTGTAGGCATGCTAGTTTGCGCAAAAATCCAGATTCAGCCCGCTCTCGCAAACATCCGCGGGGATGGGGACGACATGGCGTTTTGCGCTACTATCGTATGCAAGCCGCCACCAAGCCGCCACACTCCTCCACACTCCGCACCATCTCACCATCTCATCCAACCACGCTGTCGCGATTACCACAAGTCAGCTCGTACAGGTCAGCAGTTCACTTTCAGCAAGTGCAATCGGAGAAAGCGTAATCGCTCTAATATGCTCTCTTTTCATTCGTTTCTCGGCCATGATTCGCGCCAAACAACTGTGGCTTTTCTGTACATCGTCTCCGGCCCCCCCCCCCCCCCCCCACAATGGCTTTTGGCCCCATGTGGCTAAAGCCGTTTACACTGGAGCCTGATCTAAAGGTATTTTCCGAGGGCGGTATCGTTTTCCCCCTCCACCCGCCCGTCTATCGTCTATGGTCTATGAATAATCCCAGTCTATGTCCCTAAAGAAGTAAAAATGGCTTTTGTCTTTGCCGAGACCTGCTTGGGGCACGCCCAGCTTTCATGCAGCAGGTCACAAGAAGAGTCGAAAAAGGAAAGGCCCGACATCGACGTTCGCTGGTTCGGATGATGCCGAAGCTGAAGAACGGAAGAGAGGGGGAAAAAAAAAAAAAACAAGCAAAAAGGCTTGGCTCACATCTAAGCCTCGGCCTTGATGATGTCGGCCGCCTTCTCGGCGACGGCGTACAGGGTGGAGACCAGGTGGCCGCAGACCTGGAACGGCAGCACGCCGGCGTCGACGACGCGCACGTTGGCGGTGCCGTACACCTTGAGCGAGCTGTCAACCACGCCGCCCAGCTCCTTGGGCAGCATGGCCGTGGTGCCGACGGGGTGGAAGTTGGAGCGGTAGTTGTCGAGCACCCACTGCGACAGCTCCTCGTCCGTCTGCACGGCGGCGCCGGGCGCCGTCTCGTTGGCGAGGAGGCCCTTGAGCGGGCTCGTCGCGAACAGCTGGCGCACGTACTTTGCCGTGCCGACCTGCTCCGTCATGTCCCAGTCGAACTGGTAGTAGTTGGGGTTGATCTTGGCCCCCGCGGCCGTCTGGTCGGCGATGTGCACGTTGCCGCGCGCGAAGGGGAGCAGCGACCAGAACTCGGCGGAGAAGGCGGCGGCGGTGGGGTAGATGAGGATCTCGGCGAGCGGCACCTTGGACTTGAAGATGAGGTCGTACTGGATGTTGAAGAACTGCTCGTGCGCGGCGGCGGTGATGACGCCGTTGGAGACGTCGGACGCGGCCTGCGCCCAGCTGGCGAGCTGCTTCTTGACGGACGCGGCGACGGACGCGGTCCGGTTGCCGAAGATGTCCTCGACGTTGGGGTAGGCGACGTTGACGGCGGTGCCGCTGAAGGTCTTGGTCGCCGTGCCGTCGAAGCCGTTGTTGGTCTGGTCCTGCAGGTTCTCGCCGACCGGGGGCAGCTCGACCTTGACGTCGACGCCGGCGGCCGAGAGGACGTCCGGGTTGCCGACGCCAGACAGCTCGAGCAGGACGGGGGAGCGGAGCGAGCCGGCGGAGAGGATGACCTCCTTGTTGGCGTAGATGGTGCGCGTCTTGCCGGTGCTGTCCTTGACCTGGACGCCGGAGGCGGTGGCCTCGGAGCCAGACTCGGTCCAGACGAGCTTCTGGGCCTCGGTGTTGAGGAAGACGTGGTAGTTGGTGCGGTTCTGGAAGGGGTAGTAGTAGGCGCGCGCGGCGTCCTCGCGCACGTTGAGCGCGACGTCGAGGGTCGAGGGGAAGACGTTCCAGCCGGCCATCTGGCCACCGGCGATGTCCAGCAGGTACGGCACGCCGTTGGCCTTGTACGTCTGGTTGAGCGCCTCCGGGAAGCTGCTGTTCATCATCTGGTTCTTCCAGCCGACCTTGAGCGGGCCCGCGGTGCCGTGGTAGGCCGGGTCGTAGGTCGCGCCGCCCGCCTGCTGCGACGCGTCGGGGACTTGCACCGTCTCCGACTTCTTGTAGTACTCGAGCAGCGACTCCCAGTTCCAGCCCTTGTTGCCGATCTTCTCCCACGCGTCCACCTGCGCGTCCTCGGCTCTGGTGTAGGCCATGCCTGGAGGGGCGCTGTCAGTATCGAAGTCACTCACTTCAAGCGTCAGGGGTGGGGTGCGGTCCTTACCGTTGATGGTGCTGGTGCCACCGAGGGCCTTGCCGGCACGAAGAGTCTGAGTCTTGCCGCCGCCGTAGGTCTGGTTGACGGACTCGAAGGCCCAGTCGATGTCGGTGCCTTGGGTATCGGTTAGCTTCAGAGTCGGTCAAGCAGCGTGGCACAGTTCCATACCGAAGGCCAGCCCGTAGCCGTTGGGGTTGGTGACATTCTCGTTGGTGAAGACGGAGCCACCGGCCTCGATGACGGCGACGGTGACGTTGTTCAGCTCCGACAGACGGTTGGCAACGACGAGGCCGCTGGTGCCGCCGCCGACGACGATGTAGTCGTACTTGGCCGGGGCAGCCGGGGCCGCCAGGGCCGTGGCCGCGAGGAGCGGCGCAGCTGCGAGAACACTGTGCATCTTGGGTACGGAGAAAGAGAGTGAGGGATGTTTGGGATCAACGAGTGCTACTGCTGCAGAGCGGATCCGGAGTCACTCGGCGGGATAGGTGTACATATAGTCAGTGTAAATCCGGCGTCCCGTCACCGGCCCCTCAGCTCTATACAGAGGGTTCCAGCATATACGAGCAAGCGAGGACCTTTGTCATGCTTAGCAATTGGGACGATGATCTCACAGCAGTTTGCCATGGGCGCTTCAAAATTGGCCAGGGGGGTGGATGGAGCAGGGCCGGGCGGCCGAGAAGGTTCGTTTCATCATCGGACCGTGCCGAGAAAAAACGGCCTCACCGTTCCCGCGGGCACGCCTCCGGTGCTCGGCCTGCGTAGTGCCAAGGACGGAGCGGCGAAAACATCATCGGGAAGACAGTCGAACCGTTCTCTCGGCTGTGATTTGCATTTGCACTCTACGGAAGCTGCGTGCTGCCGCCGTGCTCTCCAGGCTACGGCCGTGGAATTGGATCATTGAAACCCTCGGGCAGCGACGAGCGAGGACGGAGGCGGCAGAGGTGAAAGGGTGGAAAAATTGTCGCAAGGCATGATCGGACCGACGGTTTGCAAAACGCAGGATCTTCTGCCGGGGTGGCAGATGAAGCGTCCCCACCCTCTTTCCCCTTTCGTCTAGCACGCCTCCCTCTAAGCTTCAAGGCGCAGGGCGGAAATGCGCCGTCGGTGAATCTGATAAGCAAAAGACGTCTTGTAAGCAGCGACTAAGGCCAACGGACATAGCGGAGGGTGCCGGAATGCTACGTAGAGCACGAGCTGCTCCCTTCAGCACTGCCTTCGCCGCCACTGCCTTCCCGAAGGAGTTTCGACTGGCAGTTTCCCCGTTGAGTCTACCTTGATGCTTGTTCAATCCGACGCAGAGGCAATTTCGCATCGTGGCACAACACCAGCTCCGACAACAACTGTTCCACTTTGCTCCGGCCGCCTTCCGAGAGCGGATTGGACGAGACCCATTAATACCTTGTATAGTGGAGGGGCATAGCTGCTTCCTTCCCGTTTCTGGTGTGCAGGCCTGGACCCAGCCCGTCGGATTTGCGTGCCTCCGCACGTATCTTTAGTCGCTTCCGATGTTGTGTGAAAGAGTATCCGATTCCGGTGCGTGCGGCGCAGCTTGTCCTCCTCGTTTCAGCCCCGCCCGCCCTACTGTTCATGATCAAACGACGTTTGTTGCACCGCCCCTGATCGGATCCGAGCCGGAAACGGCCGCCAAGCTCTGTTTTTTGTTCCATTCGAGTTGCCCAGCCCGATGATGTGCACCGCCCAGCACCGTGTTGTCATTGTAGCGATGACGCCTTGAGGTTTCGCGCCGATCAGAGAGAAACCGGCGGTCCGAAGTCGCCGCAACACCATGCACATCGCACGTAGCGTTTCCGCTCCTGATTCGTGCAGAGTCGCCCGTCCAATATTCTTTCGACGCTCCACACCTTCCGTGTTCGCCCCTTTCTTCGCGCCCTCGCGGGTGCGTTGTGTTGCAAGGAAATGGTCCAGGCGGCCGCAGGGTGGAGACGCAGCGGATACCTGCATTGAGCCACCTTGATCGCAACCTTCCACTTCCACTTCCTGCCTCGCCAAGTTCCGTGATGGGTTCCGTGCTTGCCTTCTGCCAAGTGATAAGGAAGCGAGGTGGATCGCCGTGTCCGCTCAGGGTCCGCCTGAGTTCCTCTCGACTTTCGTATTGCTGTCTTGCGGTTCTGCGACTCGGAAAGGGGGAAACAAGGACAAGGGCGTCGACGTGCTGAGCGGTTTCGCCATATGCACGGCAGAGAGCCATGGTTCCAGCCTCTCGACAACGTTTCAACACGCGATATTGTAGGCGGTGCCGGGTGGTGAACATCACTGCCGGTCAAGGGTTAAGTCAGGCGTGACACTTCCGCGCTAGGTACTTCGTCTCAGCGAGAACGTCGGTTGGAAGCCGGTGCCTATAAGAGTAGAGGCAAGCACTTTCTCCTCCTGCGTCACTGACAATGCAACAGTGGTTGATGGCGCTCTCTGCCGCGCTCTGCAGAGTCTTGAGGTAGGAATGCATGCAGCCCTCGAATAGTCAGTTGCGGAAACCACCGAGCGTGACCGGACTAGGAGAGTCATGAAAGCTCCTCATCACACCGACGCTTCGGTCCACGACAAGAGAAGAGGTATTACGTTGCAGGTATTCCAATGGCTCCTGCTCCATACCTATGTATGAGCGATTACGAGTTAACATCCATTATTGCTTGCGCTGTGGGCTCAAGTCAAGTGGTGCTTCAGAGAGAACTCATCAAAGCAGGGATCGACAGGTATCATTCCGGCCATGCCAACAATGCAATCAGAGCGACGACAGGAATGTAGAACTCACGTGTATCGGCAAGATCGCAAGGCTGCCTCGATCGAGCAACAGTCCAGATCCCGAGCCTTCAGTCATCGTTGCTGGCTGAAGCACCTCCAGAGCCGACCGTCTCGGTATCGAAAGCGTACTGGACTTCCGCATCATCAATCAAACGTCGCGCGACCGTTTAGGAAAACGCACACGAACCGCTGCCCGCTCGCCTTGCGGAACGCTAACGCCATGGTACATCCAGTCCACGAGCGCGATGCTGCGACAAGCCGCTCCCGCCACTCCCGCCACCAGAGTTCGCCGGCACGGGCAGTGGCGATTTTCCGGGGAGCGCCGGTAGGCACAAACAGCAGGCCGCCACGAAGGGCTCCAGTGGTGAAACCTGGGGTCAGTACTGCAGAGGCTTCAACGGCAGATACGCGGGGTTGACGCAGCCTTCGGGACATGGATATCATCGCGAAAGCTGTGGTGTCAAGCTCACATGTCTGCCGACGAAGCCGCTGCAATACTAAGGAAACCAACCACATAGTGTAGGATGGACGGGCATCGTTGTTCGTTGGGTAGGATCGATGAGCTCGTAGGGTTGGACGAACTCTTTGATTCGTCGCATGGTCTTCGAAGGTATCGCTCGACTATACCTCTTCGAGCTCCTATGCATACAGTCAGGATCCATTCGAGCAGGTGACTGTTTGCTGCAGAGAGATGCATACATTCACCTTCGAACTTCGCACCCACGCCGCTAGCCGAAAAGGGGGAAGGGTAACAATCCTCAGCCTTGCGAGAAAATCGTACGATGCAACGAGAATCCTTGTACCAGAGACTAGGACGGCGTCTCCCACGGAACCATGGGAAACGGGCCAACGTGGGAGCGAAAGTTCACCCACCAGCCGTGCCGTCTTGATGAGAGAGAGAGGGTACGCCGTTCGTACCCGTCGGCAAGCCGGCGCGACAACTGAGCCACGGTCGGTCCCACGGTCCGATGCTGCGGCTCTTTAAATTAGCTCCGACCGAAGCCACACAAGGCAGAAAGAGCCGCACTAGAGGTTTCGGTTGAGACTTGTCCTGGAAAAGCATGCGGTCGCGGGCAGTTGGCGCGAATGCTTGGGTTTTTGTTGTTTCTCGGGCCCGGACTTGAAACGGAACCAAATACTTGTTTCATGGCAGCTGTCGCAGGGCGGAGGTTTCCCCCCGTTCCTGATCTGCGCCGCGTGGCTAAGGTATGGACTGTGGTTCGTTAATGTGACTGGTGGCCGGGGAGTTGGTGAACAGTCGCGGACGACACAGCGTGCTGTGAAAGACTTGAGCGTTCTCGCATCCATCTCACAGAGATGCCACGCCCTGCTTCCATGGGTTGGATCGTGCGTCACGCCTTTTTTTTTAAAAAAAAAAAAAAGAAGAAATAAAAGAAAGTTTGCATCTACGTGTAGAAGTTTGCTTGAACTTCCTACATAGCACTCTTCGCGAGGGACAGAAGGACCAAACCTCTTGCAATCCACTGTTACGGTAGACATCTGGGATGAGAAAATGCGAAAAGAGGAGGCAAGATACGTTCCAACGTAGCAAGTGAGGATACGACGACCGTTTCTTCTCGGATGCCGAACGAAAGAGGCAACAGCAAAACAGTGGCGTGAGATAGCGGCAAAGCTGCTTTGAAAAGTACCAGGCCGCGCAGTGGATGACGATAGCTGGATATGGCAGTGCAACAATGCGACGAGGCAATACAGTGGATCGCCCACCAATGGCGAGAGTCGCATTGCAAAGGCGTTAGCAATAGTACAGAGTAGCGCAGCGCAGTAGGGGCGTGAAGCGGTGCCCGTGCGGGCGACGACGCGCACTGCCTCAATCAGAAACGCTCAGCCTTGATGTCGCACGCCTGCTGGAGGCCAGAGCGCTGCACCCAGCTTACGCTGTTTCTCGGAGTTTCGGCAAATTTTGCCATGATAACTCTGAATTGGCATGCAAAGAGCGAGTGGTACGTATGCTGCCGCCGGACAATGCATCTAATCGGGCAGCATTCGAGAAGCATTCCCCCTATCACATCCTATAACGCCCGGCCCGACTTCCACTTTCGGTATAGTTCGCACCTGGCAGGCCAATGGCACTACGCGTCTTTCTGTGCCGTAATCGCGGGTTACGCGTTATTGAGGTCTCGATGTCGCGAGGCATCAAGTAGGGAGATGGTGTATAAAGTAGTCAGTCCGGCGGGAAGTCATAGGCAAGAAACAAGCAAACAGCTCCAGTTACAATTCCACAGCCTCCCATTGGCTATTCTCTCATTCTCCATATCGACCACTCGTTCACCATGAAGTTCTCCACCATTGCCGCGCTCTTCAGCGCCACCGCCCTCGTTGCCGCCCACCCGGAGAAGCACACCAACGACGCCGCCGCCCAGCAGGAGCATGAGCATCTCACCCGCAGCACCGACAAGTGCGCCGCGGCCATCGAGAAGCGCAAGGCGGCCTTCATGGAGAAGCGGTCGCGCAGCCTGTACAAGCGCCAGGTGCGCGACGGCCGCATCTTTGAGAAGCGCGACCTCGCCGAGGTGGAGAAGCGGTCCATCTACCCGACCATCCAGAACGACACGTGCATCCTGGCCGAGGACACCATCTGGGGCCCCTACGGCATCGACAACGAGATCCTGCGCCACGACCTGCGCGAGGACCAAGAGGGGCTCGACTTCTACCTCGACATCGGCCTGCTGGACGTCGAGACGTGCGAGCCGCTGCCCAACGCCGCCGTCACCATCTGGAACTGCAACGCCACCGGCTCCTACTCGTCCTACACGGGCATCGACCCGCAGACGGCGGAGCTGCTGGACGGCTGGGAGAAGCGCACCGACGGCACCACCGACGACACGACCTTCCTGCGCGGCATCATGAAGTCGGACAGCGAGGGCATGATCGAGTTCCTGACCAAGTTCCCCGGCTACTACGTCACCCGCACCACCCACATCCACCTCACCGTCCAGGCCAACGTCACCAACGGCACCTCGTACAGCGCGTCGTCGGTCCAGCACATCGGCCAGCTCTTCTTCGACGAGGACCTGCTCGCCAAGGTCTACCAGCTGTCCCCCTACGCCGCCCACCTGTCCACCCTCAACCGCACCCTCAACAGCGAGGACTCGCTCCTCACCGCCACCGGCACCAACGGCGCCAGCCCCATCATCTCCGTCGAGTACCTCGGCGACGACATCAGCGACGGCCTCGTCGGCTACATCACCGTCGGCATCAACAGCACCGCCGCCGGCCTGACCACCACCGGCATGTCGGTGAACCCCCAGGGCTTCATCCCCACCGTTTCCGTCGACGATGCGGTTCGTGCTGCTGCCACGTCCGTTGATGCCGCCGCCGGCTACAAGAAGTTGTAGATTTTGTCAGAGTTTTTGCATTTGGAGATGCTTGTATAGAAAAGGGCGTTTTGGTTATATTGATTTCTTTTGGTCGCCCGTCGCGGCAAGCAATGTTCGCAGCGTGCGAAAATGAATGAAGGCAAACAACAAATGAGAATCACTTTTCGTTCCCTTGCTCGACCCACCTTTTGAATCGTGCAAATCTTGTTTACTTGGACTGATGATCTCTTCATGTAAAGGTCAGTCTTTTTGGATAGGCACTCATCTCGAAGCCGATCGCTTCAGCTCTGTCGCGATGGCCAATTGCAGTTTCCACGAGCTACATACCGGATAAGTCCTGGCAAGGGAAATCTTTCTGTAAAGACAAGACACTTCGTGAGACAATCAAGGAGAAAGGTGCTGTTGAGCATTGTCCGTCACGTTCTGATGTTCTCCTGTATTGGCAGTCAAGGAGAACCCTAAAGCATCACTCCACTAGATAACAACTGGTCCGACGAGGATTGCCGTTTCGTCGTGCTAGCGCTTTCGGTCACTTGCCCAACGAAGGATGCCGAAATCCTATCAACTGTTTACCTATGGGTAAATGCAATTTTTGGCGGACAGGGGTCGGAAGTCGAAATTGAAATCATGTAAGGGACAAAACTGGGGCTCGAAACATTTTGCGTTGGAGCAGAAAGGTTCATCGATTACTTTCAAAACCGAGTCTGAGCTCTGTTCCACCGCTCGGATACATTCTACTTGGCGTGTGCTGCAAGTCATGTTTGGTCTTCTGTTCTTTCAATGCGTGAACTGGAAATCCAGCCTCTTGTTCCCTTTGTCCGTGGTCGTAGCCAGATAATCCTCGCGCTCCTCTTGTGTCATCGAATTCCACTTCTTCGCCTTGGATTTGTTGCGCCAAACATAGTACGCCTTGGTGAACAGGTACAGAGCAATGTTCATGACATTGATGGCAAGCAGGGCACGGTTGCCGCGGCGATAGCGAGGTTTATCATCTGCCGTCCATAGTCAGCATCGGTAGCCTGCAACATTCGAAAAAGCGGACAGTGCGACGCACCTTCACGGTAGATGTTTGACGAGATGATGCCGCTCGCCTGAACGAACATGTTGTACACGGCTGCAGATACGGTACGAGAGCGCACAGTGTTTGAGATGCGCGAATTCCAAGCCACCTGGATCGGATGCGCTGAGAGATTGTTAGTTGGTATATTGAACAATTTCGGGTTGAGCACTTACATGACGGATAACTGAGGAAGATGGTCATGATGGCCCAGGCCGTCCAATGGTTGAGCTTGTTGATATCCAATACGTAAAGAACAGTGACGAAGGGCAATGCCCATATTTGCCCGATCATGGCCGTGAACGTGAGGTTTTGCCACACCTCGGCCAGATACGTGACACCCAACATCGTGAAGATGTGGATGACCTATCAAGCAAAATGTAAGCTTCCGCGGTTACGTTGTCAGTGCCTGGTCTTACCTGAGACGGAATGACGAGCAAGTTCGTATTAAATGTACTGAAGCCAAGCGATTTAAGTGTCAGTGTTAGGTAGTTCGTCGGTGTAGCTGGTACATAATGTTAACATTTGACACTTCTGCTCAATGCGGACAACCGCTTACACATGGGGATTTGGAAGGTAAGGCCGAGGATGTAGAGAGGCCAGAGATCAAAGTCCTTCAAGCTCTGCCACAACATCTTGGGAGTAAGGGCTTCCCGATTGTGCATGCCAGACTTGCTTGGATCTTCTCGGATAACGCGGTTGACTATGATAGTTTCCTCCCTACATAGGTATTAGCTGATGTAAGTACAAGCGGGCGAAGCTTGAGAGAAGTTTTACCTTTCGTTGAACCAGCCCTTTTTACCACGTGCCCAATTGGCCGTCTGTGTTGGCCCAGGAGGCATGAGGACGTATGCGATCAAGCCGATGGCCAGGGTCAGAATACCCTGAAATAGTCAGATAACCGAAGTGCATTGATGTGTTCAATCGAAACGCACCTCAATCAAGAAAAGCCAACGCCATCCTGAGTGCCCCGCGTGGCCTCGAAGATGTAGAATTCCGTAAGCGAGGAAGCTGGCTAGGATGTCCGCAACGCTCATTGCCGTCCAGAAGAATCCTAAGCGGAGGGAGAGCTCGTGGTGCTTGTAGAAGTACGATAGGTACAATATGACCTGTATGTGTCAGAAAGAGGGAAATGTCACGCGTCAAAATGGGCTTTTACATCTGGAATGAAGCCTCCTTGTAGGATTCCAAGGAGTGCTCTGCAAGCGAGGAAGGCGGCTCTTCCGTCAAGCTTGAATTGAGCCGAAGCAACAATGGACCACAGAACCATCTGAGTTGGTATCCATCGGTCGGGGCCAATCCACTTGCTGACAAGCTGGGAGGGAAGCTCGGCACACAGGAAGGAGAGCTTGAAGACGGTTTTACCCAAGTTGTAGTCATTAGTGTTCAAGCCGAGGTCTCCGAGAAAGTTATCTGTAAGTGCCTGTTCCAGGTTGGAACGGTCCAGCTCCTTTGTTACTGTCAGTAAATTGCCTGTCCAGGAATTGGGAAACACCACTTACCAGGGCCATCAACATGATGCACGCAAAGATCATGATGCGGAGATCAATCTTTCTAATCAATTTCTGCGCGAGTAAGCATCAGGAAGTTGCATGTATGTACATACTGGTGCTTACATATTCCTCTGCCCATGTCCATCTCGCAGACGGGTCAAAGCGGTGGATGTTTTCCCAGTCTGGGCTCGGCTCGTAGTGTTTCGCAAGATCCGGGTCATCGAAGACCGAACGTTGAGTGGCGATGGCTGAGGAATCGTATTTGGTGCCTCGCTGAAACCAAAATCTACGCTCCGACCCGGGGTGGCTCAGGAGAAGTTCATCGGATTCCTTCGGGTCGACCTTGATGGTTGGCGCTTTCTTTGCAATCTTTTCGTCTTCGTACGGAACTGGGATAGTATTCTGAGGATTCTTGTCCACTGGCGGGCCGCCGAAATCATCTGCGCCCGAAGCCATGTTTCGTGCGTGTGCGAGCAGGGGTACGGTCTCCGGGTTACGGGAGGAAGAGGACATGCTGGTTGTATTGATTTAAATACCGGAATTGCAACTGAGATCGAGATGCGGGATGAGAGGAAGCTGCGTTCACTGATATTGTTATTCTTGCCAATTATCACGCAAGTGCTTGGAAGCAGGAGGGCTGAAGCTGGTGGCGGATGAGTGTCCAGGTCTGGATGGAGAAGCAGGGAAGTAGCCGAACAGCTGGAGATGTCGGACGTTTTGCTCTTGTTATTCTCTGGCCTAGAGCTGTCGCAACAGCCCCGTTGCTTGGCTAATGCCATTTGATATGCCTCATGTGGAGCTTGGTTACGGTGTGGTTGGACAGCGGCGTTATTCGCCTCAGGCCGACGTTGGCCGACGCAACAACAAACAAAGGTCTCATGGGAAAGCCACATGTCCACCTTCTCGGCTCGCTTCAAGCTCACGCGGCCTCTCAGCTGTGGTTAAGTCGGTATCGGGCGCTTATCATTGGCGAGAAGACTGCCCAGAGAATGTGTCTATCACGCAATCAACCCCGGTTATTCATCATCCTGGGTGCGGGGTCAGAGCATCGCATGAACGCAGGACTTTTTCTAAGCAACTGTCCCAGATGGACGGAAACATGGAGTGTGTTATATAATTCAAATACATATTGAGCTTGGACGCCCAAGAAGTGTTGCGCATCGATAAGTTTGTAGCCAGACGAGCAACTTTTTGGCCGCTTGTAGCGCTTTTAAATTGTCCAATAGCTTTACCTCATCGGTATCTATGGCGAACATTTCGAGGCGCATAACGGAAGAGTTTGGCCCCGGCCCTTGGGGGTGGATTACCCCACCACCTTACAATTCACCAATGCTATTTGAGACGCGGGTGCGGAGATAAGGTTCTGGCCATTGCGCAATAGTCTATCAATATTACGGTAGAATGACAACCCGTCTGCTTGTCATACACAGCATCTTGGATATAAGTGTCCACCTTGGACGTTTTGTCCCAAGGTAATCCGGAGACCGGCATCCAACCCAACCCCAGCATTCAGTTACCCGCATCAATACCATTTTATCGGAACAATGTCCACTGTTACCGAAACAGCACAAGTCTTGGTCGACAATACCAAGGAAAAGCTTGGCTCGGCCACTTCCGCACATCGGGAGCCGCTGAAGCTCAGCGGTGCCCTTGATCAATACGATCAATTCGATGTCACGCCTGTGATCGGCAAGGAGTTCCCCAATGCAAATCTGAAGGAATGGCTCGAGGCTCCCAACTCCGATGAGTTGTTGCGCGACTTGGCAATCACAAGTAAAATCAACTTTCTGAATCTGCGACAGGAACCTGCTTACAAATGATTGCATGCAGTCTCCCAGCGCGGTGTTGTATTCTTCCGCAAGCAAGACGGCATCACCAACGAGCTTCAGAAGGAGCTCGTCAACCGCCTTGGCCAGCTTTCTTGGAACTCGGACCAGCCGAAGACCTCTGGTCTCCACATACACCCCGTATCGAACAGCGGCCGAACCCTGGGGGGCAAGGATGATGAGATCAGTGTCATCTCTTCCGAACAGCAGAAGCAGATCTACGCCAACACCATTTACAAAAAGAAACAGAGCCACGCCGACGGATGGCACTCGGACATCACCTTTGAGCCCATTCCCAGTGACTACGCCTTGCTCCGCTTGACCCATCTTCCAAAGACAGGTGGCGGTAAGTTCAAAACTGAGATTTCTTGAGCGAGCATGGGGTGCTGACTACGCTTCCAGACACTCTCTGGGCATCTGGCTACGAGGTTTACGACCGCCTCTCCCCGCCAATCCAAAAGCTTCTCGAGTCTCTCACCGGCACTTACGCTCAGCCAATGTTCCAAGAGGCAGCCAAGAACAACAACTTCGAGCTCTACAGCAAGCCGCGCGGCGCGCCCGAGAACATCGGCACCGACCTCACGGCAACGCACCCCATCGTGCGCACGAACCCCGTCACGGGCTGGAAGTCCATCTTCTCCGTCGGCCACCACGCCAAGCGGATCAACGAGCTGACCGACGAGGAGTCCGAGACCTTCCTCAAGTGGTTCGTCCGTCTGATCGTCGATAACCATGACCTTCAAGTCCGTCACAGGTGGCAAAATCCCAACGACATTGCCATTTGGGACAACCGAAGCGTGTATCACACAGCCACCTACGACTATGACGGGCTTGGGCCGAGGACGGGCCAGCGTGCGGTGAGCTTGGGAGAGAAGCCTTACTTTGACCCGCAGAGCACGAGCAGGCGGGAGGCGCTGGCAAAGCAGGTGTCGGCGGAGGTGAAAGTGACTGAGTCCTGAAGTCCTCACGTAGGGCAACTCCCACAAAGACCGTCCACATTGTCACGAATTCTTTATAGTCTACTCGATCTATCTGAAATGACAATACGAGTTCCATCTTTGACAACACTTTCCCCTCTACCGTACCAATCCAGCTTCTCGAACCAGTGAAGACGCACACCAGCTCCTCGCACCAATCCCCTATTCCCTCCCCTCCCCCCTCACATCCACAAAGCTATATCCCCCAAATAACTTCCACGCCGGATAATCCGACCCCGTCGTCAACCCCACAACCTGCGGATTCAAATTGTAAATCCGATCCGGACAACCGCTCGTCACGTACCGCCCTACAGGCCTTATTCCGCCCAAAATTTTGTATTCTATTTACGCAGACAGTTGAATCCGATATGCGGACGTAGATCAGTGTGGCATCATCTGCGAGTCCCGGAGGGCACGAATTCTCTTCTCACCAGCAGGGACATCACATTCACAACAACACAAACTCAAGCAAGTAGGCAAGCCGACTGACAAACCCAAAAAAGTTTCCATCTTTCATAGCATATTTACATGCGAATTACATTACATACGTACATACATTACATTTTTTTTGGGGGGGAAACGACATCCCATACACTCTCTCTTCATTCATACACTCCACCCCGCTCACAGCAGGCAGAACAGCACGGCGGCGGAAACCAGCCCGACGACGCCCGCCACGGGCGACAGCGCGGACGCGGCCTTGCCCTCGTACGGCACGACGGGGTTGCTCGGCGTAGCAGCCGGGGTGGTCGCGACGGGGACGGTGGCGACGGGGGTCCAGCTGGTCAGGACGACGGTGGAGCCGTTGCGCAGGGTCTCGGTGAGGATCTCCTCGCTGGAGATGACGCTGCTGGGCTTGGGCACGCTGCCGGCGGCGCCGGGGGTGGACGGGCCGGGGGTCACGACCGCGGCGGGGGTGGTGGGGACGGGGGTGGCGGGCACGGAGACGGAGCTGGGGACGGTGAGGGCCGGGGTGGAGGCGAGGTCGGTGGGGAGGGAGGCGACGGGGGTCGAGCGGACGGGGGTGGTGGACGCCGAGGCGGGCGCCTCGGGCTCGTCGCTCGTGCCGCAGGAGAAGTCGGAGCCCTTGACGATGGACTTGTAGTCCGCGCAGGACAGGTCGGCGCTGCTGGCGCCCGCGACGTCCCACGAGCCGCCGACGGAGGTGAGGGACTCGAAGGTGAACTCCTCGAGGCTGGAGAGGTCGAAGCTCAGGTCGCCCTCGATGGTCTCGAGGGCCTCGAAGGCGAGGCTGGAGAAGCCGCAGTCGCTGATCTTGAGGTCGCCGCCGACTGGAGGAGGGAGGGATGTTAGCGGTCTGCGTTGGGTGTTGCGATGTTTGGATGGTTACTTACCGGACTTGAGGGAGGACAGGGACAGAGACTCAAGGTCCCAGACGCCGCTGATCTCGAGGGAGCCGCCGATGGTCTCGAGGGTGGAGAAGTCGAAGGTCTCGAGCCACGAGTCCGTGATGGTGATGGACTCCTCGATGCTGGTCAGGGAGGGGAAGGAAAGGCCGGTGGCGTTGGAGATGGTGACCTGCTTCGCGGTCTCGAGCGAGGGGAAGCTGATGTCCACGGCGTTGGTGTTGCCGCCGATGGAGATCTCGTCGACCGAGGTGGAAGCGACCGAGACGGACCAGAGGAAGTCGTTCTCCTCGATGATGATCTTCTCGGGCTCGAGCACCTCAAGCTCGAGGCTGGTCAGGTAGGTGTCGCGGACCTCGACCGTCGAGCACTCCTCGATGGTGCTGCCGAAGTCGACCTCCCACAGCAGGGGAAGCGAGGACAGGCTGAGAGACTCGATCTTGTTCAGCGACGGAAGGTCGAAGCCGGTGAAAAGAGGGGCGTTGGAGAGCTCGAGACCGCCGATCGAGCTGAGCGAATCGGCGCTGAAGTAGGTAAGGGTCTCGGCGGAGTCGACAATGAGCGAGCCGGTGATCTCCTCAATGCCGTCAAGGCTGATCGAGCCCCAGGTCTCCTCAGAGATGGCAATGCTGCCCTCAAAGGTCTTGCAAGAGGAGATGTCAAGAACGTCATCCACGCCGAGGGTGAGGACGCCACCATCGGGAGCGGAGCAGCCTGGTACCAGGTCAGTATTGTCATAGCGGTAAGACTCGAAGGATGGGACTGACCAGCAGCAGCGGCAGTGCCAGCAAGAAGGCCGGAAGCGGCAATAGCGCGGAGCTTGGTCGAGTAAACCATTGTGAAGTGAGTGAATCAACCGGCTGAACTGGTTAGAGAACGATTGGGATGAAGAAAGTTCTTGCCCTCTCAACCGCTGATGCCCGGGCGCGGAGGCTTTTAACTCTAAAGTCGCGGTCAACGAGGCGAGTCCGGTGAACGTGCTGAGCTGAATGCCAGCGGCGGCTGGCGAGTCCGAGCGGTGGGTACCAGCATCGCCATGGTCGCTTGGAGCTCAGCCTCCGGCGGTGGACGCAGATCGCCGACAAACCACCACCGCACTTTCAGCCTTACTTTCATGCAAAGTATGGGGATGGGTGCTTGGCGGCCGGTTGATGCTCACGACAACGGAGGCTCCGAAGACTCGATGCTGCAGCTTGGAGCTCATGCTGGGCCTGTGGATGCCAGCGGAGACTCCTCTCCAGCATGCGTCTTTTGCTTCTCGGCTCGTAAAGGCCCCACTGAGCGCTCAATGGCGTGAGAGCTTCAGGTGCGGCGTGCCCGTCCTCGGTGGGGTTTGATGCAGGAGAAGTGCTTCGAGAACTGGGCCAGAACAGCGTGATCCCCAGATCAACGCCACATGAGGAAAGCCGTAACCCGGTTCAGGGCCTGGTGGCGGGATAGGGGATCGCGGGTGGGCTTCTGTGTCCCCGTATAAGGAAGCACGTACCGCGGAAGATCGGGAAGGCTGAGTCATGGAGCTAAGAGGCTTTTCTGTAGGGTCGCCACCATCTGTAGAGCTGGATTGACTTTGCATGGTGGCTTGAGCAATTAATTAAACCAACAACCGGTGAGCGGCTCGCTGCGTGGGAAGATTCAGCTACGAGGTAAAAATCGAGGGAGCATGAGCGCGAGAGAGCTTGCATGAATGTAGACAGCAACTGTACAACTGCGCGAAGCTTCTACAGACGGTCTGGCGGTCAGTGGTTTGCTGTGATTGGTCGGAAATGGCGGGTGTTGCAAACGTGCCTGAACATCCGTGGCGCACAAGCCAAGTAAAGTTACCGGAGTAGACTAGCGCGTGCACTCAATGGGGTAGGCCAGCTACGGAAGGCCCGAATTTTTCAAAATGGCGGTATCCCTGCATGATGGTTAGGGTTGGCGCTTTTCCTTTCTTCCGCCGACAAGCTCGCAAGATGTTTGATGGAAGGCAGGGCTCAAGTGGCTACAGAGAACCTCTGAGGCATCACGATCGCCCTGCAAAGATCAAACGGGATCTGCTCACAATGTGCAAAGCAGAAGAGAATAAAGCCGGGAGGGATAGAGCAAAAGCAAGGCCGGCCCAGGTCTTACTCATCAAGACTTATACCCAAGGATAAATATCATGAGACCACTGGCCACCCCTGCGTCAATGCTAATATTTTCGTACCGATACACGACCTTCCGAACTCCCGTCTCCGCTTCATCTTCGCGCCACAGGGGATCACTACAGTACCTTGCCGTATCGCCGCCGCACCTGGCTGGCACAACCGCTTCTTCAATGGGTCGTTCTTGAAGTAGGATACAAGCGAAAGACAATGCCTTCTACCCTCAGATTCACTGAAGCTTGTAGATGAAGGTCATTCCGGCGCAATCCCTTTAAACTGATGATTCTTTCGGTGCCGTCGCGTTACTGAGCAGGGTCCATTCTCTGTTCAGAGTTAAAGGTTCCTTCTTGTCGGGTGAATCCGAAAGTAAGGCTCTCGTTGTCGAATCACCGGGGCCTTCTTATGGCCTGGTCCCCGTTGTAGAGATTTCCGAACTTATGAAAGAGACAAACATTATGGTCAGCGAGACCATGATTGTTGCCATTGTACATACCTTGCTTAGGCGCTGTGGCTATCCTCAAAGCCTTGATAGTGACGCTTGTAGAATGCAGCTTCAAAAGCAGATAAGACTGCAGAACGAGCGCTCCTTTCCCTTGCGACACACGTCCGTGTCCCGCATGTGGCTCCATGTATACGAAGAAAGCAAGCTTTCCGGTTGTATCGATAAAGACAAGAAAAGCACGGATTGCGCCGTCAAAGCTTTGTCTGTCAAGCGATCTATGATACAACTTAGTCTGCTATTCTTTGTTGACCTTTGATACTGGGTGGGGTATATATACTCTTAGACTTGGTGATCCACAAAGCGGAAAGGTCTGAAAATTCCCAAGGCTACTTCAACATATATAATTCGGTTTCTCGTCCGATCTTCAAACCGGACTGCTTTTGCGCGCAATAAAACTATAGTCATCATTATGGCTTAGGTAGGACACGTTGAAATGTGATAAAATGAGCTCCAATTGACGCCGAATATGCGGAGGAAGCAATTGCGCTGCACTGTTAGAATAATCATAAGATCATGGCCCCCTGTTAATAGGTTAAGTACCCTCTAGGTTCTCAGTCGTGGAGCTCAGCTACGGCAAAGTAGCCCTTATTCTCCACAACGCCTCTATCCTTAACCACCGCCGTATATTTCACCACCCACTGCGGCGTGACATCTCCCTTCAATCCGTCCGATGAGCCATCGGAGCCAACCAAAACGCCAGCACCCTTCTCCCCGGGACCCAACAGCTCCCTCACCGTGCCAGACGGCAGGATGTTCGTGCAGTCATTGTGCGTGAGCAACTCGATCCCTTCCTGCTTCGCGTACAGTATCAGCGGCTTCGGCACCACGCAGCAATCCCGCACGTTGATCTGGTCCACGCTCGGCCTCAGTCGCGCCTTGGCCAGGAACTTGGCCAGCCGCTGCGAGCCGAACTCGGACAGCCCCAGCTTCGCGATCAGGCCCTCGTCGTGCAGCGCCTCGACGGCGCGCCACGTCTCGATCATGCTGTCGATGTCCTCGGCGCCGGCGCCGCTCTCCGACCCGGAGCCACCATCGCCGCCGCCCGGGGGTGTCCCGCCGCTGCCGCCCTCGTCGGCGTCCGAGTCCTCGTCGTCGGCGTCGAAGGCGATGCCCGGGAAGGACACGATGAGCAGGTCGATGGAGGGGACGTGCAGCTCCTTCAGCACGAGATCGACGGCGTCGCGGGCGTGCGCGACGCGCTGCGGGACGGGCACGTGGGGGAGGTAGAACAGCTTCACGGTGATGTCGTAGGCGGCGCGCTCCTCGTTGAGGCCGGACTGCGAGAAGTCGAGGGCGGGGATGTACAGGTCGGCGCCGTCTTGGGAGGTCCAGGCGCGGAAGGACGGGGCGGAGGAGGAGGCGGGGAGGGGGGCGCCGGCGTCGCCGTTGGTGGTGGCTTGTTGGTTCGAGGAAAAGTTCGCGCGCAGGGCGGAGGTGAGTTCGGCGTTGGACTTCTCGTGTAGATTTCGGCGGATGGCGGGAGCGCCGCCCATGATGTTGCTGGTTCGTGAGAAATTAGATCATTTGCGGCAGGCAGTGGGTTTGAGGATATGCGCATACGCCGTGGATAGGATTAGCCTCGTCATGGTGTTAGTAGGAGTGGGGTGAGTGTGAGGAATGCAGTCGGCGGGTTTTGATTGGGAGAAGCGCTTGAAGGTGCGGCGCGGGTGTAGGACTATGTTTAGGAAAGACTGAAAGTCGCGAGCCTGGCGCGAGGTGATTTCCATGCCGCGCTGGCGTAAGAACAGCGCAAGTTCCGCTCGATGGCGGTGGAAGTCGGACGACAGAGATATTGTAAGCAAGTCAATGGCGCCGGCGGAGCGGCGTGAAGCCGAGACGGCGGGGCGGCGATTGCCTCGGCGGGGCTCTTCCGCGCCGGCCGCATGTCTTGGCGCGCTGCTGTGCTGCTGTCCAAAGTCGAGGGCGGCCTGCCCCAAATTACGTGCGCCAGAGCAACCCCCCTCCACCAACACCTCCAAGCTCTCCGTTCTTCGCGACACCGCCATGGCGATCAAGTGAGTGCGACAATTCGCCTCCGATGCAGGCCGCAATGCTGATCGTGTCAGATACCTCATCCTTCTCTCGCGTCAGGGCAAGGTGGTGCGTCTTCCAGGCAGCTTTCTTCACAGCTTCGCGCCCGACTGACCGCATGCGCAGCGCCTTGCGAAATGGTTCACCACCCTGTCTCCCAAGGACAAGGCCAAGATCGTCAAGGATGTCACTCAGCTTGTCCTTGCCCGCCGCACCCGCATGTGCAACTTCCTTGAGTACAAGGGTATGCCACCTGGCCTTCGGTCGCCCACCCTCCTACGCCCCTTGCGGCCCTGAGACTGAATCTCGCCGCGCGCAGACACAAAGATCGTCTACCGTCGCTACGCATCCCTCTTCTTTATCGCCGGCTGCGACTCCGAAGACAACGAGCTCATCACCCTCGAGGTCGTGCATCGCTACGTCGAGCAGATGGACAAATACTACGGCAACGTCTGCGAGCTTGACATCATCTTCAACTTCCAGAAGGCCTACTTCATCCTGGACGAGCTCCTGCTCGCGGGAGAGATGCAGGAGAGCAGCAAGAAGAACGTCTTGCGCTGCATCAGCCAGCAGGACAGCTTGGAAGACATGGAAGTGAGTAGACAGTCTCTATCTGCATATCGAGGGAGACGTGCCCCAAGTGCAGCGAGAGTAAAGGCCGTGTCCGGTGCCATCAAGATGCGCTTCCCCGGTGCGCCAAATCTAGGCGGTGTTAACGAAAGCTCTAGGTCGAGGATGATGGCGTCACCAAGATCGGTTAAGCCCTAGGCAGCACATTACTGCTACCCTTTTTAGATACCCGGGCTTGGCTGTCGTACCTTGTCTCTCATTGCTCTTCACACACACTCAGATGCATCGAACGTTAATGCTGATGGACTCGAGCAGGACGCCGACTCCATTGAGGATAGGATCCGTAAGGCTGGAATGATTTAGAAGCGGCACCGCGCCAATCGGCTTCATTTCTGTTTGAAATATTCACTTGACGGAGCATGAGCCAAGGCATGCATCGGCGGGAGTTAAGGTGTTTTCTCGGTTCGTCTGGGTGCTGGAGCTCGAGGGGAGCTCCACAGTTGTATGATACCTCCAACGCCCTTTGCCGCAGGCAAGGATGGACTGGCGCTTGGACTTAGTACCTAATGAAGCAACGAATAACTGCATCGACTGGCCTCGAGAAATCCTCGTGCAGATAACTGCGCTCATTGGTCCGTTGAACTGCTTTGAACTAATGACAGCACCAGCACCAGCACCACAGCAACGGACGCCGTCCTTTTCCGGTTCACAGCCAGCCTATAATACGCCATAACGATACACGCGGTCCGGAGAATCAGTCCCGATCGACGCACTGACTGCAGGATTGCGGCGCCGCACCTACTCGCCATCGCCCACGAGCGTCATAGACAGCCAACGCCGCATGCTCGGAGCCGCTCAAGCAAACACGTTTGTCCCGCAGCGGACCGACTGCAGGCAGCATGCTTCACATGGAGCGGACGCGGCCCCCTGAGTGGTGGATGGGCGAAGCAGGGCTCATCACGTGCAGGACCAACTTGGCACCACGCGCTCTCCACTTTCGGTCCAGTCCAGGCCCCCTACATCATCACCCGCTCCACCGCTCCACCTCACCCCCGATAAGGCGACGAACATACCATGCCGACCAGCTCCGTTAACGCCAGTATCTCCACCACCGCATTCCCCTGTTAGACACCGCACCGCGACTCCAGCTCCAGCTCGCACAGCGCACGAAGCTCGGTCTTTGCTGCCAGCCTAGAGTGACCTTCGCGTGTCAGCTTGCGCAGCACAACACGACTCCACTCCTCCGCATTCCCCGATCCCGAACAAAGCTGCGCCGCCTCCTTCCGTCCGCAACAACGCAATCCACACCACCATCATCCTTCGCGATCACTGCGAGATATTCCACCTCTCCAACACACCCGACCACTCCGGACAACGCGACCCCGCGCAATCATCACAATGAAGGTGCGTCTCCTTCCCCTGAGCCCAGCCCGCGCGCATCCACTCGGACAGCTATCGAGCCGCTCTGTGAAGTTCCTGAGAGCCTTGCGCGCGTGCAGAGGCCGGTGGACAAGGTGTGTTAACATGGATTCAGTACCTGCCACTCCGCGACTTCGAAGACGTGACAAGCGCGCTCAACTTCGACACGCCCGACTGCCACGTCATCGGCGGCTGCGACCTGTACACGACAAAAGCCGCCGGAAGCGACAAGAAGCTCTACAAGACCATTGAGCACTCGTTGGAATCGCAACATGAGTCGGTGCTACGCTTGTCCGCCTCGCTTTCCCCGCCGCAGGCGGAATCGCTCGCCGAATCCCTGAACCTCTCGCGATCAAGTCCGTTCGGTCCCCTCAGCCAGATTTCGAGTCGCCGCACGTTCGCCTACCTCATCGCGACGCTCAATGCTAGTCACCCGGACTACGACTTCTCGCACATCCTCCGGCCGACCGATTTCCGGAAAGAGCGCAGCTTGCGCGGAGTTATGAACACGATCGACACAACGCTTTACAACCTGCGGCCGCGGCCGTCAAATGCGATGCTGTCGGTGCCGCCGTCCAGCTGGTCCGGAGGAGGCAACGGCGGGTCGGGATCGTCGGGCACGCGCACGCCCGGCGGCCACCAGGTGTGGAGTCCGCGCATGTGGAAGATGATTGACAACGAGATGAACCTGCGCGACTGCGCCGTCTACTGCTACCAGCCCGAGGAGGATCCGTTCGACGGCGAGGAGGGCTCCATCTGGAGCATGAACTACTTCTTCTTCAACAAGAACCGTAAGCGCGTCTGCTACGTGTACCTGCGCGGGCTGAGCATCATGTCGCACAGCCCGGCGGTGCGGGCGGCGGCCGCCGCGAGCCACCACCTGGGATCTGGAGGCAAGCGTGGCGCCGGCCACAGCACGTTGTCTATGGGCTTGGAATCCGCGGACAAGCGCGCGATGTACTGGCTCGGCGACCGCGCCGAGGGCCGAAGCATATCAAGCGGCTGGCCGGACGACGACGATGATGTCATGGTGATTCCGTACCCGGGCGACGACGAGGTCGACGCCGACGAGGAGCTGATGGACTACGTGGAGGAAGAGGACGAGGACGAGGAGCTCGAGGACGACGAGATCGAACGGCAACGCGAGAAGAGCGCTGTGCGCGACATGAGCGAGCACATTGCCGATACCATGGAGGTCTAAAGGGGGAGCGACCAGAGAACCGCCGAGGACGGCAGCCGGGACGGGGAGCACTGACGATACGTGTTCTGCCGACGCTCCCGATGGATGGGGGGAAAGGCCTCCACACCGTTTCCCCCCGGCCGCTGGACGATTGGCCGACGAATCTCCGCGGCCGACGACGGATATGAGAGGGTTGAGAATCATGTTCAACACCGCATGGTCGGTGTCACTGTGACCGACCAAACTAACGATGATGCATATGTTTCCGCCATCATCATACTCAACGAATAGCTAATGTCTTGCTGCACTTGTTGTTGCCTTGCTCTGTCCTTTTTTTTACCGCAATGTTTGCACTCATCATCGGGTAAGACGCGGGGCGCTCCGGCCGGTGGGAGGCTGCGAACGCTTTTGTGTTTCGAAAGATACCCAAACGCCACTTGTTTTCTCTCTCTTACTTTCTTTGTTCTTGTTTCCAGCATGTTTTTCACCCCTTCTTTGTCGAAGGCCGTCTTTCCGTTACTCTGCGCGTTCTGTTCCTGCTCATCGTCTTTTCGAGTAACGAATTTGCAATCGCCGCACGAGCACGCACGAAATATGATACATGCGGCGAACATCGGCGTTCCTTTTCATTCAACATCGGGTTCTGATGCGTGGGAGGCATTGGGACCGAACGCCGGGATGCGATCGGGGTTTCCTTATACATATTGTTTTTGTCAGTTCCCGCCCAGTTCTACTTGGAAAGGTCTGGAAATGGCTTTTTGGATTTCACTTACCATGCATACGCTGAGCCGGCGATGGCGTGGCGGCCACTCCTGGTTCGGCGCGGCGTTTTGTGGGCTGCGGAATTGGTTTGGATGGTGTTGGGTTCTCTTGTTTTTGTCTGTTTTGTAGGCTGTCGAATTGATGCCTGATATCCCATCTTTAATGTCCGCCGTGGCTGAGCTATGTGATGTGTGTCCATGTTGCATGAGGGTTGAGGTGTGATCCGCTGTCCAGGCATAGTGAATTACGGGAGACCTTACCCGGGATATGTGTAGGTGTCGGAACCAAACAAAGTCATCCGCACGTGGATGTCGACAACGGTAGTGACGAGCGTTCAATATCATGACGTGGTTTGCAATTCACTGTGCTTCAGGATGCGATTTCTATCAGCAGCATCGGTGTATGTAGTGCGGATGGATCATGACAGCACTTTTTCTCTCGGCTCCTGGTTAGAGGGGACGTATTCGCATGAGGTTGTAAGTGGTTGCAACGAGCACGGGCGGACAGTGAGTCGGTGGCATAGCCACCTGATCCTGAGTCTAACTGTCTCGTGCTCCAATTATACTCACACAAGATTGTCCTTCTGACACCTGGAATTTTTTTTTTCACTTGATCCAACGCTGTCACTTCTTGTATATAAATGTACCTCAGCACACAATGTTTCAATCAGCATCTCCATCACTGGCGCCTTTTGGCATTTATTGGACGAAGAAAACGTCTACACTTCCCGCGTGTGGTAGGCATGTCAAATGTTCCACCTGTTGACTGCTACACGCATTTCGTGTCAGTCAGGCAAAGCTTCCCCCACTTCTAAACTGATATGATGTAGTCTCGCGTCTACAAATCGAGCTGACGCTCAGCATCAAAGGAGTATGATGCTCATCATCATCCTGTCCCAAGACTCCGGTCCTTTGTGTACCTGCGGTAGCTCTCAAATAGAACGTGTGAGAGAGAATCGCGAGGCTGTTTTCCAAACAAAGGAACAGGGCAAGTCAGTCACATAGAAGCTGGAGTTCATTGATTGGTTTTTGTACCGGCAAGTCTTTACTGAGTCAGCAATGGTTCGGTTGTCCTCTCTCTTTTTAAATGGGCCGAGGAAGCTACACGTCAGTGGACCAACCCACATGAGCGCAACTGTGAACAAAGAGTTGCATGTGCCTACAGGTGATTCCGCGACTCCACCCATCATATCTCGTGTTGCAGCGCGAACCTGCTCTACTGCTTTATAAAACAGTAGTCCAATCTGGGGACTCACGTATTGAAGTGTGCGAAGCAAAGGTCCTCTGTCGTCTGCGGGGGTCCCCTCTCCTTTGCACGTTGTTCCAAACATGGCAACCCTGTTCGACTTTTCGTTGAAGTGAGCCTTGGTGTCTAATTTTGGGATACCTGGAAACCGCGACAGTGACAGTGATGATGAGCATCATTAGAAGGTGTTGATCTCGATAAACGATGGATTCATGATGGTGAGAAGCCGCCAAACGAATCGATAGGCATGATTCTCGGCGCAATGTGGGTTACGTCAGGTAGACTTGTGATGGTTGATTTTGTTTTGCGGTGTTCTTTCATTGCAACAGACGTGGCCGCAATAAGTCTGCTCTTTGTTTGGTCATGGGACACTCCAAAAGACAAAGATGATTTGGTTCATCAGACGATCCACTGTTTGGTTGCACAGCTCTTAAGACAACCACGGTCTCAGATTCTGCTCTAGCTGTACTTGGACAACGTGCAAACAGAGTGATTCGGCCACAGTTGTTTTTGTACAGTGACTCAGGCATCTAAGAATATAAGGCGCAGACAAGGTCGCCATGGTTTAATATTCAAGCACTCCACAGCCCCCTCAAGGACAACATCCTCCGACAGCATGGCTGCATCACCGGATATGGCGGCAGTCCCCGACGACACCCCCGACCTCCGCGCCGCAGACCAGCAGGAAATCTTCTTTCTGAATTTCCTGCGTTGCTTCAACTGCCGTGCGGGATCGTGCTCAAAGCACGGCGCTGCAGCTGGTACTGCAAGCGCCCCATCCTCCATCACTGACGCTGATGCGGAAAAAACCCGTGAAGCTATGACACTCACGACGCACCTTCCTCCGGAGCTGCAGCTCGAGATCGCAAACAACTTCGACGTGTGCACGTTCTTCTCCATGGTCCACGCACCGCAATTCCAACCACTCCGTGTCACCCATGAAACCGCCTTCTTCCGGAGGTTGCAGCATCGGTTCAAACGCGAGAGTGAAGTGTTTGGGTCAGACTTTCTCGAGAGCCACTTTCGAAATGGCAATGGCAAGCCGAACACGCAGATGTATTACTTGTTCCTGGAAATCATCCAGAAGTCTACTGACGCCGTTGTAGCCCACCTCACGACTGAGCTCGCTCTCCCTCCGGACTTTGCTCGCTCTCTGCGCCACAATGTGCTCCGGCTGTGGCGTGTCTTTGGCACCACAGGGTCTGCTCACGACGATCGGACAGTCTTGAAGCAAGAGGCGTTCGACTACCTTCACGCGCTGGGTGCACGGGAGTGCAAAGTCATGATGAAGTGTCTGAGGGAACTCGGCGTGCAGTACGAAGGGGTGTACCCTCTCCCTCAAATCAAATACGAAACAGGACCGGACGCGAAGCTATTCGCAGAGTTTCAGGAGACTGGAAGGTTCAAGTTTGTGCTTCACTACTTCATCATGGAGTATGTGCGGATGGGCATGACGAAAGTCTTTGCCCAAGTCAGCCAAGGTGAAGCTTTGGATACTGACGATGCTTTCGGACGGTCAGGTATTGCACCGTGGACGGCACGCACCGATCAACCGGCTTCGAAAGATCCTATAAGCGGTTTCCTGGTGTTTGATGCATGGACGTACTGGGTGAGCTTCGACGACTACTGCGTGAGGCTCGAGCTCCCAGAGCACCACAAGCATGACTTGTACATGGGTCTAATATTTGATGCGTGCATCGAAGACCTTCCATGCCAATGCGGCGAATGTGACAACAACGATGACGAACCCGTGACATGGAATGAGGAGACCCCGGCGGGTCTTGATATGATTAGAAGGGGTTTGGACTGGCCCCGGGATCCGGACGATGATCCGGACGATGATCTGGACGATGATACGGACGAGAGGGTGGCATGGCTTTGGGATTGATAGAGTTCGCGAGCTGTTGAGTTTTGTAGGCTTTGAATTGAAAGGTAAATCTCGAAAGATCGACTTTAATGTGGTGTATGATGTGAGCAATATGTGGTTCAAGCATTGATGTTTGTTGCCTGGGCTAGGTCGGGTTCCGGCGACGAATAAGGCGCCCAGCAAACCAGGTACGAACAATTGCCATGGCCTCTGAGAGATGGGCAGCTACGATTAACCTTTTCAGCGGCCGAGGTGACACCGCGGGCAGCGGTCGGGAAAAGCGGCAGCGGTGGAGTGTGAAGTGTTCAATCAACGAGTTGCCGGTACGAGTTCCTGGCGAGGGTGGGAACAGCGGCTTCGAAAGGGACGAGTGGCGAGGACGAGCGTGGCCAGAGGCGCGACGGTTGCGGGCAAAGGAGCGAGAAGCCGGTGACGACGGGCTGGGAGCCAAGCCTCATCGGGCTCTAGCCATGCTTCCGCCGATGCCCAGCGGCCGCGCTTTGGCGGGGCAGCAATGCGACAGCCAGTGACGGCGGCGGCGCCCGGCAGAAAAATACAAAACATCTTTTGCCCACCCTCTTCTCCTCCACGCCTCTCACCATTCTCTCCAGACTTCTTCGTCGCACCAGCTTCCGCCCTTTCGTCCGTCTCTCGCGCCCCCAGCTCTTCCATTCCTGCCCCCGCGCCTCCACTCCGTCCGCAAATATGAGCGAGATCACCCACCCCACCATCAAGGGTACGTCTTCCTCCGCCTCCAGCCCTCGCAATTGCGCCCACGCCCGCGCCCTACGTCTCAATTGACCGCATCCGCGCTGACTGAATTCCTCGCAGATGGCTGGTTCCGCGAGATCTCCGACATGTGGCCTGGCCAGGCCATGACTCTCAAGGTCAACCAGGTCCTTCACCACGAGAAGAGCAAGTACCAGGACGTGCTCATCTTCGAGTCGTCCGACTACGGCACCGTCCTCGTCCTCGACAACGTCATCCAGTGCACCGAGCGCGACGAGTTCTCCTACCAGGAGATGATCACCCACCTAGCCATGAACTCGCACCCCAACCCCAAGAAGGTCCTGGTCATCGGCGGCGGCGACGGCGGCGTGCTGCGCGAGGTCGTCAAGCACGAGTGCGTCGAGGAGGCCATCCTGTGCGACATCGACGAGGCCGTCATCCGCCTCTCGAAGAAGTACCTCCCCGGCATGAGCGTCGGCTTCGCCCACCCCGCTGTCCAGACCATCGTCGGCGACGGCTTCAAGTTCTTGGCCGACCGCCAGAACGAGTTCGACGTCATCATCACCGACTCGTCCGACCCCGAGGGCCCCGCCGAGTCGCTCTTCCAGAAGTCGTACTTTGAGCTGCTCAACGGCGCCCTGCGCGAGGGTGGTGTCATCACCACGCAAGGTTGTAAGCCCCCACCTCCCCGCAACTTCACGCTTTCATTTCAGAACAAAGAAGAAAAATTATGTTCCACCGGTCAATTGCGAAGAGACAGTCAGTTAACCAATTATCTCTTCTCCGCACGCAGCCGAGAACCAGTGGCTCCACATGCCCCTCATCGCCAAGCTCATGAAGGACTGCAAGGAGGTCTTCCCCACCGTCGACTATGCCTACACCACCATCCCCACCTACCCCTCCGGCCAGATCGGCTTCATGGTCTGCTGCAAGGACGCCGACCGCGACCTCAAGAAGCCCGTCCGCTCCTGGTCCACCGAGGAGGAGGAGAAGCTGTGCAAGTACTACAGCAAGGAGATCCACGAGGCTTCCTTCGTCCTGCCCACCTTTGCCCGCAAGGCCCTGAGGCAATAGATGAGTTGTGCCTGCAAGTTGGAAAGTTAGGAGGGGCGTATTGCTCTCAATGGAGCGAAAATTTCGATTTTAGACGGTATCGGAAATGTAGATACCTGGGTACAAAAGCAATGGATGATTTACGGCCAATGTGGATCAAGCTGCCGTCTGTGTTCAAAGCACGCTCCAGCAATATCAATTGAGGACCGTACAAGTTGATCTTATGCGTGCTATGCCACGACTTTTGACATCTCTGGGCATTTGGAGCTAAATCTCCCCGTTTGGCCAACCTTTCAATTCATCAACCTTATGAGCATTCTTGTCATTATTCTCGTCAATCATGCGTAACGCATCCAGTTCGCCATCGACGATTTTCTTCCCCGCTGTAAGTGGATCCACCCCCTCACGTTCCTGTGCGCTCTCACCACTCCGTTCCACATTTAAGCTCGCCGGCACCATGTTCGACACACCAGAGTGCCAGACTTCCTTCTCGACCAGTCAGATAGCCATCCGCTCATAACCCCATCCGCGTCACCATCCCGTGTCTACCCGAACCCGCAGCCATAACACTTCACTGAAGCCAGCAGTTTCCCCTCAGAATCAGCCGCTATGCTTGCAAGTCAAAGAAAGACCGAACATTGTCCTTCGGCTCCAGTGATCGGAAGTTCAGTGCTTTGTTTCGCCGTTTCCAAATCCGAGTGTTTTGTAGTGTCGAAGTAAGCTGTCCAAGAACCCATAATGCACGGGCAAGCGCCGTGGGCGCGAAGGTCGAGACAACTCAGCCTTGGTTCTGGCTCAGCAAGGTCTCGTAGCTTCAGCCTTGATTCTGGCCCAGCAGTGTCTCGTAACCTCAGCCTTGGTTCTGGCTCAGCAAGTTCACGTACTCTTCATCCGCGGGCCAAGCGTTAGCGAGGCGGTGCATGTCGAAAGCGTCGAAATCAGGCATGATCTCGCGCTCATAGTCACTGAAGGTAGTGTAGTGACGGCCGGGAACGACGGATTGATCCGTGGGGATACTCGGGGACTTCCCGAGTTCCAGAAGTCAGATGCGAAGCTTCTGGAAAGCCTTCTCACCAAAGCCCATTGTGTCAGGCTTCTCAGGAGCGACCTCGACAAACTTGAGGCGGCTGGCATTCGATCCAAAGTACCAGCGCTGATCGTTCATAGGATGCGTGAGCTGAAAGTCAGAGGCAAGCTTCTGGAAAGCCTTCTCACCAAAGTCCATTGTGCCAGGCTTCTCAGGAGCAACCATGAGGTGGCGTGCGTGTGTATCCAGGACTGCCGCTCGTGAAGATTCGACTTCCCCCTTTCCCCCGTCTTGTTGTGTTCCCTCTCCGTCGCGCATCGATTCCGCCGCGGAAGCACCACTACTTCTGACCACCCACCAACTCGTCAAACGCAGCCATCGTCGACTCGACATCCCCCTCAGACGTCCGCGCCTCCGCTTCGCCATCGCCAACCCGCTTCTCCGGGCCCTCCTCCACACCGCCCGCGTCCTCCTTCTGCCTCCTCTTCCTCTCCCGCACCTTATGCCCACGGCTCCGCACATGCTTGTCCCAATCCCCCTCCGTCACCGCCACGGTGCCGCACGTCCCGCACGTCCGCCGCCGCCACAAGTCCCTCCGCGCGCCGAGGTCGTACGCGCGCCGCGGCGTCAGCATCTCCGCCGCGGCGTCCGAGAGGCTCCGCGGGTCGGGCAGCGGCTCGCCGTCCAAAAACTTGGCCGCCAGCCCCAGCGCCGGCGCCTCGACGTCCCTCCGCCAACGGGACAGGTCCGAGCCGTCGAGCAGGTACAGGCGCTTCGCGGCGTCCGCGCCCGCGCCCGCGCTCGCGCTCGCCAGCGCGTTCAGCAGCTTGATCCGGATCCACCGCAGCTGCCGCTTCGCGTACTGCCGCGTCCCCGCCTGCACCTGCTCGACGGCCTGCGCGCGGAGTTTCGCCAGCAGCGGGGCTTTGTCGTCGGTGACGGCGGCGGAGGAAGAGGCGGCGGAGGCGGAGGTGGAGGCGAGGGCACGTTGGTAGGCTTCGAATTCCTTGTAGCCGATCGACACCCAGATCCCGCGCGTCCTGTCGACGGGTTGGCCCGCGGCCTCGCGCTGCTGCAGGAAGCGGTCCAGCTCGGCGACTTCGGCGAGCAGGCCACTCGCCAGCATCTTCTCGACGCGGGCGTCGAGGCGGGCGCGGAGCGGCTCGTTGGCGGCGTGCACCCAGAAGAGCAGGGCGGGGAACCTTTGCGTTGTTGTTGCTGCTGCTGTGGGAGATGCTGTTTCCTTCTGCTGCTCCGCGCCGTCGGCGGCGGCGGCGACGGCGGCTGCTTGGGGCTGCTGCTGCTGCTGCTGCTGCTGTTTCCGCAGACTTTGCTCCGAGTAGATTTGCGAGGCGGGCTTGCCGGTCTTCAGCCAGATGTCCAGCGAGCGCTGGATCTTGCGCCGGTCGTTCGGGTGCCAGCGGTCCGCCATGACCGGGTCGACTTCTCGCAGCTTGGCCAGGATCACTTCGGTGGGCTCGTCCAGGATCGGGTAGGTTTCGTTGTTGTTGTCGTCGTCTCCGTCTTCCGGTTTGGGCCGATCCTCTGATTGCTGGGCGCCGTCCGCGAGGCTGTCTTTGAATAGTAGAGACTGGATGTAGTAGTGGGTGCCGCCGACGATGATTGGTAGTTTTCCGCGGGAATGGATGTCGTCGACGACGCTCAAGGCTCTTTTGACGAATTCGGTGACGGTCCAGGTGTCTTCGGAATGGGTGATGGTGCCAAGCAAATGGTGAGGTACGGATTTCATTTCTTCCTGGGTGATTTTGTTGGTGATGACGGGCAGTCCTTCGTAGAGCTGCATGGCATCGCTGTTGATGATCTCGCCGTTGAAGCGGCAGGCCAGCTCAACGGCAAGCTGCACGGCGCGATCAGCACCATGTCGAATGCCGAGCGTGACTGAGGTGGAAAATGCATGGTCCTACCTGAGACTTGCCCGTGCCTGTGGCGCCAATGACGGCGATGACAGGCTTCTGAGGCTGAGAACGGGCCATAGTCTTGATGCCTCTCCGCAAAATTCCGGTGGCTCTCAGCATGCATACAGAAGCGGTTGCGGTCGTGCGTCGGAGAAGCCCGCTCGCAGAGTCAGAGATTCTTCTTCGCAGGTGAAAAGTGATGGCCGGTTGACGCCAACCCACTCGGGTGCTAGGGCTGTCGGATTTGCGTGCTTCCATCTGACGGTCGGAGCCGCGGCGGGTCAGAGCACGCGACCGACATCATCTCGTCATTCATTCTTCGTGAAATACCGCGCCGTGCCCCGCCGTATAGCAGCAGCACTCACAGTCACTCCCTCTTCCTTTCACTTCACCCAATTTTTTCTTCTTCGCAATGTCCGGCTCCAGCAAAGGCATCGCCCCGTCAATTGGCGTCAAGAACCTCCACTACAAATTCCCCGACGGCAGCAGCGGCCTGCGCGATGTCATTCTTGATCTCCCACCGGGAAGCCGCACGCTGTTGATCGGAGGTGAGTCACCCCGCGTATACACCAAGAAAAAATTCCCCCAATTGCTCCACCAAAAGCACAAGCCCCACTAATACGCTTCTGCCTTGCACCAGCAAACGGAGCCGGCAAGACCACCCTCCTCCGCCTCCTCTCAGGCAAGCGCATGGCACCCGCGGGCACCGTCTCCATCGCCGGTGTAGACCCGTTCTCCCACGGCCTCGAGGGCGTGACGTACCTGGGCCTCGAATGGGTGCTGAACCCGATCGTGCGGACGGACATCGACGTGCCGACGCTGCTGTCGTCGGTCGGCGGCGACTTCTACCACGAGCGGCGCGACGAGCTGGTCCGGATCCTCGACATCGACCTGCGCTGGCGCATGCACGCCGTCAGCGACGGCGAGCGCCGCCGCGTGCAGCTGGCCATGGGCCTGCTGCGCCCGTGGAGCATCCTGCTGCTCGACGAGATCACGGTCGACCTGGACCTGCTGTCGCGCAGCAACTTCCTGCGCTTCCTCAAGCGCGAGACGGAGACGCGGCCGTGCACGATTGTGTATGCCACGCACATCTTGGACAACCTGGCGGATTGGCCGTCGCACCTCGTGCATATGGCCCTGGGCAAGGTGAAGAAGTGGGGCGGGATCGAGGACTTCTACGCCACGCGGACAGACGTGCCGCATTCGGGCAACAGCCAGCTGGGCGAGATCGTGCTCAAGTGGCTGCAGGAGGACCTGGACGAGAGGGGACCGCGTAACGGCCAGGCGCCCGAGGGGAAGACATATCCGGATCTTGAGGGCAAGGGCGGCTACGGCTTGGAGAAGAAGGCTTAAGTCGCCAGGATTCGAACTTTTCTTTCTTCGCTTTTTGGCTTTTGCATTTGGGACTGGGAGAGGGAAAGAATAAGGCCGGACTTCAACACGGCCAGGCTTCAACGCCGGTATGCATTTTTTTTGCATTGGGATCGGAGTTTGCTTCCACAGCGGGGATACCACGGGTTTCGAGTTTAACACGAGACGACATCGTCCAATATATTGCTTTCCGCTGCAATGTTGCAGCAGCTCCTGAAGAGAACCTCGCCGCTCGTGTTCGTTCCTGAATGATTCATCTACGATCCTTCTTGTGTGGTACCAAAATAGAGTGATGGTGTGATGGTCACTGAGGGCTGAGGGCTGAGGGTTGAGGACCCCTAGGCCAAAAAGAGGACAAAGCCATCCACATCAACAAGCGTCTTCCGCCCCCAATGCAAGGCAGTGGAGGAGCAAAAGAGAATGTTGCCACGGATGCGGTTCGAACGCATGCACATTTCTGTAGCAGAGTATAAGAGGAGGCCCCTGAGGAGCCCAGATTGACTTAAATCTGCCGCCTTAACCACTCGGCCACCGTGGCGGTTTGAAGCTGAAAATGCGCCTGATTTCACTTATGGAGGTCGTTCCCTGTGAGGGGGTGATTCCTGGATGCCCCCGCCTTGCCCCCGGTGTCCCATTTGGGTGGTTGATATGAGCTACCAACAAAGATTCGACACCGGACACACTGAGTGCGGACAGCGCCTGGTGATGGAGTACGGGTGCAAGGCGAGATTGTGTGAAAGAGGCAGGGATCGGACGGGAAGACGAAGCGAGGAAAACAGAAAAATTTCAGGGATAAGCTCGGCACACACGTGATTTCCGCTCCGCTGGCCCGTCCGACTGCAATCCAAAACACAAGTTCTGCATCTTGACGTGCGGTGAAGGGCGCTGGCGGTCAGTAGGTGATGATGAGCCCTTCGACTTTACCCAAGCGAGAGCGCGCTGCGGGGGTGGGACGCGTCGCGTTCACCGACTGCGATCCTCCGCTCCACCATCGCGCCGTGGCTCCTTGTTAGGCAACAACCATGCGCTCCGGCCATTCATCGCCATGATTAGCCTGCATGTAAGCTTAACTTAGCGCACCTTGCTGACCTCGCACCATTCGCCAATTGCTGCGCTGTGCAGTAGCGCCGTTTCATCCACCACTGAGGCAGTGAGGCCACCCTCGGCGCGCGTTCGTGAGCGTGGCGGAGTCATCCAAGTGTCCACACCTGAGCTCCAAGCGTCCATGCCGACGACCCACTTTCCCTCCCCAGCCATCATAGCCCCCAACTTAGTCCGACCTTGTCCGTACTTGGCCTGCGGGAAGCACTGCGCTGAATGGTTAAAGCTAAGCTGAGAGCTGCAGCTGCTGCACACTCAGCTTCCATCTCCTCCTCCTCCTCCTCCTCCCCTCCCACTTTTCCTCTCCTCGTATGTGACCCTCAACCCCCACCATACAGACCATCTTCGACAACCCATCCAACCTGGCAGTCCACGCCCTGGGCTAGCACAACCACATCTTCCAGCATGCTCCTCTCTAGTCGTTGGGGCCCAGACCCAGACCTCCCGACCTTGGCATGGGAGAGTAGCAGACGAATATCCAGCGGCTCGAGCGGAGCGTTGAGGAGTCGTAGCCGTCAAAGCAGCGATCCCAAGCTCCGCGCCGGCCGCGCCCGCTGCTACGAAGTTACGAAATCCCATTCATCCCCATTTAATTGCTACCTTGACGGTGATGCATTCCACGACGACGACGAAAGAGCCGCCTCCGATGACGCTGCCCGTGTTATCTCGACGAAGATGATGGAAGATGATGATGATGATGTCGACTGTTGCCGCCGCCAGATGAACAACAACAAGTCTTCGCTCCTCCCTGTCGACGACTGCTGCCACGCCACCTCTCCTTGTTCTTCCTCCTCCACCTGCATCGCTATTAGTGCTATTACCAACGCTCGCCCGACTACCGGCACCACCACTCTCCCCTCCGGCACGAAGCGATGCAGCACTGGATCAGGATGAGGGAGACTCGCCAGCTAGGGCCTGGCCATGACCGTCAACGGGTCTGGGCTGCCGTTGTTGCGCACACGCACGCACAACGACGCAGCCGGAGCCACTTGCGGAATTCATTTTACAATCAAACGGACTATCAATTCTGACAATGGAAAGAAAGAAGAGAGTACATGTGGGAAAAAGGAAAAGGGACGAGAGATGGGAAAACACAACCGAGGGATGCGGAGGGAAGGATGGGAGCGCAAAAAGAGAGTGGGAAAAAGAAGTCATCTCCAGGGAAGAGGAGGACTTTACGTTTTCTCTGCGACGGGAACGTCGACGATCGCACATCGGGTGAGAAAGGGAAAGCCGTCACTTGGCTTTTTCTTCCCCACCGCCATCGCGTTCGAGAGGAGACGGGAACTACGGCGTAGGAGAGGGGCTCTGGGCAAGGGGATTTGAGGCTTCCCCTTGTCCCAGTCGTTGTTGTTGGAATACACACACACACACTCACACTCACCGCGACGGACAATCTTTGTCCATTTGCAACCGCCGCAGCCGGAATACCATATCGCCAAGCGCCCTCACTGTCAGCCGGAAGGTTACGTGAGGACGGCTCGCCGCGCACCACTACTCTTATTCTACCTTTCTTGACACCCAACCCCCCTGCAGCTGGCTAAAGGGGGAGTTGGCAGAAAAAAAGGAAAACGAAGAAAAACAGAAACAATTACCTTGATGATCGTTTCTCAGGGTTTGTTTGATTCACGGGGAGTACCTTGGGTTCTTTTGATTCTTCTGCTCTTTCGGCGCTGCGCTACTACCGCTTTTAGTCTTCTCACGTTTCTACGCAGTCTTCTATCATCCTATCTGGTGATGGACAGAGTCGGGGGTTTATCAGCGCCGACGAACAGTAGTATTTTTCTCTCGCGCCGGCGGGGCTTTCGATTGGTTAGTGAGGAGCTTTTTGCCTCCACTACTACATCGACTTGGCTTAGATCGGCTGCAAGCGGTTGCAATTCCCGGTTCTTCCTGCTCTCAATACGCCCTTAGTCCAGATTTTGTTTTTCCCACGCGTAATTACTCTCTTGTCAGAATTGAGTCTACATCATCCAGATTTGCAATTTGCTCGTCTCTGTCTCTCTCTCGGCGTCGTCTTACGTGCTTCGCCCCCCGGTTTGACGCGCTTTCCATGTCTTCCTCTCCGGAGTTTTGGGACACTTTCTTCGACTTGGGACCATACGCTAATCCGGACCGCGCGACACGACCTCGTCCAGGACACACCCACTCGTCAACCCTTGACGCCCATGCTCTTCGCATCACTGCAGAATGGGGATGTATGTACCTGCGTTCCCTCTCGCTCATCTTTTCGTCAAACGCACTCGCCATGCGCGGGTGTTTGAGGAAGAGGAAGCGTGCGTGCGACCAATCCGCCGTCTCTCTCGCGTTGGAATCGTTTTTTTGGTGAGATCGACGAGAAGGCGCAGCAGCAGCAGCAGCCTCACAGAATTAGCAACAGTGTGGGGGCGGAGAGGGACGGCAAGAAAGACCCCTCGGTCGGCTACTGGTCTGGTCGCCTTGGGGGCCAGAAGTGATCGGCGTGAGGCCGCGCGCGGGCACGTAGTGGGGGTGCATGAGCGTGAGAAAGGAGGCTGAGGCTGTGCTGCGCCGCCCGTCGTTGGTCGGCCGCAGCGTGCGAGAACGCGCGTTTCAGGTCTCTGCTGCGGCGCGCGGTCGTGCGGTGTGGCTGGCAGTACTGCTTCGAACCGGAGGCTGTATCGATCTACGACGTACGAAACACTATCAAACTCGCACCGAGTTGAGTCTCGTGGGAACCGATGTCAACTGCTTCGTGAAATCAGTATTCTTTCTAGCCTATTTATTGAGCGGCTGATACGGGTAATCAGTAGCCGTGTATCAGTGCCTTCCTGACCTCTGTAGTGCCATGAATGTCTACTTGGTGAAAGTCGGTCCAAGGATAGTGCTGTGCCTGGTTATCCAGGTTGATATATCCGTAGTCATGGATTATTTGCTCAGCGAAGGGACCGAGGTTCTTGCTGACCTATTACCCGGAGCCAAAAGCACAAGGCTGCTCTAAGATCCGGTCCTAAGCGATGGATTTCAACTTTTCGGCCACCCGGCAGGCTGAATGTCAGCGGGTCAGATTAGAGGGACAACTCCCTTTATTGGTCGAAAATCGAGGCTTCCGGATGCCTATGCATGCGGAGCTTCCACCGATTCGCAGCCTCAACCGGCCGCTGGCCAGCACAACTGCCACATAACAGTGAGCTGGCAGAGTGAGCGTTCGGTGCCTTGGAAATATGCTTTTTGCCCGACGTATCATCCACGGCCACGGCGGCGAGTACATGCGGAAGTAAGCCGCCAAGTGCAGTCCTTCTCATACCGATGCGACGTAGACCGATCCGGCGGCCCAGTGTGCGCCGGTTTTGCGAGTCCAAACTCGCGCAATACGCCATCATATGGCTGCCTGCGCAGTAACCGCTCTTGCGTGCATGGATGGAAATGCGCAAAGGCGCGTGATAGCATGTTGCGCGCTGACCTTCGATCATCAAGACCTGGCCGCACCCACGTTGCGACTTGCCTGAAGCCTGCCCTTGCGACTACTTCCTCCAAACCTGACATCGCTAAATGTGAGCATGTTGAGAACAGGGCCGCGAAATCGGGGTGTCCCCAGGATATCAGCAGAGCAGGCAGCGAGTGAGTTACTCTCAGTGCTTACTGCGTAGCAGAAGTTAATGCAAAACAAGTTGGTCGGAATTCCACCCGCTCTGGGTCGCATACCAAACTTGCCTTACCGGCAACGTCATCTCGTCGGCAAAGCACCCGATTCCCCAAGATCCTCCCGAATGGTGACCCGGCAACCATTTCTTCACCACTCCGGAGAAGCTACGCATCATCGTCCCGCGCTTCTTCCGAAGACACTGCCAGTACCACGTCGTCGTCCCGCAGCTCCACCCCCGGCTCGAGTGCCGATTCGATCGGGCTTGAACACATCATCAGCTCCGGTTTGTCGCTCGACGCCGAACCCCTGCTGTCGTCACTCGCTCCGTACGGTATCGAAGATTTGCATGTGGTGACAACACCGGAGCGATCCGGACATCGCAGTAACTCTTCCTCGGCCAACCATACAACTCAACATCTCCGCAACAATTCAAACCAAATTATCTTGAATGCGTCCCAGAAGAGGAAACACAGCACGCCGAACCGTTCGGGTGGAGATGATGGCGACGACGAGCAAGATGGGCGGAATGGCCGCTCGAAACGGAAAGCCCAAGCAAACTCCGAGGGATTCCCCTGTCCTTATTGGATGAGGTACCAGCAGACCAGCCTGAAGAACTCTTGCCGAAGGAGCAGATTCGAGACCATCCCTCGACTGAAGTAGGTTTCACCAAATAACTATCAATCCTGTTACGTTAATCTGACAGACATCAGGGAGCATTTGCAACGGGTTCACTACAACAGATCATTGTGTAGCCGCTGTTTTGCTGAATTCGCCGACTTATCCCAACACGAAAGAGACGACCCTCCTTGTACGATCAACTTCGACCCATGTTCCCTCGAATTTGGTCCTTCGCAATGGGCAAGGCTACATGACAAGATGCGAGGAAAATCAGACGATGATAAGTGGCGCGAGATCTGGAGCATTCTGTTCTACGGAGCTGACCAAAACAACATACCTCCGCCGAGTAAGCCAGGCCAGGTTATCAACCGATATTTTGGACGCGCAAGCTGATATCCCTCAGATGCCCAGGATTTGTCGATGTACCAAAGACACGATATCATCAACAGCCTTGAAAAATCCATCTTTTCGAGTTTCAAAGACTGGGAGCACTACCTTGATCAGCAGGCTCAAGCGGGGTTCATCCCAGCGGCAGACGGAGACTTGGACATCTCGTGGATGATCACGCCTCTACGTAGCAGGCTCACGGAAATTTTCAGGAGCTTCAGAGAGTCGCATTCCTGCGCGAGCTTTCCTGTGGGTCATACAGGAGAGAGTGCTGGCATGGCAGCATATCCAATCGGGAGCCAGCCTGCTTACCCTCACGAGCCGAGCAGCACACACGTTCTGACGACTCCTTTTACCGATAATGGGAATTTGTCGCAACACCCGGAACAAAGTCAAACAATCAACCTTGCCACTGTGCAAATGCAAAACGCCAATGATCAGCATATCCATGCTGAAATACACTATCCCGCACAGTCCTTACAAGGAGATTTCTCAACTGAAGAGGGGGCTCTTCAACCTTGGTATCCCCACGACGCGAGCCCGTATCACGCTCATTTCGAACGGTCAAGGTACGATAGCAATGAGAGATGAGATCACAGGCTTTGCTGTACACTGACATGACTGTATAACGGACACGATTTGAAGCTTTATTTTTGACAAGGCGGCGCCCTTCATTTCACCACTTGTTTTAAATCTCGGTACAGTTGCCATCTATCTTACTCGAGCACGTCAGTTTAATCGTTACTTGCTTCTTGGCTGTTTGTCTTTTCTTGAACGAGATTTTTGGAAGGAGTACCGTTACCTTTTACACACGAGTGATTACTGGTTGGGTGGAACGGTTGCAGTCTTGCGTTGGCCTTGCCCCTTCCATTGTTCTTACCTTAAAGGGCTCATTCTCATTTACGGATGGTGTTTGCAGCTTGTCCTTGGCTTACATACTCCTCCGTTACTTAAGAAACTATGTGTTCAGACCAAGATCTCACTGCCAGTCCCGCAAACGAGCTTGCTGCGTATCAGATTCATTGACTATTGTGAACCAAGAATCGCCTTCCGTATCTGTTGGACCCTTCAACACAAGGAACAGCGTAGAAAATCTCCACCAAACCAAATTTCGAGTGACATGGACCGATCGGCAAGCTCAGAGTTTCACAATTCACGCTCATGCTGTTGCGTCAACATTTGCGACAAACGAAGTATAAACCAGTGAGGCGTCAATATTAGCCAACAAGATATTGATTTTACTTAAGAATTGCAGGAACCATACCGCGATCATGAAAGGTGACGAAATGATTTTAAAAGACTTCATCATGAGATGTTAGCACATGAGGGACTCGTAAAATTTTTGACAAGGGGCAGAATAAACAGTTGCAGTAATTCAGCAAGTAAACGTATAAGTTTGATCCAAGACGGACGGGATTACGAGAGGTGTAACGTTATTTTGGGCGTATGCGGTGACTTTAATGAGCTTTGAATAAATGAAAGGGAAGATAGGAAAATAATCTCCAAGCGTTAGTACTGTACGTATGTTTCTTTTCCATTTCGGTTACCCTTCACATGTGGCTCTGCTCAGAGCAATCGTAGAGTGAAGACTCCTGTAGCATATGGGTGTCAGAAAATAGCAACAGATCGCGGCGTTTGAGCAACGAGCTCAGCAGAAAAGTACCAATTGTTCGTCCGAGCTCTGAGATGATTTGGACCCCGATCTTGACCGATTCTGAGACGGTTTCCCCGAAACCGATTCGTGACTGGTGACGTTTTTGTATCCTTCCCTCTGGCGGAACGACTCAACCAGATCCTTTTGGCATGCTTGTAGATATTTGAGGAGCTGCTGTGGCGCAATTTGTTCTCCAAGAAGACCGGGTTCCACTCGTGCAATGACCTGGGGCAACTCTTGACGACTGAATTCTTCGAACCCATCCAACACTCGAGCTTCATGTTCTGGAAAGTCGGGGGATCCTGGCCGAGTGTCGTGTTCGACGTCTCAAGGTCAGTCAGACTCTGAGCGCCGACCTTGCCATAGGCTTGAGGGAAAGCAGGAGAAATAGAACCTACACGGAGATGGCACTTCACTCACTGGAGTATTAGGAAAGAGGACCATGAAGACAGCCCTCCACTTCTCCTCTTCACTGCCTTCTCCCTTCGACCTTTTCTTGGTCCTCAGCTTCAGCTCTTGCTCTCTGTCAAATCCCTCCTCGTTCGCTTTCCGCGGATGCTTCTCGCACCTTTCAGGGGCGTTTAGATGGCCTGTGACTTCCTCCTCGCTGTCGAACTGTTCCTGACACCGGGGGCATATTGCCGGCAATTTGTGAATCCTGTAGAGGTGCTCTCTATAGAAGTGTCAGAATGCACCCCAGTCGTCATGCAGGAGCTCAACTCACTTCAGCCTTGCCACGTTAGAGAAGCCTGGATGGATGCAAGCTACAGGCCTGCCGTCCCTCCGCGGGTTCCGCTTGAAGTACGGGCAGGCGAGCTTCTTCCCTCTCAGCTCACCGCCCTTCGGGGACCCCCTTGCCCTCCCGCGCTCCTTGTTCCCCGCAACTCGGTGCCTTGCGGCTTCACGTTCGTCGGGCTGCTCGTGACGTGGACTTTGGTCGTCGACCTTGAGCCGTTTCGGAGAGCCCAACGTTTCCCGCTGGAAGGCCGGCGGTGGCTTTGCGTCAACTTCTGTGATTAGCCGCGGTCGATCTGACGTTGTCCGCCCCGCTGGTCCACCCTCTCTCTCTTCGGAACCGTCGTCGTGATAAGAAAGGGTTATGGAAGAAGCAAGAGGGGAGCTCGAGGCCGACCTGTGTTCAAGTGGGAACTTCCAAGGAGGCTCCGGGTCACCGTTGAGTGTTTCGGCCATCGTTGCTTACACTCGTCGGGGGTAGCAGTCGCAATGTCGGGAACTATCTACGCTTGGGCTTTTGGCGGTGCCGGTGTGGCGCAGGTCAATGTACTGCGTTCTCAAGAGGACGGGCTACTCTTACGGTGTGCAGTCAAGGCTTGCGCCGCCTGACTGCTTTCGTCAGACCCCCGAGCACTTTGTAAGTTTGCGAAGTGGAAGGTGAAGATGCGATGTAGGTATGGCTCAGTTCCAAGAAGCCATCGGTGTCTTCCGAACTGATGAGCAAGGCATATAAATGGTCGGAAAGAGCGCGGTATGGTGAGCGCGGATACTCTTGCGCGAGGCAGAAAGCGGAGAAGTAAGTCTGAGGCGGCTTTCTTTTGGGCATCAAGGCAGGCTGATCTGAGAGTACGTAACGCGCAAATGCGCACGACTTGCATCTGTTCATTGGACCACGCGCCAAGGCGGTACAACACCCCCCGCCTTAAGTGGGTCACCTTACCAAGCCCCGAAGATGCATATGTCCGCGAGACTAAAACGGCACCACGCTTTGTTGAGGTCTGCCCTGACGTCGGAGCCCAGTTGGGCCCAAATAGTCAGATGTAGTATGTATGCGTTGTGTTGGCGCACCGCGACACATCGGTCAGGCAAATAACGGAAGGACACGACTGTAATTGTCTTATCAGGCGGTGCATCGTGAATTACTTTCGGCTATGTGAGTTGTCATGAGTGCTATGGAGAGACATGGACACGCCACATTACCGATGGGCGACGAGAGACAGTCAGTGCCTGGGCCTCGAGGCGACATGCTCTATAACCCTCGGTAAAGGGCCGAAAACACACATTATGAAGATCATTTCATAGTACTGTAGCATTGCATAAACTTTCGCGTGGTTTCACATCGGTCAAGTGAACTCCGGGTCATCGCATGGTTCCGTGTCGGGTTGTGCAAACCTGATGGAGAAGAACTCAGCACGAGCGAACACGTTACGTCCTATACTCCTCATATCAGCAATATGCCTGGCTGCTACTCGTTTTTCAAAGGCAAGGGACGGGTGTGCCAGTTATCAAAGATCGACTAATACGAACGCACTCTCGCCGTCGCAGAGAAATTACCCGGCGCTAGATGTAGCCTTATGAGAACACCTTGGGCTTCAACGAGCCTCCTTCCTGATGTCGGATTCCTGTGGAGAATGATATATTCCCGGATCTAATATATTTCAGTGGGTAATCTATCAATATCGCCATCAGTTCAGTTAAGTATTTTTCAAACCACCAGTTAATGCGAATTGCAGCAGCAAAAAACGGTCAAAGAAGCTTTCTCTACGGCCAAAGTCCCAAAGAACAACATGGAAACGTACTGCATAATTCTAGTATAGTAGAAATCTAAGTTCAACAGCTTAGTAACACTCTTATAAGAGCGTTGTTTTGATTGGATTTTGTTCATCCGTTTGGTGTACGGTTTGTTTACTCAACACCTTATCATCTTTCCGGGTCAGTGCAGTATCTCAATTCAAAATTATCATATACATTTATACTTTCTATACTTTCTCAAGCTCGTAGCACATTCATGGTTGGTTGCTCGCTACGTCCATCCTGTCTGCTACAGAGTGTACGGCGTCCACGACGAGACAAAAGCGGTCCAGAGCAATAAAAGAAAGATCAGTTCCTCGCCACATTCACCAAAATAAAACATTCCTCAGCCCAGCGCCTGAAAGACACTCGCCAATCGTTGTTTAGCCTCGATTACTCGAGCTTGTTTTAAGCGTCTGCGCTCAACAAGGCGTTCTCAATGCGGCGTACTCATGAACACAACCTCCCCATTCTCCTGGTCATGCATCTCCGCCCCCAGCGCTTCTTCATAGAACTTGATGGCATGCGGCGCCCTCTTCGCCATGAACATGACTCGCCGCACGGCCGGTAACGCATCCGTCCCCTCCTTGATGCACCGCATCATCCACTTCGCCAGCCCCTTTCCTTGGTACTCCGGCAGCACGAAGACGTCTGTCAGGAAAAATATTGTGGCGTGGTCCGTGATCATTCTGGCCATTCCGATCTGTTTGAATGTCGAGGGGTCCGGTGTCGCCTGTTGTTCGGGTGGTTGCTGCGTTTGGAGGTAGACTCCGTACCAAAGGGAGGTCTTCAGGATGGTTTCGAGGCTTTCCGGATCGAGCGCTGCGGCCCAGTACATGGCTGGACTCGCGAAGGATGACTGCACGAAGTCGCGGGAGATGAGGCTGGAATCGGTCGAGACGATGAAGGTTTGGTCGCCGATTTGGCGCTGCCATTGCTTGGTGTCCATGATTTTCACCCTTCGAGAGATATCTTCAAGTAGTGTCAAATAAGTTGAAGGATGATAGTGATGTTGACTGCTTGTTCCTGATGGCGTCTGTTTTCGGCGACGGCTAAATACTTAACCTCGGGACGTGAGTCACCAGCGTATGCTCCGACGCAGCTCCCTGGCGCTAATGGCGGACCGAGCTATCAACATCAAAAGCTCAGATGGGGAAAATTTGGGGAAGCTCTAGAGATACCGTCTGGAGATGCGCGCTGACTAACTGTTTGTCTGGACGGGTTTAAGCGATGCAAACGCGTCATTGGTCGGAGCCAGGAGCAGAGTGGATCAATGACATCCTCAATGACATCCCCAATTCATTGGAAACAAGAATCGTATCCGTATCGACATGACCAAGCGTATCTTCTATTACTGACATCACGAGTTCGTAGAAAGAACTTTGTTGCTGCCAACTCGGCACTCCTACCGTTTCGGGATATATTGGATGCGCCTCCTCTCTGTTGTCCTGGCTGAGAGGGCATTGAGGCTTGTATACGAGGTGTGTTAATCAGCAAGAGGAACGGTTCTATAGCCGTACATAACAATACTCAAGAAAATTGATGCTCAAAATCGTTTGGCTGCAACGCAAAGTTGAGTGACTTTCAAAACTCGAGCTGCAATTCCTATATTCCTAGATAGATAGCTGGACAAGATTCTTCACAACTAACTCTAAGCTCACCTGATTCTAATTCGCCTATCTCATTATGCAATAGTTGTGACCACCCTTGCTCCAGAGCCCTCAGTTTTTGTGAGGAGTTCGTAGCTGTCAGACTGTGGCGATGGCTCCTCCCCAGCACATCGATTGCACCAGTTTGCTGCAAGATGTTAGCAAATTACCAAGACTCAACCGAATCGAGCAGTACCTTTGGGATCTTTCTTCTCCGCGATGTACGTAGACGCCAAGTTCATCACCGACCAGAGTGTACGGAGGAAGACCAAGTCCGCAAGCAACACCGAGACGATCAAGGAAGCTGGAACTTTCTGGACAGGAGTCTGGCAAAGGTAATTGTTGAATATCGTCGAGTTGCTGATGATGGGCTTGCCTGTCACAAGCTGTGGAGAGCCGTAGCTACCCGTTGCCGGTCCAGCAGGAACCCATTCCACTGGAGCATCGCTGAAGTTGCTAGTAAATTTCCGGAGGGCCTCTTCATCGGTCAGGAGATTAGGTCCTTCTGTTGTACCCAAGTCGGCGAGCACAGTGCTGTAGAACGCCTTGGCAAGCGAGTCGGCGGACTTGATCCAGTTTTGCGCGCTGAGTACCTCCGTCTCAATGTCGAAGTCGTCATATCTGGCGTATACGCCTCCCGTTTCGAGAAGGAAATACCAGCTTATGTCAAAGAAAGACAGGTCTGAGAAGTCGGACACATTACCAGATGGCCAATAGTCTGTCTTGATTAGTACGAGATTCGTCATATGTGGGGAATGTGACATACTGAATGTGCCTTTCTGAAAGCCACTCTCCAGCGCCTTGTTGTAAGTCGACATATCCAGTGATGCAGCAACCCAGCTGTAGGACCTACTAAGTTTTAGCAAAGAGCTTAGCGTTCATGGACGATTCCCTACATGATTGATTCCGCCCACCACATGGCTGGTACTTGCGTATTGTTGCTCGTGATGAACTGAAACAAGTTTTGCCTGCCTGCATCATCCCAAGAAGTTTCGTTGAGATTGAGGGATAGCTTGGCTGCGTTGGCTGGTACAAGATCGTATTCCGCAGTGATGTCGATGCGCATGTGACCGAGTTCATTCATTACCGAGCAAGATATCGCTCCCTTCGCATGTCCATTAGCGAAGTTTTCAGGTACCAACATTCAACTTACAAACACGCTTGGTCCCCAACGTGACCATGCAACCTGCTGGCCAGTACGGCTTTCTTTCTCCATTTCTATTTTGATGTAATTGACCGAGCAATCCTGCAGGTTATTGTTGAGGTACAGCAGGGACGGAAGAGTAGGGCTGTTCGGCGTTCCGATGTTTCTGACTTTGTTCAAAGTATAAATCAAGCCATTTTTGTCCGTGTTGAACGCTGTCAAGGGTTGTTTAGCTGGAGTACTTAGCCAACACTTGTGCTGATGTGTTTTTCTCACATTGTTTGATACCGATCTCCTTTGGCTCGCAGCTTGGTGACAACTGCAACTTGGTCAGGCACGGAATCAAGATACAGCCTTGCTTCTTACTTTCTTGATACCCGCAAAGAACGGATTATCATACCAAAGCTTCTGTTCAGTGGTAACGTTGGGGTTGGTAGAGTACGATACGCTGTGGTCGTTAGCAATCTGTTGTAAGCAATACCGGCGGGCACTTACCGAAGGTCATAACCAGCAACAACGGTATTGAATAGCGAGAAGACGATCGTCATTACCACGAAAACTACCGCTACAATTATGGTGAAGTAGCGGAAGGGATAAGGTCGCGTTATTGCATAGGTAAATCGTAGATCCATGGTCATCTTGCAGAAAGCCGACTGAAGATTTGCGGTAGCTGGAGAGTGCCATCGCGTCCCTCAGTTGTTTGCTATTGGCGACTTAAGTATCGTGCTTCCTGTAGCCTTGCGTTAGCGCCCCCACCATGCATCAAGGGATTGCCGAAGGGCCAGGCTGCGCCACCAAAAGGCTGAACCGGCATGAACACTTGTCTGAGTAGTGGTCTGGAAAAACCAGCGCGCAACAAGGGAAGAAAGATGGACGGGGTAGAAAGACTTGGAGGGAAAAGCAAATTCAGGGCGAAATAGGCACCACCATTCCCGAAGATGGCACTCTGTCGGCTACCGTCTTGCATCTCCCCAAAAGCGGCGCTGTGTTAGCGCCTCTATTCGGAGATTGCCATACCCGCCCCCACCAATACCCGTCTTTCCTGCCTCTCGCACACACTTTGGCGCACTCGGCGCGTCAAATATACCGGCGACGCCTGCCAAGGTTAAATGATAGCCAGTCAAAACTTTGGATGGCAAGATACCAACAGATAGGCTTAGCCATGTGAAGTGTCGAGTAGCTCATATGCCCTTGCGTGCGACCGACTTGCGGAACATGGTAATGCCTACCTGGAACGAAATGATACAATCAAAATCACATCTGTTGCACAGTAGTTAAAACTTCTCGAGTGCAAACCTTATTCCAACCGTCATTCCTGTTGTGGGAATGGAATAAGACCGAGGACGATTGCTGCTTGGCGGCGGCAGCCACGAATCCTACCGTAAAAATAGAAGTACAAAGGTCAGACCGCTTAACGATCGAGAACGGTATGTGCACGAGAGCTTAGGACCAACTACCAGAACAGGTATATTGAAGCGGTGAGTTTGCTTTGCGTGATGAGGGCGACCCCAGGGCTGTTGAGCTCCTCGACAGTCTGCCGCGCCATCCAGTGGGACAGGCATTGTGGCTTCACATCTGAACCTCTAAATTAACGGAAATGACATAAGTAAGATCCGCAAGTACCGGGTCCAGAATATGCGACCATAAGCCAAAAAAAAAGAAGGCGCATCGGATGGAAGGCGAACCCAGCGTTCGTCGGGAAGTGAGTGTACAGAGACGTAATCATGATGCCTTTTCCGGGATCACCGCGACTGCTTGTGATGTGTTGAAGCAGGGAGATGAAAGTGTTCGTTCTAGAAAAGAGAAAGAGCAGGCCTCAAGACTTTGTCAATCCACGCTAATACATATGCGGCGGGGACCCTGGCTCGCCCAAACTCCGCGTAACGCCGGGCAGCGCCCCTCCACCGCTTTCATCGCGTCCCCAAACTGACGCAACCAAACACTCCCACACCATCCAACAGCTTCCAGACAAACACCCACCATGACATCGATAAGCGACAATGCTCCAACCAATCCTCCCGACCTCTCCGACAAGCTCCCCCGCCTAACCCCCCGCAAACCCACCACCCAAGAGCCCGAATCGCCCATTCCCGCGCCCGAAACGCCTGCGCTGCCCCCGCCAACCACCTCCGCGAGCGCCGCCACCGCCAGCAACGGCGACAGCAGCAATGGCAGCAACACCTGGCACTTCCGCAAGCCGCGCCGCCGCATCCTCTCGCCGCACGACCACGAGCTCTTCAAGTCGTCGCCAACCTACACCCTCCTACAAGCCTTCATCTTCACCCTGACGGACAGCGTGCAGGACACGCCCATATCGGCCATCGCCTCGCAGCCGTCGCACTCGACCGTCGCTGCGATCCTCGACGTGCTCGACCGGGCGGAAGCCGTGCTGGCGCGGTGCCCGGCCGAAGACACGGGCTCGCGCTTCGGCAACCCGGCCTTCCGCACCTTCGTCGACGCCGTCGCCTCCGAGCAGACCGCGTGGCACGACCGCCTCGGCGTCGCCAACCCCGCCGCCGTCGCGGAGCTGTCGGCGTACCTGACCAACAGCTTCGGCAACGCGTCGCGCATCGACTACGGCTCCGGGCACGAGCTCAACTTCTTCTGCTGGCTGCTCTGCCTGTACCAGCTCTCCCTCCTCCCCCGCGACCCGGCCTTCCCGCAGCTCGTCCTGCGCGTCTTCCCGCGCTACCTGCGCCTGATGCGCCGCGTGCAGACGACGTACTACCTCGAGCCGGCGGGCTCGCACGGCGTGTGGGGGCTCGACGACTACCAGTTCCTGCCCTTCCTCTTCGGCGCCGCGCAGCTCCTCAAGCACCGCTACATCCGCCCCAAGTCGATCCACTCGGCGCTCGTGCTCGAGGAGTGCGCCCACGACTTCCTCTACCTCGACCAGGTCGCCTTCGTCAACAGCGTCAAGAACGTCGAGGGGCTGCGCTGGCACAGCCCCATGCTCGACGACATCAGCGCCGCCCGCAGCTGGCGCAAGATCGAGGGCGGCATGCGCAAGATGTTCGTCGCCGAGGTGCTCGGCAAGCTGCCCGTCATGCAGCATTTCCTGTTCGGCAGCCTGATACCCGCTGTGGATGAGATGAGCGACGAGGAGCTGCTGAAGTACAAGATCGAGGGCGAGCCGGACGAGGAGGGCAACATCATGGTGCTGAACGAGGATGGCTCGAGCCACAAGCACAACCCCAACAGCTGGAACGACTGCTGCGGCATCAAGGTGCCGAGCGCCGTCGGCGCGCTGCAGGAGATGAAGAAGAGGATGGGGAACGAAGGGTTGAGGAGAGTACCGTTCGATTAGCCTTAAGACGATAAAGAAATAATAATAGATGAGCATGTTCACGTCATGAGCAAGCACGTACACACATGACACCGTTCGTTAATCTTGTGATGTTTCTTCAATTTTTTTCCTCGACTAAACACCCCTGGATATCAAAGTAATTTCGTTACCCCTCCTTCATCATCGTCGAGCATCAATCAATCTAAGCAGCCAGCTCCTTCTCAATCACCTCCTTCAAGCTCTCGGGCTTCGTCGTGCTCGCCCACCTGCCCTTGACCTTGCCGTCCTTGCCGATCAAAAACTTCTCGAAGTTCCACTTGATGCGCTTCAGGCCCATCAGGCCGGGCTTCTCCGTCTTCATCCACTCCCACACCGGGTCGGCCTTGTCGCCGTTGACGTCGACCTTGCCGAGCACGGGGAACGAGACGCCGTAGTTGACCTGGCAGAAGGACTGGATCTCGTCGTTGGAACCGGGATCCTGGCTGCCGAACTGGTTGCAGGGGAAGCCGAGGACGACGAAGTCGTCCGGGTGCGCGGCCTTGACGTCCTTGTAGAGCGCCTCGAGGTTGCCGAATTGCGGCGTGAAGCCGCACTTGCTGGCCGTGTTGACGACGAGGACGACCTTGCCCTTGAGGGCGGCGAGGTCGTAGGGGTTGCCCTTCTCTGTTGGGGAAAGTGTGTCAGCTGCGAACTTTTTTTTTTTTTTTTTGGTCTCCTATCATGAGACTCATGATCTTGGGTATGGGGCGGTGCTTGTGGAGGAGGCTCTGAGGGCCGCGGAGGAAGTTGTGGTATGTGGAGGTTCGCGGACTGCCTGCGCGGCGCTGTCGCAGCGTTCCCCATCGTAATCGTGGCGATGGTGGACGGCGGGAACAGGACCATGCCGCGCACGCTCGCTTCGTGCTTTGAGGTGTGTGGAGGATGATCGAAGGGCGTTGGGTCTCAGCCGCCGCAACGTGTCGCTAGGCTAGCGTTGTCGTGCCATGCAGAGTTGTTTGAGACACTGCACGCAACTTTCGAGTGCGATGCAGTATGGTGCAGAACCAGGCGGCGGACGCAAGGCGGCAGATCAGACGAGCGGCCGGCCCAGCAACGTCCAAAGGAAAAGGAAATGTTCGCGCAAGAAAAGAACTTACTGTCAAGGGGCTTGAACTCGTGGAAGCTAGTAGCAGAGGCCATGTTTGCGGTTGAGGTGTGGAAGAAGGAGGGTGGTGGGTATGACGACGGTGGTGTGGCGATGGCGGTGGGGTATGAGCTCAGGGCGGTGACGGCAGCGGTCGGCAATAATCGCGGGGTTGGCGACGGTTTAATGCGGATGTAGGGAGATGACAGCAACAACGGCGCTGCAGGCCGGCGGGCGAAGGAGGCTGCTTTTGTAGCAGCATCAGCCCCGGCGGTACCTATAGGCAGTTGCCCCGGCGCCGCCGCCGCCGCCGTCACCGGCCGCGGACGAGAGATGAGTCGCGATAGCGCCGGCATGCGGGACATTGTTTTCGACGTCGGAGATGCCTGCGAAAATCGCGTGTGCCTCTTGCTTTGGATCAGCTCACGCCAGCAGCAGTCGAGCTGAAACCTTTCCCCCTGGGCACGAATATCAAATTGGCTGATCAGCAATAGCTGAGAACGCGATAACTAATCCAGGACGTGGCTCCGAGGCTTGGGGCGATGCGCTTACTGGTTTTTGGAATGTTGAGGGCCAATGCTGCGCAAGGTTGATTATGTGACTGCGGCAGATCTGGCCTCGTGGGGGACTCGGATCTTGGCCGTTCCGTCACCTTTGTCCGTGCGCTGGGCCACAGGACCACACATTGGATGAGCGGAGCTGAGGAATAGCCTGCGAGCTACGGCCGTGAGACGCCCCTGATGGAGGAATCAATCTCTCCGCTTTACTTGTTCCAACAAGCCCACGTTGCGATCGCCCAGGAACTTTCGCTGACGTGACTCGGTGGCGGTTCTGGAGTGCATGTGACAGCGGCTGGCTGCCTTAGGCAAGCCCCGCAACACCATACCATAGCGGGTGTCAGAGCCCACCGAGGACGCTATGCTCTTTCTATCTGGGTAGTTGAATCCAATATATAGACGCGATTGTCTACCTTCAAGGCTCACATCTACGTCCAAATATTGGATTCAACTGCCCACGTAAGTGTAGTGCAATATATTTGCGAGGCGGATGTGGGTGGGCTCAATCGTTTTGGAACCCGTTGTGATGCCCAGCCCCATTCCCATATTGGTGGGTGCTCCCCGTCTCATAAGGCTGGGTACAGGTTCGTTAGAAATGCCGTCATGGGTCGATCAACATCATGCTCAAGAAGGTTGTATAGGTCACTTCCTCTGGCATCCTCGAGAATCTTCTTGCGATGCTCCCTGTTCATGTGCTCCGAGATACGGAAACTGATCCGCCTGTCTGTACTGGTTGCTGATTCGTTATAGGCGTATCTCTTGTGGTGACCGGGAGCTGAATCGATAGGTAGCAGGTACGCGCATACCTAAACCTCTGCTCCTTTAAGTCGAGGACCGCGGGTACAAAATCCCAAAGTCGAGATTCGTAGACTGGATATGTCGCTCCAGTGTTCAGCTCTGCTGATGGCTGAGAGGTGAACGTGGACGGATCGCCATTGCCCGCACCATGCGCCGATAGACGCACAGTCGGCTCCGGCTCTGCCAATGACAGTTGTGGAGAGGGAACAGTGAAGGTGCTCCTTCACCCCTCTCTCGCACTTGGTCCACGTATGAGGTCGGTTTGCTTAGTATCGCAACAAGGTGAGGAGGTAGTTGGATGTACAAGACATCTGTGGAACAACAGCATTCGGATAAGAGCTTCATGTCCAGATGGACGCTTCAACAGCCTGTCCAATCTATTGCAACACGTTGCGACCAGGCCTCGTATGCACGAGATTCACCACCATCACAGGCATCGGCAGCTTGTCTACCATCTCAAATTCATTCCATTTTTTTGCTCATTTTTCCGGTTCTTCTTCGTATGACTGATATATGTTCAACTCAAGACAAACTCAACAAACGAAACTCATCACTAATAAAAAAAAATAAAAAGTCAACTACTGATGGCCAAACCCAGTCCCTATCAACACGGTCCCCGGGTGTTCCTCCGCCAGTGCCGCTGAGATGGCCGCGACAAGCTGCTACGCAGCAATGCCGTGGGTTACCCATCTCTGCACTCACGCAGTCCCCTCTCCACAGGTCTCAGTTCTCTCTCTCTAAAGGCAAGTCTATTAAAAAGGTCCGTGGCGCGCAGCTATCCTCAAGTGGATCCCTTGGCCCCCGATCCGTCGAAAAGCCCATTCGGGCTAATCGCGAACCTTGGAACGGAAAGTGGTTTTGTTGTTTTGAAGTGATGCGCGCGCCCCCCTACTTGGAAATAGGTTGTCCCATCCGGAGAAGAAGTGGCCTGTGAAACAGCAAGTCCTTGGGAGTGGAATCATCCTTTGTGGTCAAATCCAATGGTACGGAAAGTCCGGTGGAAAAATGTGGCCATATTCCTTTGGGCAGTAGGCTCTCCAATCAATAAAAGTGCATGGCGGTGCCATGCGTCCTGGGAATGTATCCGGTAACCCTAGGAGTAAAGTGTTGTTTATGAATACTGCTGGACTGGTTAGATCAGATCGGTAGGCGGGGACGAGGTTACAATGAGCTTACGAATCCTGAAAGTGCTTGCGAATTGTTCATTCAGCCCATCTCGGTGAGCTGGGCAACGATCTTCTGAAGCGCCGTGGCGTCCTCAATGATCTGCTGGTGACCCTCAGCGTCCTTGGGCTCGTTGAGGGTGCGCAGGCGCTGCTGGAGCACAGCCATGCGCTCAGCCCACGCCTGGCGAAGGCGCTCCTTCTCCTGGTCCCGCTGACGAGCAGTGTTGGCCTGCTTGATCTGCGCGGCAGTCCTCTGGCGCTTCTCAGGCTGCTCCATGGCACCCGTGGCCTTGCGCTTGCGGCTGGTAGACCGCTTGGCAGACTGGCTGTGGGGAGAGCTGGGCTCAGTGTGGGCAGCAGGGCTAGTGTAGTCGTGAACGCGCTTCATGTGGTCGTACAAGTTGTAGCGGCGCGGGAAGCCGTTGCCAGGGATGGAACGCTCGCAGTCGGGGTAGGCGCAGAGATGAGGCTTGGAGCCGTGTCCGTGCATGCCGTGAGCCTCGCGCTCGTGGCGGAGGAGGCAGGCAGTCGAGGAGAACTCGACGTTGATGCAGTTCGCGTTCTTGCAGCGGAAGGGCTTCAAGTGCGAGTCAACGTACTTGTCGTAGTTGCACTTGAGCTTGGTGGACCTGTGCTGGCAGTTGGCCTGACCCTCAAACGGGCAGTGGTACATATCATCTGCCTGCGGCTGTGCCTGGTAGAGAGGGTGAGTGCGAGCCAACTTGACCTCAGCCTCCTCGCTGGACTTGCGGGCGGCATCCTGCTCGGCCTCTTCGTCATCCATGTCGGCGTTGCTCATGGCGGACGGCTGAATAGTCGCTGACTCCATCATGTTCTCGGAGCTGAAATTGCTGTCAGCGATGAAAGATGAAAGGACATGTCGGTGTACTAACCCAGCCATGGACATGAAGCTCGGCTCCTCACCGTACTCCGAACCGCCGTGGAAAACGGGGAATTGCGAAGTCATGACGGTGGATGCAGGAGAAAGGATGTCAGAACCCTCAAAGCGGGACTTCGAGTCAGAGTGCTGCAGAGTGGGACGCTGCACGTCAGCCGGCCTTGCCGTAGCGCGGACACGGTCGAACGGAGATCGTACCCTCCTCTGCTCAGGCATGCTCTGGGTGTTGCTGATCATGCTGTCGATGCCGTACGTCGGGTATTGAGCGAAGTAGGGCTGCGAGACGGTACGGCTAGGGTAGCTGCTCTGGCGCTGCAAGAAGGTAGCAGGCGCATCAATGGAGCCAGACACAAAAGGTGCGCTGTAGCTCTGGGCCTCGCTGCCCCAAGAGTGGCTGTGCATGGGTGCCCTGAAGGTGAAGTCGGTCGGCGAAGCGACCTGTGCGTTGTTGAAGTTAGTGAAGTCAGACATTTTGAAGTGTCCATCTCCGTTGTCCGACGCGGTGGCGGGCAGCATGATGTTGCTCATGTCGGGCTGAGACCCGTTGAAAGTTCCGTGGCTCTGCACGCTCAGGGTTGGCGAGTAGATGTGCGATCCAACCATGGGCTCCATGATATGGTTCCTGGTGTCCTGGGGCATGTGGTAGTTCTCGTTCTTGCCGCGTCTGCCAGTATCAGGCTGGCTCATGTACGCGCTGTCATCCATGGAGGACGAGATTGATTGTTCATCATCCTTGGGGAACTGAAGGAAGTTCCGGGCCATGCTGGACAGGTCCTCCTGACCACCAAAGGAAAAGAGATCGCTTCCAGTGTAGGGAGTTCCCGACACTGATTGTGTCCACAGAGCAACGTCCACTGGGGCAGGCAAAGAAAAGTCTCCGGGAGCAGAGTCGCACTCAGAAAATTCACTGGCAGGGGATGTTAGTGTGTGCAAAAAGGAATGAGAGATTTGACGTTGTGAAGAAAAGCAAAGCAAGCGAAAACACAAAATTGCCATGTTAGTACGCCGAAGGCCGTTGGATCCTACGATGCGCATTAGTAAAGTCGTAAGTCAAGGTATTAGGGAGTCGAGTACAGACCAGTCAGAGAAGTATTGTGAGCGAACCATGTCCGGTAAGCCGATACCTTTGAGATTGGCCTGAACGTAAGGAAAACAACGTCCGTGGTGGGAAGCACCCGGCTATCCAAAGGTTGAAAAAACATTTGGCAATGAGGCGAACGGATCCATAACAGCAAAACACTCCACGGGAAGTGGAACATCCAGTCGCATTGGGGAAGTCGTGATTTTTCACATCATGCAAGAACTTAATTAGCACGCAAGTTAGTTTACACTCGAGCAGCGGCGTTGAGATGGGTGTATGAGAAGGCGTCATCAGCCTGTCGGTACGTACTAATGAGGCCAGCTGGCCTGTCCAAAAGATGTGGCATCCATGGCAGGGTCCTGGTAACATGGCCGTAATGGAAAAAGACTGAGCACTGAAAAGAAATCCGAAAAGGGAACAGCATCCGGGAGGTGCCCATCTGAGAAATCCTTCTGCGGATGCAGATTATGTCATGACATCTTCGGGACTGTGTCCCCATTGTAGATGTTGTCGTCCGCGTCGAAGTAATCCGATGACCCCCGCTTCTCCGCAGGGACGGTCGATCGTTACCAGACAGGCCAGAACGCGTGTCGATTTACGCCTACGATCCTTGGCAGAGAAATCCATGGGAAATGTCCTGGTACGGTGAACAAGAAACTCCGGCTAGTCCAAGGGCAGTGGTGTTGTCGAGCATTGCCAGCGGCATCATTCCTCAAGAACACTTCATTTGTGCTTTGTGAATGTCGAGTCTGCTCAACGAGCCAGTGTCGAATCTGTCCATCGCCTGATGGCGAACAGTGCGCTGTGACGTCAGAAGACGGTTAAGCGAGGATACAATCCGGGCAAAAATCCTGGGCTGAACAGAAAGAAATCCTGATGGGCCAAGCAAATCCAGCAGTCCGGCAGTGAAAAAAGTCCATTTCCCGGGCGGGATCCTTCCTTGGGAGTGGTTCCGGCTGGAATTCCCTGTGCGGCAATACAAACCTTGATGGCAATAACGAAGAAAGAAAGAAAAAAACCACTAAACATTATTCTGTGCGGTGCGAGTCCATTGCTGGAAAACAAAAACAAGTGCTGGGAAAGGGACCGGCTGGGAAGTACCTGGTGTGGGCTCCTCGTTCGCGGCTGCGATGTTGCATCATGAGAAAAGCAGGCGATGGCGCTCGCTGCTTGATCCAATCTTTCTGTTCTTGGGGATTGATCTTTTTCTTGCTCCTTTGAAGGGCGAGTGTGATGTTTTTTGTGCAGCGCTGAAAAGCGATGTTGCAGATGGAAAAGTGAGAAGAAGTGAGGAGGAAAGCAGACGAGCGGCGGGCGGGGTGCGAGAGGATAAAAAAGGCGCGCAGCAGGTGAGCAGGGAGCTGGGACGCACTGTGCGCTGGTCATGCGGCGGTGGGGCCAACGTGTGCGCTGCAAGGATGATGCAGGAAGACAGAGCCGCCAGATTGGCTGAGGGAGGCGCCGCAGTTAAGAAGTGGTCGAGCAGCGGGAGGGCGCGGGTCGGTGAGAGATTAGCGTGCGCCGCCATGTGCGCCAGGATTGCTCCTGTCACACTGCCGGCCACCGGCGCCTCGTTTACGGCCAATTGACGTGTCAAAGCGCAAAAAGCAATCCGACGTCAGCCTGCTGCGCCCTCGGCTACAGCCCCTTCAACTCGTTTCCTGTGCGAGATGCGACCGCCGCCATCCCGGCAACTTGGCCGGCGAGATGGAGCTGCGGCCACATGCGTCTCAGCACGCGCAACGCACGGCCGCTTGCAATTCTTTTCCATGCCGTGCGGCATTTCATGGACCCTGCGCGGATCCTGCCCTTGATTAGCTCTCATGGCTTCTTGACCGTATCCTCCGCTGTAAACCACCGCGCGCGAACCACTCCGTATGGTAATTCCCTGCACAAGGGGACCCCGTCGCCGGGCGAACTCGCCGAGTCAGCAGATCCCTCTCAGCAAGGCAACCCAGCACCGTCTAGTCACAACAATCGTCACCGGCGGCCGACTGCCAGCCGCCGTGATGCTCGTCCGCCGGCCACTGGATCTCGCCAGCACAGTTACACGGCATGACACCGGTCAGCTTGGCAGTGAAACTCTCACCACTTCTCACGAGAGCCTTGTTTCGACTTCGCGAAGGCCCCAACATGTGGTTTGATGGCAGGAACTGAGGGACCCATTTGTGCGGACGTAAAATGGCGCGCGGCCGGCAGGGAACCTATCCGTGGACGCCGGATGGCCAGGGCTGGAGAGCCGGGAAGCTTGCCGCCTCCTGTACTGCGCAGAAGCTCGCTCTGTTCCATGGTCGGAGCCATGAGCTAAGCAGTAAACTTGTCAGAGAAGGGTGACGAAAAGAGGTACCGGACGGAATGATGAGAAGCAACGTGGAATTGGGGCTGTGGGTGATCCGCAGACTCAGTGTCGCACTATCGGCTTGGTGTTGACGACCGTGAGGGGCGGCCGGACAGCAGCAGTAATCTCTGGTTTCCCTTTGGTGGAGGGTACAGGGCCGGAGGGCGGGTAGAGCATCCCCGCCAGCCGTAAGCTTTCTGGAAGCGTTCCTGACGGTGCCACCTCAGCCCTCGGTAGACCGTTGATCATAGCCAAATCGCGCAATGCCGCTGTGACAACGGCTAGCCGGCTGTCATCAAACGGCAATGAATTCCAGACGGCCTTGCCTCGATCCGCTCATCGCCGGCCATGGTGGATGTAAAGTTTGGTTCGTCGGCATCGTATCCTCGATCTACAGGAGTCCGGCGAGGATGATCCTGAGACGCTGATTCAGTTTCACGGGCATTTGTCCCTGCCACGCGCGAGTCAACAGAATTTGGAAGTCGCGCGAAGAGGAAGTGAGTGACGGAGGGCGGGAAATTGCCAAGACCGGATTTTCCTCCGCAGCCGACGGCAGGCTGAACGGGACTTGATGCCCAACGTCATCAGATTGCTCATCCACGCCAGCGGCAAACTGACCAGAGGTCCTCGCCAACTCTGAATTTCCTGCTTCTTCGTCTCTGTCCACCAGAGGGGACGGGCGCATCGCCACGCGCCGCGTCTTCATCTAACAGCGGTATGCACGCACGCAATATTGCACTGATGCGCTGGCGCCGCTGCTCCTGGACATCGCATTTCCCGCAGCGATCGACGCGCGTTGCGGCGGGAGCTGGAGATCGAGCGACGGTGCAGCCCTGGGGGCGGGCTCGGGTGGTGGAGAAAAAAGGAGAGGCCGCTGGGAGAGAAGAGCGCTGTGGCGAGAGTGGGCCTCAGCCGGCGAACGATGGTCCTTCCCGGCCTGCTGGTGAGGTGCCTGGCAGTCGAGGAGGGGCCGCCAAGCTCCCCGGCCAAACGCAGCAAACTGCCCGCTTGTTTCCTGGACCCCAAGGCAAGCGCTCCCGCCCGCCTCGCTTCGAGCCGCGCTACGCAGGGCCCCGGATCCGCGAAGTGAACAGACGTCAGCTCTGGCTCTGCCATCCCCCCAGCAAGCCGCACACCCGCTGCCCCCCATGGCCAGGACACAGTCGCTCCCCGCGCACCAGCCCGACCCCACCCAGATCAGCCTCACCCGCTTGCTCGATCGTCTGCAAACCCTTCTCCTCTCGCCCGATGCCGACCCGAAGCTACGAACCTCCAGCTTCGAGCGCACCAAAGTCGGCGCTGTAGGTAATCTCGCGGTGTCCCCACGCACCATGTGCAGCAATGATTGAGACAGTCCCGCGTGTGCTAGAACCTTGAATATGCCCGCTCGCTGCTGCTGCGCCTCGAGCACGACACGGCCGGCGTGAAGATCCAGTCGCGCAAGCAAGCCCAGCAGGCCGACCTGCAGGCGAAGCGTGACCTCATCAAACAGCTGAACCAGCGCCTGTACGAGCTCAACCAGCTCGACGATGATGACGACGACGCCGCCGATGATGACTCCAGCGACGATGACGAAGAGAACGCCCCTCCCAGCTACGCGCCCGCGCACCGCAACACCGCCGATGGCCTGAACGTCGAGCACAATCCGGGCAACCAGGCGCTGCAGGACGCCGCCGAGAACATCCTGCGCTCTCGCCGCCCGGGGCAAGCCGATCCCCCCTCGACCAAGCAAGACTCCGCCACCACCACGAGCTCGTCGCTCTTCGGGGGCTCCAAAAATGCCGCTGCCGATCCCACCCTGCAGCGGTCGGAGAAGCTGATGTCGCACAACCGCTCGGAGCAGGAGACGCTGACGGGCTCGCTGCTGGACATGGCGCAGATGCTGAAGCAGCAGACGATGCAGTTCGGCAGCTCGCTGGAGGCGGAGAAGGACATCTTGGACCGCGCGGGCAAAGGGCTGGACACGAGCGCGCAGGGCATGGAAGCTGCCGGGCAGAGGATGGGCACGTTGAGGAGGATGACGGAGGGTAAGGGGTGGTGGGCGAGGATCAGGCTGTATGGCATAATTGGCGCTTTGTGGATGGCTTGCATCCTGATCATGTTCGTCATGCCGAAGCTGAGGTTCTGAGCGGTATGCCGATGATTCAATGGAACGCGGAAATGATACCAAGTATCCACAGACACCCCACATGCTTAGGAAGGATTTCGGGCTTGTTAGGAATCAGTGGAGAGGCAGACGATTCTGTGAAGCCCAATAGCCGAGCTCACTTTTAGCAGTCCATGTGACCCAGAGGTGTGCATAGGGAAAGAAACGAGCATTCTATGATACTAAGAGTAGGCCTCAACAGTGGGGCTGTTTCAATTATCTGTGGGTTGGCGTGCTTCATTGCTGCTCTATCATGCACGAACCTCCCATATCGCCAGCTGACACGAATTGCTTCTTCGCGAATCTCGCATGCTCCATGATCACCCACTAGGAAGTGGATCCCGCTTCCCCTATCTCCTACACGTACATGTCCGTCTTGTACTGTCTCACTCTTCGGTCTCGTATTCGGGTCGTTCTTCCATCAAGTCTCGCGAACGCTTTCCCCCTCAAGCCTCAAACTTGGGCGTGTACTTGGCCTGCGCGGCCTCGAAAGCGTCCTTCTTCGCCGTCACCTCCACCAAGAAGGGGTGCTTCGGATCGACCTGCTCCAGGGCGCTCTTCAGCTCCGCGGTGTCCTTGCCCAGCACGGTGTTCAGGACGATGGTGTTCGCCAGCACGTCCGCGCTCTGGGGGTCCAGCGCGAGGGCCTGCTGCAGCGCGGCCTCCGCCTCGGGGTAGCGGCCGAGGTGCAGCTCCGAGATGGCCTGGCCGACAAGCGACTGCACCGCCTGGGAGGCGGGCGCCTGGGCGAGCTCCTCGAAGACGTAGAATGCCTGCTGGTACTTCTCGCCGCCCTGCAGTAGTGATTCCCCTCCAGTTAGCAGCTGGCGCGTTTTTTTGAGGGTCTCTTTCGTTTGCGCGCCACGAGACGTACCTCTCTCAGGCCAACCCACGACTCTGCGATGTTGACGAGCAGGCTGTCCTGCGCCCACTTCCGCGCCTGCTGCGCCTCCTTCGCGGCCAGGTCCGCGCGGTTCTGCTGCAGGTGTATCTGAATGATCAACGCGACCCTGCACATTATCCCCGAACCCAGTGTCAGCCCCATTCGTTTGTCATCCTCTCGGACAGCAGCGCAGCGCAGCGCACGCCCCCGTCCCAAGACCGGAGCATTGGAGAAGAAGAAGAACCTACGCGTCCAACGACCCCTGATGCCTCGCCAACAGCGCCAGCGCCTCCTCCGTCAGCCCCGCGTTCGCCAGCACGGTGCCCGCCAGCAGCTGCACGCTGAGGTTGTCGCCTGCGGAGGCCGCGAGCTCCTGCGCCTTCGCCACGGCCTTCTCGTCGTTGTGGTTCTGGAGCGACGCGGCCAGCGCCGCGGCGGCCTGCAGGTCGACCACGCCCGGCTCGGCGGCGGCCTCGGCGGCGACGTCGGCGTGCTGGCCGAGGGCGAGGCGCGCGCGCAGCTTCAGGACGCGCGCGGGCAGCGCGTTGGCGGCGGAGAAGGCGGACGTGTCGAAGTCGACGACTTGCTGGTATTGGCCTTGGTGGAAGGCGTTGTGGATGTTGACGAGCTCTGTTTATGGTTTGGAACGCGGGGATTGTGAGCGAGAGTGCGCGGGAGAGTGGCGGAGGGGCGCGGTGGCGCGGGGGGTTTGGGGAGGAGGTGTGCGTACCTCCTTCTGCGGAGTAGGGATCCATCTTGGAAGTTTTGGGTTGGGGGGGTTTTTGTTGCTTCGTAGGGCGCGGGGAGGCAGTGGTGGGGCGACGGCAGAGCGGGTTCGGGGTATCAATGGGCGGGTGGCAGCTGGTCGGTGGGCGAGGAGGGTCGGAAGAGGGGCGATCGCGGCGGCAATTGCGTGGGTTGCGGAGCTCGGTGGTGGTGTTGACAAGTAGGTCTGTACGGATCTACGGCGGACTTTACAGACCAGCTTGGCCGAGCCCGCGCGGCCAAGGGATTGCTTCGCCGGCCGCCCGTCTTCGCTTTCACCATCACCATCACCATCACCAGGCTCTGACACTCATCATCGCTCAAGAGTGAGCACAACCACGGACAGTTGAAGGGTTTCTGATTTTGCAAATACTTGCTGAGTCGAATTTTGGCACCGTTGTTGGCATCCATGTGAATTAACAATTTCGCTATTCTGACCCATACATTTCTTAATTCCAACTCAGGCTTATGTTTAAAGTCAGCTTAAAGATTTGTTCCCTTTTCCTTTTTCTTTTCGATGCGGGACGGGTGCAAGTTACTGGTGTCTCGTTGAGAATTCGATCACGGGGTGTTTGATATGCAGATGCCGAATGGATCGGGTGCCTCTGAAGAACAGCTCACGTGCAATGACGAATTCAAGCCTTATCCACACCTCCTCTAACCTCGTCTCCCCGAACATAAAACTCGATCTCAACCTCAATCCTCGATTCGCTGACCAGGAGCCTCGCAAACATGACTGTAGAAATTTTCCAGACCAGCAGGACACAAAATGAATTGGATCAACATCTACCATACCGTCCAGGTGCGATATACGTACTGATGTTTCTCTTCCTCGCTTGGCTATATCAATTCCTCAATTACCCCAAGCCAAATCCGATTACCATGGCAGCCGTAACGCTCCAGGCTGACGGTGAAGATACCACATGCCGGCCGCAACCATCGGGACGGACGAGTAGACGAGCCACCGCTTCACCATCCCAAGCATTGCGCGGTTAAAGAAGTCTTGAGCTATCTGATGGAAGAAGTCAGGTCCGTTCTTTGCTCCGCTGGGCATTGGTTTGTCCGGAATCGGGTGCCCCAAGAATGGGCATATCTTCTCCCAAGTGATGCCCTCCTCCAGCCTCAAGTGTAGCAACTGCTCCGGCGGGATAGTGGCCTTCACATGCTCAACATGCTCACAGTAAAGATGCCTGGTCTTGGAGTCATCCGGTTGCCCGGCCCAGTCGTAGGTCATCTTCACGGAAATGTCCCAGAAAGGTTCCATGAGCTTCCAGTCCAACCAGCCGAGCACTTGTATCATTCTCGACTTGGCGCAAGCGAAGGCGGTGTTGTGCATCGACCTTACCCACGCATCAGGATCGCGGTCGGTCAGGATGAACTTCGCGTCTGGGTAGGCGGCGTACAGCTCGTCGACGAACCAAGCGGCGGGAACATCGCAAACTGCCTGCAAAACCATTACCATCAACTCTTGCTTCACTCGGTTCGGGTTTGAACTCACATCGAACTGGCCATACCACTTGTCGAACTCCTTCCGACCAAAAGGTTTCCCTTCCACGTACTTCGCATCGTACGCCTCCCGCAAGAGTTTCACTCCTCGCTCGCCGTTCTTCAGGGCCTCTACTACATGGTATGTCCGATAACCCAGCGCATTCAGGGCCCAGTACATGCCAAGCGTGCCCGTCCTGTCCACAGTCAATACTAAACTTGTCAGACACCCGTTCGACCCAACATACCTGCACATGCCGACACATATGACCTGCATCGGTTTGGTACGAACACCGTTATCTCTGTCGATGAGCCGAGCCATACTTGCGACGCGACCGCGCGATGCGAATCGATACAACAAGAAAAAACATCGCCCCTCACTCTCCCCAACCATCGTCTCTTATACCCGTACTTCTGGCCCCCATTCCCTCGAGGACCTAAATGCCAGGGGCACATCGCCTATGCCCAGCGTATCCATCCATCGTGCAGCCGCCTCACCTGATTCGCAAGCGCTATCACGGCTTCCGTCCTCGGACGGGAAAAAATGGGTCACCGCGATGGATGCATGCAAGGCGTCCGGGGACACGCGACCAGCTCAATGACCGAGCGGGCCAGTCACGATGCGGCGCTCCGATATGAAACGCCCGCATAGCCCTAGCTCTACTGCAGGACGGGTGTAATCCGGCTGCTACCTATGCCCCTTCTGAGCTAATGCTTACATGCCATTGTACAGAGGCTTACGCTCGGTGGGAGCATCTCGGAGGCGCGCCGTCTCATTGGCATCGTAGGGCTGTTGACTGGCTTCTGAGAGGGTGTGCGGAGCTTTCAGAAATAATCAATGCCTCCGCCGTAGGATCGAATTCCCCCGCAGCGGCAGAGCATCGGTCTGTGCGCTCCGAGTGGGCAGCGATCTGTCAAGTGACCGACACCGTTACTCGTACCAACCGAGCTGGAGACGCCGATATTATCCGTCATTTTCCTGCGCGTGCGGTTGCAATTCATGACGACGGTATCGAGCTTGCGTTGGGCGGGGAATATTTGACCACTGGTTGATCTCCCTCGCGATCCCAAAGGTTCCACGCTCTTTCTCCCAGGGTTTCTCCCACTTGGCCCACTTGACCTGGCTTTCCTTGCAAACGAGGGTTTGTCTGTATAGCATGAAGTTTAACGCACAGGTCCGTTGCTGTCCGCTGCCTAGATCCGCGGGCCGTCGCGATCAACCGTACACAGACAGTACTGACTCAACTGCTGCCGCAAGGATCCACGATCCGCCGATCGTACTCTTCCTTGCACGGCAACTGCTAAGGGCCGAGGCACGAAAGATCGTTTCGGATCCTTTTTCGCTTGGATTGGTACCACACACCAACTCCGCTGGTGCATATGAAGACGGTGTCGGTGCCTGGTTGAGGTCTGTAGTCACATAGACGTTATTGAGTTTAGTTTAGGTATTACAGAAGGGTTCCACAGCCGACAGCTACATAGTGTCTTTTGTCGTTTTCCAGTGCAACGATGAGATTCCGGCCTATCACACCATCTAAATACGCCTGTGAGCGTGGCAGCGGTCGTACTTGAGTGCGGCCGTGCCACTAGCGCAACGGCTGCAGGCGGGGGAGTTATGATTGCCCATTTGCACCAAGATCGTGACCGTGCGAGGCCGCAACGGCGGAATGAAGATAGTGGCGGCACTTCAAGGACGTTGGAGTGCTGGGTGACCGTAAGAACGCTCTAGGGATCCGCCAGGTAGATGGCTTGCGTATGGCCGGAAGGGGCATCCGAAGCTTCATTCAGGATGAAGTTGACCAAGGTATTGACGCTCAGGTAACCATTGTTGGCCAGGTCGTTCATCATAGGATGGGAAGCCGTGTCGGCTTTGACGAAACGCTGATGGGCTACCTACTTTGCTTTGCTTTGACGGTGGTGAAGTAGCATTAATGGAATTAGAATAACATTGACGGAGGCAAACCAGCATTGACGGGCTTGATAATGTCGTCTGAGAGTTGTCAAACAATTTCTGCTCCCAAAACATCAAAAGCAGCTGCGCCAGATTCCCATCAGAAGCGAACTTGCTCCTGAGTTAAGGCGCTACGTTTAGGAATCAATCCGTACCGTAGTGGGAAACCGCGTGCGGTCTTACAGCTGGAGGTTGGGTGTCCATCCCAGGTGTTGTGGACTCTGACGGATTCACCATCCACGAAAGATACCTACCACCCGCCCATATATTACATGATTGATCTGTGTACTTAAAGCAAATGTCCGAACCAAGAGGCCATGTTCTGGAGCAGCAAAATCTCGCCCCAGAGAATATATCTGTCTCCACGGAGAGACAGACGTCCGGCGTATTGGGACTTTCATGTAAACTATGTGTTATCAAGGCGGTAATACATGCAGAGAACTTCAATGTCGGTTCAGCAAACTGAATTGCATACGTTGAAGGCCAGAGCGATGTCCGTTCTATCATGGCGTCCTTCACACCCGGTGTCCACCACCATGACTTCGAAGCTACATGTGTAAAACATGATTTGTTTTGGACAGCTATCTATCAAAAAGTAAAGCGTTGTTGCCCGTTCCACTGGGCAGCAAAAGGTTAAGGCTGGACATCGGTAACGAGGGCAAAAAAGAAGGTATATTGAGCAGGGTGCGGTTCGAACGCACGCGGTTTCCCACTACGGTACGGATTGATTCCTAAACGTAGCGCCTTAACCACTCGGCCACCTGCCCCTTGTAGAGCTTAAAAATACAATAAAAACAATATATACATTGTGGTGGAAGTCCTGGCGGAGGGGGCTGAGTCCAAGGGCCAGGTGAAGACTTTGCGGCAAAGGAGGCGTATCTGCAAGCCAGGTCCCACGAAAGCTTGGCATACGTATTATCGAAGCATCAAGAAACGATATGCAAGGCCGTTTGCTAGTAACAGGGCTGGTTGTGGTGCTGTGCTGTTCGCTGTCTGCTGAAGGCTGGGATTTTTTCTCAGGGTCCGTGCGCCGGATCGACTGCGGGGCCGCACGTGTCTCGGGCCGGCCCATGCTCGGTGCTCGGCTTTTGCTCCCATTCCGCCTCCAATGCTCCAAGGGTCTCTCGTCGCAGTGCTCGCCGGTCTGCAATGTAGACAATATTCCGCCACCGTTTCAGAGACGCCATGTCTCAAAGATGTGTATCATCTCGACACTATGTGTTATGAACTTGCGAGTCCTGATGAGTTTCGGCTTGGTCCGCCTTTCCAGGCCACTTGAAGATTTCACATTTATCTGCACCGCGGTTCAGAATAGAGAGCACTCGCCAGAGCCATACGCAGTCCCGCTCTCCCTATTCTGGATAGTGCTTCTCATAACGCGAAGACCTTTCATTGATCTCGGATGTGTGGTTTGAGATTCCATCTTCAAATTCCACGACCAGTCGACATCAGACCGTTCCGCCCACCTTTCCCCGTTTGAGACTTGACACTCAAGCTTAGTAGCGATGCGATACCGAGATGCGTAAAGATATCAGCAATGGGCATGAAGCTGGGGAATACAATTGTGAAGCACCGAGTATGAGTTTTCGCGGTTACATGGCCGGGTCGCTAAGTATTGCAACAGAGAGGACAGGCAGTTGAAGCGTCCAACTGGATATGAATGCATAACATATCTATGAACAAGAGCATCCGGACAAGGGCTTCAACTGCCTCGACCCTGTTGCAAAATTATTCCCTTCATCCGTGGTTATGTGAGCGGCCCGCCGGGTAACGCTCCCGCGCTTAGCTAAGCGACGACCCACGTCACGGCTCGCTCTCGCGACCTCGAACTTTCCGACTCCTTGACAGTAGCACCAATGGCAGCCTGCGCAAACCTGCTGTCCCGGCACGCGCCCTGTCGGGCACCTCTGCGCCTGTTCAACCAGGCTCCTCTCCAACGCCAATGGCAGCCCTCGACCCTCCTTCGCTCTCCGTCCGTCCGCCTCGCGTCCACCACCCCCGAAGCCGCCTCCGAAACCGCCTCCGAAACCGCCTCGAAAGCCGCCGCTGAAACCACAAAGGAGGTGAAGGAAACCGCGAAGGAAGTGAAGAAGGGTACCCGGTCCGCTGGCTCACGCTTCAAGCGCTACGCCTACGGCACCACCTTCGCCCTCCTCTCTGGCGTCGGCTACCTCTACTTCACCGATACCCGCGCCAGCGCCCACCAGTACCTGGTGCCGCCGCTGATCCGCACCATCTGGTCCGACGCCGAGGATGCCCACCACGCAGGCCTGAAGGCGCTGCAGACGCTCTACCCGCTGGGCCTGCACCCGCGCGAGCGCGGCGACCCGGACGGCACGGGCGAGCTGCGCGTCACCGTCTTCGGGCACTCGCTGGACAACCCTATCGGCATCTCGGCCGGGCTGGACAAGAACGCGGCCATCCCGGACCCCCTCTTCGCCCTGGGCCCGGCCATCGTCGAGGTCGGCGGCATCACGCCCAAGCCGCAGCCCGGCAACCCGCAACCGCGCGTCTTCCGCGTCACCTCGCAGGACGGCCTGATCAACCGCTGCGGCCTCAACTCTGAGGGCGCCGATAACGTCGCCGCCCGCCTGCGCCAGCGCGTCCGCGAGTTCGCCTACCAGATGGGCTTCGGTCTGGGACCGGACGCCGAAAAGGCCGTGCTGGACGGTGCTGCGGGCGTGCCGCCGGGCAGCTTGGCCGCCGGCAGGCTGATGTGTGTGCAGGTGCGCTTTGCCCTGCCTGACCTCACACCACTCGCGGGAGGAAAAAAAGGAAGGAAAGGCTGACATGGCGCCACACCACAGGTCGCGAAGAACAAGAACACGCCCGACACGGACATTGAAGCCGTCAAGGACGACTACGTCTACTGCGTCGACCGCCTCGCCAAGTACGCCGACGTCATCGTCGTCAACGTCTCTAGCCCCAACACGCCCGGCCTGCGCTCGCTGCAGCGCGTCGAGCCGCTCACCCGCATCCTGACGGGCGTCGTCGCCGCCGCCAAGGCCGCCGACCGCCGCACCAAGCCGCACGTCATGGTCAAGGTGTCGCCGGACGAGGACACGCAGGAGCAGATGTCGGGCATCTGCGACGCCGTCTGGGAAAGCGGCGTCGACGGCGTCATCGTCGGCAACACGACCAAGAGCCGGCCCGCGCCGCTGCCCCGCGGCTACATCATGCCGGCGCACGAGCAGGAGACGCTGCTCGAGACGGGCGGCTACTCCGGCCCGCAGCTGTTCGACAAGACGCTCGGCATGGTGGCCAAGTACAGGAAGATGCTGGACCAGGGTCCCAGACTCACGTCCAAGGGAGACGACAAGCCCGAGGCCAAGGCGCTCGCTGGTGCCGAATCGCCCGAGGCCTCCATGCTCGGGAAGATCGAGTCTGCCGCGAAAGACGTCGCGTCCGCGGAGGTCAAGGTCGCTGACCCCGCCGAGAACGTCACCACCAGCCCCGACGACTTGACTGAGATTGCGCCGGTCGTGAAGACCCCGACGCCCTCGGCCGTGGAAGAGGTGGCCGGTGACAGGTCGCCCTACTCGCATGCGCCGAAGGAGATCTGGGCGACGGGCGGCGTGACGAACGGCAAGCAGGCGCTGCAGCTGCTGAACGCGGGTGCCAGCGTGGCGATGATCTACACCACCATGGTGTTCAACGGCAGCGGTGCGGTGACAAGGATTAAGAACCAGATGAGGGCGGAGATCAAAAAGGAATAGACTTGGGAAAAGCCGTCCGTGGGAGCTTGCCGGTCCATTGTCTGGCAGTCAAAAGCAGACCTCGTTTTATATGAAAACCCAGCGCCTCACCGAAAAAGAGGCAAACCTGTAGAAATATCAAGAATCGTCCCTGGTATTGTATCACTATCTTTCTTTTGCTTAATATCGATACTTTGCCGCGGTTGAAAAAGAAGCGCCCGAGCTAGTGCGGCAACACGGAAATCCTTCAATAATCTCCGGGTCTAGCGCGTGATAGTCGCAGAGGTTGGATGCCTCCTGATACCCACTTCCTGAACATCTCGCATTTGATGAATGATGACTGAAGACTTCACCACTCAATAATCACGGCCGCTCCGCTCGCTCGCTCAACTACTACAATGGCCGTCCTCCGCAACGCCCCCCTCGGCACCATACTCCTTGCCGCCGCCGCCACATCGGGCCTCCTCGCAAGCGCCCAAAGCACGACAACCTACTCGACCAGCACCAGCTGGGCCCTCCTCGACAACACCGACCTCTTCCCCAAACAAACAACAACACCATCCACAACCACCACCACCACCGCCACCGACGACACCACCGCTTACGAACCCACATCCACCACCACCGGCGACGGCTTCCAAATCACGCCCCCGATCCCCTGCCCGGGCATCTACTACACCTACGGCGGCATCTGCTGCCGCGGCACCTCGCTGCTCGACTGCGACTACGACGCCCTGTACGACGGGCAGCAGAAACCGTCGTCGTGCTGCCCCGCCGGCATGTTCGTCTGGGCGCTGCCGCTGTCGGAGGAGGCGATCGCGGATGCGCAGGCGAGGGGGGAGTACAGCGGGTGTCCGGGGAACATGCGGAACGGGGTGTGCTGTTCGGGGGGCGTGATCTATCAGGATGATGGGGCGGAGGTGTGCAGTTTGGGCAGTGTGGTGTGGGTCGAGACGACGGGGGCGGGGGGCGTGGTGGGGAGGAGTAGCGTCGCTGCGGCGGCGACGAGCACGGCGGTGGGGACGACGGGGACGAGGAGTACGACGGTGGGGAGGAGTGGTGCGGCGGGTGCGACGGCAACGGTGATGGGTGGCGGCGGGGGGTCGTTGGGTGGCGGCTTGGCGGCGGATGGGCGGGCTTGGTGGGGAGCGGTGTTGGTGGGAGGGGCTTTGGGGCGTTGGTAGGAAGGATCCGTGGCGGAATGAGTAAAGTGACTAAGCCATGTTTAATAAGGCGCCGAGCATTGAAAGGATCTTGGTGTTGATGTACATACGAGGCGGCGGGGGGGAGGATGACGGACATTGGTCTGCCTCATCCGCGTTAACTCCGCCTCATGCACATACCCCACCATCATCTTCTATCTCCGTGGCAATCGCCCCCGCGAAGGCAACAGCTTTACTGGCGTCGGTCCAATAGGGGATGCTGCTTCTATATTGAAGGTTAGCCAAGCTTGCGGCTTGCTTTGTTTTCCCTCAGCAAGTCCGTCCTAACTCCTGCCATCATCGAGCTATTTCCGGCTTCGTGCAAGGAGCTGCTGACGCGCCCTATTTAAACCACTTTGCGCACGCTCCTTCCCCAATTGCAATAACCACCACCTACTCTCCACTACATCGCTAGCCCGTCCGAGCACCAGAGCACCTCCAAACATCAATCGACCTACCTACCTACCTACCTCCTTCCCCAGTACCACCACACCACACCACACCGCAGACCTCGCCCACAATGCCTCCCCCCTACAGCTTCCACACCACCGCCACCGAAGTCGCCACCGACCTCAGCGCCTCCATCCGCGGCAAGACGATCCTCACAACCGGCATCACCCCCAACAGCCTCGGCGCGCACTTCGTCCAAACCCTCGCCGCGCACCAACCCGCGCTGCTCATCCTCGCCTCCCGCACGCAATCCACCATCGACCAGACCACCGCCGCCATCCGCGCCGTCGACCCGTCCGTCGCCGTCCGCGGCGTCGTCGTCGACCTCGGCTCGCTGGCGTCGTCGCGGCGCGCGGGGGACGCGGTCGCCGCGATGCAGCGGGACGAGGGCGTCGCGATCGACGTGCTGATGCTGAACGCGGGCGTCATGGCGTGCCCGTACGGGACGACGGCGGACGGGTTCGAGCGCCAGTTCGGGACGAACCACCTCGGGCACTTCGTCTTCGCGAACCGCGTCGTCCCCGGCATGCTCGAGAAGAGCGAGCGGCCGCGGGTGGTGGTGGTGAGTAGCGAGGGGCACCAGTTGAGCCCGATTCGGTGGGCGGACCCCGCGTTCAAGGGGGGCGAGACGTACGACAAGTGGCGGAGCTACGGGCAGGCGAAGACGGCGAATTGTCTGTATGCGTGGGCGTTGGCGGAGCGGTTGGGCGGCAGGGGGTTGTTGGCGTTCAGTCTGCATCCGGGTGCGATCATGACGAATTTGGGGAAGCATATCGATGCTGAGGGGGATGATTGGGTGGATTTATGTAAGTCTGGGCGTTTTTTTCTTTCCCGTCATTTGTTTTCTTTCTGCGCTATTTCCTTCTTTGCAATTCGCTGACTTGTGGATGCAGTGAGTGTGTTCGCCAGCAACGGAAATCCGCAGGGCTCCAAGGAGTACTGGGAGGAGAACCCGTTCAAGACGCTGGACGAGGGAACATCGACGCATGTCGTTGCGGCGTTCGCGGATGGGCTCGAGAGTAAGTTGTCTGCCTGGTGCGGATCATTCGGATGACACTAACAAGTTCTTGTTGCAGAGGACAACGGCAAGTTCTTGAGAGATGCGCAGATTTCGAGCTACGACATGGTCGCCCCGTGGGCGAGGAACTCGTACGATGCAGAAAGGCTGTGGAAAATGAGTGAGGAGATGGTCGGCGAGAAATTCAGCTTCTGATTTGCCTGATGTGCATTGGGACTGGACGGTGTAAGGGAAACTGAAATGTTTGCGCTTGGATGAGGTCATGATTAATCAGAAGAGTCTGTCATACACATCCTCCCCCTCCTTTAGTGCTTTCTCTGAACATCTCTATCGATGCTCCTCTCGTCTGCGTGACCGAAATAGTTTAGCGCCGTCGCTGTTGATCTGTTGGGTGAAGCTGGAATCACCTCGAAAGACCCTTTGTGTAGCCAAACAGGCTTAGCGTCGAAACTCGCTGCTGCCTACTTTGTTTCCACATTGCCGACACCTTTGAAAATATCTGCTTCGCCTCCTCGCCCTCCGCTTTTCTTCCTCGCCCTCTACAGACCCTCGCCTTAATGCCGACCACCCCAGTACGACTCCGCCGCAAAAGGCGCCATAGCGGTCATCGCTGCCCTCTGATTCTACCACTTCCGCGCTGATTTGAATTTTGAGAAAGCATTTTCTTCCGCTCAGCCTCACTTCCAGTTGACCAGGCGCTGCCCTCGGTCCCCGATCAACGACCCAGTGAGCCAGAACGTGTAAGCTTAGCGACGCACTCATTAGTCTGAACTCATCTGCTCACGTAGAACACAGGTAGCTCTCAAAGGGCATGCAATATACTGCTCGCGAGAGACAAGAAGAGCGAGCGACCAGAGAGGTGTGTTGGAAGCAGAAGTCGCCCGGCTCACCAGAGACAACGGCTTGCCCGAGCTCCCGACTGAGCTGAGCCACCATGGCACACTCCGATGAAGCCAGGCAAAGCACCAGACCCGCCAAGTGGTTCAGCCATTGCCAGCTACTCATCGCAACTTTCCGTTTTGATGGTTTCGGAGTGATTGTCACGCGTCAAGCCCGTGCCGTCACCAGTTCTACCAGTCCATTGCATATCGCTCGCCGATACCCGCGAGCACGACCCGATCGAGCTGGCGATAGATCTGGAAGCTTGTCAGAAGTTCGACATCGAGTTGGTGGACAGTGCATCAACAGCCGATGGCAAGGTGTGGAGACTGGTACCTTTGGGCGCACCAGCCAGCGCGTTGGGTGGGGAGTCAAACACACACCGGTTTCCCGTCCATTTTACGTCAACGACATCACCGAGGAGATCATCAAGTACGAAATGATGACTCGATATGCCATCCTCTTTCGAATGAATGCCACAACACTCATGCGGCACCATCCACCATCCGCGAGCCCAGCACCGATCCTGATGGAACTCCTCTCAAGCTCCAGGTCCGGGGATACCAGTGACCACCGTTGGACTACGTGTCGGTTGAGTGGCGCTGGCAACGTGACAGGTCAGCTGATGAAGCATTGATGCAAGCAAACCACGGCTCTTGGGATCCCTTGCCCGACCGACGAGACGTACGAAAGGGCAAGGCGGTTTGTCCTTGGTCAATTCGAAAACCTACAAGATGCTGCAGGCCTGAGGGCGGGACACCCGGCAGACAAGAACTTCGCAACCTTCGGTGACGAAGGGTGGATGGCAAAGGTGGCAGGCGCATTGGGCTTCTCCATCATGACTGCTCAGCCATTGGGCCCGTCAGGCGGCCCCAACCTGCTCAATCCTGGCGAGTGGCGGGTCCATAAGCGGATGATGCCGGGAGTTCATTTTCGCTGGGTGGCCGGGGAGCACCAGGACCTCTCCGCCCATCATCATGGGCCGATACCTTGACCGATGGTTCTCGCTCACAGCACGCGCCTTCGAGACGTACGACGTACTCAGGTCCGACGACTTATCACCCGAGCCATTGCAATATGCATGGAGATCCCTTCGAAACCGCGGCTTGCGCCTCAACCAATCAGGTTCGATGGTGATGCTTGCATATGTGCGCCAGCTTCTGAACGCGTGACTGGAAATCCGTAGTGCTGCAGTCGACTGGTTCATAATTCACCTGTCCAGTAGCCTCCTGGATGGGAAGACGGCAGAGGACGCCGTAGCTTCGTTCGTGCCCATGGGGCCCTTCCGGCCCAACATCATCATTCCCCACACATTGCACAGAATAGCAATGTTTAGCAACAACTCAGTATTCCGCACCGTTGCCGCGAGACTTTCAGAAATCACACAGCGTGTGAACTATCGCCTTTGGGAGATCGAGTGGGTCGAGCAACAGCCCGACAGACCCGAGAATGCTGTGAAAGACATGGAGCAAATACTCCAGAAGGAGATTGACGAGCAAGCCATTCTCCTCGACATTTCAAAGTACGAGCTACCAGAACAGACATTCCTAGATGACATTCCTCGTCTGAAACGGCCTGCTCGGCAGGTGAAGACATACGTTGAGCCGGATGCTTCGAAATGGGGCAACCAGTTCAAGCTCCGCCATCACATGGGATACACAGGTCAAATGGTGAAGCATCATTGCAAGCAAATACTGGTGGTACACGAGGTCACCAGCTTGGGATGCCACAAACTCCTCCGACGGCTTCAAAGCGATGATGAAAGCTCAGAACGGCCCTTCAGTTCCACCATTCCTCATCACCGACACTGGGGAAGTGATCAACATTTTCAATCTCCCAGAGACCACGTGGATTCCCAAACTCAAAGCATACCTTGTCCTCTTTCGAGCCGCGCTGTTGCATGAGATGGAGTCAGCAAATTCCATTCACGATCGCACCTTCTCCACGAACCGTCAACATGATACGTGGATCTCCGGGCACCATGGTCGGTTCAAGGTCACTGTGACAGTTAACAACGGCGGCCACGGCACTGGACAGCTTGTCTTGATGCCCAGGTGTGGATCTCGCGTTGCAGGGTTCTTGACAACGGATCACGGACGAGAACCCCAGTATGTGGGAGGGAGTCGTCGAGGAAGTTGGTGAAAACTCGTTGTCGTTCAGCTTCACGAGTCACCCTTCAAAGCTTCAAGAAGACTTCTGTGTCGGTAACCACAAGATGTACATCACATTGGGCCTGCTTTCCGACACCCTGTCCGCCCAGTATCAGGCTTTGGGAGCTCTCACTCGAGAGCCTTTGGGCTTCGAGTCATTGGGCTGGTTGTCGTTTCAAAGGTCTTCCTGGACCTGCTTTCCGACACCCTGTCCGCCCAGTATCAGGCTCTGGGAGCTGTTACTCGGGAGCCTTTGGGCTTCGAGTCACTGGGCTGGTTGTCGTTTCAAAAGGTCTTCTTGGACCTGCCTGGCGACGTACAGGTTCCCTTGACAACTGGGAAAGGGCATACGGGCCAGACGTGGCTTTGCCACAGGACATCGGTCTTCTCAGGGCCAGTATTTCCGTCGAACAAGCTGCGTTCTTCGACACAGTTGTCCACAAGAACGTTTACAAGGGCCTGGTCATCTTGAAAGGGTATGGCGGAACGGGAAAATCGGTGACGGTTGCAACCATTGTACAGGCACTGGGGCCTTTCGGGTCTCAGTGTCTTAGCGATTGCACCGGAGTCAGCTGCTTCCGATCGATTCTTCTCCAGCTTGCGGGAGGTCAACCAGCAAGAGGGCCTGAGGCCAGTACCAACTGCCAGGCTGCTTGGCGACGCACTCGCGCAGGTCTACGGACGGGAGAAAGAATCCGGTTCCCAAGAAATACAACTTGCTTACGCAAACTCGGTCGAGGCTGGGCTAGCGGATTGGGCTGCTGAGCACCCTGATCGCGTGGGATTCCGAGATTTTGATGACGCTGATCCTGACACGCATGTCGTCGTCATGCGCGATCTTCTTCAACAGTACAGTATCGTCTGCACAACGACAGATGCGGTGCACAAGATATCAGAGTTTGAGTATCCAGCAGACATACTTGTTGTCGACGAGGCGTCGGTTCTGACGGAACCGAGCCTCGCCCAGGTCGTCGCAGCAGTAAAACCCACAGTGAAGGTGTTGATCCTGGCAGGAGACCCGAGTCAAGGCAACATCGTCCTTGCCTCCAAAGGCAAAAGTCCGTTGACATCATTGTTGGGATGCTCTCCACTCGAAAGGCTACCGCTTCTCGACGACCGCACGGAGTGCATCACTCTTCGTGACAGCCACCAACAGTTTCCAGAGCTAATCGAGTTCGTGAACAAGACGCTCTGCACTCCACCATTGACCACCACGCGATCATCCCAGACAAGCTCCCCTGCGCACCTGAGAATGGAGGCGGCAATGAGTAACAGAACGCTTGGGTTTTCTTCTCATGGAAACCTGAGAAGAGAGGTGTTCCTGTCGGTCAAGGGCTACGAAGAGAAGTCAACGGGCCAAGGCTCCTTCAAGAACGTTAACGGCGCGAAAGCCATCAGCTTTCTCGTACGTGACTTCTCCAACCTGTATCGATCGAACGGTGGCACTCCCAACATCGTTGTTCTCACGATGTATCGCAGCGACGTTAAAGCGATAAGAGAAGCCATTTAGCTCACAAGTGTGCTTCGCATCCAGGTGGAACATGTCGCAGACTTCGAAGGCTGCGGAGTTTCTTCACCAAGGCATCTTACAAAGCGCACGAGGTAATGGCAGCGGGCCGACGGTCCCACTGCGTATCGGATCGATTTTCAACCGTCCTTCCTTCTTTCTGCAGGCCTATCTTTTCTTTGCCTCTGCGATCCTTTTTTTTCCTTTCCTGTTTTGCTTGGCGAATGTAATGGCAGGCGGAACGCGTTTCCTCTGCGTATTGGAGGTTTTTGGTTTCTTTGGGTTCCTTCTTCTCTTTGCTCTCCGCTTCTTTCAAAAGCGCTTTATCCTTTTCAATTGGTTGCTTTGTTTTCCTTTGCTTGGTAATGGCGGCCGGTCAATGGTACCACCGCGTATTGGAGGATCGGGTTTTCGCTATACTCTCTCTCTACTTTCTTCTCTCCGTCAAATGATCCACCCGGCCGACAACCGGTTTTCTTGGCAGAAAGACGCATACCGCGATGACCGAAACGCGACACGTTCGATCCAGCTTCCTTTGCCGATGACGGATGGGAGAGACATCGTGATTCTTCACCTGGTCAGAGCAATCGACACCACTAATCTTGCACCTATCCGAATTGACCATGAATACCCTTCGACCCGCTTGCCAATAGCAAGAAACTTATAATAGCTCTGACGAGAGTCCGCGATTTCTCTTTCGTCGTGAGAAACTTTAAGGCTCTGGAAGCGGCTACCAATCTGCCGTTATAAAGTCATAGGCAAAGTTTAGGCACGGCAAAGCGTTGTTAAAATATACGAAGGATACGAGCTATTGGCGTTTTAATTTAGTTTTTAGTTATTTTATACTAATGGGAAGATCTGAGTTTGAAAGTTTCTGATTTAGACGATATGTCTGGATCGTGATCCACGCTGGATCACGAAGAGAGCCTGGATCACGTTCCACGGGATCTGGATCTGGTTAAGTCTGAATGTATACGATGGTTGATCCTTACCGGAGCTATGGATCTCGGCGGTATCGTCGTGTCTTCGCGCGCCTTGACTCTCATTCCTCGTACTACTCCTTTGGGTCGCGGCTTTATTTGCATCGGTACTTCGGCGTCACGGTAGCTCACGATCCGCAGACAGTTCTTCGGCGTGTCGACTAAGATTCCTTCGGGACCCTAGATATCAATCCCGACCAGCAACGCTCCTTAGTTATCGTCGATCAGGTGGATCTCGCGGCAGAAGGTTGCGTTGACCCAGGCTCCACCTTTCCACCTCTAAAGGTGAGCGGCATCATAACGCATTCGCTGCTATGCAATTCTTCGCCGTTGATTCTTTGTAGGGGTGTGGGCTGCTTCGTCTTAAGAATCTGGTAAGTGGTTCCGGCTGCGTCCAAAAACGCTACATCTGTGCAGCCGTTGAAGATCTAACGAGAATGCAAGCTCGCAGGAATATCTCGATAGATTGATCACCCGTTTAGCCAAACCGGTTTAGCGTCGCAGGTTGCTGCTGCCTATTTGGTCGTGATCTTGCCCGGCACCAAGGTGTTCAGGTTTCCACGTCAGCAGCCCACGTGACGTTGCGCTTGACCTGCTCACTTGCAAAACTTTGCCTTACTTCCACTTCCTCTTCTTCTTTCTCTTCATCCTCCTCCTCCCGAACAACTTCATTGCGAAGAGCCTACGCCGCCATTGTCGCGTCGGCTCACCTCTCGCGGCCGGCCGCCTCGATCGCGAACGTCGGCCTCCGCCTTTCGCTCACGATACTGTCCGATCAGCTCATCCTCACCGGCGTCAGCTCCTCACCTTCACGGTTGTCGCAACCTGTGGTCTCTGGCCACAGGTTCGTCCTGGCAACTGTTGCTCTTGTCCGTTCAGCACACGCATACACATCACGGCGCTGCTGGTCTCTGACCAGTGGGTGAGATCTGGGTCACGATGCGTAAGTTTCTTCGCTTCTTCACTTCCCTCTCTTTGGTCCGGAACCGCCAGCTCACTCGTGAATGATAGCGTCCAAACGTCGAAACGACAGTGATGGTGAAGAACGCCCGGATAACAAAACCTCGCGAAGGACACAGCTCGCTCTGACCAAATTTCTTTCCTTCTTTCGGAAGCACGGTCAGCAAGTTGGCACTGTCACCCCAGGACATCCGCTCGAGGATCAAGTTGTATTCGCGAGGGTCACAAAAGACGACCAATTTGAGTTCCTTACAGAAGACAGGACGTACATCTATCACAAGAACATAGTTTGGTCCAAGAACTTGGCAAAGGTGCCCTTAGAAGAGAGGCTGAACTTTGTCTACGCAAACGCCAAGGCCTTTCTTCGCGCTGCACCCGTAACCCCCTTCTGCGAGTTCGAGTATTCCGAGATGCGGAAGCACCCGCAGGTGCTCAACGCAGGAATTGAAATGCTTCGTCATGATTTCCTGGCTCCGTCCTCTCCAGGCGTTCTACCTGTCGAACGAAATCTTATCCGGGCGACTTTCTCCGACGACCTGGAGCGTGCCAAAAAGGTGCTCGAGAGGTTGACCGCAGCGTTTCCGGAGGCGAGGGAGACTCTCAATTCACAGAGTATTGCCAGAGCAGCGGGATACTATGCAAAGTTCATAAACTATTTCCCCAAAGGACTCCAAGGCCCCACGGATGATGCGCGATACGACATTTACTTGCTCAAAGCAAGCAAGGCATTCTGGGAGGTGATGATTCCCTCCGATGAGAACGACCATGAGCAAGGTGGTGAAGGTGAACCTTCCAGCAGGCCACTCAAGAGGAGGAAGCTACAGCACTCGATATACGAACTTAAGCTCTCGAACAATTTCGATCTCGATGAGTTCGCGAGCTATTACAACATGCATCAGATACCTACATTTCTGACACCAGAGCGGCTGGCGCTGCATACGCCGCTAGTCAAAAACGCTGATCATATGGAGGAATTGAAGACATTATCTCTGGTTTCTTCAACCATTCCACACGACATCCACCCCTGGAAGGACGATTTTGACGAATGTGAAGGCTGGGAGGATCATTGGATACCTCTCCCGGACGATCTCACCCTGAAGAAGTGGAGAGACATCCAGATACGGACGTTCTGCCAGCCGCCACTCAAGACTCAGCACTACCAGGCGGTGTTGGCCAAGTTCTCTCGCCCTGGTGAAACCCTACCTTACGTAGATGGAGGATTCCCGAGGGTTCGGAAACCAGAGGATGTCGAACCGATCTTCCTTACTAACACGGCCCTGTACGTCTCGTACACGAGAAGATGCGAGGAGTATGCCCCAAATGCTCTATCTATGATCTTCTTGTCCAAGATGAACGCGTCCCTCGAAGATAGGAAAGACTTCACACACTGGAGGAAGGCCCTGGACTACTGCTTCGACAACAACCTACTCGTCGTTACCGATGAGGAGCGGGAGAGCCTGGGAGACTGGAAGCTACAGATTCTCGCCCGGCAGGGAAACTTACACTTCTAAATTGGGGATATTGGGAGCGGTCAAGAGTGATTGAGAGGGCGGTTTGCTGAGAGAGTTCTTTCCGTATTCCGAATTGCTTGTCTGAGAAGAGCCCTTGGTGTCTCTCGGCATCAGGGAAGCTTCTCGGGCAGCATGAGGACGGATCAGAAGTTCGGATTTTCTCTTTTTCTTCGATTCTTGCCACTTCCCTTTCTTGCTTTTCATTCCCAGTTCATCCCGCGAGTGCCTGGTGGGAGCACCTGGCAGTCTCTGACTGTCAATTTGCTCTGGCTGGGCGAGAGCGCGGGTGTGGATGGTACAGGTTGCCGTCAGGAAGCGTAGGTACCCCTCGGCATCAGCGGACTCTTCTTCGGCAACCTGGTCGTGAAAGAGAGTCAGGCCTCTTTTTCATCATTTTGGTTCTTTTCTGTTTTTCCTTTTTTTGCTTTCCACTTCGAATTTTCTTTTGCCCGAGTGCGAAATTTCCAGATAGAGCGCCTGGCGGGAGCACTTGGCAGTCTCTGACTGTCAGTCTGCCTTCGCTGGGCAAGAGCGCGGGTCTGAAATGGTTCGGGTTGCTACCAGGAGGCGTTTGGTGTCTATCGGCACCAGGGGAGTACCTTCTCGGGTAAATGATGATGGAGAAAAAGTTTGGCTTCTTTCTTATTGCTTTGACTATTGCATTCAGTCCTTTCTTCCTCTCATCTGCAACTGGTCCTGCACGGACATGGGATACTCAGATATAGAAAACGCCCGGTGAGAGCAACTAGCAGTCTCTACTATCATCCCACTCTCACTGGGCGAATGCGGGCATTACAACCAGAACCCTAATTCCATTACACACAAAACGAGTTCAAAGGTCTTTGAAGCTGATTCGAGAAAGACAAAGCCTTCTGTAAAGCCGTCATTAGTCGGCTACGTCGGCAATGAGGCGACTGGAGTGATTTCAAGTCGCGGAGTAGTTTTTCAGATCGCACAGCAACTGCTCGGAATGCTCATTGGTGGATTTCACGCAACTCTCGCCTATAAATAGAGACCGCAGGTACCTATTGAAAACACTATTTATGTCCGTCGATTTACAATCTTGGCGAGAAACCGTCTGTGGGTCAATATCCGGACAGCGGGCCCCGCAGTCTGGGGATGCCGTTGCGGGGTAATCTCCACGCGGCCACGGCACGGGATCTTCCTCTATTATGCCGACAGTAACTTTCCGCCAATCACCTGTGCGTTTCGTTTTTCCGATGCACTGGTAGCACATGATATTTTTGGTTGATTGCAATGGCTGCAGAGATCATGGTCAAGCATTCACGAATACAGAAACACCACGGCCTTACCTTTTTGGTCAGACATCTTTGTCTATTACCTACCCTGAACCACGGCAATGCTTGCTCCGAGTCTCTGGTTCCTCACGCTGTTGGTTGCTCCAGGGGTTCAAGCCGCGCCATCCGGAGCGAATCCCCTGAAATCATCAATCCCTTTCAAAGGGAAGGAAATCAAGAACCTGCTCGCATTTGGAGACTCGTATACCTATGTCCAAGGAACGGAGGGCCACTGGAACTACAGCTTCATTTCGGATTCATTCAATTACACCTTCACCCCTGAACAGCTGCTCTCGAGCGAGATCGTGAAGAACACGACGAGCTCCGGAGGGCCCAATTGGGTCGAGTACTTGACGGGCTGCTACGAGGGCCTTCCTTCCAATTGCCCAGGGACAAAGCTTTGGGATTTCGCCTTCGCAGGTGCGGACATCAGCGCGGAATAGTGAGTACGACTGCAAATACTTACCCGGAGAATTCTTGGACTGATCCCGCGCAGCCTCCCCCTGCATCATAACTACACCGTAGATCTGGATGATCAGGTCAAGCAATGGGATTTGTACGCGCGCGAGACTCTGGACCTTGAACCAGCGGACACTCTCGTTGCGTTCTGGATCGGGTCTGTCTCGAAATCCCCAGCCCCTGAAAAACATCGATCGGCTGATGCAAAGAGCACAGGATCAACGATATCAATGACAGCGCCAAGTTCAACAACGTGAGCTTTCCAGCGTGGTATGAGACGCTAGTCAGGAAATGGTTCGACTCTGTCGTGGGTAACCTCCGTGATCGAAGAAGCCCGGCACGATGTCGGAGGGCTGAATCGGTATTCCGGCGTGACCCGAGTGTTGACCTGTTCATTGCAGGAGCTCGTATACAGCAGAGGTTACAGGAAATTCCTCTTTGTATTTCCGCCCTTGGCACTCTGTTATACATGGCGCTAACATGGCCAAGATGCTTCCGCCGCCGCTCGACAAGACGGCATCGAACCTGATCAGCGCCAACCCGCTCCCGAGTGCCACCATGTTGGGCCAGTGGAACGCGGCGGTTCGATCGAAAGTGTCTTCCTTTCAGGCCAGACACAATGACTCGAGCTCATTCGTGTTCGATACCTACTCGTTCTTGAATGACGTGCTGGCGGAACCCGCGCGCTACAACGTACAGAACACCACAAGGTAAGTACCCTGTCAACCAGAGCCGCAGGCGGTGCTAAGAACTTCGTGCCAAGTTACTGTAAATCCTACGCTCAGTCGGACATTTTGTGGAATTACGCGGCGTATGGATGTCAGCCCATACCGGAGTACTTCTGGTTCAGTAAGTGACGCGGCGAAGGCGCGGAATATTGCGGAGAAAGCAGGGCCTGTGCTTATCAACGCCCTTTTCCCACAGACTCGGGGCACATCACGTTTACCGTGCACGAAATCATCGCCAAAGAGCTCCTGAAGCAGCTGGCGTGAGGCGTGGCGGACGAGGAAGGCTGGAGACGGTTTTTCGCCGCAGCACGAACCAGCGCTGCCAGCAGTAGAAAGAGCAGTGGAGACGTGTCAGGCAGATTGTACTAAAAACTCGGGAAGGCGGTTCTGCGACTGGGATCGACTCTTGGCGTTTCATCGAGTGGGTCGGGCGAAACATGCCACGAATGCTTCTATCGAGGACATGGATCTTGCCGATGAACATGTAGCCGAAGAAATGTCATTTGCTGGCCCGTTGAAAGATAGGTAGATGTTCGGTCGTGAGAGGATGGTATCTGCAGTGCCCAAGCTGCGGGTAGAAGTGTTCTCTTGAAGATATAGCTATACATAATCTCCCTGCCGGCCCCGAAGTGGGTCCGTTTGCTAGCGCAACGCGCAATAGGGGACTGGAAGACCGTTTGTTCCACATTCCACACTTCACGACAGAGTCCACATCAACGTTAAGCTGTCCATCCGAACGGGCGAACTGGCCTCGTAGCTGACTCCCTGCATCCCAGCGCAACCCAGGCCCCGATCTAGCCGGCGCCAGTTCCACGGTGCATCCATCCCAGCGCGGGGAAGTCATCCATCTGCCGAGCCCACGCGAACTGCAATCCCGAGGCGGGACATATCGTTTTAGAACGCGGAATCCGATTTCTCCGCCCAACCAGGCGTGCCGCAGTGCTCGCTTGCACGCACTGGTTGCGCCTTAATTCCACCAGCCAAGAAGTGCCAAGCCGTATGTTAGATTCGCTCCGTGGCTCCCGGGCTCCTGATGCTCGCATCCCCGGCCATCTTGGCGGAGTGGGAATGGTCCCGCTTCCTTCCATGACCTGCATGCAGACATACGCCGCCGCCTGCCAGGGGATCGTGTGGAAGAAAAGAACAATGCGCCCAACCGCGTTATAAGGACCCCGCCGGGCCATTGTTTCGTTTCGTTTTGCTCATTCAGCGGTGCCGATTCACTTCACTCTTTCCCTCCCATTCTTTTTTTTTTTTAAAAAAAAGATATAATCCGGACCGCCATGAAGTTCTCCTCCGTCGCCGCCGTTGCGGCCCTCTCGACCGCGGCCTCGGCCGCCGAGCAGAAGTACTCGACCTGGATGATCGACTCCTTCATCCTCAAGGACGTCGAGCCGGACAACCACTACACCAACGGCGTGCTGTACCGGGCGGCGGACCTGGCGTACAAGGCGTACGGCAACGAGACCTACTACACCTGGGTCAAGGACCAAGTCGACGCCGTGGTCAGCGACGACGGGACGATCGCGGGGTGGCCGGCGGACAAGGACTCGCTGGACGACATCCTGATCGGCCGGGCGCTGCTCGAGCTGTACGGCCAGACCAACGCGACCAAGTACAAGACGGCGTCGGACAACCTGCGCCACTCCCTCGACACGCAGTCGCGCACCCCCGCCGGCGGCTTCTGGCACCGCGTGCCCACCTACCCCAACCAGATGTGGCTCGACGGCATCTACATGGCCGACGTCTTCTACGCGCAGTGGACCGCCCTCTTCGAGCCGACCAACACCACCGCCTGGGACGACATCCTGCTGCAGTTCGAGCTCATCGAGCAGCACCTGCGCAACGACACCAGCAAGCTGCTCTACCACGGCTACGACGAGCTCAAGGAGGCCGTCTGGGCCGACCCGGAGACGGGCGCCAGCCCGCACGTGTGGGACCGCGCGCTGGGCTGGTACGTCATGGCGCTGCTGGACGTGCTGGACTACTGGCCGCAGGACCACGCCGGCTTCGCGAAGCTGAAGGAGTGGTACGTCGCCTGCGCCGACGGCGTCGTCGCCGCCCAGGACGCCGAGAGCGGCGGCTGGTGGCTGGTCATGGACGAGCCGTACCCCGGCGCCGCGGGCAACTACATCGAGTCGTCCGGCACCGCCATGTTCACCTACGGCCTGCTCAAGGGCCTGCGCAAGGGCTACGTCTCCGGCGACAAGTACAGCGCCCCCGCCCTCAAGGCCTACGACCTCATGACGACCGAGTACGCCGTCGCCAACGCTACCGGCGGCATGCTGAACTGGGAGGGCACCGTCGAGGTGGGCAGCTTGAGCGGTAACGCTTCTTACGAGGTGGGTCTCTCTTTCCTTTTTTTTATCTGGTTTCTTCACCGCTACATTTGTGGATGGCTCTTTTTGCTGACTTGTTGCTTCTTTCGTACAGTACTACATCGGCGTCCCGATCGCGGAGAACGACCTCAAGGGCGTCGGCCCCTTCATCTACGCCAGTCTGGAGTACGAGGCCTACACCGCTTGAAGGAGCGACATGTCGGCAGCATACAGACGGGACATACCGCGCGTTTTCGATCTTCACTGTCCATAATTGTTTTCCGTCGCAAATGAAACACGAAGGATTTGTCAATGACCACCACCACTTGCCTCGCTGCGCGTGACATGCCACCGCTACTGTTCCCATGACCAATCATGTTTTTATTCTTGCCCTGCTGCCGCGCAAGCAAAAAAGCAAGCTAGAGCTGCAGCTTACCCAGACGGTAGCAATTCCATATCCGTTTAGGCGCCCCGGTTTATCACGTCACATGGCCCCATCCAATCAGCGCCGTGGCGCTCGCTATAGCCGCTCGACTGCGGTTTGCTCTCCACTGCCGCCGCACTTCGTCTCCGGTTGGAGGCCCGGTCACTTCTCGAGACCTCTCCGGATAATGACAAAAAGAGAGCTTGTGTGTATAATTAGAATTACAGTAGTCGTTCAAGATTCAAGCAGCAAAGCGGGCGTTGCGCAGGGTTGCATGGCGTCATACCCCGGGTATACTGACCATACTCCGTCACCACTCTAAGAAAATCCAAGACCATTCGCCGTGTAGAACTCCCAAGTGAAAAGGAAAAGGGGGAAATGAAATAAAGTCAAAAGGCCTGAAGCAGCCCCGAAATAAGATATACTCAGGAGAAAGAAAGAAAACACACGACAACAGGGGGGAGAGTGAACCAACCAAAAAAAAGATCCCGAAACAAAAAAGGAAAATCGTCACACATCATAACGTCGTCCTCCCCACATCTCTCCACAACAACAAGCAAAAAATGGGACAAGAAAAGAAAAAAAAAAAGAAAAACCACTACAACCACCTCTCCAACCCCCCATACGGCGGAAACCCCCTCGCCCTCCCCCTCTCGTCCGCCCACTGCACACCCCCTCCCCCTCGACCCCTCCTCATCCCCGCCACCGGCGCGCTCGGCCTGCTCTCCCGAAACGCCTGCCTCCGCACATCCTCCAACGCCTGGCTCGTCGCCGCGCGCACCGCGAACGCCGTGCCGCCGTCACCACCCGCGTATTGGGGTTGGCGTTGGTCGTACTGCTGCGGATGCGCGTACCCCGCCGTCCCGACGTCGATGATCGGCGCGTCCGCCGCCGCCGCCGGTCGCCGACTGCGGCGGGCGGTGATGTTGGGCCGGGCCGTCGCGGCGGCGGCGGCGGCGGCGCGGGAGGAGCGATGGCGCTGTTGTTGGCTTTGCTGCTGCTGCTGCTGCTGCTGCTGCGTCGAGTACACCGGACCCGTGCCGTAGGCGAACATGCCCGACGGCCTCGCGGCGGTCCTGGTCGAGGACCCGGGTTCGCCGGTGAGGGGGGTACCGCCGGCGGCGGCGGCGGCGGCGGTTGCCGAGCGCGTGTTGTAGCGATGCTGACGCTGCTGCGTGGCCGTCGTCGACGATGATGAACCGCCTTGTTGGGGATGGCGGCGGTGGTGGTGGTGGTTATGGCTGCCACCGTGCGACGCCCGATGCGCGTGGCCCGGGTGGTGCAGCGCGCACGACGCGCAGGGGGCCGGGTCCGGGTGCGGCTTGGGCGGGCCGCGCTGCTTGCCGCGGCCGCGGAGCTTGCTGCGCTCGCTGCTGCTGCTGATGGCTCCGTGGCCGTGTTGGTTTCTGGACGAGGGGGAGGGGTGGGATGATGATGATGATGATGGATAGTATGTGGTGGACTTGCTCGTTCGCGGACGCTTGTTGGGGTTGGAGGAGGACGGGGTGTTACCGCCGCCGCCGGTCCACCATGATGAGCCGCTGTTGGTGTTGGTGTTGTTGTAGCTGGACGGCCCGGCGAGGCGGACGCGTTTGTTGTTGGATGTGGTGATGGCGTGGGGAGCGCCGCCGCTGCCGCCGCCGCCGTAGTGGGACGTGCCGACGGGCCGGGAAGGTACCAGGAGAGGCGTGCTTTCGGCGGCGACGGCGCCACCGGAAGGGTAGGAGGCCGGTCGGCGGCGTGGCGCGGAGGTGTTGGCTTTGGCCTTTGCCTTCTTCTTCTTGGAGTTGGACGCGGCGGGGGCGGCTGGCCAGAACCAGCAGCATACCATTGTGGTTGGTGTTTAGTGGTGGGAGCGGTTGCTTCCCTCGACGAAAGCAAAAATGCCCGGTGAAGTTGTGACGGTGAGGGCGAAGGGCGGTGTGTATAGGGTATGTGGCGGTAAGGGGAAGAGGAGGCGTTTAGGCCTTGGTGTGGAAGTGTTTCTTGGAAGGGAAGGGAAGGCAGCGTTTGTCTTGCGCGTGCTGGTGCTCTTCTTCTTCTTCTTCTTCGCGTTGCTCAGGGGATGACGAAGGATCGGAGTGTTGCCCAACCTCCTCGTGACCTTGTTGCTGAGAAGTGGGAGGCTGTCTCTTATGGAGGCGATGACGTGGAGAGGGTAGGCAACTCTTCGGCTGAGCCTCTCCTTCTTCCTTGTGCTCTTGCTTCTTCTTTCCCGAACCGAACAGAGCGCAGCGCCGATTGGGCTGCGGCTCTTCTTCTCCTTCTTGTGGTTGTTGTTTCTTGATGTTGGGGCAGCAGCAGTAGTAGACGCAGGGTGATACACACTCCCAGACGAGCACAGCGGTCTTTATGATCCTGAGAAGCTCAGCAAGAGGTATCATTTCGACTGGACGACTTGGACCAGAGGATGTGAGAGAGAAGAGAGAGAGAAAGACCTTACAAAGAAGTGGCCAGCGAAAACAGAGAAGTTTGAATGTAGGACGAGGACGAAGTGAAGAAAAATCCAAAACTTCTCAAGGCCGACAACGGTGGAAGCTCCTCTTCAACTGCCCAGACACACGCCTTCTTTCCGACGCCGCACCGGACCACGCGTCGAGCAGGAGCACACTGAAGTGGAAGCGTGGTGTTCGCATCTGACCCGCGGGAATGACCACCTCTTCACTTATCGGATTGTCGCGAAGATTTGATATCCTGCTTTTTCCCGCGCGCCCTCCAAGCCCTTTGCCCACAAGAGAGAAATCGGCACGCCGGCACGCCTTATGAGCATACCACGAGCATGCGCATGCGCGCCTCAGCGAAAGCACTCGGGCAAAGTAGGGAAGAGGGGGAAATAGGAGGCGAGAAAAATGACAGAGAGAAAAAAGAACAACTGGCGGGCGAATGACAGCGATCTGCGGGGAGCGCTGCTGCTGCTCACTGCAGCATGGGGGCGGAGGGGGCGGGCACCAGTTTCGGAATGACCATTTTGCATGACACGACCAACTGGGCTGTTTAGGGTGCAGGCGGGGCCGCGAACGTGATTATAACAGATCGCGGTGAGAGCGCAAAAGATGGAGACGGTCGAGAACGCAAGCAACACGAGGCCCGCACCGAAAAAGGGTGGGTACGATGACTGATTTTTGAGGCGGGCATCTCGTGCGCCGGCTGAAGGACGAAGATGGTGGTGACCCTCCCCGGTCATGGTGGGCCGCTTTTGGTCCCATGTGATGGTGCTCGTGACCACCCTTTCAGCAGTCCCGCTCTCCCGCCTGCGCCCCGTTCCTGCAACCGCTGCGTCATACCGACCGCACCAGAAGCAGGAACCCGCAGGAAGAGCAGCGTCAAGCGATGAGCCCGCCCTGTCTGGACCTGTCGTTCGGTCCAAAAGCCCAGAAGCGAACGCGCACGCCTCCTGGGGGCCGTGAAGGGCGGGCGGCACGCGGTGGCTGGCTGCTGCGGACCGCCCCCGCCGGCTGTCCACTCCGCCGGGCCTGCTCTCACTGGGTGGACAACACGGGCCTGCTGCAGCATGCTCGACTGGGTGCAGCCGATAAGCGCGGAGGGAGGTCCGAATGAGGGAACCAAACTGGATTTCCACACTACGTACTTACAAAAGGCGACATGGTATCTAGATCTCTGCTCTAATCTGATGGTATGATGAAGGTGATGAATAATGGTGGTCATGCCTCGCAATGCGCCACTCAAGCGCCGGACTCCGTACAAGGAATATGCTGACATCCAACCGCGCCCCGCAGCCCTGGCTCTCTCCGTCTAGTGATCTTCTAAGCTCGTGCCGTGATCAAACCCCCCAGAGCCCGCTCCCTCTCCTCACCGGGCTGCTGTTTCCCGCCGACGACGTCGCCGCGCTGTACCCGGAATCCCTGCCCGGGTCGTCGTCGTCGATGTCGATATCGAACTTCTCCTCGCCCGCGCCGCCCTTCTCGTCGGCGCCGTCCCAGGCTTTCTGCTGCGCGCCGCGCGTGTTCCAGCGGAGAGTCCTGCCGAGGCTGTCGAACCACTCGGTCGGCCGACTCAGCACCGTGGGGAACGGGTATTGCGACGCCGCAATCGTAACATGATCGCCCTGTCGCAGCTCCACACGGCCCTTGCCGTCGAAGGCGCAGTAGGCCGTTGCGCGGCTATTGCGCGGAACTGCGACGCGGAGCAACATGCTGTCATTGAGTAGCATCGGACGGAACGAGAGCGTATGTGGGCAGATCGGCGTCAGGAGGATGGCAGGGATGTCCGGATGAACCAGCGAGCCGCCTGCCGAAAGCGAGTAGGCCGTGCTTCCCGTGGGAGTGGAGAAGATACACCCGTCGGCTTGCACAATGGTGAGCAGCTCATTCTCGCCGTACAGTTCCAGGTTTGACACGTATGGGCTAGGGCCGCGGTCGATGACCAGCTCGTTGAGCACTTCGTACTGCTCAGCCTCCAGATGCTCCGGCGACTCCGGGTCCGACGCATCGTAATTTGGGTTCGCGCGATAGACGGTGCAAGTGAAACGCATGCGCAGGTTGACGCGCATGCCCGCATCGCCCATGATGCGCGACAACTGCTCCTTGTAGCTGTTGAACTCAAAGTTCGTCAGGAAGCCGAGGCTTCCGAGGCTGAAGGACAGAATCGGTGGCACAATGCGCTGGAACAACCAGCTCGTGTACAGCACCGTTCCATCACCGCCGAGCGTCAGCACCAGGTCGAATTTCTCGGGCGTCGAGAGACAGAGTTCTGGGGTCCAGTAGCGCAGCATGTTGCTGAAACGCTCGTCCTTGCCCAGCAGCCCTGCGGCGTCGAACCGTCTCGAATTGCGCAGCTTGTGGTCGACGTAGACGTTGACGCCTACGTCGCGGCCGTGGCGCGGCGTGGTGAGCAGCCAGTCGGTCAGCTCATGAGTCAGGTCCACGAGCTGGTTGTCGCGGGCCTTGGTGACAATCATGACGTTCTTGACGGCAATCTTGACGGGGCGGCGCTGCAGCTGCTTGGAAACCTCGCGCACGCCGGTGGCCGTCTGCAGGAGGCGCGAGTGCGACATGCCGTCGTCCTCGCGGATTTCTTCCAGTACCTTGTCGATGTTGACGGCAGCATCAAATTTCTTATGGAAGAAGCACGGCGAGGCCAGGGCGGAGATCCTGCTGGCCGTCAGGCATTCGGGGTTCAGTGTGAGGTCTGCAATGGCGCCTGATAAGCGCTTCCGCGAGAGGCCGGGGCGGGCCGCCTGGGGTGGGTCCTGCTGCTGTTCGCGTTCGCGTTCACGGTCGCGGTTGTTCTGCAGCAGGCCGTTGATGGACGAGGCAATGGACATGTTGGAGGTGGGCGGTGGGCGCGAGGCAAGAGCCTTCATGATAGTCTGTCGCGGAACCGAGTCGATGGACACTGCGTTCTTGCGATGTCGGCGCTCGCGGAACGACTTGTGGGGCTGTTGAGCCAGTTGAGGCGGAGGGCACGAGGGTGCGGCGTGGTGGACGGCGACGGGCGTGCTGGTGCGCTCGTCGTCGTCGTCGTCGTCGTCTTCAATAAAGACGTGCGAGGCGGAGGCCCTCGGGGTTTGTCCGCTTACATCCAGCGGCGGAGATACGAGTGGTGAGGTCTCAGGGTGGGCAGCGCAATTAAGGCTATCTCCGTGCGAGTGGTTTTGTGACGGAGAAGGCAAGCGCTGGTGGCGTGCAGGTGTTGAGGAGCTCCTCAGCCGTGTGGTGGGCGGGATGGGCTGGGGTGAGGCGATCTCTGAGGAGCCATGGTGATCGGGGCGGGTGAGGGCGTTGTCGATGGATAAAGAGCTGGGCGTGGGCGTGGAAGGCGGGAGCTGGATTCTACGGGCGTCCAGTGCGGAGCCGGGATTTGTGTCGGGCTCGGCGGCCATGATTACGGATTATGCGCTGTTGCCGAGTGCCGCGTCGCTTCGCGTTCCCCCACTGGCCGCGGGTCCCACTGCTTCCGGTTGCTCTCGTTGATTCGCGCCCGCGGTGACGGGACGGGGCCTGCAGACGTGCCTGACGCCGTGCAGCTTGTTCGTCGCTGGAAGCTCGGCGTGCGTGACGCAGGTGCTGCACAGCTGAGATCCGGTCCCAGGTGTGAATGAAGGTGTGACGGGAAAGGGCGGCGCCTGTGAAAGAAGGGAGGGGGCGCGCTGCGATCGAGAAAGAGTCCAGCTCAGGGTCGAAAGAGTGCAAGAAGAAGAACAATAGGTACGAAGAAGCGAAGTGAGCGAGGGGTGTGGCTTGACGGAGCTGGAGCAGCGAACAACGGGCGAAAGACCGCGCCTCTTAACTCGCAGCGAGTCTACAACAACAATCGGCACGGACGGAGGTTGCAGTGGGACTACGGGGTTCCTCCGCGGCGGCTCGTGGAGCGCTTGCCTATTCCTGCTGTGTGAGAAGGCTCAAGGGAGGGACTTTGACACCGGGGCTGCCTCAGCGTCGGCACACCCCATCTGACCCATCTGACCCTCGCTGCAGCCCCGGCCCAGCCCACCCAAGCTTCGGCCAAGCTTCTGCGGGTCGGAAGTGAGCCATTCGGGACACGCGAGATCAAATGGATACGAAAAGGGCGGTGTTGAGTCCCATGAGCTCCGCCGTGCAATATAAGAAAACGCCCGCGGCCGAGGAACGCACTACGCGAGCCCGCCCCCCATTCCAGCTCTGCCTTCAGGGGCAAGCTCCAGCATTCCAGCTCCAGCCCGGCTTCAAGTCGCAGCAGCTGTGGCTCTCCTGCAGCCTGCAGCCTTTCACCGCTCCCAGCAACCAGGACGCTGTGAGACGTCTCAGCCGATCGACATGCCTGCAACGACTCCATGCCGAGCACGGGCAAGCCCCGATTTTACTTGCTAGATTCCCGCCGGCCTATATGTGAATCTCGCAGCCACCCGGTTAGGTCGGCGAAAACGCCAATTTGTGAGACTCTTGGGGCCGGAGTGTCAAACGCCGCCGCCCGTTAAATAAATGCGCGCTTTTCTTTCGCTGCTCTCACTGGCTTGGCCGACCTATCCGCATGGAAAAGCCGCCCTTGATCATCACGCCCGCCCCAATTCCTCAGCCCACGTTTTCTAGGCAGTCTCTACCTATCCAGTAGCGTGCGATAACGGGCCGCAGCCGGACAAGGAACATGCATCTTGAGGACTGCCATGTTTGAAGTCGCCCGAATCTCACCGATGTATTCGCTCGTCGCCGGGAAAGACGGCGGAAAAGGCGGCGCAAATCGGGGCTACACGAGCTGCTGTCGCTTGAAGCCAAGTAACTCGTCGACTCCTCGAGTTTTGCGTAGGGTCGCAGAGGTCGCGGCGCCAGCAATCGGCAAGTGCGGGGATGCACCAGCAATCCGCCACGGCAGACGCGGAGAATCCAACGACTGTGGAGGCCGAGAGGCGTCCAGGCCGCCGCCACAACTGCGCCGCCGCTAAAATGGTGAGGAGCCGTCTACCCAACACCTCCAAGCTCAGGGCGTTGGGCCCAGTAGTGGCGACACACAACAAGTTTTTGCGGCTCGCGGGCGGGAACACTAACTGCAGCCGTCAATAGCGACCTTGGCAGTTTCTGGTTTTCGCAGCCGTTTGCAGAAGGGACGGCGTAAAACGCAGGTGCCGTAGCGAGCCTTGGGATTATTTTGGCCAACGGCGGATGGTCAGGGATGAGCAGTGGCTGAGGAGCGGGAGATTTCGCTCAAAGAAGGGGGGCGCAACGCAGGTGCAGGTGCATCATGCAAGTCGTCTACGTATGATACCAGCAAGGTTTCAGCGCGGTGGCGGCCACCACCACGCTCGGGCGGCGTCGGCCACGAGCCCAGTGACGTCGAAGAGGCGTTCGCGTGCCTAAAGAAAGTAACAGCCGCGAAATGCCATCCAATCTGGCTGGGCTCGTGGAATCTTCGCTGCAGGAAATCGGGACGATCCGCGCGAGGATGCGCAATGCTTGGCTTGCGCCGGGCAGTCGCGACCCCTCCACCTACGTCATTTGTCGTCACCGTAGCTTCCTCGCATGCCACCCAGGTGCTTCCCCAAATCGCCCATATAATCCTCAACTTGCGCCTCAACAGCCATCTTCTTCATCAAACAAACAAACACTCTCAACCACTTTCTCCACCACATCCACCAAACAAATTTTCTCAGCCTTTACCCACCAAACCAACAAATCAGTCACCATGTCCGACAAGAACACCTCCACCCTCCAGTCCTACGTCGACTCGGCCACCAGCGCCGTGCAGTCTGCCGTTGGCGCTGTCACCGGTAACACGGCCGACAAGGTACGTTCTCAACCCTCACCAACCCCATCCTCCTCTGCTAACATCCATCGCAGAAGCAAGCCGAAGACAAGAAAGCCGAGGCTCAGGCCAAGGATGACCTCTCGCACGCCTCCGCCAAGGCCGGTCCCTTCACCGTCAGCTCCTCCGGCGTCGCCAAGGACGACCCCAACCGCACCGAGGGCTCGTGGAACCAGACCGTCGGCTCCGGCAAGGAGATGGTCGGCAACCTGATCGGCAGCGAGTCCCTGAAGCAGGAGGGCGTGCGCCAGAACCAGGAGGGCAAGGGCCAGGAAGCTCAGGGCCAGCTGAGCGACCTCGGCAGCGGCATCTCCGACAGAGTCGGTGGCACTATTGGCGGCGCCGTTGCTGGTATCACTGGCAACGAGAAGGCGAAGAGCGACTACGAGAAGCAGCACGACCAGGGCAAGACCGCCCAGAGGGGTGTTGAGGCCGATCTCCAGAAGCAGGCCGAGGCTCAGAAGTAGAGTGATGTTTGAACTTCATCGTCCTAAAAAACGCCCTACGAGAACGGAGGTTATGATTATGACTTTGTAGCTTATACCCTGAAATCGATTTCTCTACCTTCTCTCATGAAAATTCACACCTTTGATGCATGTGAATGTGTGAGGTTTATTGATGCATGCTTGATACAGATTTGTGTCCATAAATACCAAGCTACCTTGCCAACGAGGAATTATGAAGTAGCCAGGCAGCCAAGTGTTTGGATCAACTACAGGAAGTCCACAACGCCTTCACAGTCTCAAGGGGAAAAGAAATAAATTGAAGCTTAGCCATTGCGCCGGAGTCTTTATAGTCTTGCCAACTCCGACCCGAACAGCCTATTGACACCCCATGTTAGGAAAATCATCGACTTCGTCCTGAAACTTCTCGTCCACGTCAAGCTACCTTGCCTCCAGGATAGCCAAGCCAATTTTCCAGTCCACTCCCTGTCCTGAATGATCCCATCGTGGTTGCCGATGTAAGTGACCAGTCCCTTCGGCCGGAACTTGTACGGCGTCTTGGAACCGCTGTTCAAGACGCACGCGAGGTACCTCGCCTTCTGCACCGCGACCTCGGCCGTGGTCGGCAGCGGCGCCCCCTCGATATCGCACGCATCCCCCAGCCCATAGACGCCCTCCCAGACCTCATCATCACCCTCATCCTCCCCTTTCGGCTTGTAGACGCGCAACCGGCTGTCCGTAAGCAGACGCACAAGCCCGGAACTGCACTTCCTCGCATCTTCGAGCTGCTCGATCAACGGCACGTTTTTATTCCCCGTCGCCCACACGAGCAACCCGCACGGCAGCCGGCCGTCCTCCTTCGTATGCATGGCGTCCTGCTCGACACTCTCGATGTGCGAGTTCGTCCTGACCTCGACGCCCTCGCGCTCCACCAGCCGCTCGCGCGCGTACTCGTACAGCTTCTGGTCGTACGCGCTGAGGATGTGCGGCGCGACGTCGTGGATGGCGATGCTCAGCTTGTCCGCGACGCCCGGGTACAGCTTCAGCAGGTCGGAGCGGGCGAGGTCCCACAGCTCGGCGCAGAGCTCGACGCCGGTGGGGCCGCCGCCGACGACGACGACGCGCAGCTTGTCGCGCTGCTGGCGCTCGGTGAGGCCGGGCATGGACGCTTTCTCGAGCTGCTCGAACAGCCGGCGGCGCAGCTGGCGCGCGTCGTCGACGGTGCGCACGAACTGCGCGTGTCGCTCGACGCCCGGCACGCCGAAGAGGTTGGGCGCGCAGCCCGGGCAGATGACGAGGCGGTCGAAGGACTCGTCGAAGCGGTCGTCCTGCCGGCACCAGTCGAAGGCCGTCTTGCAGCGGATGCGGCGCCGCGCGAAGTCGATGCCTTCGACGCGCGCTTTGACGTAGCGGATCCCTCGCTTCTTGCCGCGGATCGGCTCCTCGGCGAGGTAGAAGGCGAACTTGGCCGTCGCGACGCTGGCGAGGAGCGGCGTGTAGACGAGCGAGGGCGAGGGCGAGATGATGGTGATGGCGAACTTGCGCGTGTCGAGCGAGGTGGCGAGCGTGTAGCCGGCCCAGCCCGTGCCGATGATGGTGATGCGCTGCTTGCCGTTTGCTGCCGCGGCGGAAGCCATGGTGTCGTTGTCGTCGTCGTCGTCGTCGTCGTTGTCGAGGTAGTCGTTGAGGTTGTCTTGCGAGTCTCCTTCGTAGTACGGCGGCATATCCTCGTCCTCGTCCTCCTCTTCCTCCACCCGCACGGCATCGGGCGGCGGCGGCTGCTTTTGTATCATTGTGGCGAGGACGAAGGGAAGTGAGCGAGCGGGGTGGGTGTGGAGCGCGAGTAAGTCAGATCGTGGGGAACCTGGTCGCGCATCGCGAGGTTAAGTATATGTCCCCGCAGTTTGGAATGCTGCAGCACTGATTGGTCGACCCTATTGCGTTCCGGAACCAGGAGGAACTCTATTTGCGAGCAGCAGTGCTGATTGGAGCTCCCGGAGGCCAAGTGGTGGGGTAAGCTGAACCTTTTGTCAACATGTTTTAGGGACTTGTCGGAGTAGAACGGGTCCATCGCCTACCCAGAAGCTGGATCGACCGGCTTCTGAGCCTTTGATGAAGTCAGCGAGCGATTGAATTAATCTATTTCTCCAAAGATGTGTGGAGAGTTGCGACGAGAAAGAGCTCTCCGGGTAAGTCCAGCACGGTGCTGACATGTGATTGCGCGCGAAGCATATCTGTGGAAGTTCCAACCGACCCTGCAAGACTCTCAATACCGCCAACTGATCACCTACTCAAGCGATGCAGAAGTTTCATAGCGTACTCCGTTCCTTTTATTCTGCATCACTTCGTACAGACCCTTAGAGGGAGCAGTCCAGTGAGTTCAAATGCGCCTTTACTTGACTTCAAATAATACCAAGTAACACACACGCTCTTGACTTGGTAGATAGGTGTATTCCATTGATAAACACCTAGATGGATGCGTAGATATTCACAAGTGTCGCCTTGAGGAATTTGTGGTATGATCCGAACGGTCTGAATGAAAAACAATGCGAGATCAATATCGCTGGGCCGGGGAAAATTTGGAAACGTTACACCAGCAACTACTGATGTCTACTTGGGGTTGAGAACACATGAGTGACGACAGTCTGGGAAACCGATGTTCTACGCTGCAGTCAGGGGTAAGCAAATGAACGGAAGTCAGGAAGGAATACGTCCGTACTGCAAGCGCAAGATGCTGGATCGACAGCGGAAGACTTCCGCCGCAGGTTCGAAATGATTTCGTCGAAGCTATGAAACTCTATCGACGATGAAGCTGGTTTTCTCCAATGTGGGAACACTTTTAGCTGCTTCATATCGGTGCTTTTAGCGTTGGACGCAACTCCTTTTCGAGCGATGCGTTACAAAGAGCGAGAGGTGACAAACGTCCGACTCGCACAGCCGTCTTCTGGTCCGAGCATCATCCTGCCCGTTGCGCCCCGCCCCACATCTCCCAGCACTCCCATAGTGCCAGTCCCATACTCCTCCTTTCGATGCGCAAACAGCTGGTGCCACTCTCCTGAACAATGTCGACTTGTGCTGCAGTGAGTGGGCCTGTTAGGAATACCCCAGTGTTGCACCTCGATAATTCCTACAGAATCTCTGAGAACAAGGTCTTGGATATCTCACTTCCCAGTAACGGGCCGATCCCGGAGCGTAGATCCCCCATGACCCTTAGGACCGATGAGGAGACAAGTGATCCACCTCCGCCGTATTCAAGAAATGCTCCAGGCGTAGGTTACCGAAGCTAACTATCTAGTCGAAGGTTATCTCAAGCCCACCGAACGGAGAATCAGCTCTCTTCGGTTTGGCAGCATAAGCGCTGCGATCATTCAAGCTACCTCAGAGGACCGTTCGTCGCAGCGGCGCGTATCACAGTAGCGAAGCTAGTTCTGTCGATAAACAAGTTGGGTTTGTCCTGGTGATCTTCTTTCAACACCGTTGCGTTTTTGGCAAGGGCGATGTTTCTATGCTTCCATTCGGCGTCTCATCAACCACATGTGGACTATTGGCAAATCTGGATAATATGGGGCCATGGAGACGTAGGAAAAGATATAAAGCTCAAGACGATCGAGGAGGAGAAGACCTTCATCAGCAGCTTCAACGTTCGTTATTCTAATTCCGACCTTTGTCTTTCATTCTTCAATACACCGCATCAGCAAGACTGACGGCTACACCTCCCTCATTCACTTCAAAAATGGTCGCCATCAACTACCTCACAACCCTGGCCCTCGCCGCTGCGGCAAGCGCCATGCCCATGGACTCCCGCCTGGAGGCCCGCCAAGGCTTCTCCATCCCTGGCATGGGCGGCCAGACCGCCAACGACGTGCAATCGGGCAGCTGCAAGGACGTCACGTACATCTTCGCGCGCGGCACGACGGAGCAGGGCAACATGGGCTCCACGGTCGGGCCGGCGCTGAAGACAAAGCTGGCTGCCGCCATCGGCGCGGACAAGCTAGCGACGCAGGGCGTCAACTACGCGGCCGACGTGGCGGGCACCGTCGTCGGCAGCATGTCGCCGGGCCAGGCCGAGGGCAGCAAGAACTGCGCGCAGCTGGTCAAGCAGGCGCTAGCGAACTGCCCCCAGACGAAGATCGTGCTGGCGGGGTACTCGCAGGGCGCGCAGCAGGTGCACGGCTGTCTCATCGACTTGAGCGCGGATGAGGCGGCGAAGGTCGCGGTGCGTACATACATCGATCCCCCCCTTCACTTTCTTCCATCCATCCATCCATCCAGCCATCCATCCACCCAGCCAATCCCCAAGACACCCCCCCAACTAACATCAACACCCCCCAAAACAGGCCGCCGTCACCTTCGGCGACCCCCTCCGCGCGCAGCAGTTCCAAAACATCGACCAATCCCGCACCAAGATCTTCTGCGCCGCCGGCGACCTCGTCTGCACCAACCAGTTCATCATCACCGCCGCCCACCTCTCCTACGCCTCCGAGTCGACCGGCCCCGCCGCCGAGTTCATCCAGCAGCAGCTCGGCACCCTCGACTCCTCTTCCTCCCCGTCCTCGTCCTCGTCCAACAGCAGCGGCACCTCGACTGCGTCTGCGTCTGCGGCGGCGGCGGATGCCACCACCACCGGCAGCGGCACCGTCTCGGCCGACAGCAGCACGTCCTCGTCCGGTTTGGGATCGGGGATGCTGGGCGGCTTGAGCGGCTTGACTGGCGGTGGCGGTGATGGCTCCAGCAGCGGGTTGAGCGGGCTGAGCGGGTTGAGCGGGCTGGGTGGGAGCAGTGGCTCCGGCGACAGCAGCGGCTCAAGCATGCTGGGCGGACTCGGCGGGCTGACTGGCGGATCGTCTGGCAGCGGCTTGGGCGGTTTGAGTGGCCTCAGCGGCTTGAGCGGCCTCAGTGGTTCGGGTGGTTCGAGCGGTTTGACCGGGTTGAGTGGTTTGAGCGGTTTGAGCGGTCTTGGAGGCTCGAAGAACTGAGTGTGTTGGAGCTTTTCAATTTGGTGTGTGTGTGTGTGTGTGTGTGTGGAGGTGCTGGCACTTTCTCTTGTATGATTAGTTCGTGACGCTTTGGCGGTGGTTTTTCTGTTATTCCATTAGTACTTATGCTGCTTTCAACCCCTTTCTTATCTTGAATATGGAATTCACTGCTGTCAAAGTCCATCTGATATATTTTCAAGTATGACACTCTAGAGAGTGTGTACGTAGCATTTCATATATCAGTTTCCTTCATTTAACCGCTTTGGTTATCAGTGTCAGCGTAGTGAATTCATTTCAGAGACGCAAGAGATATAGCCATCGAGCTCTGTACCTGGAAAGCAGCGCTTCCCTTTGCCACTCAAATGCTCTCAGAAGACCGTCCATGCAAGCGCTCGCTCGGAAATGCTAGACAAAAATCAAAGTAGGCTCCGGTGATGCAACCGTGTTCAAGACGCGTATACCTGTCCCGCTTCCAGATGCTTCCAAGTCCAGTATACCATCGGCAAGTCATTTCCAAAACAGAAAAAGGCAAAAGGAAAAGGAAAAGACCCCAGAAAGTTGGGAAAAGAAAAAAAAGGAAAAAGCCATCCCGCACATGCTGCCCGCAAACCAAGCTCCAGAAAATGCCCAGCCAATTTCAGCCAGATCGCATGACCAACGGCAAGATATCCATACCATCAGAAAAGAAAGAAAAACCACACAATCGTCTTTCCTTCTTTCCCAAGCTTTGCCCCAGCCCAACCCCAGCCCCCGACAGCGGTTAGCCAACCCGGAACAATCGAGACGTCCTGACGGAGCCCCCCTCTCCAAAAACACGATCAAGCCTCCACCTCCAACCCTCCGCCCTCCCCCACCCTGAACCTCCCCGCCATCGACCTCGCCAGCCCTCCCCTCCTCTTCCTCGGCGTCAACATCATCGCGGCGGGCTCGGGTGGAGGCGGAGCGAACAGCAGCTCGTCCTCGTCGCTGCCCAGCGACAGCGCGCTCAGCTCCTCCGTCGGCGAGCGGAGCGGCTCGTCGGCGGCGGAGGGCGAGCGGCGGCGGCGCGAGGGGGAGAGGAAGGATATGCTGGAGTCGTTGTCGTCGTTGTTGCAGCCGTCGTCGTAGTCGTTGCAGTCGCTCTTTGGCGGGGTGGTGGAGAAGGGTCGGTGCTGTTGGTGGAGCCAGGCGGCGGTTCGGGCGCCGGCGGCGTCGTCGTTGTTGTTGTTGCTGTGCTTGTCCGGAGGACTGCCGTCGTCGTCGGCGTCGTCTGCGTCCTCGCTTCCCGGGCCGCCGAGATGACGGAGAAGACCGCGGCGGCGGCGGCGAAGCGTGGGGGTGATGAAGGCGCGCGGAGTCGAAGGCACGGGTTCGGCGTCGCAGGGACCACCGGTGGCGGCTGAGGAGGAGACGACCAGCGGCGTCCTACGTCGTCGTCTCGAGGGGCTCAGCAACCTGCCGCTGCCGGCGTCGAAGTCGCCATCTCCAAACGCGGCGGCGACGGCGCGTGCGTCTCCCGTAAGCGTCACCCAAGTGGCCACGGGCTGCGTGCGGCGGAGCGCCGGCGGAGTGAAGTTGGGATCCGGCGAGCGGCGGCGCTGGAGTCTCCGGCGCAGCCTGGCGGCCAAGATGGAGCTGTCCGTGGGTGCCTGCAGCTGTGGGACCTGTGTGAACACAAAGGCGCAAGACGAATGGTAAATCGAATTTCCCTGATCTTTTCTTTTTTGGGATGTGGGAAGTTTGAGATTTTGGGGAAATTTCAATTTGCGGGGGATACGTACATCTGAGAGGGCATCTACGGGTCGCAAGCTCGTGCTCTTGGTGAGTTGCTGTTGCTGATGCTGCGCGCCACCCCGGGCAGCCGCGCGGGCTGCTGCCGGGGCGGCCCTGGGGTCGCGCAACCGCGAGACTTGGTTGACATGGGTTTCGGGACGCTGTCTGACCAGCCTTCCGTCGATCTGCACTGGAGATTTGGGGAGCGAGGGCAAACGGGGCGGCTGGTCACGTCGTCTTCTTGGCGCGGTCGTCGACGCGGGTGGAGACGGGACGGTCGGCGGCATCTCGGGCGCAGTGGGTATGGTGTCGGTTGCCGTGGCGATGTGACTGGGGTCGTGTTTTCTGCTCGGGTTTGCGCGAGAGAAGTCGAAGTAGAGATGCAGGTCGAGCGAAGGTTGCTTCCGGGATATTGGGCGGCGGCGGCCAAAGGGGGTTGTTTGTAGAGGGTGCGGATAGGGCTGGTGCACGGAGGCCGGTGGTGCCTATATTTATGGGTCAGGATGGTGGTTAGAGCGACTGTGGCGGCCGGGTGCCTGGGTGGCAGCGGACCTGAAATGCTGTGGCGGCCATGGTGAGTGAGAGGCGCACAAGAGCCGTCGCAGAGGGCAGAAAACAAGTGAACGTTGTCCGGGATGTGAATGTGGCAGGAAAAGTTGGCAAACGCAGTCAACAAACAACACCGGCCACAACTTGGTCAAAGCGATTTTGCGGGGAAGGGTTGCATCAAAATTGCCCTGATTGGCAGACGGATGAAATTCAATGTGCGCGCTGTTTTTACAGCCTCTGCGGTAGTAGCTAAAGGCAATGGTCGAATATCAAACCCAGTATTTTGGTCCCCTGCTAACGCCGGCCCTTATCCCTGTTTTACAGATGGATGCCTGCCATCATACGCTAAACTGCAAGCTGTTAGCTCCGCTCAAAGCGCCGATGTCGCAATCTGCGGAGAAAACTACTCACTGCCTCCGAAGTAGCTGAACTCGTCAAAGCAGATGTTGCCGTTCGCGTTGCGATACGACCCGCCGGTGCCCGCAATCTGGTCGTCCTGCGCCTGCGCGTGGCGATTCGACTGGACGGGCGCCGTCTTGACGCGCGACACGCGCTGGCGTGACACGTGCTGGGCCTTCGCTTGCGTTTCCACTTGAGCCGCCGCGCCTTTAGCGCTGCGGGTGGGACTTCTGCTCTGCGCCTTGACGACGATCGGCAATTGAGCGTCAGTCTTGCTGCGCTGCGGTTTCGAGGGACGCTCGTCATCGCGGAGCGTCATCTTATGCTGCTGCGCCGCGAGCTGCTCGAAGTCCGAGTCCGCGGTCGAAGGGCGGCTGTCGGCGTCGCTCTTGGGCTCTTGCTACAGAGCTGTGAGCGGAGGCTACCTCGACACCAGACGGCTGCTACCACTGACCTTCGGGCTCGTCGCCGGCGACGACGACGACGACGACGCGGAGCCGTAGCCCTCATCGATGAAGTGGACGTGCTTCTCGACCTTTTGAGCGCGCTGCTGCTGTTGCTGCTGCTGCTGCTGCTGCTGCTCCGGCATCGCGGCGGATGCGGCAGTGGTGAGGCTCTGCGAGCGCTTCAAGGCAGGCTTGGTCGCGGGAGGGTGGCGCTGGCGGTCGACGGTGTCGGCGTACGTAGCCGGGCGGAAGACGTACTGCTGGGCCTGGCCGAGGTGCGGCATTGAAGCGTGGGTCTTGTGCTTCATGTATGCCGGCCGCTGGGGCTTGGCCTTGGCCGACGCGATGCCGCGGGCCTCCCGTGCCTTGGACTTGGCGTTGGGGAAGGAGATGTACAACGAGTCCTTAAAAGCACATTGTTGGCGGGTGAGTGTTGCCGACAACCGCTCTGAAGGAGGGAGCAAGACGGAGAGAGGCTGGACGGAGGAGTCATACCGACCACTCGCCCGTCGAGGGCGCCGACCAATCGCTGTCACCCATGAACGGCATGTTTGCGGGGACGACGGCAGTAGGCTGAAGAGCAGTATGAAGAGTAGAGGCGGCAGTAGTGGCACGTGGGGGAGTTGTTGGTGTGCGTGGGGAGGCTCGGGACCGCGGCGGGCGACTATATAAATTTTGGCAAGCAGGCGCGTGGGTGCCGAAGCGTCAGGAGGGTCTCCGCAAAATTTCTCCAGGATCATCGCAGCCCTACACTGAACCGCGGTGCCACTAGCAGCGGCCAGGCAGGCAAAAAGACCGTGGCTTGTTGCCGCCAGGGCCCAGTGTGCGGGCGATCGCTACCGGTGACGCCGCTTCGGCGGCCGGTGCGTGTTTCGCGGCGCCCGCAGCTGTGCAGCCGCATTTGCACCTCATCATTATTGACGACGGCTGGGACGGGCAGAGGTTGGTGGGAGGCGAGGGCTTGCGGCCGGGGGGTTGCGCGCAGTGTGCCTCATGCGGCTTGCGAACCCCGTTGGGAGAGCGGTGAGAGCAAAGTGCGGCATAAAGACGCGTGCGACCGACAAGGGGCCGGCCTTGCTGAATGCATGCCTATGACGAGGCGGACTGGAGCATAACTGCCGCCCGGGCGCAAGGAAGGCCGCGGCGTGCCAATCGCCGAGACGAGGCTTCGGGGTACCTGAAATGACTTTGGCCAGCGCGTGTCGCGTCCTTTGCATCCGTTCAAAATAATATTATTTCTGTGCGACAGCCTCGCCGCCGGGCCTGGGGCGCGGGGTGACTGAGCTGGGCAAGCCGAAGAGGGCGCGCAGAGAGGGCAGCCAGTCGCATGCAGCCCGGTTGCGCCATAGCGGGTGACCAGTGCGTGCAGCAGATAGCAGCAATTACATCAGCGACATGGCTTCGTCGCGTGCACTTTCGCAATCGCGTCCACCACCCTCGCAATCGCCCTGCCCTTCTGCCGTAGACCTGCACCCGCCCGTCGTGTCTCCTTCCGCAGCCGACGACGTCCAAGCCATCCCGTTGGCGACCCTCGAAATGGCCCCCGACAGAGGCGTCCGCGTCTCGCCCGCTCACTCGCCGCACCGCAACGAGACATCGCAGACCCCCACTTCTGCCTATCGCGACGACGACGACGATGCAAACCTGCCGCAGGATCATGCGCGCACCCGCGCCATGCTTGCTCAGCGCGCTGCCGAACCCCAGAACTTCACCCTGCGCGGCATCCTTGTCGGCCTCGGCATCGGCATCGTGATATGCTTCTCCAACACATACTTTGGCTTGCAGACCGGCTGGGTCAGCAGCATGGCTATGCCCTCGGCGCTGCTGGGCTTCGCCTGGTTCCGTCTGATGTCTCGCTACCTGCGTTTGCCCTTCTCGCCCGTCGAGAATGTGCTGATCCAGAGCGTCGCCGGCAGCGTGGGCACCATGCCACTGGGCTGCGGTTTCGTGGGTGTCATTCCCGCGCTACAATATCTGTTGAAGCCCGAGGAAAACGGCCCGCTGGATGTAGGTCTGTGGAAGCTCATCGTCTGGGCCGTCGGCATCTGCTTTTTCGGTGTCGTCTTTGCGGTTCCATTGCGTCGCCAGGTTATAATACGGGAGAAGCTGAAGTTTCCGAGCGGCACTGCGGCTGCCCTCATGATTGGCGTGCTGCATGGTCAGTCCGGCAAGGGTCCCATTATCCGCCAAGACGAGGATCGTGGGTCGCAGCAAAGGGACAGCGATGACGGCGAGCGGGCACATCTTCTCGTTGGTGGTGCGCCTGGAGGAGCGGTCTCCGACTATCCCCCACCCCAAACGTTCCCGGAGACGGACGAGGAGAACGAAGCAGGGACCGGCTTAGATGCGCAGAGCGACTGGAAGGCCAAGGTCCGCCTCTTGACCATAGCTTTTGGGGTCTCCGCTGTTTATGTAGGTGTATTGCATCATTTTCATGTGAGCTTGACTGATTGTTGTGATCAGACCGTCTTTACCTACTTTGTACCTCAGTTGCGTGACGTGCCAATCCTGGGCCTCCATCTGGCCAACAATTGGCTATGGACCCTTAACCCTTCTCCAGCGTACATCGGTCAGGGTATCATCATGGGGCCCGAGACGACGCTCCACATGCTTCTAGGCGCCATTCTCGGGTGGGGCATCCTTTCGCCTCTTGCCAAGAAGAAGGGTTGGGCCCCAGGTCCGGTCAGTGATTGGGAGACCGGTAGCAAAGGCTGGATCGTGTGGGTCAGTCTTGCCATCATGCTGGCCGACTCCCTGGTTAGCCTTGGTTGGCTGATTCTGCGGCCCCTCGTCCACTATGCAAGCGTCTGGCTGCCGAGGCTTGTTGACCATTTTAGACAGCGGACTTGGAGCGACATTTTCTCGTTTGACGTACATTCGCTCAAGTCACTAAACGGATACACAGCTATCGACGGTACTCAGACCCTGAAGCGTGACCCTTCCAACGAGGACGATGATGCCCCACCCGAGCATCTCATCTCCACCCGTACCACCCTAATCGGTCTCGTCCTCTCCCTCGGCCTGAGCATCGGCGCCGTACACTATGTCTTCGGCAACCTCGTCCCACTGAGCCTGAACATCCTCGGACTCGCCCTCGCCCTGATCCTCAGCATCATGGGCGTCCGCGCGCTGGGCGAGACGGACCTCAACCCGGTCTCGGGCATCTCCAAGCTCACGCAGCTGCTCATCGCGCTCGCCATCCCCGACGCGGCGACGAACCGCAACGCCGTCGTCATCAACCTCGTCGCCGGCGCGCTCTCCGAGTCGGGCGCGCTGCAGGCGGGCGACCTCATGCAGGACATCAAGACGGGCCACCTGCTGGGCGCCGCGCCGAACGCGCAGTTCTGGGGCCAGATGATCGGCTCCGGCATGGGCGCCGTGCTATCGGCCGTCGTCTACCGGCTGTACACCAACGTCTACCAGGTGCCCGGAAAGCTGTTCGAGGTCCCCACCGGCTTCGTCTGGATCTTCACCGCGCGGCTGGTCACCGGCAAGGGCCTGCCGCCCATGGTGGCGCAGTGGGCGCTCGGCGCCGGCTTGATCTTCGCCGTCGGCACGGCGATTAGAGTGGGCGAGCAGACCAGGGCTGGTACGCGTCGCTGGACGCGTTTCGTGCCTGGCGGCATTGCTGTGGCTGTTGGTAAGTGTCGAATTTCGTCTCCCTTACTCCTTCTCCGTATCTACGTCTGACGATATCAATAGGAATGTACAATACTCCGTCCTTTACGCTTGCGAGGACGATCGGTGGCATGATGAATATGTACTGGCTTCGCTACCGTGGCAAGCAGGAGACACCCATCATCGTGCTCGCGAGCGGTCTCATTCTTGGTGAAGGTCTTTTGAGCATCGTGAATCTGCTCTTGGCCAGCCTGGCCGTGCCTCACTTGTGATTGTGATGTTTATCTTCCTGCCCATGTTTGCGATTAAGCTGCATGAGCAAAACTTGCGAATAGCATTGAGGAGATAGAACACAATGAAGTTATGAATTTTGATCTTATGCGTGACCTTTCGGGAAGCTCGACCGCAGTTCTTTACCTGATTTGCTTTGAAGTCGGATCTTGTTTTTTGTTCCTTTTTGCTGCGCCTTCATCTACAACGTCGTATTCCATTTGAGCCCGCTATGACACTAATCTATTACATGACCACTTTAATGCCTCGCGTTAACAGCACGGGTCTATTGACACTTTGAAGCCAAGACCGTGCGGCGAGCTTGTGTGTGCTTGTGCGTTCCCCCGACGCTCGCACCAACGGGCACTGTTTCTTCCCACGCTTGCCTGACTCGGTATCCCGAAAATGCAACATTTGTAGATCGGACAGCAAATCAGGGTCGCAGATCGATTCTAGAAACATTCTCTGCTAGCTATGTGTTCTACACTTTAGCACTTGCGGGATTATCATCCTTCTTTACTTGAAATGAGTGGATAGCGCAAGGGGCTGCTGCCCTTGACTTGACGAAAATCAACGGTGTGGTTGAAGCCGCCATTTTAAATCGAAAGAGGAGTGTACTTCGTTCCGTATGTTTTTCCACCGCGAACCTCCAGACGAGAATGGCCGCGGACACGCGTTTTCGTCAGCGGCCCCTCCTGCGCGAGAGAAGGTCATTATGGATTCCCAATATTACCAACTGCGTATTCAAGGTGAAGATCCAACCCCTGATACGATCTCCGAAAAGGGATCAACAAGTAGCCTATACCACGGAGAAGGCTAAGCCTTTTCGTCTGTGTATTAAAGTTTGGCTTGGACCGGACGAATCTGCGTCCGTAGAAAAAAAAAGCCGCTTCAACCGCTTAACGTAACTGAATCAGACCCCCCCCCCCCCCCCCCCCCCCCCCCCCCCCCCCCCCCCCCCCCCCCCCCCCCCCCCCCCCCCCCCCCCCCCCCCCCCCG